>OY992524.1:10442516-11642516 GCA_963921215.1 Scoparia ambigualis | reverse complement strand
CTCACTGTTGAACTCGTCTTGCTACATGAAGAAAGCCGAAAGTTGTTTTTTTTAGATACCCATCCGCCATTGCGATTGTTTTTTAATTTTTAAAATTGCAACCACATTTTACTATGAGTATTGTAATATACCTATCGCGTAATAAGACGCAATATTATTTTAAACACAAAGCATTAAAATATGTTAAGGAACCATTTCGTCATAAAAGTGTTTACTAAGACTTTGCGAGCTTATTATATTTCAAGTGGTAATACATTAAAAAGCAGTCTCGCAAATTAAAACTACGATGTTATCAAAAAAAGAAAAGCTGTAAATCTTCGCTTTTTATTTAAAAAGCAAATTACGGGGTACAGGTGTGCACAGCCGGCATTTTCGTTAATTGAAGGCTAAAACGCGAATTTGCAGACGTAAAAAACGTCTGCGGGCAAAACGGCTTCTTATGAAGACAGATTTGAAGGAATTACTGCTTTAGTAATTACTTTATTTCAGAAATTATATTGATTATAATTTACGAAAAGTTACGCTTCACCTACTTGTAATTTAAAATACATATTAAACGGGCTTTATCGTAATTTTTTCCTTCCTTCAAACGAGGCGTGTAGAGGCGCTTTGTGGGCTGGAAATGGGCTTCGTCTGATGCTTCGTCTTGTTATGGTCACACCAGTTGTCTCCGCGCCTGGAAGCCATTTCCACAAATACTAAGCATACCTTCGCACTTGATTTCAAATCAAAACCTTGAACCAATGACATTCTATCCCTGAAAAAAGCTAAAAAAATAGCTACGTAGACAGATATCAAGTGTCAAAGAGTCTCTTTCACATGCGTGGCACCGATGTAAAACTTTTATATTTGGTGGTTCAAACCCTTTTTTATACAGGAGAAAATGTATTACACATACCAATGCTTCGGGAGTCGCATAAATGTTCATGTACCTACCCCCCAATGGGGGGGATTCCCAGTAAAACCTCCTGCACTTCCCCTCACATGCTATTAGGGTGATTTGAGTATTCAGTTTATTACAAACATACATACATGTAATCACGATTATTATCCCCGAAGGGTTAGTCAGAGACTAGGCAATGAAGAATAGTCCACTTTTCACCAAATAGCGACTGCACATGTGCTCAGCGTGACAGGTGGTGAGCCCATCACCGCTCTATGCTACGGATGTATGTGCATGCTATTGATTGAATGTGCAGTCTTTAGTCCATTAGTCGCCTTTTACGACACCCAAGGGAAATAAAGAAAAGTTAAAAAAATAGAGGGGGTGGTAGTATTCTTTCACCGCTACTCGACACGGTTTCTACATAAAATATACCCTACGTAATACGTAAAGTTTAAATGTAATATATCTAGTTATATCCAGTATACCACAGTAATGTCGGGATCTTATAGCAGCGATGTACGGCATGTTAGTCATATACGATTGCACTGTAATCTAGTTGTAAGACATAACTAAATGGATGTTCACCGAGATTGAAAGAGCCGCCAGCGGTCTCATTGATAAGCGAAGCGGTCGTTCATTGGAGTTGTAATTCCTGGGAGAAGAGCTGTTTTGGACATAAAAGCTTTAAGATCGATGAAAAACGACTACCTCAGCTGGGAATCGAATCCCTCCGTAATCCATGCAGCTGCGTTGTCCATGCCACGAGGTTAAATAAAATCGTGTCTTTCAAAAACAAAGCTTTCCCATTTTATATTAAACTGAAATTTTGTACCGTGTGAAAGAATATTACCACCCCCTCTCTTCCCTTGGGTGTCGTAATAGGCGACTAACGGACTAAATACTGCACATACTTCTAACAGCATAGAGCGGCGATGGGCTAACCACCTGTCACGCTAAGCAAATGTGCAGGCGCTATTTGGTGAAATGTGGACTATTCCTCATTGCCTAGTCTTTGACTAACCCTTCGGGAATAATAGTCGTGATTATGTGTATGTATGTGCCTATGTTGTGACAGTAATTGAATGATTCAGGATGTAAAGTTGTGACACGGTATATATCAGTACAACTAATAACGTAAACCTCATACTATAAGTTACATTGCTAATTGTAATTAGATTAAGAGGGTTTACGCAGTCGGTTTCCCACACAAACTTCCAAGTTGACATTTTTAAAAACCAATATGCCAATTTCAATGAAACTTTGCTTGCTAAAGTAAAATTTAGGGATCTAAATAGTTGGTTAAAAAGATTTTTAAACAACGTTTATTTTACTGACTTATTGCGATTTTATTGGTTAAATCGCAATAACTCAGTTAAATAAACGTTTTTTTTTAATGTTTCCAACAAACTATTTAGATCCCTGTGTTTTACTTTAGCATGCAAAGTTTCAAAAAAATTAACTTAACCGTTTTAAAAAAAATCGATTTGGAAGTTTGTATGGGGTAAACCGAAATGCGTGAACCCTCTTTAAAGAGGTAATTGGAATGACAAATAAATTCAAAGAAACCGAAACGTTGAAATAAATGTCTACCTCAGGCGGGAATCGAACCCGCGTCCTCTGCAATCCGGGCAGCTGCTTTAAGGTAGATCTGCCTGAGGTACACATTTTTTTTCACGTTTGAGTTTATTTGAGCGTTTTTAAACGAAAAAATTAAATATTACGGACAAATAAATTATTATTATTAATTATTATTAGCTATCGGTGGTTAGGGCTGCAGAGTGAGGAACCTCCTGACAATACGTGCCGTGTCAAGGAGTACTGCCTTCTGTATCTGACCCTTGACCCAACCTTTTAGCGAGAGCCTCCCTAGGTGTTGATCGAGGCTCTTAGCTAAAAGACCGTTTGCTGAAACGACTATCGGTTTGCTTATATTATTATTAATAAGAAACCCTACAACTCCCAATATTCATGTAGTTGGGCTTAGTTCGTGAATAAATATAACAATTGGACTTTTAACCCTTTTAGCAGTTGAGCCGTGTGGGATAGCAGGGTACTAAAATAATACTACCAACCCCTGTCTCTCTTTGGGTCTCATAAAAGGCGACTAACGGACTAAAGACTGCACATACATCCAACACCATAGTGGCGATGGGCGGCGATGGGCTCACCACCTAACACGCTGAGCACATGTGCCGTTAAATTTGATAAAACGTGGACTATGGCAGTGGACTGCCTCTGCGGTCCTCATTGCCTAGTCTCTGACTAACCCTTTGGGGATAATAGTCGTGAACCAATGTTTGTATGTATCATTTCCAATCATCGGTATTGCAAATATCACACTGTGTCATGTCCTAAATCAGCTTCTGTCCAGGCATTGTGCAAAATCAGGGCAATACAAACTATAAGGCTCATCGGTGATAACGCGCTTGTCGAGCCTATACCAGCCTCGAACACCGGCGTCGTTCCGCCTGCCTGTGTGTCTTTTACCGACTTTACCACGGAGAGTGTGCCGGTGAGCTTTTGGAGCTCATACCACCATCACCATTTTACCACTGAACCTCCAGACGTACTGAAGGATATCATCCCTACCTAGTAGAAGTTCCACTATGTCGCACTAAATACTTCATATCATCATTTTTGTTGCGCACTGGCAAGGAGTGGAATTCTCTGCCATCGTCTGTGTTCCCAAAAACTTATAACCTGAATGCCTTCAAGGCGAGAGTTAATAGGCATCTTCTGGGGCAGCTCGCTCCGTCGTAGACCTCATCTACGCTTACCATCAGGCGAGATTGAGGTCAAGAGCTGTCTTATTAAGCATTAAAAAAAATACACAGGCTGCGAACTTCAACCCTCAGCATTTGTACAGCCGTCGGTGGTGATTAGTATAGAATTGTTTTAAATTTAGTTCTTTACACTGTTTAAAGAAAAGCGTAGCCTCTTTTCTGAATCACGCTACTGTTTTGCTTTCAGAGATGAATGGAAGGACTTGAGGGACCTTTGCTAAACAGAGAGACAGCGTAAGCTAGAAAAAAATTCTACAACATAGTTGTGCTTTCTTATAAAAGTTATATTAATTTTAAGATAATGAAACATTAAAAAAACGTGATGTAGTAATTCTTTTCTACGTTTCAATATCTTAGAGTGCTTACCTATATTTGAACGTTATTAACGTAAAAAATATCAAATAGTTACATTAATTGTCCATTTTTCTATATCACTAATATTATAAATATATTTACAATAATAGTAATATATTAGTTAAAACCGCTTCAACTTATCAACTCATTTCCGCCCTGCGATTGTCAATTTGACTCAAGCACTGTTATTCAGTTAGTAAGGTCTCGTTAATAATATGAGCACCCGCGGTACCGCCAACATAATAAGCGTTAACCGACTAAGTTATATTGATCCAGCGCCAATGTTTGGGAACGCTTGATTGATTGGTTGTGTAGGCAAACATTTGATCAAACTGCGTATTTCTAGAGCAGATGAAATAGAAACACCCTTTTAGGGTAAGGCAATCAAATCTGGAGGGATAGACAGCTATAAATCGGTGCAGACGCTTTTAACTCGTATGGAGATTGGTAGTTTTTTTATTGGTTGAATGTACGGTTGGTACGGTAAAATAATATATGAAGGTTTTTATTGGTTAAGAGGCCTATTACATCTCGACTGTGATTTTTGCGTAAAATGGCCAATTTAGGCGTTCTTGATCTCAGAAACAAAAATACATTAACAATTTTGACTTATTAAATAGTGTAGAATAGCTATTGGCATAGTTTGTAGCGGCCTCACTTTTTGTAAATTTTGCTTAACTTTTTAATGAAACGTCGCGTGAGAATCACAGTAGAGACTATGTACAGATTTTCTAGTTATCCGCACGTTATACGAAATATTTTTTATAATCGGACTGACAAATATGAGGAAAATGTCATTGTCATTATAGGTAACGATTATTAATAAACTCATTTAGAGACTCGTTGGTACGTATGTGTCTAAAGAGTCTTTCCTCCATACAGGCGGATGATACCTAATTAAACTATGACTACGGTTTGGCTACGAGTTATTATGTTTCCTCGTGGCCAAATTAGTTTGGCAGTTTAGTTTGGCCACGAGGAAAGGGCCGAATAAATCACCACTTTTCGTAACTTATTAGAGCATTTCGTCTTACTACACTCCTGTACTTGCCTAAAACTACGCTATATAACGTCACTAGTGCAAGTTGAAATATAAGTAAATCTTGATACTTGAACGCAAACACCTCCATTCAATTTCCCGTCAAGATGCTTTCCTTTGGTATCGCCTCCGATAACTCAAAGTGTTTGTAGTGAACAGCCAGTCGGTTTCATCTATCCAGCTCTCTTGTAGTAAATAAAATGAACACAGATTTTCTATTAGAATGAAAAGCTTTAGCTCGACGTCTATAAAGTAGAGCTAACATGACCACTGGCTCGGATAAAGGCTGGAGTCTCTCCATTAAAATGGTAATCAGCGCTGCTTTTTCTATTTTCTTTTGGATGAAACTTTTGCTGAGTACATTGCATAATTGAGATCTGGTCAAATGCAAGCTTAGACTTAGACAAACGTTTATTTGCTAAATAAGTGGATAATAGATATTGTTTACATGATATAATGCGATTGAGATGTTACAATCAACTATAACGTTTTCAGACTAGCGTTTATTAGGCGCGTAAAAGCGTGGGGGGAGGATGTTGAGGTTTTATATTATTTTATTGTCTATAGTAGTTCTGTTTAGTGTTTTGTCTATTTTCGGAGTTGTATTTTGTTTCACTAGTTGTCAATAAATTTGCTAAAGTCAAGCTGCCTAGTTTTCCTGATCCCTGAGTTTATCGAAGATTCTTGCACATGGGTAAAAGCCCGTTTTTGGAAGCAAGTGAAAGTCCGTACTTATAATTATGCTCAAGCACAAGATCGTCGTCGAACTTTGTATTATGAGTGTTCTGTATATTATAAAGTAAAGTCGTGTGTGTTTCCTGTGTATATGGCTTCGATCACATAAACTATAGAGTACACGATTGCTGCTTGAAAAACAGCTCAACGAAACAAGCCATAATTCAAAAATATTCCTTGTTTTGCTCTCAAAATTTCGAATTTAGAACTTAGTTCCAACTTGCTTGAGTCTAGCGAGCCTAGTTCCAAAGTGATGTAACTCTAATAATATTTTTAATAATTTGTACTTTAGTGCCCAAAGATTAAGGTTTACTTTACGATGAATGTTTATATATATAAAGTGACTGCTAGAAACCGCAAGAAACTTCAAGGGCTGGTCAGGTCAAGTGTTTTAAACATGACAAAAATGGTCTCATTCCAGACTATTATTATTATTATTGCGTATGGCAAAATTGATCCTGCGTGGATCATATTAGACTATTCAGCCAAGTTTCTGCCGCATCCGTCATAGTGTGGAGCTCGGTTATACCACCTGGGAAAAGATGAAGGGGGCAATCTTTTATTACATGTGATAGGGTTTGGTTCAAATGACCACATTCACAGTTTGGCGTGTCCCTCAAGCCGCATTTATGTAGGTGATGGTTGGATTTGCCGTGGTTGGTCCTACACCGGTTTAGTCGGGTCCAAATCTTTCTTACGGCGTCAAAACCAGGAACCTTCCGCGTGAGGTCTTGTATTAGCTCCGAGTTAATGCCGTCGAACATGCTCCACTCCGATCTCCACGCATCTTCAAGGTTGAACTGGCCCTTAATACGCTCGTCTGCCCAAATCGGCGACCTAGATGTAAGGCGGGTGGAGGGTAGGTTATCCAGCGTATCCTTTATTGGCATGGGGTCGGAGTTATTCATGCAGAAACACTTATTCCACTCATCGGCGGCTGCTCTGCACCTACGTAACTGAGGCGGTGGGATATGAGACAGAACTGGGAGCCAGGGAAGTGGAGTCGATCTTATTACTCCCGTTATTAGACGCATAGCTTCATGAAGCTGAGTGTCGACCTTGTGTGTCGACCTTGTGTGTGTGAGCACTGCGGTACCACACAGGCGCGCAGTACTCAGCGGTCGAGTAAACAAGGGCCAGAGCAACCGTGAGGAGAACGGACGCGGAAGCCCCCCAGCTTTTGCCTACTAGTCGTCGGAGGATGTTCAGTCATCGTTTTTAGTTTTTGTCTGACGTTATCTAGGTGGAACTTGTACGTCAGTGACCGGTCGAGTGTTACGCCGAGGTATTTAGGAGCGAAATTATGCTTGACGGTTTCACCACAGAAGACCACTCTGAGCCTTCTATCAGCAAGGCAGTTAGTTAGGTGGAACGATGTCATTTCCGTTTTCGATGGGTTAGGGCATAAGCGCCACTGCGAGTAGTAATCTCCCATGATTTTGAGATTTCTTTTTCAAAATTTCGCGACTGGAAGGCTAATGCCAGATCGTCTGCATTAGCAAATTTATG
The DNA here is from genome assembly GCA_963921215.1 of Scoparia ambigualis. Classification (NCBI taxonomy): domain Eukaryota; kingdom Metazoa; phylum Arthropoda; class Insecta; order Lepidoptera; family Crambidae; genus Scoparia; species Scoparia ambigualis. The sequence continues at coordinate 11,635,210 of OY992524.1, read as the reverse complement.
AGAACTGGTTGCTGGCATATCGTGGATGTAGATGTTAAATAACAGTGGGGCCTGTACCGATCCCTGTGGGAGCCCATTTTTGAGAAGTCGGTATCTGCTACAACTTTCACCAAGGTGGATTTTTATGTGGCGGGGACTGAGTAGAGCCCTAATGAAGCGAACAGTTTTGCGACAAGGGATGATATCGCTGATTTTACTCGGCAGACCATCAATCCACACAGTATCATAGGCCGCACTGAGATCAACGAAAGCTACTGCTGTTTTTAAGCCTCGTTGATAACCGGCTTCGATAAATGAAGATAGAGCCAACACCTGATCCGCGCAGCTTCTGTTGCCCCTAAAGCTAGCCTGTTCTGGAGGAATGTTAATATCCACGGTGCTATATATGCGGTTCTTTCTAGCAGTTTGTAGGTAACTGATAGGAGTGAGATGGGCCTATAGCTAGAAGGCTCGCTTAAACATTTCCCCGGTTTCAATAGAGCGATAACTTTTGATAGTAAGTCAAGGGGTACTTATGGGTTCTATTTATTGATAATTTGCCATTATCTCTGTACAACGTAAGCCTTGTGATGAGAAAATAAATTAAATTGAAATTGAAATTGAAATAGTTTGAAAGCTGCGGGAGTTGTACCAGTTTCGAGGATATCATTGAAAAACTGAAGCAGCCAGTTCTTGCCAACTTTACCAAGATGTTGCAGAAATTCGGGGTAAATTTCATCTGGTCCAGCAGCTTTGTTGCTCTTTGTACTTTTTAGCGAAATTTGCAGCTCAGAGAGGGTGAATGGTTTGCTAAAGTGGTCATTTGATTCTGCGGTTTTGAAAAATTTAAATAGAGTGTTTCTCGTAGATTTGGTGAAAGATTTTTCTGATTTTGTGCTATCTTGTTAGGATCAATGGATGGTGACTGCTTTTCACGTTGTGGTCCACCACCCAGTTTCCGTATTACATTCCAACTTTTCCTGCTTAAGTGAGTGAAATCCATGCTCCCGACACAAGACTCCCATTTTGCTTTCCGTGACGTATCTAAGGACGCTAGTACCCGCTGGGCAGCCTCGGGATCGTTAGTCGACAGGTATTCCTCGTAAGCTTCTTCAGTCTCAGCCGTCCAACCCGACGCGTACTCTTTCCGGTAGCCCCTCGGGATAGTGCGCTTTGCGGCGGATGTTGTTGTTCGTACAAATCGGTTGTAATTTTCGACTGACGGCTTAATAAATCTCACCGTAGAATCCAGTTTTGCTGAAAATTCAGTCCAGTCTGCCTTTGCAAAGTTCCAGCGAGGTCGAGGTTTGGATTCCACCAGCGAGATCTCCAAACCAATTGTTATAATGGCTGGCCTGTGTTGGCTCCTGGGAAAGCTTTCAAGAACCACTCTTTTCAGAGGAAGAGCTTTGCCGTCATTATCTGTAGACACAAAACACAGGTCTGGATTCGTGATGGAGTTCCACCTAGCAGATCTAAATGAACTTCGAGCTTTTGGGCCATAGATTAAGTGGAAGCCATTTCTTTCGGACCACTCTTGAATTTCTTCGCCATTGTGGTCATTTTGGCATATCCCCAGACCGTGTGGTGGCTATTGAAATCCCCCAAGAACACCACAGGATGCACTATGTCGGGCAGCACGGAACTAGTTATGTTTATGGGTGGTGGCTTGTAAATGGACACCAAATTTAAGGAATCAACTTGTGCGACTATTATTTCAACGTTGTTGGTATTAGCCACTTTGGCGACTTTAATATTGCTGAGTGAGCATCTATGGTAGACGGCCGAACCATAAATAGGCTAGAGCGTATAGCCAATCAGATTAAAGCCCTGAATGTGGGCCCTCCGCGGCAGGTCGCTTTCCAAATTTATATGATGTTCTTGAAGGCATATAATGTCAACACCATGATCGTACGCTAGCCTGGCCAGTTAATCACATTTAGCCGCAGATAGTCCCTCTACGTTTATTTGGAGGATGCATGTGACAGGTCCCATTGTTCTCGTACGAGGTACTTGAGTAGGACAGGTGTTAGTAGAGGAGCCTCGAAAAGGGCTGTTTTTAGTTTGTAAGTCCTGAAAAGGACTGTTGGTAGTTCATAAGTCCTGAAAAGGACTGTTGATAGTTAGTAAGTCCTGAAAAGGACTGTTTTAGAGATCCATGATGTTAACGCAGGAAAAAAAACACCGGGAGATTCGGAAGGAACAGTCCGGTGAGCCAGTGAAGTCGAGAACGTTTAGCCGGCTAAACCGTTGCCCAGGGAGGACCGCGAGGAGGTAGTTCTTTACCAAATCCCTCCCCCATTCCAGACTAACGTAGGTACTTATCGCCCAGCTGACGCGAACGGGTCAACAGACGGTCGGCCGCCCGGCCGTTAACCACGCGTTGTAAATAATTGTCATTTTTTATTGTTTTTTATTAAATTTTTCTTATATTATTGCTTTTAAATAAGTAAGATACTTAAAGACTATCCAATAAAAATTCAGAAAATTTAAATAAAAATGAAAAAAACACGAAATCCTTTTGTGTCACTGTTGTCATGTTTAAAACACTTGACCTGACCAGCCCTTGAAGTTTCTTGCGGTTTCTATTGAGTTTGATTTTGTATGAGATCGTGCATCTATTGTTTACATAGAATATTATGTGAGTCGATAATATTTTCCTAAGATTGATTAAAGTGAGGAGCTCGATGACGCAGCGGCTAGCGCGTTCGGCTTGCGATCTTGCTCGCTAAGCAACTTTCGCAATGCCGGGTCGCTGGATGGGTGACCAAATTAAAAAATCTCGAGCTCCTCCGTGCTTCGGAAGGCACGTTAAGCCGTTATTCCTGGTTGTTGTCGTAAGATGACAGTTGTTGAAGATGACCCCTGGTCGCCGGCCAATAGTAATGGGTGCTTCTCACCGTCGGAGGCCATGTTGGCGACCTGTACCGAATATTATCCTTTTAGGCTGTTTTCTAAACCATAGTTTTTTATTTTAAAAATATGTTTACTTCAGATGTGACGTTAGATATAAAAAAGCGACAGTCTATTAATAAATACGAATATACAAGGAAAAGAGCTGTATTATTTTGGGGTCATCTTCAACAACAGTCTTTAAAAACCCACCAACCCGCATTGGGCCAGCGTGGTGGGTTATGGCCAATAGCCCTAAGTGCTATCGTCCACGTGTAAGGCCTGTGCCCAGCAGTGGGACGTCAATAGGCTGATAATGATGGAAGTACAAAATAATACAGGCCCGTGTCAGCGACGAGATAATTGTTACCTACGACGAGGGTCGAAGTCGAAGTAGATCTCATTATATGTTTTAAACATACAAATTGAAATTTTCTAAAAGTAAACGTTTTCGCCAGGTGAAAGCGTTTCACGAGAATTATTACTCAAATATCTTTTTGACGGTTCACTTACGGTAAATAGTTTTTTTTTGTGTGCGTAGATTTCTTTCACCGCTATTCGTATGAGGGAAAATTATTTCTTCTCTTTGATATTGAATGTGTTCGCGTGATTTCATTTTGCGAAGTTGTCAAATAACAACATGACCACGGAGTGGCTCCGGGCATGAAAGAAAGGTGTCGCAAACTTACTATGCCATATCCTATCCTACTAATATTATAAACGCGAAAGTGTGTAAGTATGGATGGATGTTTGGTACTATTTCACGTAAAAACTACTGAATGGATTTTTATAAAATTCGGCATACAGATAGTTTATAACCTGGATTAGTACATAGAATACGTTTTATTCCGATATTTTTACGGGATCGGGAATCACGCGGGTGAAACCACGAGCGGCCGCTAATAATATTATAAACGCGAAAGTTTGTAAGTATGGATAGATGTTTGTTACTCTTTCACGTAAAAATTACTGAATGGATTTTTATGAAATTCAGCATACTGATTGTTTATAACCTGGATTAACACATAGGATACTTTTTATCCCGATATTCCCACGGGAACGGGAACCACGCGGGTGAAACCGCGAGCGGCCGCTAGTTTTAATAACTGTAGGACTTTACAAAAATATACTTACGGAATTTCTTTGTTTTAATTAAATATTATTATAAGTTTGGATTTAACACATTAATAATAGTCCTGTTAACCCATCCTGTTAATCTAAACGACTGTGTCGGAGTGGGTTCACGTCAGTAGTCTAACGGAGCTACGGGGTTTGAACCACGATTTCTCGCGTTCAAACCCGAGTATCTATCGGCTCTGCTACCGGCGCCTAAATATGATTTTAACTAGGTACATTCGTCAATCATAAAATATTTTACAGTAGTGTACACAATATGTTAAGTTAGGCTTACCATAATTTTGGAACTTCAAACCGAGACAGGAGCAAAAGACCAAAAAAAAAGTGACGCTGAAGAAAAACGCATTAAGCTACTACCATACCATACTAAACAATGTTTTATTTTGTTATTAAAAAAACAGAGATAAAAGTAAAGGAAAGATACCCACAGTACCGAAAGCCGAAGCAGAAAATGACATTGCTTTAGTTATTAATTACTGAGTTACCTATTTGAGTTATTTCTATGGCGTTTAGTACGTTCGTTTTTCTTAATACACGTTCCGACGGTTAACCGGGACAAAATACCAAACCGGCCGGGACGCCGGGACCAATGCTTGAAACCGGGACAATCCCGTTCAAATCGGGACGTATGGTAAGCTTATGTAAAGTATAGATCTATAATACCAGTGTATGCTATGCCTAGAATAAATGTACCTTAGACATACCTACCTTTTTAAACACTTATCCAATATTTCGGTGTTATAATGAATAATATCATCCGTGTCGCGTAGCGGTAAAAGAATACTACCAACCCATCTCCCTTGGGTGTCGTAAAAGGCGACTAACGGACTAAAACTGCACATACATCTAACAGCATAGAGCGGCGATGGGCTCAACACCTGTCACTCTGAGCACGCTATTTGGTAAAAAATTTAATTGTCGTAGGTTTTTGTCATTTAATTTTTCAACCATCGGTATTGCAAATATCCCACTGTGTCATGTACTAAATCGGCCTTGTCCAGGCTTTGTGCAACATCAGGGCAATGCAAACTATGCACAAGCTGCGAACTTCGTTCTCAGCATATTGTATAACCGTCGGTAGTAATTAGTATAGAATTATTTTCAAATCGCAAAAACTGACATAAGTCATAAATTGAACTTCAAAGCAAAATCAATCATATTGATATTTAAAATAAGAACAATTCTGCTTTGAAGTTTCAGACCTAGTAATTTGATTAGAGCAATGTTTTTTTTCTGCGAAATGTACAAAACCACCACGCGCTAGGTTTAAATATTAAAACTTACTTTTTTATGATGGGGGTGACCTGCGGAATATCAATACAAATATTTTTATGTGAGAATTATTGTTGCGTGCGTAAAATAAAGAAAGTTGTCGAAAAAAAAATTTTGGGAGTCATTACATTTATGTATTGTTTGTTATTGTCTAAAGAATTTGTTTCAAATTTCAACAAGGCCACGACCTTGTGCAATGATCAGGCTAACTTACGTAAGTTCTTTTAATGTATTTAATTAATTTAGCGCATAGTACAAGTAACTTAAAAATTCGTAAATTTTCACAATTTCGCCACATGACGAAGAGAAATTCCAACTCTGCCCAAACCATCAACTTCCGCTAGGTATAGTAACTTTAGGGCCCAAACACATTGTAATTATGTCAAATGTATGTCAAATCTGCCACTATTCGCTAAGATTTAGTAAAGGACGGTGTAAGTACTTATCTTGTTTTTATATGTGTGATCAAAGCATTTTTATTTAAAATATCATACCCCAGATTTATTAATCTGAGGTTTTATTTTATTTTTTTATTTAATTTATTCTGGCACGGAACAGTCATTACATAAAAAACACAAATACAAAAAAATACACAAAAATTTATAGACAAAGAGTGCCCAAACATAATTTTAACTTACTAATATGTAACTAGTTGTAAAACAAAGCGTTGAAGGTAGGATACAAAACTTAATTACGTACACCTACCCGCATGCATATAATACACATACACATGCATGTACGCAAACACCCACATACACTCTCTCTCTCTCTCACACACACACACACACACACGCACACACACACGCACAGACACACACACACACAATCTATAAATAATATGTGAAGTCACGAGCGTCAAAATGCAAATAATATAACTCCCATCCATTAGGATTAACTTACAGTGGAATAAAAGTCAAAACTTGTTAAAAGTGTATTATACTTACATGTTAACGCCCGCGAATGCACAGACACATAGAAAATGTTAAGAGAATATTTTAGAACAAGTTCATTAAATTAATTGTGTGAAAAGTTTTGACTTAAAGCTATTCAAAGAATTATTAAATAAATCTATGTCAGAGAACTCAGTATCATACAAAGTAAGGCAGCGGCTAAAGTAGTTATTCCTAGTGTAATTTTTTCGGGATCGAGGTGGTACAAACATTTTAATGGAACGCGAAGAACGTGCGGGCAAACGAGTTTTAGTAATGAAGTTTATTTTAGATAAAAGTGTTGGAGAGTCTAAACGGTTATTTAATAATTTGAAAAGAAAGACTATGTCAAATTGTTTACGTCGGTTTTGTAATGACAGTAATTTGTAACCCTTCAATGATTCGCTGTATGACTCACTGGTATTGTTACTACGGTAGTTTAATATTTTCATAAACTTTCTTTGAACTCTTTCAATTCTATCTATGTCTTGTTTATAGTGAGGATTCCAGACAACACAGCCGAAGTCCAAAATAGATCGAACAAAGCTGAAGTAGAGGATCTTAAAAGTAATAAGTTTTTTAAATGGCTTTGTTATTCTGTTGATGAAACCTAAACTACGAAAGGACCTCTTGATAATTGAGTCAAAGTGTAATTTAAATGAGAGTTTACTGTCCATTTTTATACCTAAATCACGAATACTGTCCACTCTATTTAAGACCATATCATTTAGTTTATAATTGAATGAAATAGGGGCAGATTTTCTTGTATACGTTATCACTTGACATTTATCTGTGTTAAGAAACAATTGATTTTCAGTACAGTATTTACTTAAAGAGTCTAAGTCAGATTGCAGTTTAAAACAATCATCCATATTTGTCACAACTCTAAAAATTTTGGTGTCATCTGCATATTGAAGGTGATTGCAGTTTAGTAGAACGTCTTCGATGTCATTGATGTATATAGAAAACAACACCGGTCCAAGATGAGAACCCTGTGGGACTCCAGATGGTATTGGTAAATAACTTGAGCAATAACCTTTAAGACAGACAGCCTGACTTCGATTTCTAATATATGAATCCAGCCATCTGAGCAAGCTGCCGTGCATACCGAGCCTCCCAAGTTTCTCAATAAGAAAATTGTGGCTAATTTTGTCAAAAGCCTTGGAGAAGTCGGTGTACACAGCATCAACTTGAGTGTCATTATCCATAGCTCTTAGAACGAAATCGGTGAAAGTTACCATATTGGTGTCAACACTGCGGGATTTAATAAATCCATGTTGTTTGTTAGAGATATGATTACGGAAAGTATAGGACAGCTGTAAAGTTACTAACCTTTCCAGTATTTTACCAAGTACACATAGCTTCGATATTGGTCGGTATTGTGTAACTAATTCTTTTTTATTGTTTTTGGGTATAGGCGTAATTAGAGCTCTTTTCCAAAGACTAGGGAATACACCTGAATTTAGGGACTTTCGAAAAATAATAGTGACTGGCTTTAATAAATGCTCAGCACATTTAGATATTATTATAGGGTGTATTCCATCAGAACCGGCTCCTTTATGTATGTTGACATGTTTTAAGCCTTTTAGTAGATTACTTTCTTGTAAGTTTATGTGCCCAATATCTACAAGTGTATTACATTTTGTGGTGGTGTTAGGGGCGATATTTAAATGATCATTTGTTGACTTGATAAAAACGGATTGGAAAAAATCATTGAAAGCTTTACAAATGTCGTCCCCTGACGAGATTACTCTATTATTGTAGAACATTTTTTGAGGAAGTTCTCCTGATTGGTTTTTAGACTTAACATACGACCAAAAGCAGTTAGGGCTGTTGTTAATTTTATTTTCTGAAAATACTAAATATTTGTTATGTGTATCTGTTTCTAATTTGCGTAATCGTGATCTAAGTAACGAGAAAATCCTATAATCCGCTTGATTGCCATATTTTTTCCATTTTTTATGGTATTTTCTTTTCTCATTACTTAATTTTATCAATGGGCGACAATACCACGGGGGAAACCTTTGGGTGTTAATCTGAGAACGAACAGGTATATGTTTTTCTATGAGATCGTTAAGAATATCATAAAATACTGTTAACATTGCATCAACGTCATTACAGCATGAGAATGCTTTTTCCCAGTCAACAGATGCCAAACCATTATTTATGGATTCAAAATCAGCACTAAAATACATTTTTATCTTATTATTATTGTGTTTTAGGGGAGCGGGCAAACACAAAGGCAAGTCTATGTTTATCGCTTTATGATGTGGGTCTTCCGGTACTAAAGGTGAATCAGATGCCTCGATCTTACATAAATCAGTGCATAAGACTAAGTCCAATATGCGATTATTTGTGTTAAATTCACCATTGTACTGATTTAGCAATGATAAATTCATAAAATCTGTTATTAAGGAGGTAAATATATCGTTACCGGATACTACTGTCATATAGCGGAGTTCGTGGTTATATTGCCACACCGCATTCGATACGTTAAAGTCCCCTACCACAAGAAAAATGTCATCAGAATGTGAATGAATAATGTCTACAGTTCTGTCATAAAATGAATTCAATAAAGATTCGTGTCTAATACCATGCGGTATGTAAGTACACGCTATATGTAAATATACAGCTTCATGCGCGGAGCGAACGATGGGGCGGTAAGTGCGGCCGCGCATCGGGATGCTCACCCACAGCTCGTCAGCGGGCGGTGGCGCACACCAAGTTGGCCGCGCGGCCGGGCAAAGCTCCCGGCGCACGGCCACTACCACCCCCCCACCGCGGCTACACCCATGAGACGCCGCATCGCGATCACATCTAAATACTTCATACCGACTATCAAAAAACTCTGAGCTATAAAAGGAATCATTAAGCCAAGATTCAGTTATGCAAATAATATCAAATTCATTAGCTAGTACACTACTCAAAAACTCGTGGGATTTTGTACGCAGGCCCCTCACGTTCTGATAGTAAATAGACAAATTATATTTCATCTATAAATTAGATTATTTAAATTAGGGTAATTCAACAAATAGTAATGTAGAAAAATAAGGTAGTTAAATAATTCAAGAATATGCTTGTACCACGCTCCTTTTATTTGTAAATACGATAGCTTACAATTTTTTAATATAATAATTTTATTAATATCACGAGGACAGTAATATAATTCAATGGTTTTACTTTTTGAATAACCAAACCAACTACACAAAATTTTCTCTCCACAGACTTTATTGCTAAGCTGCCATAAGATTAAACACGACACTGAGTTTATAAATTGACCTTTATTACAGTTACAAACGGTTATAATTAGTAACCTACAGGCACCATACGTATACTCGCATAACAATATACCAGTACATGCACGGCTAACTTCATACGGCGCAGATTGTAATGTATAAGTTAACATAAAAAAAGTGTAATAACAAAACACAGATGTTGTCAATAGCACAGATAGTAGTCACTTTATTCTATCCAAGTCTTTTTCACCGCCAATCAGAATGGATTTGGATGTGTCGTTCTTGCGAAGAAATATCTTACAATCATTCAACCATATGTACTTGTAACTGCATTCCTTCCCTAATTTGCGAGCTCTTCCATAAAGTAATTTATTGTGTGGTGTTAAGTGATCGTTTATAAATATTGGTATGGAAGCGCCGTCAATGTCAAGGTCAGCTGTTGTCAGTCCGCGGCGAGCGCGCACGGCGGCCAAAAACTCACTTTTTCTTTTGCGTTGCGTGAATTTAATTATGATATTCGGAACAGCAGGCAGGACTGACTGATTCGTGGATAGATCTTGATTTTTACGTTGAACTTTCTTGGCATAACGTCTGACTCGGTTTTACCCTTTCCCCTCTGTGAACTGATGCAAGCACTACGTTACCGTAACGCTATCTGCAGCGGACTCAAGATTTACACTCAACGGAGCTGGCCGGACGTGATCGCACCATAACTCGGTTAGGGCACCTCCTTGAGTAGTGTTAGGAAATGTATCGATCAAATATAATTTTATTTTTATCGACAATGATTTATTTAATACTTTATTGCACAAAGAGCCGTGTCGTAGCGGCTCACTAAAAGAATACTACCATCCCCTCTCATGGCAATGGCAAAGGCTATGATCTCACCACCTGTCAAGCTGGGCACATGTGCATTTGTAATTTGGTGTACCGAGGACTGCTTCTGCGGTCGGTCAATGCCTATTAGTTTCTGACTTACCCTTTGGGGGATAACAGTCATGAATCATGAAGTCGTGAAGTTTTTTATAGGATACACTTCGGAGACTGTGGCATGGAATTATTCGATTTAATTCCTCCATCCCCTTTCTACCATAGGACAACCAGACAAACTGAGCGACGTCATATATTCACTGTAGAGATTCCGCATATGCTTACGGAGCGCTTTGCGTCTACTTTCATCATTCGTACTGCAAAGCTGTGAAACTCCCTGCCAGAGTCGGTGTTTCCTATCAGGTACAATATTGGGGTCTTCAAATCACGAGTGAACAGGTTCTTCTAGGCAAGCATGTTCCACCGTAGGCCACATCATCACGTAACATCAACACAATAAAAAAAATCTATGTATTTATGTATGTATGTATGACAATTATTGTTGCCCATATGGTCCCACTGCTGGGATAAGACCTACCTCCCCTCTTACCGATGTTAGCGATCTTTGGATTGTGTTGTCTAATCCTATGCATAAGCATCAAGCTCGTCCTTCTACCTCTGTCTAGGTGGATTTACAATTATTTATCTTAAAGTCGAAGAGACAGGAGTTGACAGGATATGTTAAAGCGATACACAATGAAAAAATTGGCACTCGTGTGAAAATTAATGAATGAATTAAAATTGTCCGGCTATGCGATTCTCTAAGCGACACATAGACGTTGCGCGCATGGCTGTGACCTGCTGTCCCTTTCCAATTCTATGAATATGAAAGAGACAGAGTCAATTCTCAGCGCTGCGGCAGCCGCTGCTATACCAAGGCTTTAACTTAGAGAATCGCACTGCTGCAATTGCATCGGCTTGTTCAAGGTGTTTATGGATTATTTTTTTTTCCCAATAGTAGTGAATGTGTGAAGGCTTATCCAATCAAAATATTGTTTACCAAACAAAATATCGTTATGCTTGTTGACCCACATACACATCCCTACCAGGGTACGACGGCACAGGTAACGATGTTCCCACTCCTAATATTGAAGGGACCAATAATACACGTGAGTCAGGATTCGATTCCGGATCGAAATTGTGTTTTGTTTGCTTAATGACATGTAGATTGCACGGATATTATATCTTTGAAAAATACCTTAAATTACAATTATTAACATTTTTGTTTCATTCTTTATGTGAAGAGAACCAAAGGTGAAAATTTTTGCTAATAATAATGTCCTAAAATCGCCAATAGTTCGAGGGACTAAATAATCTTTCACCCGAGGTAAACACTGTGCTTTTCATTACGAATACAAGGAAAGTAAAAATAAAACATAAATTAGCTTAAGAAGAAATGAGCTCCATATTTGAATCTGATGAACTCGTCGTGTTAATACAAATCTCTGCTATACGGAAATATAAACAAAACTCTACAACTCAAAAAAATAAATATATTGGATTGCCGCTTTCCCTCCTATTTTGTTTTTTTTCTGTGGCCGGCCAGCTATTCAGCCCTTAGTTTTCATTTTCATCATTGAATAAATGGTAAATATTTTGCCCAAATCTATGTTATTTTAAAGAAATAGTTGAAAGTAAATTATAATAAAGTAATTTAAAAAAAATGTATTCATAATTAATACCTATCTTTAGGTTATCTCCATTTTACATCGCGCTGTAATTGAGTGGCTGTATAGTTATTTGAGACGTCATGGTTCAATAGAAATGTGAAAATAGAACTAAGTAGTTTTCTTTTATGATTTGACATCACCTGTCGGAAAAACGATTCTCCCTATATAGGGGTGAAAAGTATTACTTTCAACCCGCTCCTCATGCAACTTCAGACCTACTTTCTGAATACCTATGAGGAATGAATAGTTAATTCATGTTTAATTATAATGTAAGTAATGTTGAAATGTGTGGGGACGGTTTATTAATTTTACTAACCCATCTCTTCTCTTTGGCGTTGTGAAAGGCGACTAACAGACTAAAGATTACAAATATATCCAACAGCATAAAGCGGCGATGGACCACCTCTAAGCACATGTGCAGTTGTTATTTGTAGATAAGTGGACTACGGTAGAGGACTACTTTTGCTGTTCTCATTGCTTAGTCTCTGCTTAACCCTTCGGGGATATAGTCGTGATTTATAATTATTTAATGTTGAATTATGAAGATAAGTTAATTATAAAGTGTATCCGCGATACGCGGCTAAATATATTTAAGAAACTAACCTCGTGGCTCGTGGTACTCCTTGTACGACGTGGCGATTTTCTTCCGACGAGAGGTACCTCTCTTCTTGTCTTGCACCGTTCGTTCTTGATTTACACTCCACAATATTGTAAATCATAAATATAGTAGGTTTTATACTTGACGGCGTGTCTTTAAAATTAATTAAAATTGTAACTATCATTATTGTCGTTCCTCGGTGGCTGAATAAGAGTGACGCCGTCACTCTAGCGGAGCGTCGTGTCGATGGTAGTGCGGCGGCCATATTGAAAAGACACTTTTAAGAGAACGGTCGTGCGCACACTACGCATTCGACGAATCGCTAATATTCTGCACCATCTTGCATTGAAATACGATTAACTGTTTAAAATTTGTGAAATATAAACGTGTGTTCTGATTATCTATAAGTTATTTCGTGGATTGACAGTGTAACTTAAATAAACGTTGATTTAAAATTTGGTGAGATGTGTGACTTACTACTTCTCGCCCAAATACCCACACCTGACTATGGAGAATTCTTATATACATATACTCATACAGCCATATCTGTGTACGAAACATAAAGTTGTGAAATGCTCAATTATAAGATAATTCAATTACCTAATTGACTATTCACCAACCCCACTTGGGCCAGCGTAGTGGGTTGTGGCCCAATGTTCGCATGTACTGTTTGTGGGAAGGCCTGTGCCCAGCAGTGGGACGTTTATAGTCTGATGATGATATTTGACTAGTTATTAATTTTAAGTAAAAAAATTAAGATTTGTATTGCCATTTTGTTTCATAAAAACGTTATCCGTATAAATAATTTGTTATTGTTTACAAATAGAAAAGTGTTGAAAAAAGTTGCACGAGTAGGAATCGAACCCGCACCCTTCTCGCAATTATTATCCGTTTCGACACTTTTCAATTTGTAATTAGTACCTACGTAACAAAATTTGCGTTAAAATTAAATAATAGTACATTATGATATAAGTGCGGTAAGTTGAAAATTACAGCCGAGGCGATATTGCTAGCCCGAGCCGTATGCGAGGGCTACAAGAAAGCAGAGGCTGTAATTATTAAAGCGCACTTATGTCATACGACGTTTTATTATATATTTGCGAGGAAAACACATTTTCTGAAAATGACTACGTGTTTTTGTTGTTTTTCTAGTGTATAAATCTTTGGTAAGCCAACATGCATTTTTCTTTGGACTTAGATGGTAATAGGCTGTCAATAATATTTTGTGATCATCAAAATAATACAACCAACCTCTTTCTTTCCTTGGGTGTCGTAAAAGGCGACTAACGGACTAAAGACTGCACATACATCCAACAGCATAGAGCGGCGATGGGCTCATCAAAATAATACTACCAATCCCTCTCTTCCCTTCGGTGTCGTAAAAGGCGACTAACGGACTACTGATTGCACATACATTCAACAGCATAAAACGGCGATCCCTCTCTTCTCTTCGGTGTCGTAAAAGGCGACTAACGGACTAAAGACTGACTGTACATACATCCAACAGCACAGAGCGGCGATGGGCTCATCAAAATAATACTACCAACCCCTCTCTTCCCTTGGGTGTCGTAAAAGGCGACTAACGAACTACTGATTGCACATACATTCAACAGCATAAAACGGCGATGGGCTCATCAAAATAATACTATTAACCCCTCTCTTCTCTTCGGTGTCGTAAAAGGCGACTAACGGATTAAAGACTGCACATACATCCAACAGCACAGAGTGGCGATGGGCACATCAAAATAATACTACCAATCCCTCTCTTCCCTTCGGTGTTGTAAAAGGCGACTAACGGACTACTGATTGCACATACATTCAACAGCATAAAATGGCGATGGGCTCATCAAAATAATACTACCAACCCCTCTCTTCTCTTCGGTGTCGTAAAAGGCGACTAACGGACTAAAGACTGCACTTACATCCAACAGCACAGAGCGGCGATGGGCTCATCAAAATAATACTACTAACCCCTCTCTTCCCTTGGGTGTCGTAAAAGGCGACTAACGGACTAAAGACTGCACATACATCTAACAGCATTGACGGGCGATGGGATTTTTAAAAAAATAATACCAACCCCTCTCTTCCCTTGGGTGTCGTAAAAGCGACTAACGAGCTAAAGGCTCACCATCTAAGCACTTGTGCAGACTGTGCAGTTGTTTTTTGCTGAAGCGTGGACTGTGTTGTCCATAGATTCAAATTATTACTAAGTTTACCATAAACTTTAAATAAATTATCTCAAAATAGTTGATGATTTATGTAAATAGTAATAAGTCGAGTCTATATTCATGATTATTATACTTATAACTAAAGACTTTTTCGTTTTTGTAGGCTCATTGTCATTTGAAAGACAAAAATTAAAAAAAAAACTATTTTCCCTAGTGGAAGAAATGCTATTATTTTTTCGCTCTGGTCGAGATTCTATTTTTTAAACTACATTACCGCGCTAGTGTGTAATAAGCTACATCACGATGCTGAAATCAGTGTAATAAGAGCCACTTTATGAGCAAATGTGTTTTACACAATATATAAGGCATTATTATTTTTTACTTAATCTAAAACAAAATATTTTGCATTATATTGTCGTTGTTCCTTTATCAATTGGCTCTGTTTATTTTCTTTACTCTCCTTTACACCCCTCTACAATTTTAATAAAATAACAACATTTCTCTAGGATCCTCAGTATATGTCTACGATGCTGCGGTTTTAAATGCATCCCGAAAAAAGTTTCAGTCATGTCATGTACCAAAGAGAATTAACTACACTGCTACTTCGCTAGACGTTTCACAGATGGATAATTATGTAAATATGAATCCTCATAGAGCCTGGTTGCATGCAAAATAGCATCTTTTTAACCCCCCACGCAAAGAGAACGACGAACGTGACGTACAGTCACGAGCAAAAATATGTAAACAATAATTGTAACTCTTTAACATTGGTGATCGTGACTGTATGTGTGTCTGTCCGTGGCACCGTAGCTCTTAAACGGATGAAACGATTTGGGTGCGGTTTTTTTATTTAAAAGTAGGTTTACTAGCGATGGTTATTATGGGATTCTTGGCCTGATTTTGCAGCCAGGATATCCAGCTCACTACTCGTAGTACACTTTTGAAAAAATAGTAGCAGATATTATGTCGTGTTTGCTTTTGTTTTGTAGTTAAAGTAAAACTTTAATTGAAATTCTTTTGGTGAGTGCATATTTCTAAAATGTGACATACTTTTTTTCCTAAGATGAGCCGTCTCGCGTAGCGTCTCACTAAAAGAATACTACCACCTCTTGTGAAAGGCGACTAACTGACTAAAGACTGCACATAATTCCAAAAGTAGAGAGTGGCGAAGGGCTCAACACCTGTCACGCTGAGCACATGTGAAGTTCCTATTTGGTGAAACGTGGACTATGGCAGAGGACTGCTTTGTACGTTTTTCTACTAACACATTCACATGTATCGGATGTGAAAACTAATTTGCTTTCGTAAACTGAAAACGATGAGATCGCTGACGAAAAAAAATCAATGTTTTTTTGCGATGTTACATCAAGCTTCGGTTGGGTAAATAAAACTGTAGCAGTATTGGATACGGCGATAAAATAAAACTGTGTAAACCGGGTAATTACGAGTGGAAATCTCGTAGTAAAGGGTTCCGTAGTAATCCGAAGTATACATCATGTTTTGTTTTTGTTCAGTAATCTTACTAATAATGTTAAAGGACTGTGTAATTGTAGTTAGAAAAAAAATTTGACACTTCGTTGTTTTTTTTTAATAGCTGAAAATATTTGGAGCTTGGTTTTGAATTTACCAGTACAAACGTGTCTAGCCTGCATTTTGCTTTTCAATCTTCGCTGGTAAAGGCAGTTAGTAGAAGTATTTTTTTTTAAATTTTAGGTAAAGGCTTTACACGTTAGTAAAAAAGGGAAAGGTTGTTTAACAATTTTATGATAAATCTTTTTAAGACCTTCATCATCATCATCAGCCTACAAAATATTCTATTGGCTGGGCACAGGCTTTAATTTCCACATGGATTTTCCACATTCTAATTAAAAGTTCTTAGGCCACAGCCCATAACCCACTTCACGAGCCCCAAGCAAATATTTATTATCGGCCATTGCAATTATAATAAAAATTACATGTCAGCGATAATTTTTTTATGTTTTTGTCTGGGAAGTAAAGTTAATATCTATGAATATTTAAATCATGGTCATCCTACTCCTCTCAATAATGATTGATTCCTCACTTCAAAAAAATGTAGGAAGACCATACATTCTAATTATTTTTATTTTTAGTTACCTAATTAAAAATACAAAATTAAATTTATAAAAAGAAAACATGTAACTACTTTATTATTGCAATGGCCATGATTTACTTAGTCGGGATTTTAGCGTTAAATCAAACATTATTTTGTAAAAATATTTCTTTTGGATCACAGAGGTGAAAACTTTTAAGATTTGATGAAGCAATGTTGACTAAAAAAGATAAGCATCAAGCACAAATTTCAAACAAGACCCCGGTAGCCAAGTGGTTAAGGCAGCCGCCCGGAATGCGGAAGGTGCGTGTTGCGATTCCTGCCTGAGGTTGTCGTCTTTTTTCAGTGTTTAAAATTTTATTAAGTATATTGAAGCGCTAATAAAACGCTAAAATATATAAAAAAAACATTAATCTGTAACGCACCTTCATCTTAACCAAATGTTCAAATATTTGTAAAAATATTTCTTTCGGATCTCAGAGGTGAAAACTTCAAAGATTTGATGAAGCAATGTTGACTAAAAAACATAAGCATCAAGCACTGATAAATTACCACGGGTGAAAACCAGACCTCGGTAGCCAAGTGGTTAAGGCAGCCGCCCGGAATGCGGAATTGTCGTCTTTTTTCAGTGTTTAAAATTTGACTTAGGTATATTTAAGCATTAATAAAACGCTAAAATATATAAAAACATTAATTGATAATTGATGTTATCAATTGAATACCTTATCATTGATTGTGTCGTTATTCGTTTTTTTGCATCAAATTATCATTTATACCTAATGCTATTTAGATCACTTCATTTTTAGAAATACATATTAATATGTAAATCAAAATACGTGAATAGATTTTGAAAGTTTTAATAATGAACAAATTTTTATAATGTATTGGTGTACAACCTAAATCATCACCAACATATTTAATCAATATATTATTCAATATAATCGTCATTATACTCAAGAAAAATAAGTAAAGACTAACAAATCAATGAATACAGTTAGAATTATCGATACAAAATTGAAGTCAATCGATTGGTTATTGAATATCAATTGAACTTAAATTGATTTACCATGACAAGATTTTTTTTTGTATTGGAATGACTTTATGAAGGGGTACGTTTTTTTATTGTAATGTTTAAAAATTGTGATAAATGTGTATTATGTGAGTTTATTGGGATAAAACCTAATCTAACGTATGTAATTGTAGTATGTTAAGTGATGGATTATAAAAAATAAGATTATTTAAATGTTGTCAAATATATTCATACGCTTTTACAAAGTCACGTCGTCGTTCTTAAATGACACTTGTCACAGGTATCAAGCTATATTGAACAGAGTATGAGATGATAGCCAAGCCGCTTACTTTGATCACATAAAAACTAATTATACAATCCTATAATAAATGGTAGCTTAATAGTGGCAGCAGTGACATATTATTGTACATTTGACGTTGTTTCAGACAACCATGGTCCTATCAGGTCATCGTACATGGTTTCCTAAAGCTGCTGCGGTACGCAGCGTAACTGTTACCTTCTGTTGGGCTGTTAGCTTCCACCACCAGCCGCAAGCAAGGCAGCAAAATCCCTTGCCATGTTCCAACCAACCACAGCCGGGTTGGAAGTCTCTTTACCGCGAAACACGGCGTCTAGGATGGCACGTTTTAATTATTAATATTAGTAGTGTCACTTTTGGTCCAACAGAATCTTCAGGAAGCGGAGAAGAGAAAGCGATCTCTCTTATGAAGACCCGAAGCGTCGGTGATGGCCCGTCCACAGGGCTTTTTAGTTGGAAGGAACACGGGCTTGCACTTACACGATAATTACACGATAAATACAGGGGGCCCTATTTCAGGCCGCCAAGAACCATCTGAGTTACGCCTAACAATATATATATATAACGCGGGAATGCCGCCCAAACCACGGAGTTGCTCACACGACAAACTACCGCCGCTTTCAAAGGCTTAATCGCAACTTCACTACAAAATGTAGAGTGTATCACACGACACTACAAACGACCGCTATCTCCGAAGGCGATGGCGTGACTTGTAATGGGGACAAACGGGGTGCTAATACGCACTTACAAACACTAGACAACCGCCCCGTCCTAAGCCACGCGCCGAACTACTCAAAAGGCTATCCCCGAAGGCTCAGACGCGACTGCGTAGGCGCTGCTGCGCCATTCAAGCCAGGGAACCAAGGTCAACGTTGGTTCCCGACATGGGCTGTTGTGCCGATCGTCGCGCGACCTAAGGATAGGCTGGATTGAGGATGGAGGAGGATTGAGAATGGAGCAGGATTGAGGATTAAGTCGCAGCGCAGCCGCCGGTGAAGTGTGGTGGGTGCCAAGCCCCGAAGCGTGCTACGCCTGCCGAATCCAAGAGGCTCGTCCAAATCGCACTGTCCACCTCACCGAGCACTCACTTCCTCCACGATATCAAGGGGAACCGACTCCCAATACAACTCCCATAACAAGCAATGAGAAGAAGAACAAAGCCTCGCGAGGCCACACCGCCAACCAAAACGAATTCCTTGGTCGAGTGGTTTGTACACCGGTTTTCATGGTGTCGCCATCTCTGAGGTCCCGGGCTCGATACCCGGTCGGGTCAATTTAGAAATTATTGTTTTCTAAATTGTCTCGGGTCTGGGTGTTTTCTATGTATAATAAGTCTGTATTTAAGTATTTTAAGTAACCATTTAACAAGTTTCATAACGAAGCTTCTCTTGTGTGAGTGTAGTTAGGAAAGTTTATAAGTTTAAATCGCGAGTAATTTTTAATATCTAGGCTGCCGTTCAGCGCTAGTTCCGTCTGATTATGTACACAATAGCATAGCCTCCGATGGCAGTTTACGAAAAAGGATTATATTGAATTTCACTATTTTCGTCACGAATTATACACACGCGCGGCTGACATTTTGTCAAGGGTAGATCTGACCGTGTTTTTTTTCGATTATTGTTTCTCTATTTTTGCTGAGGCAAAGAGACCACAAACATACTGCCATGGTTTTCAACAGACGTATATCGCCATGATGACTCTTAGCTCGCACACTATCAAACAAAATACGTACTTAACATCCCGCTGGGGACATACTCTAAAGCGTTTATTGTTCATTTAGTTTAAATGATCGAAGGTCGTGTATAAAAAAAAACTACGACAGTCGCTGGCTTACTGCGGTTCCCTAAAATTAGGTGAAAAAGCCGCCCGTGTACGACTGTCCTAACATCAAACGTGTTGCGTTTGATCTCAAACTAATCGGTTGCCATCGAGGAGCTGCTATCGATAGACGTTAATTACGTCTTCCAATTAAGCTCAATGAGCTGCGTGTCACAGACAGGTACCGAAGTGGTCGGATCTTAGGTTGATGCTTGCTTCACTCATCGGAGAGAACTTACAAAACAGCAATTTTTTCACCGGAAAAAGCTACAATATTTTTCTGTAGAATCTTTTTTGCTACAACATTTTTCATGTAAACATGTCGCTATTTACGGAGGTACTGGTTTTAATGCTCAGGACAATACTTTTTAAATTGTTCGTTTACTTACATCTCTAAAACATGTGTTACAAGCCAAAGATATTACAACAAAAGTTATTATAATATCGTTGTTACAAGCTATATTACCAGGTCATTCAAAATAAAACAAAATAAATAAAAGACTTAATTTAACTTTATAGAATAAGTTGTTAGAGAATATGAGTATTATATCAAATGAGTAATATACGTAATGTTGTTATAGGAATTGTATGAACAAAATTATATCCATTGAACGTTATGTTCTTTGAAATTAGTTCATTTGTCGGGTTATTCCCCGAGGATCACATTCCCCGAGGATCATGTCCCGGAGGATCACGATTTGTTTTTATCTTCATGAACTTAATCAATACTATGTTTAGCTTATAAGAACCGTCAGCAGAAAAAGTGGTCAATCAAATTTAATACCTATACTTATAGTAATATTGAAAAAAAATATAAGTCTGCTATAGTAATCATAGGTTGATTTATTGGGTGCGTATCATTTCATATAATGACAAATGAACACTCGATCTTTGATCACATAGTTTTATACGTAATCAAAGAGTACTTGATATAAGATCAACATTTAACAGCAAAAAAAACAGTCTATTGTTCCTATTTCTATTTGAAATGTTTCAATCTTGCTAGATTAAAATAGTCCAATAAGAAAAACTGCCACCATTGCTGAGCTGAAAAAAAAACAACTGACGAATTAAAACGCCGCCAGTTTGTAAAGGCAGTTAGGATTTCAATTTGAGATAAATGCAGAGTTTTATATAAAAAAATCAATTCCCACTTCAGGCTGGCTTATGGCAGAACTGACGAAATGCAATTACCGCCTCGGTGGTGTAATGGTTAAGCCACCGGTCTTAGACCTAGTGGTTCAGGATTCGATACCCAGAGTGAGGTTAATGTTTGTACTTACTCGGTTTCATTGGTGGTAAGGCTTGTTTTAAGTACGTCAAGCAAGCTACGACCATCTTTTATAAATATGTCGCCATAGCATCAGTTTTACTAGTTAGATTGAAAAAGCTCCATGTACTTCAACCGCTGTTTATAATTGTCTATAATTAATTAATTTAGAGTACCACAAAGAATTCTAAGGAGTACCATATAATATATGGTATTATTAGTATAACATATTATGTTAAATTTAAATTTCATTTCCTGGTAACGAGATATTTTTTGTTGTGCGCTGTGGTTTCTTGCGTTTCCCGTTCTTTGCCACAGCTAAAAAATGACATCCTGAATGGGTGGTAGGTTAAAGAAGATTTGGACGATTCAAAGTTAAAAATTCAAATTCAAAGTTATTAATTGAGTTTATTAAATTAATAACTTTTGAGTTCGAGTTTGAGTTTACTGTGTTCTGAAAGATAGATATATGAGCTTTTTTTTTGATATTTAAAGCTGAGGATGATAAAATATTTAAGTCTTAACCTACCTGTAAAAATACTTTTACACTTTTTTATTTTAATAATATCATAAAATAACAAAGTCTAATCTGAACATAGCACTTTAAAAATAATCTTCCTTCCTGAGTTCGCAATGCAATACCATATTATCAATTGCAACTGCATTCCATTGATCACTATCCAATCTATCATTCTAAGCTCACAGTAACGAGTTGAAAGGCATTATCGATGTCCATATCCATTCGGTTTTGTCTAGATTGGTACGGGAATTTCTCTGATAATGAATTCTCGTGCCCACAATTGCAGGGGGAGCAAAATCTCGCGACGTGCCCGCAATTCGTGATGGATTTAGATAGATTTATGGCTTACGGAAATCCTAAGTTTTAGACTAACGATCGGTCTACCATTTTGCGGTTTTCGCAAAACTTCTACTAGTTTCCTTTTATGGCAGTTGGTAAGCGAGCATACAGGTAGGGGGGTCACAAATTCGAAAGTATATAATATGAAAACCGGGTTTACGGTTTTGAATCTGTGACAAAACGGTTTTTTTAGTGATTTCGAATTTATTACTTAAAAATCGAATGTCAAGTAATATTATTTATTAATCAGCCTTAATAAATCATTTGTTACAATAATATTACCAATTAGTACCTCTTGGAATATCCCTTAAAGTCAAATTAAAATTATGTTAATTATTACAAACACAAAATGCTTTCTTAAAATCATGACATGCATGATAATTTGAAATAAAATAATAATTATCAAAAATATTAGGCCACTTTTAGAGAATGTGCAGATTTAAGATGAGTGTGTAAAAATCCATGATTCTGAATTTCACTGAAAATGTGACATAAAAATTGTTTAAAACAAAGTACCGTAAGAAATGTTTATAGTATTAACAATTTACCGCTATGTTAGGTATATTAGTGGTGACTTGCAGCAGTTATGGGAAGGTATAAAATGACTACACTGTTGTACACTGATGAGCTGGTTTATTGACTGTTCACACAAAGGTTCACAACATTAAGTTATAGTTCTGACTCCATATATATAATTACACTATATTAACCAAATGGCGACAACCTGACGATAAGGTGTGCGATGTGCGACTGGCGACTGCCGGGGCGAGCTCCCGTCCGCTCGCTATTGCTATATCAGCATTCTAGGAATAATACAATATTGTGTCGCCACATCACACCCTTCCTTAAAAAAATTTAATTACTACAAAAAAATATTTTTAAAAGAAAGAGAAAAAAAAAAAAACTAATCAATGTAGACAACCCTAACGTATAAAACTCTATTACAATAAAACATTTCTGACAACATACAAAAATATACCAAGGTTAATCTAAAAGCTACGCTGCGATAACAATACAAAGTTGCGGCGTTATCAGCTGATACTCGAGCGAGCCCGACTCGACACGCATGCCAACGCTTAAGGCGAATACATGTGATTCTATTTTTAGAACATCTTAAGGTCAAGTAACTTTTACTGTGATACAATTTTCAAATAAAAATTTTAACATACTATATCTGTTTTTTATTTACTTTCCTTTCCTACGTTAGGTTGTTTACTCGTTACACATACTTATAATTTATTAAGACTACAAAAACACAAAACCTAAAATTTTGATTTCACAAACATTATAAAAATAATACTACATACACTACTGTACTGTATCAACACATTTAATACATACAATAAAATTGCGGACACCTACTTCTAGGGCCGACTTAAAAGGTTTCAGGAAAAACCGCAACTTACAACTAGACAATGACTTAGGTAGTTGTCGTGAGGGCATGCTCTGCAATAACAAAATAACAACCCTTTGGGTCCCACAACACCTCTCACGGCAACGCCATGCATGTACTTTGACATTGTTAACACTAAACACGTTTTACAAAACGCACACAAAAAAAAAATAACTAAATTAAGTATCAGTTGCTTATTACTTTTACACAACTCCTGTTCTTCCAGGTGTTACGCTGGTGGTGCTGCGAGGCATATGAATGACCTCTGGTAGCGCCACTTTAGCTGTTTCTTTATTGATCCATTTTCTTATACGATTTATGCAACTTTTACGAATGGCGTATAACAATCCGATGCTAAACAGTATAACCATGACAATTAAAACAATACTAAATATATTTACTTGGTTTTGTATCTTTTCGGATGTTGCCATTTGAGCCTGGGCACTCACAATTACATCTTTGTTCTGATAATTCCCCATCTTATAACTTTACAATTACTGTTAAACAAGCGTACTGCGTTGGAATGACCTGATAATTAAACGAAATGGACATAAACTTACTCTTTTATTAAACTAACATACACAATTATCATTTCAGCAAAAATCGAACTGGTTGCTTAACAACTCTGCCACTGCGTGTTGACCTCAATATTGGTTTCAGCACTTTTTCTTCACTATGTTTAACATCTGAGTTTACTTGGTTCTTTTTAACATTACAATCATTATCTTTAATACTAATATTGACATTATCTTCGCAACTTTTGTACAAACTATCATCGTATTCTTCGTTTAATATATATGCTGGTTTAAGTCGATCTATAGAAATATTTGACTGACGCTCTGCCAATTGAATCAGAAATGATTTCCCGAATCTTTTAATGATTTTATACGGTCCACTATACGGTGGTGTTAGTGGTCTTTGCACCATGTCGTTCCTAACGAAAACATGGCTACAACTATTCAAGTCTTTATGTACGAATATTTTCCTATTTTTTCTACTTCTATCTAATACTGGCTGTAAACTATTTAATGCTTTCTTCAGCTTATATACATAGCTAGATTCGTCAGACAAATTACAATTTACACTATTGTCATAGAAATCTCCAGGCAGGCGTAACTGGTGTCCTAATGCTAATTCTGATGCACTTACATTACTATCGCTTTTGCAGGCTGCACGAAGTCCCAACATGACAGTTGGTAATTCGTCTGCCCATGACCTACTGTAATCTAATAAACGTGCTTTTAAGGCTGCTTTCAGCGTTCTGTGGAATCGCTCTATCATCCCGTTGCTTTGTGGGTGATAAGCTGTAGTGCGAATCTTCTGAATACCTAGCGTTTTCATAAGGGAGGTGTAAAGCTCACTTTCAAATTGTCTCCCTTGATCGCTTGTTATTCTTTTTGGACATCCATATCTACAAACCCAATTTTCGTAAATTGCTTTACTTACTACTTCTGCTGTGATTTCTTTTACTGGAATAGCTTCCGGCCACCGTGTACATCTATCGATCATGGTTACTAAATATCTATACCCCTCACTTGTCGTTGCTAAAGGGCCAACTATGTCCACGTTTAAATGTTCCCAACGATTGCTAGGTGGATACTTTACTAAATCGGAAACTGTATGTCGTTGTATTTTTGACTTCTGACAAGATATGCATTCTTTACACCATCGATTAATGTCCCTATTCATGTTAGGCCAAAAATATCTACCTGTAATCATTTTCCTAGTACCTCTAATGCCTGGATGACTAACATTGTGAACTTTACCAAAGACTGTTTTTCTATACTGTAATGGAATGTAAGGTCTCATGTTACTTCCAGTAACATTACAATACATTACACTATTGCACAATGGTGACTGTATTCTTTGTAATAACTGCTTACTCTTGTTATCAGCAAGTATGGTCACGAGTTGCTGGTCGGTTTCCTGTGCTAAAGCTATTTCGTCGAAATTAATGTCAGCAGGGCAAACTATGGACTCTATTGTTCTGGATAACGTGTCTGCAACGCAATTGTCGTTTCCGCTGACGTACTGTATGTCGCTTGTAAATTCGCTAATATACAGTAACTGTCGCGTACGTCTAGAAGTTTCTCTGTCTGAACCATTTTTATCGAAAACGTACGTTAATGGTTTATGATCTGTAAATACTGTCAATTCACGGCCTTCAACTAAATTTCTAAAATGAATTATTGCCAAATATATTGCTAAAAGTTCTCTATCGTAAGTAGAGTATTTCATCTGTGTGGTAGTAAGCCCTTTTGAAAAATATCCTAAAGGCTTCCAGTCGTTATCCATCTTTTGTTGTAACACTGCTCCGACGCCTGTGCTAGATGCGTCACACATTAAAGCTAACTTACTATCTACTTCTGGATAAGACAACACACTGGCGTTAACTAAATTATTTTTACACTGCTCAAAAGCTTCGATTGATTCCTTAGTCCATATTATTTTAGTTTTGTCCCTCTTTTTAGTTTTATGTAAAAATTTGTTAAGTAGAGCTTGGTGCTCAGCTGCATGCTCTATATGCGATCTATAAAAGTTTAGCATTCCCAAAAATCTACGGAGTTGTTCGACTGTCTCTGGCCTTGGAAATTCCTTAATTACGCTAACTTTATTTGAAATGGGTCGAATGCCTACTTTGCTTACCTCGTACCCTAAAAATTCTACTGTCGGTTGGGCAAAAGTACATTTTTTTATATTGATTGTTATGCCAAATTTCTCAAACCTTTCAAAAATCTGTCTTACATGTTCTTTGTGCAACGTTACGTCATTAGTTGTTGCCACAATGACGTCATCAATATAGCAAAAAAGAAAAGAACTTTCTCCCTTACTTTCTTTATTATTGTTAAAAATTTCTATACCTTGCAAAACCGTGTTATTCATCCATCTCTGGAAGGTTTGTGCAGCATTACGTAACCCGAAACTCATTTTTACAAATTCGAACAACCCGAAAGGTGTCGTAATGGCTGTTTTCGCTATGTCTTCTGGTTTAACCGAAATGTTATGATAAGCCCTATTAATGTCTAATTTAGTGAAAATACACTTACCTGATAAGCCATACATAAAATCGTGTATCCTCGGAATCGGATATCTGTCCGGAACTGTCACTGCGTTGAGCCTTCTGTAGTCGCCGCATGGTCGTAGCTGGCCATCCTTCTTTGGCACTACGTGAAGTGGGCTGGCCCACGGGCTCTTTGACGGTCTACAAATACCTAACTCTTCCATGACTCTAAACTCTTCCCTTACCGCCTTATAGCGGTGTGGGGGCAAAGGCCTCGGTTTGGCGTAAACCGGCGGACCAACGGTTTCAATGTGATGGTATGTGTCATGGCAGCTCGGCTCTCTATAATTAATTGGCTTGGTAATGTCGGCGTATTGTTCTAACAAATCCCGGAATGGATTGTCCCTGTGGATGCTAGATATTGTCGGCTCGACACTACTTATTACCGATACATTTCTATTCAATTTGGTCAGTCCGTCAATCAATTTCCTATTACTTAAATCTATTATCAAGTTAAAATTCTTTACAAAGTCTGCTCCGATAATAGGTTGTTTGACGTCACATATTATAAAATTCCATTTGAAACATCTACGTAGGCCTAAATTTAAATCTAAAGTTATAATGCCATACGTTTTTATTTTGGTGCCATTCGCGGCATAAAGTTCATAATCACAATTAAGCTTTACTTTATTACGGTTTACTTTACATAATGGTATTACTGAGACGTTTGCGCCCGTATCTATTAAAAATAACTTACCACTATTGTAGTCTTTTACGCACAAACGGTGATTTACCTCGGTGCTGCCGCCCACCGCTGACGACTGCACCGGATTCAGTTTCCCTGACCAGGTTGCTGCTGCTGTTGCTTATGTTGCTGCTGCGACCAGTTGCATGGTGCTGTGCAGGTCCTCGCTCTCTCTCTAAAACGGTAGTGATAATGGCATAGCCACTCTGCGCTTGCTGGAGTCCTCCGCGTGGCTGATGATCCTCTATCCTTCGATCTCGACTGCCGACGCTGGTCTCTATTCATATGATAATTGCGATGCTGGCTGCGTGCACCGGTTCTGATGCTGTTGACTTCTTCTTTTAGTCTCTTTACCTCTATGGTCAAATCTCGCATATGTTTCATCATTTCTAACGCGCTGTCACTGCCGGGCACTGATGAGCTGACGGAGGCTACTTCGCCTGTCCTCAAATTTTCTAATATCTTGTCGGCTATGGCCGCTAAATCTTCCAAATTCGTGTTATTGCTGACCGCTAGGACTGCCCTTACATTCGGTGGTAGTCTGTTGATCCATAGTTTTTTTAATGGGTCGCCTGCAATACTACAGTTTCTGGCCAATTCTGTCATCTTGCGCAATAACTGGGATGGTTTTTGAGTCCCGAGATCCATATCACTCACTAAACGTTGAAATTGCGTCTCGGCGCTTTCTTCATACACTGTTAACAATCTTTGTTTTATTGCGTTATACTTCTCGGTAGCAGGTGGTGACTGTACCAAGTCACTTACTTGACGGAGTGCGTCGCGGTCCAATTTCGCGATCGCCAACTCGAACTTCGCATTGTCGCTCTGCTTCTGTGGTCCCATAACTGACTCAAAATGCGCGAACCACATTCTCGGCATTTCGGTCCAAAATTCTGGTATCCTGGCTTGCACGGATATCATTGCGACGTCTATATTGCTTGTTGATGCTTCGCGCTCTGGTTTGGAGCTCTCGCCGCATTTTTCTAGCTCATTATAGGCGTCTACATAAGCCATCTTCTAAACACGTGCTCGGCCGTCAGGTTGTCTTCTAAGTGAGTCGCACGCACGCCGGAAACGCGGGGTCACCACTTTACCGCTATGTTAGGTATATTAGTGGTGACTTGCAGCAGTTATGGGAAGGTATAAAATGACTACACTGTTGTACACTGATGAGCTGGTTTATTGACTGTTCACACAAAGGTTCACAACATTAAGTTATAGTTCTGACTCCATATATATAATTACACTATATTAACCAAATGGCGACAACCTGACGATAAGGTGTGCGATGTGCGACTGGCGACTGCCGGGGCGAGCTCCCGTCCGCTCGCTATTGCTATATCAGCATTCTAGGAATAATACAATATTGTGTCGCCACAACAACAATAAATGCTCGATTGTGTTAGTTATTAGAGAGAAAGAAGTTTCATCAAATTACTACGCTTTGACGAGTCGGCAAGTGAAGCACCTTAGTAACACACTGATCAATAAAGTTAAACAAAAACTTACATTTTTAGGCAGTTGTTTTATTATGTATTGCGCTAGTGAAATACTGCCCTAACTAATATTATAAAACGTATAAAACTCTAATTTTTAGAATAAACCACAAAATAGAGAAAGGATTTTCTTACCTATAGCCGCAATCGGAATCGTAAAGTGAAATGCTCAATTCAATTTTAGGTTATGAAACTTATTCTCTACTTAGTCAGTGGAATGAATTAGTATGATTTTTTTTTAATGGCTATCCGGCTCCGGCTTCTAGAATCGTTTGAGCGCTTCGTGAAACCAGTGTTGCTAGACTAGATCCTGTTTCCAAAAATCGGATAAAGTGGGAATTTTTACTAAAAATCCTATACCTAAGTTAAAAAACCGAAAAATCGTAATTTTTCAGTTTTGTCGAATTTTACACCCGGTTTTAGAAATTAGCAGTAAAACCGGTTTACCCGGTTTTTTTTTTCCTTCAGCATAGAGCGGCATGGTCTCACCACCTGTCATGCTGAGCACATGTGCAGTCGCTATTTGGTGAAAAGTGGACTATGGCAATTGGCTAGTCTCTGACTAACCCTTCGGGGATTAGTTGTAATAATAAGTATGTAAAGAAACAAGCCTACTTCTTTTTAAGTAAAATTTTAAACACTGAAAAAAGACGCCAACCTCAGGCGGGAATCAAACCACGCACCTTCCGCATTCCGGGCGGCTGCCTTAACCACTTGGCTAACGAGGTCTGGCTTTCAACCGTCGAAATTTGTCAGTGCTTGATGCTTATGTTTTTAGTCAACATTGCTTCATCAAATCTTAGAAGTTCGATTCCCGCCTGAGGCTGTCGTCTTTTTTCAGTGTTTAAAATTTTACTTAAGTATATTTAAGCGTTAATAAAACGCTAAAATATAAAACATTCATCTACTTCTTTTTATCAAAGGACGGAAATATATCTTTGATGCGACTAGTCTGATGCCAATCGTTGGCGGGGATTGCTTTTCATCAAGTGAATAAAGAACTCGTTTGCTATTTTTTTACATACAGAATTCATACATAGATTCAGGACTATCTCCAAAGGGTTAGTCGGAGACTATACAAGCAATAAGGACCGTAGAAGCAGTCCACTGCCATAGTCCACGTTTCACCAAACAACTGCACATGTGTTTAGCATGACAGCTATGCGATTCTCTAAGCGACACATAGATGCCGCGCGCATGGCTGTGATCTGCTGTCTCTTTCCACTTCTATTAATATAAAAGAGACCGAGTGATTTCTCAGTGCTGCGGCAGCCGCAGCTATCAAGGCTTTAGCTTAGAGAATGAGTTCTTTTAGTGAGACAACAATGGAAGCATATAAATTAAAAATGAGCCCTTAATTGGCTTTCAGTGGCTAATTTACTGGGTCACCTTCCGAGATCATGGATTTTATTTCTAGCGCGATATTGGACTCTATTTTGTTGGCAGTAGGGCTTGTTAAGCCTGTCCGACTACCTCCTACCACCTTATCAAAAATGCCAGAGAACCAGAGTATATCTGTTCCGTTCCGACAGTTAAAGATAACATTTTCTCAGTGGTAAAGAATTTCGCGTTCAAATGTAGATTAAAAGTTAATAGGTAATTACAAATTTCATACATACATATAATGACGACTATTATCCCCTAAGGGTTAGTCAGAGACTAGGCAATGAAGACAGCAAAAGCAGTCCTCTACTAATAGTTCACTTTTCACCAAATATTGAGTGCACATGTGCTCAGCGTGACAGGCGGTGAGCCCATCGCCGCTCTATGCTGTTAGACGTATGTGCAGTCTTTAGCCCGTTGGTCGCCCTTTACGACACCCAAGGGAATAGAGGGTGTATTCTTCCACCGGTACGCGATACGATTTAATTAGTTCCCGTTTATAAAGATAAACGGTATTTAACGCAAAACTATTTAGTAAAGGCATCCTACGCATACCTTTTATAGGTACCCGACGTTTCGACCGAATTGCACCGGCCGTGATCACAGGCTGACACAGTCAGCCCGCCTAGCAGCGGTCCCCATTACCTAGTCTCTGACTAACCCTTCGGGGATAATAGTCGTGATTATGTATATATGTGTTTAGTTATAAGTCAAATCAGTTTCAACATAGTAAACTTTCTGTTTACACATTTTAGAAATTAAAGTTTAGTTCAGTCGTCTTCGCCGAACGAGTCTTATCAATTCCCCGTCGGTAGACATTTATTGTATTAGGATTAAAC
The DNA here is from genome assembly GCA_963921215.1 of Scoparia ambigualis. NCBI lineage: Eukaryota > Metazoa > Arthropoda > Insecta > Lepidoptera > Crambidae > Scoparia > Scoparia ambigualis. Next base: position 11,604,256 of record OY992524.1, on the reverse strand, counting down.
CCGAAGCAGTCACGGCGGGAATATTGTTTTGACAGTTGCCTCTCTAAAGGCCGAGTGGGGATATCTTGGCCTCACCACCCGGGACCGGCAAAAGTTTCAGACCCCAAACAGGGCTGTTTCGGAATTTTCGATTAGGCGTTTTCATAACATTTTTTGTGTGTTTTTGTGTTTTGGAATTGTTGAATTGTGAAGCTCGACGCCGTAGTGTTTAAGTTGCGATTTTGTAATACAAATTTTGCAAAGTTGGTTCACTGGGTGAGTGACTTAATTAATGTTGATACATAGTATTTAAATTATCATCATTTCATTACCCTTGTCCCTAATTGGGGTCGGCGCAGTATGTCTTCTTCTTCCATCCGTCCCTATCAGCCGTCAGTTCTATAGTCACTCCTTTCTTCACCATATCATCTTTCACGCTGTCCATCCATCTTTTTCTCGGACTACCTCTCCCCTTGTATCCATCCACAGTCATGCTTAATACTCGCTTTGTCAGATGACATTCATCCCTCCTCATTACATGTCCATACCAAGACAGTCTTTCCTCTTAACTTCTCTGTCACTGGTGCTACTTTCATGCTCTCTCTGATAGTATTTAAATAATATAAGAAATATTTTACAAGCACTCACACAATATAACACAATAAACAATATAACACAATAAACTATCTAAATAAAATAATCGTGTCGCGTGGCGGTGAAAGAATACTACCACCCCCTCTCTTCCCTTGGGTGTCGTAAAAGGCGACTTACGGACTAAAGATTGCACATAAATCTAACAGCATAGAGCGGCGATGGGCTCACCGCACCTGTCACGCTGAGCACATGTGCAGTCGCTATTTGGTAAAAAGTGGACTATGGCAGAGGGCTGCTTTTGCGATCCTAATTGCCTGGTCTCTGACTAACCCTTCGAGGATAAGAGATTATATGTATGTATGTAGATAAGTATATAACAAAAAATTTAAATAAAATAATATTAGTATATATTATATTCATGTGGAATATGTGACCTGTTCTACCAAACAATGGAAAGGACTGGCTGGTGACAGGCCCCAACATCATCATATTCGATCAACAATACCAACTAGATAACGCGTCACGTACAAAATCAAAGCTAAATTCTGTCCACGTGAATAAATACTTTTTCAAAGCAATAAATAAAATTAAAAGAAGTCAAAAACATAATTATAGTGGTGAATTCAACCATAAGAGGCAACAATTGAAGTACTTTTTCCTGTTATTGCCTAGCGAGAAAATAAGAGCTCACTTCTCAAGTGCGCTCTTATTTGCCGAGACACATTTTTAGCGCCGACCTGACATCTAGTCGTATTGTTGATCGATCGACGATCATCATATAACATCTAAAGACAGAATAGGTAACTTAACAAGGAGTTCTAACCGCTCTTACCTCAATGATACTTTCTCTCGTAATTTTTTTTTAAATTTTTGATATTATTAAGTTAAAAAAGATAAAGATACTCATGTTTTTAGTTTCCAATATCATCGGAGACATTTTCAAATGGCACATCCATCCGGAATCGGCGTTGCAAAAGTTGTTGACCGTCACGATTCCAATTGATGTTGCTTGCAAAGTAACTTTTATTTTTATAAAATAATTACAGATTAAACTATTGTTAAGCTAACCTACAGCAAAATAATATTAATTAACCAACAACTACAAAAACAGCGTTAGTATATTCCTGCCATTTTCTACCGGGGTTTACACAAGCGCTAGCTAAGTTAAATCCTTTACAACACAACCTTACCTCAATCCATTGTTAGTTGCCAATATTGCTGCCAAATACGGCTATAACTTCGTTGTACCTTAATTGGGATTTAGGGTACAACTACGTTCAGAATCTCCTCTGTGGAAGTTTTCATTTGTGAGTATTGGATTTTCGTGCGGATAGAGAGCTATTTAGTTGAGTTAAAATTGAATTAGAACGTGTAATCCAATGGATTGCTTGGACCGTGCAGTTGTTAAAGTCTAGAGTTCAGCTGCGATCGGACTTTCGTGACAGATGAGGTAACATGCTATACCTACTGACGGTTTTAACTTTAACCCTTTAACGGTCATAGCATGTTCAAATTTTTCATTGGTTTTCGACCTTATCTCAATTGCATAAAGTTCAAAATTTGGTGGGAATATACATCCCTCTGCCCGTTAAAGGGTTAAGTCAATTTTACTACCTCAAGTAACGTATTGTTTTTTTTTAAGTTTACGCGAACACTACAAATTGAAATGAAACACTTTTTACGTATTAACTCGGGTGTATTAACTAAATTTTAGTTTTATTTTAGTAATGACGTTTCGATCCCTTCACAGCAGTGGTTCTTAACCGGTGATCCGCGCACCACTGGTGGTTCCTGGAAGCATCCCAAGTGATCCGTGGAGCCATCCTAATAAAGAAGGACTCAGAGTCTCAGAACCAAGGATTTAGAAGTTAGTAAAGAGTACGTAATAAATACCTAAAGATTAGGTGTGTATTCACATTCAGGTATTTATTATCAACCGACCAAGGGACTGGACTCGACCTAACTATGCATAACTGAGCCGTTGTCCACTATTTATGTCAACAAGCACTTCACAATTTTATTCACAACAAAATGCTATTTCGGCAATCCAGGGAGATGGCGAAAAAGCAAGCTTTTCGATATGTTTCGGTTAAGCACGGTACAATTCTGGCACGAAAATCGGACACGTCTCAGGTTATCGCTATACGGAGGGTGGAGGACATTGCTAATATTAAGTGATAGGTTTAGTAGTATTATAAGTTGTGTACATAGTTTGTTTACTCTAGGGATGATTGCTGCGCAGTATATAGCCTACACAAAATGAACTATGAATATGTTTCCTATGGGGGTGCCATCGCAAAAACTGACATAAGTCTCCTATGAATTTCAAAGCAAAATCAAAGATATTGAAAATTAGAACAATTCTGCTTTTAAGTTTCAGACCTAGTAATTTGATTAGAGCAATGTTTTTATTCTACGAAATGTACAAAACCATCACGCGCTTGTGTTAAAAATTAAAATTTACTTTTTTTAAGATGGGGTGACCTGCGGAATATCAATACAATTTTTTTCATGTGAGAATTATTGTTTCATGCGTAACATTAAGAAAGACCTTAAAAAAAAATAATTGTAAGAGTCATTAGATTTATGTGTTGTTTGTTATTGTTTAAAGAGTTTGTTTCAAATTTCAACAAGGCCACGACCTTGTGCAATGATCAGGCTAACTCACGTAAGTTATTTTAATGTATTTAACTAATTCAGCGCATAGTACAAGTAACTTAAAAATACGTAAATTTTCACAATTTCGTGCAGGATCCCCTTGTTAAAATTTCGGCTGTTTACTTGTGTTGTGGGACATTGATACACCTGTTTTACTTATATTTTTATAACTATTTAATTATCACCTACGTTAAATAGGTACTAGGCACTATAATTTTATTATAGATAATAATAATTTTAAATGTACTATCCAAGGCTTACTAGGACATTAAAACATAGCAAAACATTTTTTAAATCACTTTATATCAGCGTTCAAAATATCTTTTCGTACAGAATAGAAGTCTGCTGGGCTCAAACGTATATAAAGCTTACTAATACATGATTAGTATTTACGTTTTTTTTATTGTTAATGTATCTTAACTAACAACATCGTAACTCTTCAAACTATGATAGTATACAGGTATACTATCGTTAAAAAATGTATTTTTATGAGTGTATTCTCATTGAAATGTTTAAATGTTTTCGTAAAATATAATATGTTTTGATATAGTCCCAATGATTTATATTAAGCACGTTTAGATAGGTACTCAGTTTGTTTTGCAGTAATTAATATTAATCTCAACGTCTAAAATGTAAATTTAAGTTGTGTTAAATGATGCTGGTAATAAATTAATAAAAAGTACTTATTATCTAATATTCTAAGCAACATTGTATTCAACATTGTTTGTTTACCCAAATGAAGTAAAAAATATATATATATTTCCAAGCCAACTGGAAATATATATATATATTTGTGGTCCATAGCAACACAAAAAACCGGCCAAGTGCGAGTCGGACTCGCCCATAAAGGGTTTCGTAGCAGCAAGTAACTTCATATAAAAGTTCTTGTAGTTCGTTGTAACTTTCATCGATGTTTTAATAATAGTGTACCTATTTTTTTAAATTCATTAATTTATGACGTAGGAAAAAAACTTACTAGATCTCGTAAACCAAATTTCGGTGGAAGTTTGCATGGTAATGCACATCATATATTATATTTGTTTTGTTAATTTTATCATTCTCTTATTTTAGAAATTACAGACGGGGGCATTTTACCACTTTGGAAGTGTCTCCCGTGCAAACTATTCAGCTTAAATAAAAATGACATTAGAAACCTCAATATCATTTTTGGAGACATATCCATAGACACGTATGGTTTTAATGAAAAAAAATATTTAATTTTCAGTTCTAAGTATGGGGAACCCCCAAATTTTTTTTTCTATATTTGTTTGAAAATCTTAAGAGGGTTTACGCATTTCGGTTTCCCATACAAACTTCCAAGTTGAAATTTTTAAAAACCATTAAGCCAATTTTGATGAAACTTTGCGTGCTAAAGTAAAACACGGGGATCTAAATAGTTTGTTGAAAACATTTTTAAAAAACGTTTATTTAGCTGAGTTATTGCGATTTAAAGTCCACTATAGAAAGTTTTAAATCGCAATAACTCACTTAAATAAACGTTTTTTAAAAATGTTTTTAACAAACTATTTAGATCTCTGTATTTTACTTTAGCATGCAAAGTTTCATTAAAATTAGCTTAGTGGTTTTTAAAAATTTCGACTTAGAAGTTTGTATGGGAAACCGAAATGCGTAAACCCTCTTAATGCGGTTCACAGAATACATCTACTTACCAAGTTTCAACAGTATAGTTCTTATAGTTTCGGAAAAAAGTGGCTGTGACATACGGACGGACAGACAGACAGACATGACGAATCCATAAGGGTTCCGTTTTTTGCCCTAAAAATTAATACTTTACAGGGTCCGTGGTCACAGGGAGACTGGGGTGTTGGTTGTCTCATAATTAAAAGTTCCTAGCAATACCTACATACATACATAAACTCACGACTATTATCCCCGAAGGGTTAGTCAGGGACTAGGCAATGAGCAGCAAAAGCAGTCCTCTGCCATAGTCCACGATTCACTAAACAATAACTGCAAAATAAATGTCGTGTTTAGCGTGATAGGTTGCCAACGACGCTCTATGATGTAGGATGTATGTGCAGTCTTTAGTCCATTAGTCGCCTTTTACGACACCTAAGAGAAGAGATGGGTTCGTGTATTCTACTAGAAACCGTCACCACACATCTTAGTAAGATTAAGTATACATTTTATAGAATATTTTATATATAATATAATATAGAATATTTACAATAGAATTATGATAAATTTATATAGACAAGTAATTAAATCAATTATTTAACAAAATAAAAATATCATATATTGGTCTTAAAAAAATAACTTAAAACTATAAATAAAAAATGTCCTTCAACTGCGGGCACGCAGGTACGGTCCCAAGAATGATGGCAACATTACCTCTTTGAATTGCCAGGCTAATACAGTGGCAGAGGTAGCTGCCAGCCGTCTTGTCACCGGAGGCCTCAACAAGACGTGCACTTAAATCTTTTACAAGATGCCTAGCCTCCGGCCCCCACGCACACATTGTCTCCACCGCCAACGGCACAAATATACAATGTGATAGGGGTAGTACTTCTAACCCGTTAAGGCTAAGTACTACATCTAAATTCATCGAATAAAAATTATATGAGGGTCCTACCCCCTTCTCCTAAATTTTTGACCATTTTTACTTTATGCGATATCAAATGTTTCATACGTCGGAGAAACATGAAAAAATGGCAAACGGTAGCTAATAACACTGGCTAACTAATAAATTACTTTGTTTTGTATGTTTGAGATTATTTTGGTGAGAAAAAAAATTATTAGTTAATTATTTTGCAATTTAAAATCACTTTCTTATAACTCCATATTATTTTTTTTGTCGATGAATTTATATGTAGTACTTACTTAGCCTTAACAGGTTAGAAGTACCACCCCTATTTTAAAATTAGGTCAGAGGTTTGCGTATTTGAGCCGTTTGCTATTTTTGTCGGCGCTTACCGGTAGCGCGCACATGCGAAGGAGCCACGGTATCTTCACAAAGAATATAGAATGATGCAACGTGTTAATAAGTAGTTGCAGCTAGCACCAAACAAGGAAACGGCGTCTTAGAATATAGGTAAAATATTGTTCTCCAGTGCTCGTTATTCTATGTAAATATACATGCAAATGGCAATAACTCGACACTCGCCAATGGAAGCTCAGATGGTACAGACTGCAAACGAAATATGAGACGCAAGAAAACAATATATTTATAAAAAAAATTTGCCCTTTAAACGGGTTAAAGGGCAAAAATTTTTTTTGCTTAGTGCGCTAGTTTCGTTGATATGTCAGTCAGTCAGTCAGATTCAAGTCAGTTTTCCTTTTATTATGTATTTGCTGTTTGTTGATTAATTTGTTGTTTTCTATAGTTTACACTGACACTGTTTATTTGGAACACAGGGTACATAAATAATGTACCTACAGAAAATTACTTTAGACTTATGTTGATTATTCTACTAATATTATAAACGTGAAAGTTTGTAAGTATGGATAGATGTTTGTTACTCTTTCACGTAAATGCTACTAAATGGATTTGGATGAAATTCGGCATACAGATAGTTTATAACCTGGATTAACACAAAGAATACTTTTTATCCCGATATTCCCACGGGAACGGGAACCACGCGGGTGAAACCGCGAGCGGCCGCTAGTTATTTACATAATAACCTGTATGTTCTAAATATGTAAGTAAATAGGGTACACTAGCGGCAAGCCCGCGCTTTTGTCAACGCTAACTTAGAAACATATATACATAACAAATCAATACAAAAGTTTATAACAATATCTACAAAACGAAAACAAAAACCGGTTGGTTTTGGTTGTAGCTTTTACTATTATTAGTGAAAACTACATAAAAATCCAACGCGTAGTTTAGAAGATGAAAGCGGAGGAGCTACAAGTAGGTACAGGAGAACGGTGACTTTACTTTATATTATTAACTAGCGACCCGCCCCGGCTTCGCACGGGTGCAATGCTGTGATACTAAATATACTACAGAATGTAAAAAATCGTTATTGTGGGTTATCCCTAAGAGATATAGACATATACCATCATCATCATCATCAGCCAGAAGACGTCCACTGCTGGACAAAGGCCTCCCCCAAGGATCTCCAACACCACCGGTCTTGTGCTGCTCGCATCCAGTGGCTACCCGCGACCTGTACCAGATCGTCGGACCACCTTGTTGGAGGCCTGCACACACTGCGTCTTCCGGTGCGCGGTCGCCACTCGAGAACCGTTCTGCCATATGCCATCGCGGACTATTTTGTAGACCTTTTTAAAGTGTACAATACAGTAGTACATTATTTTGATCTATCTTTCAGCTAGCGTTGGCAATGTAAGCGCAAAAAGGTGTTCATTTACGACATCACATTAGAAATCTCTAAAATAATCAGTGTTTCTCTACTATATTATACATGTATTATACATATAAAGCTTCCGCTTGAATCACTCTATCTATTAAAAAAAACCGCATAAATATCCGTTGCGTAGTTTTAAAGATATAAGCATACATAGGGACAGACAGACAGCGGGAAATGACTTGGTTTTATACTATGTAGTGATATATTATGTAATGATTGATAATGAGAATGTGAATGATAATGATATTAATAATACATCACGCCCGTTTCCCGGAGGGGTAGGGAGAGACACACATCCTTTTAAAATATAAAAGATAAAACTTAGCATTTAATATGAATGATTTACTTAGCATTTGTTGCATTGAGTAGTGAATAAATCGTTACGTGACATAGAAAAAAAAGTATGGGAACTGGTTAGCTACCTGCTTATTTGCTGACCCTTCCAAGTAAACGCGAATCGTCGAGAGACATCGTCTGCAGCTCCCCTCGGCTCAAATCAGCGACGACAAAGAGAGGCTCGCCAATCAACACACTTCACTTTAATTGTTTATAGTTCTAGTAGGACTATTGATAATATTGTAGTAATATCAAATCAGACTCCTTACTTGAAACCGATTTCGATCGAGATTAGTATTGTTAAATTTCGTACTTTTGAGTTACGACACCAGCGCTAATTTGTATTCATATTGGGTGAATGGGATTTTGAATCTCGACATTCATAATCTCAACAATCAAAGCACCAACACCGTAAACGATTCAAAATCTCAACACTCAGAATCTCAACAGCTTAGGTAGTGAGTCAACAGTTCAAGAGACCAATGTTTAAAATCTCATCAGGTAAAACTTTGGGGTGATACAGACATACCTAAGGCCCTTGGTACACAAGGCTACGCAAATCTCCGATACTAATGTTGTATATATAGGCAAGGATATTTCTCCACCTCAGAAACAAATTTAATATTTAATGATTGCTCTGCCATTTTGGAAATCGCCGCGACTTATGTAGCGAAGATCTCGACTGGCGAGTCGCGAGACAATGCCGGCAACGCGACTAGTGTACGAACCTCAATGGATTTGTATGGCGGTAGTCGCTTGGAGACTAAAACCGTCGAGTATCGGAGGTTTGCGTAGCCTTGTGTACGAAGGGGCTAAGAGTTTTGTATCTTTTCACTTAATATCCGCGCATTATGAATCTAAATTAGCACTGGTGTAGTAACTTAAGATTACGAAACTACACAATAGCAATCTCGATCAATCGGAATCGATTTCAAGAGTAGGGGGGCAGATCTTGCATATCAAAGTTAATGCAATATCAGGCATATTCAAGTCAAGGCAAAAATTTTAATGTATATTCATTTATTTACATAACATAGTCGCGACTATTTTCCCCAAAGGACTAGACTTACTCTTACTTACTTACTCAGAGACTAGAAAAAGGAGAACTCAGAAGCAGTCCACGTTTCACCATATTACAACTTACTGCACATGTGCTCTGCATGATAGGGCCCATTGCCGCTCTATGCTGTTAGTTGTATGTGCAGTCTTTAGTTCGTTAGTCGCCATTTACGACACCCAAAACGAGAGAGATCGCTAGTATTCTTATGGTGTGGCGCTATACCATACGGCTACTAGGAGTTCTAGTGCGGTAAATAAAAACCTGGAGTCATTCCAGAAGCTAGAAGTAAACTTTGAAACAAAAGTTTTGTTTTTTAAGCCATTCTCTAAGTTCAAAGATAACGAAACGTTGAAAAAATGACTACCTCAGGCGGGAATCGAACCCGCGACCTCCGCTATCCGGGCGGCAGCGTTGACCACTCCGAGGTAGACATTTTTTAAACGTTTCATTGTTTTTTAACGCAAATAATCAAACATTTCCATTCCTTAAATTATTAAGATTTAACCGTGTCGCGTAACGGTGAAAGAATACTACCACCCCCTCTCTTCCCTTGGGTGTCGTAAAAGGCGACTAACGGACTAAAGACTGCACATTTTACCAACTGCATAGAGCGGCGATGGGCTTATCACCTGTCACGCTAAGCACTTACAGTCGCTATTTGGTGAAAAGACGACTATGGTAGAGGACTGCTTTTGCGGTACTTATTGTCTCTGACTAACCATTCGGGGATAATTAGTCGTGAATGGCTCAAGGGCTGGTCAGGTCAAGTGTTTTAAACATGACAAAAATGATAAAAAAGGAATTCGTGTTTTATTCATTTTTAATTAAATACTTCATTCATTTTGTGAATTTTAATTGGATAGTCTTTGTGTATCTAATTTATTTTGAAGCCATAACATAAGAAAAATAATATGAAAACAATTAAAAATAACGATTATTTACAACGCGAGCGCAACGGCCGGCTGGCCGGCCTCTGTTGACCCGTTAACGTAGGTACTTATCGCCCAGCTGACGCGGAAAAAACACGAATCTCTTTTTGTCATTTTTGTCATGTTTAAAACACTTGACCTGACCAGCCCTTGAATTTAATTGCGGTTTCTAGCAGTCACCTTTCATATGTTAAGAATTCTAGGTGAATAGCGTTTGTATCAGCGGCCTTATCGCCACTTACTAATAGGTTTTTCTCGCGTCCGTAGGTTTACCCTTGAGACCCTACACGTGACCCCTGGGTGGTGCTAAATGAGTGACACTGACTGAGTGGTATAGCCACGCTGCGTTGCAGCACGCATTGGGCTGGCTCGCCCGGCGTAATACCACCCTCTCACGAATACCCGGCGTGAAATAATGGCACTTGGTACTGTTGTGTTTCGTCCGGCCAGTGAGAGTTCCGGAGGCCCCTTCCCCTCCCACCCCTAATAGCATTTTTTGTTGGCATTAAGTTGGGCCACGTACCTTCGGTTAGTTGGCCAACAAGTATAATTGGCGCGCAGTTTACGCGTTGGGCCCATAAGTGATGGCCATAGTAGGATTACCTACAAAGGCACAACTATCAGTAGGGCCAACGATGGACTAGATTATTTAGGCCAACTTATGGTCGATTGAGTATTAGATAACAGGTGCACCAAGTATCAAATTAGTAGTATTATGACCCATCTCTAGTAGGTACTGTCCCATCCAACGAACGGCCACTTCCCAGAAAGGAAGGAGTGAAGGACGATGGCGACGGAAGCAGTCATCAAAAAGAGAGTTCGTAAATTAAAAGTAGTAATGAAGTCCCGACCGATCTAGCTACCGTTCCAATTCCAATTGACGCGACACCCAGATGCAATATTCCAGAGTCCAGCAAGACTTGATGATTCCAATGGTATAAAACAGTACAGCGCCATCTATGAAAAAATATCGGAACTACATACTTTAAGGATCTTAGTATATAACTTTTTTAAACTTTGTCCCCTGCCCCCTCCCCCCGCCCCTCTCCCCTCCTCTCCCATGCATCACACCCTTCCAGGTCTCAGCACCATATCCGCGAAATCCCAACATTATTTTGCTGAAATGCCTACAGTAATTACCCGACCGTAGGAATAACATGGTAGTAATGGATAAAGTTTTTTTTTGTTGGCACAATGATGTTATCTTATCTTTTATCCCTACAAAAATTGCCCAACTGTAATAAAATAACATCAGGCCCGTGGTAGGCTATCCGTTGGTTAAATTGCGCAAGTTATAACCATTGGGTCTATTTTGAATTTAAGTTGGCAAGTAAACTAACCATCTGCCAACAGTTGGCGAATGGAAGCCAACGGCAAATGCTATTAGGGACCCCTCCTCACAATTCCTATTTCTTCCCCTAACCCTATTCCTTTTTCAAAGGTCGGCAACGCATCTGCGACTCCTCTGGTTTTGCGGGTGTCCATGGGCGGCGGTGATTGCTTTCCATCAGGTGACCCGCCTGCTCGTTTGCCTCCTTCTCATATTATTAAAAAAAAAAAGGTAACTTTCTAATTAAATTTTCACGCTACCACCAACTATCTAGTCCAGTTAAGTTTCTTTTAAAGCTTGTTAAAATGGTTAACTAGATAACGGATGAATATACATACACATAGAAAACACCCAGACCTGAAATCAATTTAACAAAACAGATTTTTTTTTCTAAGATTTGAACCCTGGATTTCAGAGATGGCGGCGACACACCAGAACCGTAGTGCTAACCACTCGACCACTGAGGTCCTCAAAGCCAAGTCATAGGTGGAGCCAAGTAGTATTGGAGGAGTTTATAGTTTACTAATTGCTTCTAATGTTGTTTCCATTGGATTGTCCAATAAATACTAAATAAATAAATAAACTTTCCTACACTCACACCAATTATGTAGCCCAAGAGGAGCTTCGAAGAAACTCGTTAAATGGTTACTAGACAAAGGATAAACATACTTAAAATACTTAAATACATACTTATTATACATAGAAAACACCCAGAGCCGAGACGATTTAGAAAAAACAATAATTTCTAAATTGACCCGACCGGGGATCGAACCCGGGACCTCAGAGATGGTGACACCATGAGAACCGGTGTACAAACCACTCGACCAAGGAGGTCGTCATCATGCAATAAATATCAACTGAGTTCCCTTGCGGGAGGGCATACTTAGGCATTGCTGAATTCATCTCGCGACGACAAGCGCCTGATTAGGGAGTCCCGCCGACCTGCGGGACTGCCCAAATATGTTAAGGCAAGCGCTTTTCTACTGTGTAGTAAACTAAAATAAACTTTTGTATCGACTCTAAGACAGTGCAGTGGAAATCGACGGGAGACGTGTACAAACTTTCACCAACTCTATGAAATATACTTCCGTAACTTCTTGCGAGTTGTGACATTCATGACAGTGGAACTTTGATACTTCGAGTTTGACAAAAGGGAGTAGACACCATAATGTAGGATATTGGATTTCACTTCTGAATTTTATCTCTTTGAAGCGGCGTAACGTATTTTTAATGAGACGAGAAGCCAGATGGATTATTTACATTTATTATAAAAAGTAATACATAATTTACTGTAGATTTTATGTAAAGTTAATTGTGAATAAAATTGAATTTTTCAAATATAAAGGTGCTGTTCGCTCGAGATCTTGAAAACAGCCCCAAAATCAATTTAGAAAACCAGTTTTTTTTAAATTGGCCCCACCATGAATTGAAACTTCAGGTATGGCGCGACGCCAGTGCCGGCAGCGTGCCCCACGCGACTAATTGACTAAAGACTGCACATACATCCAAAAGCATAGAGCGGCGATGGGCTCACCACCTGTCACGCTGAGCACATATGTGCATTCGCTATTTGGTGAAAAGTACACTATGGTAGATTAGTCCTTCTGTCCTCATTGCCTTAGTCTCTGACTAACCCTTCGGGGATAATAGTCGTGATTATATGTATGTATGTATTCACGACTATTATCCCCAGGAGGACCGCAAAAGTAGTTCACTCCCGCAGTCCACGTTTCACCACATGATTACTGCACGTCATGTGCTCAGCGTGGCAGGTGATGAGGTTATCGCCGCTCTGTGCTGTCTTATGTACGAGCAGTCTCCGGTCCGTGAGTCGCCTTTTACGACACCCAAGGGAAAAGATCGGGCGGTTGTATCAGGAGGGTGTCACTCCGCAGTTTAGGTACGTTCGTTTTGCGCGCCTCCCAAGCAGGCCGCTTAGGCGTTTGGCAGTAAAGGTTGCCGCGAGCCATAGCACCGAACACCGAGCGCCGAGTCGCTTAACTCGTAATTCCTGCGCGCGCGCGTAAACCCTATGCTCTGTGACGTCATGACGTCAAATTGATATCGAGTCAGCGTTGCTTAACGGAATATGAACGCTCGGGTCACACGATAAGTTTCAATTTCGCGTGAAAATCGTTAGAGAGTGAACCTTCTGTACGGTAGTACTACTAGTTATTCTGTGGTTGTATTCTGTAATGAGCCGCACAGCACAAAAAATACATAAATAAAAACCTTAAACTTAACCAAAGTAACACAATTCATCACTTTCCAGAATACAAAACGAATTTATTTATCAGTAACACCCAAAAGTAACGAGCAATATAAATCAAATGTGTCTTGTCGCACCAATCGAGTGGGCATTATTACTTTCGGGTCCCCGGGGCTCAATAAATTATTCTCCAATAAGAACAATAAGATAACTACGTGCGTTATGTAATTGTCTTATCGTTATTTAGTATGTTAACAGTGTAATTGGCTATTTGACAGTTGTAACAATAAAATATGAAATATTTCGGATACGGTTGTTTATAATATAACGATAATTATCTAATTATCCAATAGTTATGTATAATAAAAAAAAATATTATTTTTACAAAATAAATTTGCGATTTATTATCTGTGGATTACAAGACCCGAAACACGGGCTTAAGTTTGAGCCATGATTGAGCTTCGTTTGACGTCACATTTTACAAATAAATAAAAACTATCTGTCAGGTTTCAAGATATAATTTCTTTGTTTAGTGAAATGTGACGTCACAGGGCAAAATGTCACGTGACCAACCATTTTCACTCAATATATGAAATGAATGAAGAAAAATATGGTTTTTTTTTCTATTTGATAAAACTTTTTCGAGTAAAAATTATTGTAGGCGTTTGTAATTTTTAAAATACTTTTCCGAAAACTGTCAAGTAGCCAATTCTGGCTTTGCTGACCTGTCACACTGAGCACATGTGCAGTCAGTATTATTTAGTGAAACGTGGACTGTGGCAATGGACTGCTGGTCCTTATTACCTAATCTTTGACTAAACATTCAGGGATAATAATCGTGAGTAGGTATACATCATTCATCATTTCCTTGCCCTTATCCATAATTGGGGTCGGCGCAGTAAGTTCTCTTCTTCCATTCGTCTCTATCAGCTATCAAAGTTTCAAAAGATAAAATTATTTATTCATTTTAGGCTACAATAATTGAGCACTTATGAATGTCGCTATGCCATCGGTTCGTAAGTCTAACTGTGGAGCGGGAGCCTTGTACTGAGAAGAACCGGCAAGAAACTCAGCAAGGGCATTTATTTTCTCCCATTCTTTTACAGCGTCAATACAAATTGGAAAATGCCCTCCCTATCATAGATGGACATTTTCCATTACGAGAAAAAAAAACATTTAGTACGATTACAAGACAACACAACAACATATAAAAGAATATCTAATAATAAAGCCGGTATTCCTCAATTTAAAATAAACTAAACAACGTCTTACAGTATTTTTGAACAAAAAGAAAGAGAATTAAATACTACCAATAAAAATATGGTTGCAAGACCTGCCCCCTTACTCTTGAAACCTATCGCTATTGGATTGGATTGGTATTGTGAATTTTCGTATGCGCTAATTTGGATTCATATTGAGTGAATTAAATGGCATTGAGTTTTGTATTTTTTTCACTCAATATCCACGCAATATGAATCCATATTAGCTCTGGTGTCGTAACTTAGGAGTACGAACATTCACAATACCAATCCGATCCAATAGCTATCGGTTTCAAGAGTAAGGGGGCAGATCAGTTCTACATCATCAGCCTATAAACGTCCCAATGCTGGGCACAGGCCTCCCCCTAACCCACTACGCTGGCCCAATGCGGGTTGGTGGGTTTTAACGACTTTCATCTTGCGACAACAACCGGGACCAACGGCTTAACGTGCCTTCCGAAGCACGGAGGAGTTCGAGATGTTTTTGATTCGGTCACCCATCCAGCGACCAGGCATTACGAAAGTTTCTTAGCGAGCAACATCGCAAGCTAAACGCGCTATCCGCTGCGCCATCGAGCTCCTCGATCAGTTCTACGGTCACTCCTTTCTTCACCATATCACCTTTTACAGTCCATCCATCTTTTCCGCGGCCTACCTCTCCCCTTGTATCCATCCACAGTCATGCTTTAACACTCGCTTCGGCAGATAGCATTCATCCCTCCTCATTACATGTCCATATCAAGACAGTCTCTTTACTCTTAACTTCTCTGTCACTGATGCTTTTTTATACTCCCTCTGTCGTGAGTATAGATATATTTTAAATGTATGTAACTAAAAAAGTGAAATAAAATAAACTTTCCGAGTGGTAGAGCCACGCTGCGTTGCAGCACGCATTGGTCCGGCTCGCCCGGCGTAATACGAATATCTGGCGTGAAATAACGGCACTTGGTGCTGTTTCCTTCCTTAACCCTATTCCTACCTTAAGGCCGGCACGCGCCTGCGATTCCTCTGGTTTTGCGGGGTGTCCATGGCCGGCGGTGATTATTCTCCATCAGGTGACCCGCCTGCTCATTTCTACTTCGAACAACTTCGAACATTACCGAAAACAATGTCTATAAGAACAAAACAAGGTTACAAACTTTTCAACATGGCGTTAACTGTTCAGCGTACACTCATCAATATTAAAAGCATACCTTACAAATTGCCTTTGCATCGAAACGAACCGATTAATCGTGTCGAAGGCGATGATCCCGGCAGTCGTACTAATTGGCACCAAATTGGATCGTTTGTCCATTTAATTGGTATCTACGAGTTAAAAATTGGACAGTGAGAATTTTTCGATACGCGAAACGCTTCTCTCATTTTGTTTTTTTTTTTTTTTTTTTTTTTTTTTTTTTTTTTTTTTTTAATAAAAGAAGGAGGCAAACGAGCACGCGGGTCACCTGATGGAGAGCAATCACCGCCACCCATGGACACCCGCAAAACCAGAGGAATCGCAGACGCGTTGCCGGCCTTTAAGGGAGGAATAGGTTTAAGGAAGGAATAGGAATTCGGAAGAGGGGGGTGGGGAGGGGCCTCCGGAACCCTCACTGGTCGGACGAAACACAACAGCACCAAGTGCCATTATTTCACGCCGAATATTCGTGAGAGGGTGGTATTACGCCGGGCGAGCCCGCCCAATGCGTGCTGCAACGCAGCGCGGCTCCACCACTCAGTCAGTGTCACTCATTTAGCACCACCCAGGGGTCACGTGTAGGGTCTCAGGGGTAAACCTACGGACGCGAGTAACTTTAACCCCATGTTTTTGGATATAATGTTATGAAAATAGCAAAATATTAATATTTTATTATTAAGGGTGATCCTACAGGAACTTATTATTAGGAAAAAAAGTGTCCTATGTCCGTGTCATGGTTTTTCTAAGTGCAAATTTGTGCACAGTTTTGAACGTGTGAAAGTGATGCGCTAACCAACGAACTGTTATTAGGGTTTCGTACCTAAAAGTAAAAATCGGAACCCCTAAAGCAGGGGTGTCAGATTGATTTTTCTAAAGGGCCATTTATAAGATGGGGTGTATTAGCGGGTCGGACTCAAAATAAAAAAAAACTCTTAAATTTATTTATTTAGTTCAAGTAAATTTTCAAACTAAAGGTAATAAAAAGGAGTTATCTTGAGTTTGAGAATTCAGACACCCGAGGTCCTTTATTTTTGATAAGCTCATTGATGCCTGGTGTCTAGTGGTGTCATATTTGAGGTAGCTATTTTAAAAATAGCTCATAACTCATAACGGAGAATATATGCTCGCATAAATAGGTACTACCAAACATGTTTTTTTATACTTGGATAGTTATTCAAATTCTTGAAATACTGTGTATAAAATGTATATAGATAAGTTTACTTCCATATATTATCCCTTGTAATACTGTCACATTGGAGATCTATTAATTCCATTTGCAAATGAATTGGTGCCTGTGCAGCTTCAAAAGTGAATGGATTGTTCAAAAGTGGGAATTCCATTTCATTCATCTTGCGAAAATCATGAAAACGGATGACGAATTCTATAGATAGATTCAGAAAAGTTGAGAATTCACTCAATTTAAAACAATACGTAGTGGCATCGAATGCCGTCTAAAATCCTCACTGGATAGATTCTGGTCGGGGGCCGTATCTTTGACATCCCTGCCCTAAAGGATCACTTTGTTGTCCGTCTGTCGTGTCTGTCGAGATCCTTTACTCGGGAACGCGTGTAGGTATCCAGTTGAAATTAAAACGATATACTCAGATGTGCAGTCTCTGGATGCTGTGAAAAAATCAAACTCTTAAGTTTTCGTAAAAAAAGATACGGCCGTTTACGCAGCATAAAAACGTAAATTTTCGACACTCTCAAGGGAGTCAAAGTTCATAGGGTATTTGCTGTTGACCTAGAACTATGAAATTTGGCAAGTATTACCGTCTTATACTGCAAGTACAGCGACAAATCTGAAAACTATAATTTTTTAATTAAATCATTAAAATAATGTCTTTATGTTGTCCTAGAACTATAAAATTTGGCAAGTATTACCGTGTTATACTACAAGTATAGAGAAAAATATGAAACTATACATTAGTAATTAAATCATTAAAAAAACAGTGTCTTTATGCCAAGGAACGGCGGTCCAAATTTTGAATTGAGTTAACCGTGTCATGTGGGGTATCGTATGAAAGGACTTTAATGGCACAAGCTTAAACAGATTTTTAATTATTTTTATGATGTATGGTTTTTGATTTATGACGATGAATGGAAATCAGTCACCCTCACTCTGCCGGCCCACAAAGTGCCTTTTTACGCCTCATTTGAAGGATCCTATGTAACAGGTAGGAGAGAATATTTGTGCTGGTAGACAATTTCATCTTTTGGAGGTGCGTCAAAGAAACGAGTCACCAAATTTTTTTGTGCGTGATGGAATATAAATTGGTGACTCCGGAGAGAGTAGCACGCGTACTACTATGGAAGGGAAGGGAGAAGGAGGGGTTAGGTCAAAAAGTTCATCAGAGCACGCTTATTTTACAAAGCGCAAATAAAATTCTCAATTTAATAAAAAGCGTGGGATTGTCTTTTTCTTTTTGCAAGCCTCCTATTTGCGCATACGAAATAAAATCCAATGTCAAATGTGAAAAAATGTAATGATAAGTCTTAAATCTTCCTAGCCTTGAGGAGCTCGATGGCGCAGTGGCTAGTGCGTTCGGCTTGCGATCTTGCCCGCTAAGCAACTATCGCAATGCCGGGTCGCTGGATGGGTGACCAAATTTAAAACATCTCGAGCTCCTCCGTGCTTCGGGTTATTGTCGTAAGATGACAGTCGTTAAAGCCCACCAACGATTTGGGCAGCGTGGTGGGTTATGGCCTAATATCCTCACGTGCTATTGTCGAAGTTGGAGGCCTGTGCCCAGCAGTGGGACGTTTACAGGCTGATGATAAATCTTCCTATAAATATCCCACAGCTTTGCACAGGCCTTCTGAGATGAACAAGAGCACATTTCGATATTGGGCCATAACCCATCTCACTGGCCAATGCAGGTTGAAGGGTTGTTTGTACCTTTTCATTCACATGAGGCAGAAATAAATGAAAACAAAAGAGAAAGCACAAAACGACAAAAAAAAGTATCAAAGACTAACTTTGTCAACGGCTTGCACTACATACACAAAACATCCGTTTCGAAGAGCATTCCTATACAAATGAATCGTCGCTCACTACTAACAGTGGGATGTAAACATTCGACTTTGTAATTCAGTCGCATGAAACGCTTACAATCCTACAAAACGAATGGAATGACTTGCGACGTTCTGGCGCGCTTTAATACGCTGTAAAGGTGGCGTAACAAACAACTGGGCGACAATGAGGAACATCTAATAATAATATTATAAACATCATACGATACACATCAAACAATAATAACCGTGTCTCGTAGCGGTGAAAGAATACTACCACCCCCTATTTTCCCTCACATACATCAAACAGCATAGAGCGGCGATGGGCTCACCACCTGTCACGTTAAGCACATGTGCAGTCGCTACTTTAGTGAAAAGTGGACTATGTATTGGACGGCTTTTACTGTCCTCATTGTCCCTATCTACTGACCCCAATAGATAGGGTATCGCAACTGGAACTACGGGTCCGGTTGTGTTTTCAGGGGTACTACGGGGTTCCGGTTCAAGCCCCCGCTGGTTGTGCCTTGACCGGCATCCGGATCCGGACGTGAGTTGGACTCGTAGTGGCTCGTGGTAAGCTGTAGAGCTTGCGAATGTTCGTTTGTCCTGGTATTGTGTGCCAGGACAAACGTAACCCTAAACCTTTCAAACTCGCGCACAGAGAGCGGGGCCTAGAGCGGTCTCTGAGGGGCCAGAAGCGAAAAGTCCTGCGGGGAACGTGAGTTTCCCTTATAGTTGGCAGCTTTGTCCGGTGGTTCTCATTGGACATTGGTGTTGACATCTCCGGTACTAGTCTGGAGAACTAGTAAAAGCGGGCCTCTAGATGCCGTAGCCTCCGGTCCAGCCAGCCGCGTAGGACGTGGGAACTGGCTAGGCGCCTGGATGGGTTCCGAGAAGTGAGTGTGCTTACTACTCCGCTACCAAGGTGGATACTTGGGAGTCGACTTTAGAGTCGACGACCCTAGCAGTGGCAACTGCGAGTTGTGCCCTTCGTGCAATGAGAAGTGAGCGTGCTTGACAGCTCCGGTTACCTATCTGGACAATAGGCAGTAAATTACACGTGTTCACGGGGAAACTCTCCCGAGACACTAGTCTTATAAGTACCGAATGAAGAGCGCGGTGCGGCGGGCATTGATTCGGCGTCAGACATATTAGCAGATGGTCTCCTACGCGAGTAGTTTACTGGCGCAGGGACGTCTGGCACTTCTTGCATAACCTAACTGACCAACCTAGACCAACTAGAGGTGTTAGTACAAATAAAACTCAGTGAATTAAGGAGAGATGTCCTCATTGCCTAGTCTCTGACTAACCCTTCGGGGATAATACTCGTGATTATATGTATGTACAATACATAATATAAGAGCTCTGATACCGTTGTTGTTAGTGTTTTTGAAACAACGTATCGAGATATAATTATGCACAAATAAAGTTAGAATGATTGAGGTTGGCATAGGCAACGTTTTTTTTGGAATAACATTATTTGAGATGATTTATTTAGTTTTAAATAGGTATATTTTTAAGAAAATAATCTCATTATACTAATAGTAAACCAGTAGTATAGCGTTACATAACACTATTAAATTGATTGCGTTGTGCTTTTCACCTACAATTAGGGGATCGTATGGTTTGAGTCATCCTACTTCCTATCCTACTAATATTATAAACGCGAAAGTTTGTAAGTATGGATGGATGTTTGTTACACTTTCACGTAAAAAGTAATGAATGGATTTGGATGAAATTTGGTATTCAGATAGTTTATAGCCTGGATAAACACATAGGATACTTTTTATCCAGATATTACTACGGCATCGGGATCCTCGCGGGTGAAACCGTGAGCGGCCGCTAGTATGTGATATACTTACATAGCAATCCTCCACGAAAATCTCTAATGGAACAACAAGACGACGCTTGAATAAAAATACGTAGTTAAATTTTAAAATAATAGGAAAGCTTATTGATTAAACCTGAATTCTAGGTAAAAGAGTGACTTACGAGTATCTGTTCCGTAAGGAAATATTTCTTAAACTGTGTTTATACTCTTTTATCTTGATAAATAGTTTACTTGACAGCAGTAACTTAAGTTTTGTGAAAGTAAGATTGATTGAGATTGTTTAGCACGCTAACTTAATAAAAAGTATAAAAACAAAGCAAAGAAAAGCCTTAAATACACATAGGTATTATTATTTTGTTTTGACACTTTTTTGGGTGAAAAGGAGTTTCTGCCTATGTTCGTTTCAATATTAATACTTAAAATGGAATTTTATTTAAATATTTGTAATGCTTTGTGTATAATAAAATCCTTTTTTGAAGATTAAAATCAAGGATGTATACGCACAGAGGCTTTTGGCAGTTGGATGAGGCGAGCCAAAGATCTGGCTCAGTGACATGCTTTGAGTAGGCCTATGCCCAGGAACGGACTGACACTGGCTGATTATCACGATGATGGCAACGAATAATCACAAAGATGACTAACTAGTAAGACAGATAGTAAACTAAAAATTCTATTATTATGGGTACCTATAGTACTTACCCCAGAAAATGTTTTCCATCTCTTTATATTCATTTTAGTGCGCTCCTAGATTAAGGGGGGTCCTGCAAGAAATTGTGAAAATTTACGTTTAAGTCACTTGTACTATGCCCTGAATTAGTAAAATACATTAAAAGAACCGTGCCCGACCCGTGGTACAACTGCGATGTCCAACTGGTTGTACTACGGAGAAGTAAAGTTACCCATAGTTCAACTCTTTTAACTTATGTAAGTTAACCTGATCATTGCACAAGGTGTAATTGAATTGCCTTGTTGAAATTTGAAACAAATTCTTTAAACAGTAGGTACATAAATATAATGACTCCTAAAAACATATTTTTTTGACAACTTTCTTAATTTTACACATGAAACAATATTTATTACCTAAAAATATTTATATTGATATTCCGCAGAGCACTCCCTTCTTTAAAAAGTAAATTTTTAATTTAATTTTTAACACAAGCGCGTGATGGTTTTGCACATTTTGCAGAATAAAAACATGGCTCTAATTAAATTTCTAGGTTTGAAACTATACAGCAGAATTGTTCTAATTATAAATATCAATATGATTGATTTTGCTTTGAAGTTCATTAGGAGACTTATGTCGGTTTTTGCGATCACGCGGCACCCCCTTAGGTTAAGTAAAGTACCGTTTGTACTGTAAAAAAAAATATAAGTTACCTATTAATAACATTGTGAAAACTTGTAAGTAGCTTTTATGTAGTTATTTATGTTTGATTAGAATAATTTTTTGTAATATCTCTAAGAAATATAATAAAAGAAGTAGGTATGTCATAAAGAAAGAGTAAAAAGTTAAAAAAAAACTCACTATGACCCACGAGAGCCGCACCACAATCTGTTGATCCAAGTGTACACCGTTCATAGGAATGAGTGCATAAAATTAAAAGTTTGTTAATACCGACGCCACGGACGCTTACAGCCTGCAACATTGTGTGTGTGATGTATGGCCCAACTAAGGTAGAGTTTAACATATTTCCCGAGAAGTTTATTGCCTACCTCTTATTAGATGTTCTTGAAATGTTTGCAAAGTCTCTTGCTTGAACACCCCGTACCGCGTGACGAATTTCCTTAAATTTTCTTTTATAAAAACCTTGTCATGACAATTACCGATGAAACGCAAGAAATAAGGAATTTACTTAATAGAAACAGCTGTTCTGAAGAACATGCATTTGAGGCAATTAATTATTATAAATGTAGTTATTTTATTTGTAACATAATAATATCTTAATAACATAATAATGCTCCTTGCAACATTTTTCAGAAAATGCGCAAACTGTCACGTGTTGGACCAGTTCCACATGTTTTTTTATCCACTCGGAAAGCACTTGCCTCACCTGATAATAAGTGACGATAAGGCCGAAGGTGGAAGCGCGCTTCACCCGGAATCCTCAACCACTGAGGAACTGGCTATCTTATCTCTAAACTGTCGAAACATAGCAATGCTATAAACATTGTTGTTATGGTGATGCAAGCCCTACCACCAATTAAACCAAGTACACAAAGATGTATACTCCTTGCTGGGAATCGAACCCAGGACCTCTGGACTTAGCCACTAGACCAAAGTGGCCAATAAGGGCCCAAAGTGCTATATATTCTGTGTTGTGGAACGTGTTTCATCAATAAAAGCAAACAAATATCGAACGGACAATAGGAAAAATTCCCTATTGATATTTGTAGAACGCTGTGCCTGCATTCGTTGAGGTATTATAACTAGAGAGAACATCGCGAAGCAAGTTATGGGCACTGACTTGTGGCCCGTGGGCTGCAAACGCCTCAGTGATTGTGAGTGATCCAAGCAATAGTAGAGCGAGACAGATGAGTGCTCAAATAATTGTTTCGCGGTGTCATCTCCAGATATAATACCTCAATGATTGCATCCGTTTGCACAAACTAACAAAGCTTTAAACCAATATGTATTTATTTGCTTTTATTAAAATAACGATTCTTGCTCTAGTTGCGTTTGTATATGCGGTGGGCTTCGATAAAAACTAGATACTGAACTACACAATTTTATACTAAATCGTAGGCGAATAATGGCAGCTTTGACATACCTAATTGAGGGGTCTACTTTTAAAACCCCCTAAAACAAATATTTGGTCAAAATTTAACTATTAGTTACCAGAAAAACAACATACAATGAATTAGTTCCATGATCCACTATTCCCTTCCGGCTCGAACCCCCAGAGGCTCGGGGGGGGGGGGGGGGGGGATCGGAGACTCGCTTGCGGCGAGATGCCATCCCCCACCGGAATCCCCCTAGGGAATTTCGACCAATCACGGCTTAAGGAACGCTTTAAGTTTCTCGTCGCCCCAAACAAGCCCGGTAACGCTGTAAAGGTCATCTGCGACCGACAGCACGCACACTCAAAAAAAGATCCACTTATGATTGCGTAACAAATCCCACTAAAACACGTTTAAAAGCAATTAGGAAAAGTGACATTTGTATCAAAACCCATTAAAACACCAGTCTGTCACTCTCAAATTCTACTAAAGTAGAGTTGGCCGATAGCAGAGCTTTATAACGACACGTAAGTTCAGAACCTGTAAGTACCTTCTGTGTAAAAACTACCGGGAATTGTTCAATAAACCAAAAAAGTAATTTTTTCGTCAAAATTTATTTTGTCGCCTTCAAAGTAGGCCCCTTTGCTTGCAATACAGATACGCCAACGCTTGACCCAGTCCTCCATACATTTTTGTAAGCTGATTGAGGTATGGTCTTCAGCTCTTTCAGCGAATTTTCTTTTATAGATTCAATCGAAACGCCTTCCTCGACGTGGTAATTTTAGCCTCGCGAACAGGAAAAAGTCAGACGGAGCCATATCAGAAGAGTATGGTGCTTGGTCGATAACATTCGTCGAGTTTTTGGCTAAAAACTCTTGCACACTGACTTTGTGCGATGGTGCATTATCATGGTGTGAAATCTATGAATAGTCGTTCCGTACATCTGGCCGTTTTCGGCGGATATTCTTTCGCAAATGCCTAATGACACCTAAATAATATTATTTAATCACCGTTTGTCCCTCTGGAAGAAATTCGTAGTGCACAACACCGGGGCAATCGAAAAAAACTATCAGCATAACTTTGATTTTCGAGCGGCTTTGAGGCGGTTTTTTTGTTTCGACTCGTTTTCGAGGCGCCATTCTGAAGATTGTTGACTTGTTTGCATATCGTACTCATAAACCCATGTCTCGTCGCCAGTTATTATGCGGTTCGTGAAGGTGGAATTCGTAGTAACTCGGGAAATCATGTCTGCAGCAACCTGCTTTCGATGCCCTTTTTGGACAAAATTGAGCTCTTTTGAAACTAATCGTGCGGCGACGCGTTTTATGCCCAAAATGTCAGTCATAATATTATGAACGAATTTAGAGATACGTTTACCTCTAGAGCTAACTTTCTAAAACTTATGCGACGATTATCAAGTACCAGACTCTCGATTAGATTGATGTTTTTATCATTCGCAGCGGATGGGAGTCGACCAGAACGAGGCAAATCAACTACCACTTGTCGCTCTTCTTTAAATACTTTATACCATTCATAATGCCCGTGTTTTTGAGATACACGAATCACCGTAAGTCTTCTGCGACATTTTTAGTGATTCGGCATAGGAAATTTCGTTTGATACGCAAAACTTAAGGCAAACTCTTTGTTCAACAAATGCTTCCATAGTAAAATCGCAGAACATTGTTTTAGCAATGAAATACAAAAACCGCAGCTCTAATAACACTGAGTTACATATAGCGCCTAATTTTCGTGCGGTAACTCAGTACACTACCAACCTATAGAAAAAAAACAGGTCGGTATGTTTACCCTCAGAACAATAGTTATAGTTCTGGGTGTTTACCGCGCGTTCTGTAATTTATGAATTCCCGGTACTTTTTACACAGGGTAGTATGTCGCTATTGGGCGCTATTGGTCGTCGCGAACGATGCTTTAAGCTATTTGTATTAAAATTAAGCATGAAGTGTAGACCCCAAGACCTTGGTAGATCCCTCAATAAAATTATACATTTGACGTACATGTATTTAATGCGGGTCTGATATGTAGTTTCGACTGCCGCTGTTGCGACGCACGCTGTTGCGAAAAACATTTCAAGTGGTAGGCCTTGCGAAAAGCCGCTAAATCGAATGACGGAAACGCAAACACGCTGTCACGAAATCTCTTTTATATGTGGTACGCTATGTAGATCGATAGTTACGGTCTCGAAACCCATTATTTTATCGGGGAATCGAACTCACGACCTCGATGAGACACAGCAACTTACGATGGGCTCGATTAGTATTCAGAAGGAAGAGAAATTTAATTTATTTTTTTTGATTAACTTTTTAAATATGGAAGTACTACCTATAGGTATAGTAAACAAATCGAATTTGTAGGTAACAAAAATAACAATAACATCCGGTAATCGGATACAAACAGGCGTACGAACCAAGTTTCCGATTTTCCATTAAACTATTCCATCGCCGGTGCCATTGCTTTGAATAAGCGTTCTAATCGCAACAATGGATTTCGATACTATGACAATCGACCCAGCGTACCACATATAAAAGAGATTTCGTGACAGCGTGTTCGCGAGTCCGTCATTTGATTTAGTGATTTTCGATACCAACGGCTTTTCGCAAGGGCGTACCACTTGAAATGTTTTTCGCAACAGCGTACGTCGCAACGACGGCATTCGAAACTACATATCAGACCCATTTAATGCTCTTAGCTCGCACACTAACGAAATGCGTGCGGTCGGGGTCACCGTCGCTTTACCACTTTGCAGCGATTTTCGTATGAAGCGCGCCGCCCGCCCGGGTGCGTGCCCGTACCAAATATACGACGCGGTGTGCAAGGGATTTCGACCTTTATACTAGTAAAGCGACGGGACGCAGTCCGCGTCGTAGGTACCTACTCCTTATGTTTGGACGTTTTGAGAGCGTTGATTGTGCATCTAGGCACAATACACGTATTGTGATCTAGATTTGATTTGTTTAGTTGTTTTTTTTAGTTTATATTGTCGTTGAAATGAAACACTTTTTTATGGATTTATCACACATGGACTTACCACAAACTCAATAGAAGGCTGGCTGGCACAACAGTCTTAATAAGAAAGTCTCGATTATTTGTATAATTAAGATTAATTTAGTTTTTTTTCATCTAAAAACATTTATATTTAGATGTTCAAGCCGAAAGTGTATCTCTGGGGAATAAAAGCGTAGTGTTATTAAAAGTGTCTCTATACGGTACAAAGTGTATCTCTGGAGAATACTTCTTTCATACCGGCTTTTGAGCTCAATCGTAATGTCATCTCTTTTGTCAAATCGCTTTACGGAAACGCGGCGTGGGTTAATTATTTTTCGTTTTTTTTTGGATAGTGTTAATTCGGATTAATCGGTGGTTTTGGTGGTTGTTAGCATATTATATTTATGCTAATAATTGGTGGATACAGCAAGACAGAAGAGCAAGGGCCTTTGAGAAGAGTTGCAGTAGGTACATCAGGCTTCCAGGTTAGAACACAATTATTTCTTCTCCTTAATAAGTTTATTTATTATTAGTAATTGCTACGCGTTACGGCAGACACATAGTGTTAAGTATTGGATTATGCATGCTGTTGTCACAAATAAGTTGAGATCCAGCATACCCTATGTTAGGTAATGCTGCTATTGCTATTTTTATTTATTTTTGAGACTCTGTTTTATGTATAAATAAAATAAATAAATAAATTTGTGATCGAAGGCGATGGGTAATGATTATGATGGCGCAGTGGCTAAGACTTTTAGTTTGCGAGATGGCCCATTAAGCAACTTTCGTCTCTAAATACATACAAATAAAGATCATACATCTATAGACCTCTATAGATTCACGATTTCACGACTATTATCCCCAAAGGGTTAGTCAGAGACTAGGCAACGAGGTTCGCAGAAGCAGTCCACTGCCATAGTTTACATTTCACCAATTTACAACTGCACATGTGCTCAGCGTGATAGGTGGTGAGCCCACCTGTATGTACAGTCGCAAGCACCAATATGTATACACTTTGACTCTCTTTCCATTGTATTAAGAATTACAATTGTTTACATATTTTTGCTCGTGACTGTACCAACATATGTCATTTTTGTAAAACCATTTTATGTTTATATTTATAATGTTCCGGTTTTACATGAACGTGTGTCCTGTCATCAGTTTAATTAACTACTTCATAACAATCGGGAGTGTTCGAACAGATTTTCATGGTAAATTGATGTTCAAATTAGGCCACATCCATTGTGGGTGTAACTTAATAATAGTTTACCATTAATTATTATTATCTACAACGGGGTAGCGCAGGGTAGCGCCTTCTTTCACCTGATGGTAAGTGCCGATAAAGCAAAAGATGGAAGCGCGTTTCACCCGGAATCTGCAACCACTGAGAACTAGCTATCTCATCTCTAAACAGTCGGAACATAACAATACTATTAACATTGTTGTTATGACGACAGACTTAGATAAGATGGTGGTAGGTAACTAGCTAGGCGGACAGGGAATAAAACAACCAATACTAGTACCTACACAAAGATGTGCCCCCCGCTAGGAATCGAACCCGGGACCTCTAGGTCTAAGACCCGTGGCTTAGCCAGTAGAGCACAGCGGCGGCAGTGATTAATGTAGTAGTATAACAGATAAGATAAGATCAGGAAATTTTAGCAATGATCCAGGAACTCGTTTGTCGCAAGACGCACTCGTAGTCGTAGCCAAGGCCTTCAAAGTCAAAGTCAAAATATTTTTATTCAATTAACTTATAAAAAAGCACTTTGAATCGTCCAAAACATCTTTTTGAACCTACCACCAATTCAGGACGTCATTTTTCAACTGTGGAGAAGAATGGGCGCAAGAAACTGCACAGCTTTTTGTACCTTAGCCTTCTAGTCGTCTGTACATAGGAATATTTTAGTTCAACATTTTCGCCCCCCCCTTCTCTTACCCCTAGCTTGGCAATTTAAACAAACCGAATGGCAGCCTGCCAGTTATTGCCACTGTAGCACCCGCCCCGAGATGTTAAAGTATTAAGCTGTCTTTACACTGGACGCGGTAGCATGGTGTTATAGTGTCGCATTTGAGCGCGTTTCGGGTACAGTCTATAGTGCTTATGAAAAATGCATCATCTTGGGTTTTGGTGCAAAATGAGTTAAATATAATTATATCTGACATCAGGAGACTGTTACAGAATTACATATCAAGAACGCATTACCTATCTAAAATTAATGTAAACATCTATTTTGCAATTGAAGGTACTACACAAAATTGCATTATATAGATTTACTAAGCCTAAATGCATCAACTAGAATATTTAATGCGTTTTTTTTTTCAAATTATATACACCTTGTAATTTAATAGTTATTGGCCTAATCTACCAATGTGCTGTTGTCAATGTGGGAACTGTGCACTGCAGTAGGACGTATAATGGCGGACTCCGTCGCTTTACCAGTCTAAAGGTCAAAATCCCTTGCACACCGCGTCGTCTATTTGGTACGGGCACGTACCCGGGCAGTGGGTGCGCTTCATACGAAAATCGCTGCAAAGTGGTAAACCGCCGGTGACTCCGACCGTACATATAGACTGATGATGATAATGCTATACGTAGGAAGCTTTTAAAGGTTTTCAGTTCGCAATATAAAGACTATAACAATAATAAATAAAAGTTTTTTTTTTAAAAGAGCATATGGGTACGTAGTACTATTATTTATTCTGTGATATCAGTTATTTCATGCAAAATACAGATACGTTTATTTTTAATTTTGATTTGCGATTGACTTTACGCAGTACGGCCACAATAACATGCATATAATCACGACTATTATCCCTGAAATGTTAGTCAGAGACTAGGCAATGAGGACAGCAAAAGCAGTCCTCTACCATAGTCCACTTTTCACCAATAGCTACTACACATGTGCTCAGCGTGATAGGTGGTGAGCCCATCGCCGTTCTATGCTGTTGGAAGTAGGTGCGCAGTCTTTAGTCCGTTAGTAGCCTTTTACGACACCCAAGGGAAGTGAGGGGGTGGTAGTATTCTTTCACCGCTACGCGACAATAACAGTTACGCTTGAATATTATAATTACCTTTTATAGAATAATAAGATTCCACGAACGCGTTCTGTGTAGCAAGCGCTTTATCTCGCGCACCGCGCATAATACACAGAATACAAATTAGAATATATTCGAAGAAGCCGGCAAGATGTTATTTTACGGAAATACTATTCCGTTCGCAGCTGTTGAGTGTTGTTGTTTAATCTCAGTACCACTTACAACTATTATTATTATTTTTCAGCCAAGGTTGTCCCACTGCTGGGCAAAGGCCTACCCACCCTCCTTCCACTCTTCACGGTTTCGGGCTATAACTTGCCAGTCCTTCCGATAGAATCAAGAATTAATATAATTTATTTAGCTAAGGCCATGTTTAGGCTACATTACTTTACAGCGTACTTTAGGGAGTCTACGGTCTCCTATTAAATGCTATACGCGGCGATCGACTTCAGCGTAAACTTTGCGATCGACGTCTGACCACCAGGCACAGCGTCAGCGGTCAATACATCTCACGCGAACGGCGACGGACGTCTCGTTCACAACAGGTAGTCCACATGTAGTCGACAAATAGTGCTCGCGTGGTAGTTGTGTAATATAAAATGACTTTTGGCGGTGCTTGTGACACTTGAGGAAGAGGCACAAGACGACCGTATACGAGGAAAAATGAGGGCAACAAGGCACCGATTATTTATGAAGAGAAAGCTTCAATGATGTTTTCAGATTTTGATAATGAAACACATTTATGACAGCAATACTAAATTAATCAATATTTCGTTTTTTTCCTTGTTATATTTCTACATTTTAAACTGACGCAAAATACGGCCTTAACGATGTAATGGTTCGAAATAACTAGAGACGCGGCGCAAAGCGTCTAAATGTCGCCTACGGCGTCCCTACGCCGACGTCAGCGTGTAAAGGAGACCACAACAGGGCCGTGATTCTGTATCGCAATCTATAGATTCCACACCTAAACCTTACCGCGCACAAACGTCAAACGCATACGTTTTTAGGAAGATATCGTAATTTTTTAAGGAATCAACGTGGTTTTGAAACA
The DNA here is from genome assembly GCA_963921215.1 of Scoparia ambigualis. Classification (NCBI taxonomy): domain Eukaryota; kingdom Metazoa; phylum Arthropoda; class Insecta; order Lepidoptera; family Crambidae; genus Scoparia; species Scoparia ambigualis. Next base: position 11,573,734 of record OY992524.1, on the reverse strand, counting down.
AGGAATCGTTATAGAATAAGGGCCCAGTACATTATTGTGACGCGGCGTACGGCGTGACGCTGTACGCGGCCGACGGCGTTTATAGGAGACCATAACCCTTTTACAGCGTCAAACAGAATTGAAATGCCATCTATCATAAAAGGGCACATATGTAGTCCAGCTCGTCCCGCCTTCTGGGCCTGCCGCGACGTCTTTTAACGTTGCGTGTTACTCAGTCGCCGCATGTCGGACGAGCTGTATTAAAATATATCATATCATAGGTAGAAAATAATTTGTAGTCAAGTTTTTCATCACCAGCCTCTCATCTTTAGCCACACAGGTGTATTTGCATCTACCGCACAGCTTTGCTTAGGTAAACTTGAAACTAATAATAAAATTTATATACTCGACGAGCAAATGTCCGAATAGCAAATGAAATAATAAATAAAACACGATCGCACAAAGCGTAATTTAAAACATTCACTAGCAAGGAACTATTATATTCAATAGTAACATTAAAAAAGAAAAAAGCAATTCGAATCACAGCACTAATTGCCAGTCTCAAAGGGGCTGTGACAAAGCAAAAATCTAGGTATTGTTAGTCGAAGTAATGGGCTTCGGAAGCATTTCAAAAGCTCATTGTGCCGAGATCGCGAGTTAAAGTGTACCTGTAGCACGGGAATATTCAGACGACAGCTAGGTAACGCTGTATTTGCATTTTACTTTTTAATTGTGTACTTATTTTTTCATTTTATTTTTATTATGTTATTGCTTTAAAATAAATAAGATACTCAAAGACTATACAATTAAAATTTACAAAATGAATTATTGAATTAAAACTTTAAAATAACACGAATTCCTTTTTTGTCATTTTTGTCAAGTTTAAAACACTTGACCTACCAGCCCTTGAAGTTTCTTGCGGTTTCTAGCAGTCACCTTATATATATGTTTATATATTATATGTATACGCTGTAATTGCAATATGTTTTTTTAATTGTGTAGTTTATTTTTCCTTTTTTTTAATAGGTCAGTGCGGTTGGCTCATATTGCTAATGTCAAAGTTAAAGTTAGAAATAGCATTGCACTCTTTTGTTTCGTTAGCCAGAACTCACTCACTGAAACTGAAAACTGCAAACATGACAACAGTGGCGTTTTTCTATTCATATTTTAGGTAGTCATCTTTTATTTATACTAGGTACTCCGTACGTGTTTTGTCTTCCTTTTACCTGCCATTTTGGTACTAGACCCCAGCTGAAAATCAGCGTTGTGTCTTAGAGTTGCAACATAAAGGTAAACTTCTGTCACGAAGATGAACGGTCAGCCCTCTAGCCCTCTGCGAGTAGGGAATGGCCCAATCTATAATATCTAACCATATTATAAAAAAAATAACACCAATAAAAAAAATCAGACCGAAATCCATATATTATAAGTTGTAAACTTAATATTCCTTTAAACTATGTTAGTGTACAATCACAAGCACCAATATGTATACACTTTGACTCTTATTCCATTGTATTATGAGTTACAATTGTTTGAATATTTTTGCTCGTGACTGTACAATCTTGGTGTTAGTATACAATCTTATAAAACTGGGTGTTAGTATTAATTATTTGTGTTTATTATCTAAAATTAGTTGGAGCGAGCGGTGATAACCAATCACTCTCAGCACAAAACTGTTCCACATTGGCGAGTCCCGCCTATCAGTAACAGTATTCAGCTGTCAGCCTTTGGAATAAACTCCCATCTGAAGTTCGTCACTCAAAGTCACCTGCTTCTTTCAAAGCCAAACTGCATTCGCATCTCTTGACTAGGTCCTAGTTTGCAACAACTATTAATATATTTTAAGTATTTTATTATATTACTAGTATATTTATTTATTTTTATATTATATTATTTATTTATTATAATATTTTATCTGTATTGTAAGTTTATTAAATTTATTTTTATATTAAGTATTTTAATTCTATTTTTTTTTCATATTTGCTTGTTTCTAGTGCACTGCTTGTCGCTCTTTTTCTGTTGTCCTATACCGCAAAGGTTGTCTGGAAGAGATCGCTTCAAGCGATAAGACCGCCTTGGCCCACATTAGTTTTAATATGCTTATTTATGTTTTCTGTATTTTTGTGTGTGCAATAGAGCGTTTTATCTATCTGTCTATTCAGGATGGCGTTTGGACTAGTGTCCTTAATTCTGCGAGTAAGGGATGCTGTTTTTTGCGGATGATTGCGCCAAAACCATCCGTTACATATTTAGCAAACATTCCCGACGCACTGCTGAAACCGGGGAGTCCCAACATCATCCTGACGATATTATTATATTGAACTCGTAGGGTATCTAGCAGCTTTTTGGCATAACTTATATATTATTATATTATATTATAATAATATAATAATAATATAGATAATAATATAGATATTATTATATTTCCCGTGTAGAAACACTGACAACACGCTTTGAAGAGCGTGATTTTTGCTTCTCTACTACAGCGGGAGAATCTACGGATCAGCATGTTGCCTCTGACTGCCAGACTAATACGTTCCCTCTCAATATCTACATTATCTTTAAGGTCGTCAGTAACAATGTAGTCGAGATATTTAAAACTGAAAAGACCCTGTCAATAGTAGCACCGTTTAGGGTTATCTTGGGCACATTCTCTACCACTCTACCAGCGGCCTTAAAAATAATGAATGCACACTTTTTAACATTGTGGCTAAGGTTGTTAGAAGCAGCATAACTAGCACAGACTCCCAACATTTTTTGGATTGATTCCGCAGTCGGGCCCTGCAGCACCATGTCATCAGCGTAGCTGATGTTATTGATACTAACACCATCTACGATGCATCCCACATGCATGCTGCTGAGCTTGGCTGTGAGATCATTTACATAACGAACTGACCTCCCCCCCCCCCCTGTCGCACCCCTCACTCCAACCTATACGGACCAACCAACCAACCTATGCTTTAAGTTAATGTAATTTTATAGTGTTATTGTTTTTCTTGGTCAAAAAATAAAATTATTGTTATTCACGTGTTTATTTATTTTCTTAAGTGTAGGTTTTTTATAATATCCCATATAAAAATAATAAACAAAACTACTATGAAAAACAAAACATTTAACATTATAAAAAACCTAAACCTAGGGTGCCGCCAACAGCGGAGCAGGGCCCAAGCTACCGGTGGTTAGGGCTGCAGAGAGAGGAACCTCCTGACGATGCGTGCCGTGTCAAGAAGTACCGCCTTCTGTATCTGGCCCTTGATCCAGCCGTCTAGCGAGAGTCTCTTGAGATGTTGGTCGAGACTCTTCGCTATTAGGCCGTTTGCAGATACGACTATCGGGACAATGATAGTCGAGTCAACATCCCACATGGCGGTAACCTCGTAAGCCAAGTCAAGGTACTTGCACAGCTTGGCCTTCTCAGCCTTCACGAGGTTCTCATCATTATTATTATAATTATTCTCTTTATTCAAACATTTTTCTTTAGATAATTTTTTTGCAATATTTTATATAAAAACATATTTACAATAGGATAAAATATTATAAAAGACTTAACCTAGTTTATTATTATTATTATTATCAGACGAAGCATGAGACCATTTTATAAAGTTGGTTTGGTCCCCGTACCAATACTGAAATATCTTCAGCACTGCCGCTGGTACACCCCTGTCCTTCAATTTCTCCCAAAGCACCTCATAAAATACAAGGTCATTTGACCTTGATCTCTTGGCATTTGCTTGGCATTTAGAGATCAAGGAAACCAATGTTGACAATTTAGTTGGTTTAATTGAACCAAGAAAACTATATACCTATAATAAAAAGCAGAAACTGTCAATAACATGGTGTTTGTGTAATGTACCAACAATACCAATAGTAATAGCTTATACTTACAGGATTTTTTTATACGTGCACAATTTTTTTTATATCATTCAGTAACGTTAATAGACATCATTTTAATTTTTTTGTTATTTTCATTGTTTATTAAATTTTTTCGTCACAATAAAAAATAACTCGTGGATACGGGGCCTTCCGGGCGATCGAAAGGTCACGTGTAACGTAAAGGTAACCTAACCTAGGTATCCTGTGGTATCGTAATGTGTTCAATTGCGGGGTCCCGGTCAATTGACCATGATTTACGGTATTTTGGTGGATATGGTTGACCAATTTTAGTTTCTTTATTTTTCACTTAAAAAATTAAAATTAAATCTGTGGCTCTAGATTAAGTTACTCTATAATTTATAAAATTATGTGCACATTATAATAAAAATTTGCTGTAAACTATCCCATAGCTGAGCAAAGATTTTTTAACCAACGCTACAAATGCCTGCGCTATTGACTCTACAGGTTGGGAAGAGCTCGCTTCTAATAGGTCTTCATGGCGCTCTACCATCTTTAAAAATATAAAAACTTTTGAGGAAAACCGTCTTAACTTACTCGACCTAAAACGCCAAATACGAAAAGAGAGAAATAATCCCTCTTATATTTTTTTATATTTGATCATTTTCTTTCAACATGCCTTACATATATAACTGAGAAAAACTAATTAATATAATTTACTTATTACTATAACAGAAAGAAAAAAAACCTATAAACTAAAACAAAATAACTTAAAAACCTATAAATACCTTATAAATTAAAAATATCTCTAAGAAATATAAAAAAATATCTCCTTTGGCACAGGGTCAAAGAAGTTAAACTGCATCACGCTTCATGCCTACAAGTGGATGTATTAAATAACACAGTATTGTGTATCTACCGGTCACCGTCGAACCCAAATGCAGAAAACTTCATTACGTCATTATGCTCACACTTAGAGACCTTTTCACAGCTTATACATTTAATTCACAAGGGCAACTCTATTGTATTTCTTGCTACAGAGTCTATAAGACAAAGTTCGGTCTAGCGAGCCACATTAGAGCTCACATGAGAAAATAATTAATTTCTTCTTACTGTTTTATTTAGATAAATTTAGGTTAATTAATATAATAATTATTATAGTCAGGGTCGCCGTCGTCGAAATCGATGAGGAGGGCTATATTGGCTTAATCACCAGGCTTGCTCTCGGGTTCATTATTATTAGCCTAAAAACGTTTCACAACTGGGCACGGCCTTCCCACATAGGCAAACAGTATATCGGGACATTGGGCCATCATCCAGCACGCTGGCCCAATGCGGGTTGGTGATCAAAAACCCGGGATGTGCATTGATAAATCCGAAATATACTGGATAAAATGTTTACTAGAAAATATCAACCAGTCTCAGGAAGCTCCGAGTGGGATTCGAACCCACGACCTTTGGATTGCCGGTGCACTGCTCTAACCGCTGAGCTACCGAGACCCCAGAAGACTCGCTGAATTTTTCCTAGTAGTTTTTGATTACGCTGCAAGCCAGCGGTATAACGTCACTGTTAAGTCTACCCTCACATTCGAAAGAAATACTATTGCAAGTATTTAACAATCGATAAAGACGTAATTGCTTATAAATATCTTTATTATATCGAAATTTTGCATTCACAATGCTATAAAATGTTTACTAGAAAAAAACTTTTTTTTCTAGTAAAAATTTTATCCGTTATCCGAAATATACTTTTCCCGATCTGGTACCAAAACACAGGATCAACGGATATCTGCCGAGCGCTTTACCACTAGCCCATAGAGGCGTGTAATATTTACAACACCAATGTAAAAATATTTAAAACTCGATGAGACCAAAGAAAGCCAGCTTCAAAGTGTTCTCTCACAAATTGAAATAAAATTACTCCAGTCGCGTGCTAAATAATGAACAAGTTAATACGATTGGACCGCGGCGAAATCCTGTCAAATTATTATAATCGGCTTTAGTTTAATGTTTATTTTCACTTAGGACCAAGTGGATGAAACAAGGTGCAATAAGATTATGGAGTAAGTTAATCTTTTGTTTTTGGACAGCAAAGTATCTCTGACGGCCTAGTCTTCTGTTAAATTTTCTTAATACTTTATGATAATAATTTCGCGCAAATAGTGGAGAAATGGGGGGAGGCCTAACAGTGGGACAAAGAGGGTTAATGATAATCAAAAGATGATTATAATCGGTTCTCTTAGAAATATTTTTTATTTATAAGATATTTTGAGGTTTTTCCTTTTTAAGTTATTTTTTTTAGTTTATAGGTTTTTTTTCTTTCTGTTACAATTAGATCGGGAATTAGAATGATGATTATGAATAAAAAAAATTATAACAAAAATGATAAGTAACTGAATTTTATTATGATGATTGGTGATGAGAAATACATAGGTACTTACATCAATATATCTTTAAATTTTATAAAATATGTAGAATTAACTAATACAATCAGTTGGACTGCGTCAAAAAAATGTATGTTCACGAACACTAATCGTGTAATTTTCAAACATCATTAAACATCAACCGGCGAAACCGTAAAAAAACCAAATTGCAGACATGACTCTTCACTTTCCCGCCAAGAAATCTGTCAATATGTCACTTTATTTTTTTAATCTTTCATGCACCGCAGGCAACGGCATTTTAATTATCCACCGTATATTTTGGCAACGTGATTGGGGTTCGGAAATTTGAATAATTTTGATTTTTTAAATTATTTCCTCATTCTTATCCACTTTCATGGAAGTGAAAGCTCAGTGAGCTTATTTTAAATTAGAATTTTAGTTGCAAATGCATTCCAAAACCGAATAATTGGCAGCAGGGCCATATAACCTACCACGCTGGCCCAATGCGGGTTGGTAAAAATATATACCTATATTTTTAATTTTATCTATGTTTAATGTAAATAACTCTATGAACAATATAATTAAAAACACCCCGAGCTCCTCCGTGCTTCGAAAAGCACGTTAAGCCGTTGGTCCCGGTTGTTGTCGTAAGATGACAGTCGTTAAAACCCACCAACCCGCCTTGGGCCAGCGTGGTGGGTTATGGCCCAATATCCCCACGTGTTATTGTCCACGTGGGAGGCCTGTGCACAGCAGTGGGACGTTTATAGGCTGATGATGATGATGACAATATAATTAAGTTATTTTGACCAGTCATCGGTAATTAGTTTATGTAAGTATGTATGTCTTACGCTTCCCATTTAAGGTTGTAATATCCTTTAAGTACATTATCGCATAAAACATCAAATACTACGAGAATTAATTTAATTATACCACATTTAAGTATATTATTGCATAAAACATCAAAGATTACGAGAATTAATTAAATTAAATTACATTTAAAGACGAAGGCGATTATCTTCAACCGAACCGACATACTGTCACGGAAGCAATCAGCTTAATGGTATGTCATAGTTAGCTGCCTAAATAGAGGAAGCCCGAAGTCTGCGGTAGGACCGACTGATACGAAAACTGATTGGAATCCGTGGTGTTTTAATCAATCAATCTATCAATGAGGCCTTTGAGGCAATTGGGTAGGTGTGATCAAAAAGCTCTAAGGAATTACAGAATTACAATTTTATAATAATTGTTACAGTTACAGTAAAAACAGTAATAAGCGTTTGTTTTTAGATATACTTACATAGTTTTGCGGTACAATCAACTGAAATGTATTACCACAACATTAACAACGTTCTTTCTTAAAAGTAAGACCTTTGTCTCTAACACTTCATGGGCAATACCCGAAATTAATGTTTTTTTAAAAATTATATTTTATCTTTATACATATACTTATATTTTTATTAAACTGATATAACTCTATACCTACCCACCTAAACTGAAAAGCATAGATACAATGTTATACAACAAAGACGAAACATGACATAACAATTTCGTACTCGCAAACGCATTCAAACAGCTCACAAAACGTACAAAACGTCCGCCAAAGCCGTAGAGGTCGCACCGGTTTTTTTTTTGTCACATTTCGATAGTATTTTCCATTGAGAAGTTATAACTAGAGACGAGACGAGTAATTGCGGCCCATGCACAAATAAATAAATATCTTTATTTTATGCTAACCATTGTAGTTACTTTATTTTTTTTCTAACAAAATTAAAAAATACCAAAGTATAGGTAAGGTAAATAATACCTACTTACATTATTTAAATAAAAAATGTTTTTGCTTTACATTGTATTTTTTTACGTGTCTTCTATATCTGGGCTTAATATAGGCTACTTAGCTCAAAATATTAGGTGAATTAGGCTACTTGTCAAAATAAAAATATTAGGTGATTTGGGCTACTCAGTAGGTAAAATTTGGCGATTTGAGTTAGCTCATATTTGGCAACCCTGGCTGACACGATAAATATTGACGCGCGACACTACACTACACGCAAGATAAATATCACGATCTAGGATCTGGGATCAGGATCAGATTTCCAGAAATCCAGCGATAAATATTGTGATTCTTCAATACACTACACGTCAATAATTATCGTGATCCATCAGTATGTATTGACGGATCACAATATGGATCTTGCGTGTAGCGTTCGCCAACCGATTGTGAACATTGCAGCCGCAAATTTTTGCGCAAATAATATAATTGCTTCGCGGTGTAGGTAGTCTCTAGTTATATTCTCAATGGTATTTTCATTCGTTTCGGGCGGTAGCTGTGACGTCACGTCCCGATTGGGCTTGGCGGAAACTTTTAACGAGTACCCGAGGAACAGATACAGGATACAGTTATTTTGTGACAGCTAAGGATGGTTAAATTAAGTTTCTCTTCCTTTCGTGTATGGGAAGGCGAACGGAAATGGCCCGTACAGCCTAGTCTTCAGTAAATAAGTATATTATTATCTAATGCACAGGCAATGTGTTTGCTTAGGTATTACTATTATTATATACTTTAACCCTAATCACTTAGCATATGTTATTTGTAACTAGGCTAAGTTTTTATACAGCTATAAATTATCTTAACTTATCTTATATTTTCTTTAAAGTTTCAGAGTCTTTGCTTTCTCAATAGTTGTATGCAAATACAAACATACTTTAAGCTTCTAAGCTTCTTTACAACTTAATAAAGTTTCTCTAAATCTCTTCATCAGACGCATATTGTAGTGTACTTGCCATAACAACTTTTAGCAGCAACGCAAGATGGCCGCCACTGTTTAACGTTCATCAATACCAACATCAATTAAGTCGAAGTGGCATCTACCGGTATTACCTGCAAACCACCTCAAAGGCCCAAATGGTTCGACAACTTTGCCTACAAGTTTCCAACTTAATATACTGATGGAACCCAAAACGGTTGAGACGGTGTGATAAGTTCGAAATTAATTTACTTGGCAAATCCTGTAAAATCTAACAGGTATCTTATGGTTTATCTCGTATACCATGTTTTGTTTGCCAACACACACATGCCAACATGTCGGCCTGTACATGATGGTCATATTTCTCTGATCGATCTATTTTAATCCCTATAACCCCTACCATAAAGATAAAAGTTTAGTACCTAATTTTATTATTTTGTAGTGGGTTGACCTGGAGGATCTGTTTTTTGTCTAATACCTACGTACAGTCACCAGCATTAAGGTGACTATCGACAGCCTGCAAAAATATCTGATCATTGGTGGAAGACATTTATATGCCTATAATATGCCTTCCACCAATGATCAGATGTTTTTGTATCATCACAATCTTAATGCTGGTGACTGTACTATCGCGCACTCCGTCGCTTTACCAGTCTAAAGGTCAAAATCCCTTGCACAACGCGTCGTCTATTTGGTATGGGCACGTACACGGGCGGCCGGTGCGCTTCATACGAAAATTTCTGCAAACTGGTACAGCGACGGTGACCCCGATAGTACATACCTACATAAATACTTAAATAACAATAAGCTATAATAATATTGTTAATTAAGGAAACTATAGGTCTGTTTCAAATACATAAATCAAATTTTCATAAATGTGCTGTGATGCAACTGTCATTATATTTATATCCTTAAATCTCTCTCTGAGAGAGTCACCAGTCTTTAGGTTATATATTGCTCGAATAGCCCTCTTCTGCAGCCCAGCAGTTTGAATGTCGGCAGCATTTCCCCACAGTAATAAGCCATATCAATTTCGGAGTTAATTTACTTAATAATAACTATTATTTTCTTTAATAAAACCAAGGTGAGACAAAATGAGGGTCTTTAACACACTGTATTCATAGGAAAATCCGAAATACCCGAAAGACTTGATAATTGAAACCACCGAATAATTAATAGTACTACGTACAGAAGGTTCACTCTCTAACGACTTTCACGCAAAATTGAAACGTATCGTGTGACCCGAGCGTTCATATTCCGTTACGCAACGCTGACTCGATATCGATTTGACGTCTTGACGTCACAAAGCGTAGGGTTTACGCGCGCGCGCAGGGATTACGAGTTAAGCGAATCGGCGCTCGGTGTTCGGTGGTATGGCTAGCGGCAACCATTACTGCCATACGCTTAGGCGGCCTGCCTGGGAGGCGCGACAGTTGAACCTACCTAAACTGCGGAGTGACACCCTCCTGTTGAAACGAGGACCTCCGGATATCGAGCATAGCATTTTACCACTCAGCCACATATGCGTTTCTTTGTTTACATACATACATACATACATATAATCACGACTTTTATCCCCGGAGGCTTAGTCCGAGCCATAGTCCACTTTTCACCAAATAGCGACTGCACATGTGCTCAGCGTGACAGGTGGTGAGTCCATCACCGCTCCATGCTGTTGAATGTATGTGCAGTCTTTAGTCCTTTTGTCGCCTTTTACGACAACCAAGGGAAAAGAGGGGGTGGTAGTGTACTTTCACCTCGCCCACCGAGGGTTTCGTACAAATTTGTAGGTGCTTAATAAGAAGGTCTGCATAACAGGTACTACATAATTATAAACCAAAATTGTCAGTTATGTACCTTCTTAATTAATTATACTAATTCAAAATCTGTCAGTGGTCTTTCGGGGAAGTGGCCGAAGTGGAAATTGCATAATGGTCTTTCAGGGAAGTGCCCGAGGTGGGAATTTGCATGGTGGTCTTTCAGGGAAATGGCTGAAGTAGGAAAAGCCCTAACAAGGAAATGGCCGATGTAGGAATTTACAAAGTGGTCGTTCAGGGAATTAGCCGTAAGTGACCGGATTCCTTTAAACTTGTGCCAAAGAAGCCCTTTCATACGATACCCCACATGACATGGTTAACTCAATTCAAAAGTTGGACCGCCTTTCCTGGCATTTAAGTCCCTGTTTTTTCATGATTTAATTACAAATGTATAGTTTTTAGATATTTCCCAATACTTGTAGTATAAGACGGGGTAATACTTGCCAAATTTCATTGTTCTAGGTCAACGGAAAATACCCTATAAATTTTGATTCTTTTGAGAGTGTCGAAATATCCGTTTTTTGCGGTATAAACGGCCGTATCTTTTTTTTTAGGTTAACTTAAGAGTTTGATTTTTTCACGGCCTCAAGAGACTTTTGAGTATATCGTTTTAATTTCAATTCGATACCGCCACGCGTTTCCGAGATAAAGGGTCTTGACAGACAGACGGACGGACAACAAAGTGATCTAAAAACATCTCGAGCTCCTCCGTGGTTCTCGAAAAACAGATAAAGCTGTTGGTCCCGATCCACGAGCAGGATTCGAGCTCGACACTTTTCAATTTATAATTTTTTATAAGTACAATATTTATAAAATTATAGTGGTTCATTTGTTTAGTAGTACGTAAATAATGTAAGTACATTTGAAAGAGAAAATACTAGAAAGAATTTTGTGAAATTTTAGCTCCGCAGAAAAGAGGATTGCTGTCATATAAAATTTAAATGTAGTGGGACTTTTTCCGAGGCATCTGTGCGATGCCAGGTGAATTTCTAGCGTATGCAGCTACAGATTGGGTGTTAAATAATGGAAACAGAAAAATGGCAGTGTAGTATAGTGATTCGCAAAAAAAGTACTATTAACGCTACTCATCCCTTGGGTGTCGTAAAAGTTGACTAACTGGGTGGTGCTAAATGAGCGACACTGACTGAGTGGTAGAGCCACGCTTAGTTGCAGCACGCATTGGGCCGGCTCGCTCGGGGTAATACCACCCGGGAGCCCTTTCGGTCGCATAATCTCTTTCGTCATAATGTAGTTTGGTATAACAGTTTCAGCATAAAATTTTTTCGCATAAATCATGACCGTCTAAATTGATTTTTTCATAAAATACGAAACGCATAATGGATGAAGCGCAGCGTAGCGATTTAATGAATTTCGAGATTATTTTTTTATTAGACAACAGAAATACTAGCTGCCCCACTCTTGTAGGTCACGTGATAGGTAACAAATTTAAGATAATCGCGATGGGCAGCGTTGTATTAATAAAATTCGAAGTAACCTTTTCTCCAAAATATCATACCCAGATTTTCGTTTTTTTTTTGTTTTCCATATAAGTATTCAATTATTTGGTAAATAAAGTAAAATGTTTTAAAAAGTTAATACTTTGTATTTTCGGTAAGGTTGTGCTACAAAAGCCAGTGACAGAAACGAATCGCGGCAAAACCGACTCCACGTAGTCTTGTCTGCCCTACGCTAGAGTGTAATTTAAGCCCGCGCAGGCGCGGAGGGGCGAGGCGGCCCGCAAGCTGAGGAGCAGGTGGGTGGTGAGCGAAACCCATCTGCGACGATAAGCTCACGTGGGACCGCCGGAGCCTCGCAGCGCCGAAGCCGTGACAGAAACCATGCCTGCTGCATGCTTGGTTGCATGCTTGCTTGCATGCTGCATACTTGCTTGCATGCTGCAGCTTGCTTGAATGCTCCATGCTTGCTTGCTTACATGCTTTATGCTTGCTTGCTTACATGCTCCATGCTTGTTTGCATGCTTGCTTACATTCTGCATACTTGCTTACATTCTGCATACTTGCTTGCATGCTCCATGCTCGCTTGCTTGCATGCTGCATGCTTGCCTACCACCTGCATGCTTGCCTACCACCTGCATGCTTGTTTGCATGCTGCATGCTTGCTTTCATGCTGCGTGCTTGCTTGCATGTTTAAACGTTGCTACGATTAAAAGTTGTTCGATGATGTTATGAATTTCAATTATTTGAAATGTTGTATTTTTATAATATTGGAAACGTGTTTCTGAAAAATTAATTATCTAGCATTAATAGCTTCGGCCAAACGTAGAGTGGGATTTCAAAACATAAAGATTTTGAAAAAATAACAATGTATAGTATAGTATGTATAGGCATTTCAAAACTTTGTCATTTGCGAAAAATTTTGAATTTAAGATAGGTAACCCTAGATGTAACATTATGGTATTCTATATGACTGCACATAAATGTTATGATTAGTAATCGTTATTGTATGTATGCAAAAACATTTGATGCTGATATATCATTATTATAAAAGAAGTTATGGGTAAATAAAGTATGCCTAATTATTTATTCTGAATGAACGTTATGCGAAACGAAGATAATGCAAAAAAACGTTATGCAGCCTTAAAATATGCCACTTTAATTTATGCACCCCAATATGGACCCATACCACCCTGTCATGAATATCCGGCGTTAAATAATGGCATCTGGTGCTGTTGTGTTTCGTCCGGCCAGTGAGAGTTCCGGAGGCCCCTCCTCCCCCCCCCCCCCTCACAATTTCTATTCCTTCCTTAACCATATTCCTTTCTTAAAGCTCGGCAACGCATCTGCGACTCCTCTGGTTTTGCGGGGCGGGCGGCGGTGATTGCTCTCCATCAGGTGACCTGCATACTCGATTGCCACCTTCTAATATAAAAAACTGACTAAAGACTGCAAATACGTCCACCAGTTAAGAGTGGCAATGGGCTCACTACCTGTCACGCTGAGCACATGTGCAGTTGAAGTTTAATGAAACGTGGACTATGGTAGAGGACTGCTTCAGCGGTCCTCATTGCCTAGTCTCTGACTAACCCTTCGGGGAAGTTTTACAGTAACGGGTAAACTATTGTCTTTCATCTATTTATTTTTTATTAAGTATTTAGACGAATGATATTTATGTGTGAGGTTGAGAATCGCACATTTAGCTAACATGTTAGCATACAAATAGTAAATGAAATGAAATTAAATATAATTAAAATGAAATTAGAATTAATTAAGATACATGTCAAAAGATTGTTTATAAGCGTTACATTTGTTATTTAGAAATTCATCAATAGTATAAAATGTATTTTGTATTAACCATTTTCGAAATGTCAGCTTAAATCTAGTATATGGGAGTTCTTTTATATGTACTGGTATTTTATTATAATTTTTTATGCACATTGCGTAACAATCAATAATAATAATAATAATAATATCTTTATTAACATAAAAACATATAACATTCATTTTGACAAACATGAAACAAACAAGTTTACAAGAAAAAAATATATATACTTACAATTATGCCAAAATTTAATAATTAGCGGTGGTTTCCACACTAGGACGAGCCTGACCTGTGACAAACCATACAGGTGCGAGAGTATAATTGTATAGTAAATCCGAAAATGATTTTAATTCAAAATTAAACAATTATTAATGATTATTAACATATTTATGCAACTTCATGCTTAATATCTATGTGTGATTGTATGTGTGTGTGTGTGTGTGGAAGGGTGTAAGTAAGTGTGTGTGTATGTGTGTGTATGTGTCTGGCTGGGTGTATGCGTGTAAGGGTTGGTATTATGATTGTGTTATTCTTAACAAGTTTTCGGTTTCAGTGTAGGATAAGGTTAAAAGCCACTCCAGAACCCTGTTTTTAGCTTCAGTTACTGAACACGACTTTATATGACAGCCTCGTGCAATCACATTGTAAATATATGGCAATTTAAAGGAAAGATGGTTTTTACCAAAGGCCGTTTTGACCGTGGTTTGCGGAATACGGAAAACCCTCCTTTGTATAAGGCGTGCGTATTCAGGAGAATTAAGAGTCGTCTGATGTCCTAGAACGAACAACTTGATTATGTAAAGTTGTCGTACATCAAGACAGAAGCCTCCCGGTATAGGTCTCTAGTAGGAAATAGAAAATGTTTTTTCAGCATTACCTTTAGGACAGATCTTTGTGCTCTTTCCAGACCTATCATGGTTGTTTTTCCTATGCCTCCCCAGACTGGAATGCAGTAGCTTAGGATTGATTGACATAATGTTGTATAAACAGTGGTAAGTAGTTTTTTGTCAGCTGAGATTCGAAGAAGGCGCATAATGTGGACATGTCTTCTAGTTCTTTTAATGAGTGAATCTATGTATTGCTTAAAAGAAAGTTTCTCATCAATTTCAACTCCTAGATACCTAATAGACTCTGTTCGTGCTATGGGGATACAGGTGCAGTGTGGGGCATTGCAGGAGTGAATTTTTATGTTAGTGGTAAGTGCCGGTTGTGAGGAGCAAGTCTTGTGGAAGCATAGATATTTTGTTTTGTTGAGGTTCAACGTGAGCAGATTAAGGTCTAGCCATTTCTTGATCGAGGACATACCGAGATATGATGAATGTAAAGCCTCTTTAAAGGTTTTCCCTTGATAGATCGCTACGGTGTCGTCGGCATAGCAAATTAGTTCTGCCGAACTGGGAGCGTTTGCGTGGATGTCATTAATGTATAAAATAAATAGGGACGGTCCCAGAACACTCCCTTGTGGCACTCCAAAGCTGGTAGAATGTCTTTCGCTGATAATGTCACCAACTTTTACTTTATGGGACCTAGCAGTGAGGTAGCTTTGAAACCAGTCATGCGCCAATCCTCTGATACCAAAGAATTCTAACTTTTTTAACAGAATTGGCACAGATATAGTATTAAAAGCCTTTGCTAGGTCTAGGAAGACTCCTACGCAGCATTGCCTTTTATCCAGATGATCGGAGACAGTTCTAGTGAGAAGTCCCACTGCGTCCTCAGTTGAACGCTTGTGCCTAAAACCGAATTGTCGATCTGAAAGGAGATTAAAACATTCGAGGTAGTACATAAGACGCAAGTTAACGATCTTCTCCAAGATTTTAGAGAGAATTGATAATAATGATATTGGTCTAAAATTTGCTGGGATTGATTTTGAACCAGATTTGTGTATCGGAATCACGTAAGCTTCTTTCCACTCGCAAGGAAAAATACCAGTCGATATGCTAAGGTTAAATATGTGGGTTAAGGGAGAAATGATTGATGCCCTGATATGTATTATTAGAGATGGTTTGATACCATCTGGACCAGGCGCGCTGTCAAGCTTTAACTGCATGATAAGAGAATTTACTTCAGTTTCATCTGTCGGTTGTAAGAAAAAGTTATGTTGAGTAGAACCTTTAATTCTAAAATTTGTGACTAGAGATTGTTCAGTTGCGTCTAGTGAATTTAACAACTGATCAGAAAGATTTTTACCGACATTGGCAAAATAATCGTTGCAAGAGTTTACTGATTAACTATTTTATTTTATTAATTATTTTGATAACATGCGGTTCTAGGAGTACTTTCTAATATGAGTCTATGTGGGTTTCTGGAATTAGTCCTATAATGGAACTTTGCTTCAGTAAACAACTTAAAATTCAGTTTCACAAATTTTCCTATCTCCATTAAATAAATGGAAGCTAATGTTAATATCCCTAACTTCATAAACTACGGTCTGCATGATGTATCAGGAGCAATGCCACATAATGCTCTAATACATCGTTTCTGAGCAATGAAAACTTTTTTAGCACCAACACTATTTCCCCATAATATGACAAGTTTAATACAGGAAATAAATTTATTCTTCACACATATTTAGACGGGACAAGGCAATTCTACGCATAACTTTTAAACCCGACGTTTCTACCGAGTTGCACCGGCTGTTGTCACGGGCTGACGTGGTCCCGTAACGTGCGTAGAATGCCTTTACTAAGTAGTTTTTGCGTTAAATACCGTCTATATATAATAATATGTGTGCATAATGGAACGCGAAAGTTAGAAAGTGTTCGTTTGTCTCGCACAAACTCGAAAATGACCGAACCGATTTAGCAAATTTAGATCTTGAAATATTTGTTAAAATTTCAGGGATGATTTAAACGGTGAGAAAAAATAGGAAAAAAACCTTTAAAAAACTGTAAACATAAAAAGACGTCGTGCAATATAGGTATTAAAATTAAAAACTTTTTGCAGTTTTCCTAATAACTTAACACGTTAATACGTACAATTAACTTAACACATGTCTAATAAAAAAAATAACCTCAAAATTCTTTCGGTCATATAAACAGTCGGCATTTTAATATTCGGCGTTACGTTCTTAGGTCATAAAAGATTCGGTATTTTGGATTTTAATCTTTCGCTACTTAGAACTTTCGATCATAAAAACATTCAGCATTTTTGTTAATATTCGGCCTTCTGTTCATAGGTCTTGAAATTCGGTATTTTCAACTTCGGCATTATAATATACATACCCGATACATCACCAGCTCAAAGACGTCTACTTTTGGACAAAGGCCTCCCTCAATGATCTCCACCGAGTCTCCACCACCTCCAGTTAATAATATTATTTTATAGCAAAATAATATTATTCATTATCGCTCAACACTCGATGGGAGTGAGTAATAAAAGTGGTTTGGTATGACAAAGGAGTTCGCCGGTATAATGCCCCTTTGTGAGGCTATCTCGACGCCGCAGCCGTTGATACTGTTACACAATAATGTTGGGAAAAACAAGTGTCGTTATGTACGTATTATATATAGGTGCCTCTAACGTTGACGTCTTCCGAAGAAAACGAATCAAATCATATATCATTATATTCATTCGTTGTGACAGGTACCTACCTACCTACATAAATATTGTTCAGGTTTGAGTAGAGCCTTTAGATACGTTTTGCGCTTCTATAAGCGCAAAACGTATCTAGCTATCATTTAACCAACGTTTTGCGGCATACGAAAACACACATTTAAATTAACTAAAAACAGACTTTAATTATAATAATTAAATTTATCGAAAGTAACACTCAATATTTTTTTTTGTTAAACCATGTTATTGTAACAAAATGAAGCAGAATTTACCCCCCAAAGCATTAGTCAGATACTTAGGCAATGAGGTCCGCTAAAGCAGCCCTCTGCCCTACTCCACTGTTCATGCACAAAATAGCGACTGGGCATGGTGCTCAACGTGACAGGTGGAGGGCCCAACGCCGCTCTAGGCTGTTGGATGTATGTGCAGTCTTTAGTCCGTTAGTCACCTTTACGACGCCCAATTGAAAAGAGGGGGTGGTAGTATTGTACAGCCGCTACTCGACACGGCGATTTTGCTTCAAGTTTACCCTTTATAAAATCTTTTTCGTAGCGGAGTCCGTTAAAATGTCCTTGGTCGCCATTCGTCATAATAACTTGTTTAGGAATTTTGATTTGGTCCCTTCGCACCAAATTATCACAATATAAGTTAGTTGGCGGAGCCGAAAGTTAAATTGGAAAGATGATGCGATTTGCCCGCCAAACGGTGGTACCTAATTTGGAACAAAAACATTCGTCGTACCCATTTTATGAAAACCCTAAAAAGTTTTAGCGTTAACAACAGATCAATTATAATTATTACGTCTGAGTAAGTTAGAACCTTAGATTAAAACAAAAAGGGAAGATACGGCATGCTCCTACTTGTAGTCATTCAAAATATAGTCCTACTCAACTACTTAAGCAAACACTCACACACGCACACCTATAAAGTGTAAATCGAGCGAGCGAGACAAAGCGGTAAGTTTCAACGTCAGCGCGAGGGAGTCAGCGAGTAGTGCGTTAACGTCTCGGTCGCTTCGCAACAGACGAGTACGTACGACCGATTCCGACGCCACTGCCACAGTATAAATATGAGCTAAAGCAGTAAGGAAGCTACGTACAAACGCTCGAATCGACGCACGCCCACAGACGCACGTCTTTACAGGGCCCCTAAGCGGACATCGCAGTGATCTCAGTAGCGCGTGTGGCGTCGAACCGTGTGTTCACTGTTGCATGTTGCGGGCGCTGTGCGCGCGATTTTTAAAAAAGCCGCAAGTGTATTGCGTAGTATACGGCTGCTTGAACTCGGCTGCTTCAAAACCGGAGCTTTCGTTTTTTAAATTTCCTGCTGATGTTGAAAGAAGAATGATTTATTATTAATAAATAAATAGCTTTTTCTTTTAAATAAATCGTTTGGTTGTTTAGGTGATATTTGGAGTACTTACGTATATTTTTTGAGCGCGCGTTATTTTAATGGTTAAAAATAATAAGAATTGATACTACGAAACTTCATCGTTAATAAACTTTGCTTTAAAAATCGATATCTGAGGATCTGTGTGGTTTTTGACAATGAATTCGTTATTAGAATGAGGAAAAGTAGCCGCCATATTAAACTTTTTAGTTATTTAACCGATTGCTTTGAAAATCGATATCTGGGGATCTGTGTGGTTTTTGACAACGACTCCGTTATTAGTATGAGACAAAATAGCCTCCATCTTGAACTTTTTAGTTATTCGACCGATTGCTCTAAATATCGATATCAGATCTGTGTGTCTAACCGGAGTTTACTAATTGTACCACCGGATTATTTCGTTGAATATATCGAGAAAATGGACGAAAGTTTTCGCTGTTGTTTTCAAAGAGAACACATTAATTGTAAAGTAGCTGTATTAATTTATAAAGAAGTAGACAAAATCAGTTTTATAGTGCCGTGTCCATGTTTACCGATAATTTATTTAAAAAAGCTATTCATTAGAATGAGAATTTTTACACTATATAATTTAATAATAAAGCTTTTCGAACGTGTCGTAGCAGGCGAAAGTATTTTTCAGTTAGTAATTTATAATAACTAACGAAAAATAAAGACTTCTTAAAATATTAAAGATTTTTTAATTACACAATTTTGTTTGTAAACTAGTCAATTCATTCTATTATTTGATCATTATAGAACCCAAACAAACGTTTTGAAAAATAATAGGAAAATTACCTTTTTAATTTTATAAAAATTAAAAGTGACAACCCATAAGCTTTGCTAGTTATCTCAAAAAAAGCGCTAACTAGCTGAGATACATCGCTAACTAAACAAAAACTTTATCAATTTTACAAAAATAAGAGGACAACCCTAACGCTCAATTGGCGCGTAGGTATATAAAACAAGAAACAGGCCCAGCTTCCGTACTGCTTTAGCTTATATTTATACTGTGGCACTGCGGAGTAGCGTCTTTCTCTTTTTCACACAGTAGAATATCCGCCATAGTGCGATGTAGCCTGTTCGCTCGGCAAATTGTTGACTGAAGTGAAATTGTGCCTTTAGGCCTAATTTTGGCGGCTCACCCACAAGACGCTAATGCCGTATCTTCCCTTTTTGTTTTAATCTAAGGTTAGAACAGATCGGTGACGTTCTCGTTGAAGGTCGGATCAAGAGTACCCTTAACCGAAGAGCATGGACGAAGAACGTTATGAGAGTAAGTGAAGCAAAAGATGTGTGTCAGGACCGTAGTAGATGGAAAGCTTTGGCCTCTGCCTACTCCTCCGGGAAGCAGGATTGATGTATGTAGTAGGCAATGACCTTTTATATAAAAATAAAAAAATAAAATAAAATAAAAATAATGTTTATTTCATACAAATTCAGTACAAACAATAATCTAAGGTTGGGACCAACCTAGTAAGTATAATAATAATACCTGTTGGAGGAGGTCCCGCTCTTCCATAGCAATAGGTGGCGTACGTATTATAAAAACAAAGTTATAAAATAAATTAGGACTAATAGCTAAATTGAGGTATGTGTTTTTTGTGTGAGTGAGTGTTCTAAGATTGATTTGAACGCGCGTGCATGTTTGTGTGAATGTGTGTCTCTGGGGGTGAGTGTGTGTCTGTGGGGGTGAGTGTGTATGCCTGTATGAACGTGCCCACGCGTGTTTTTGTACATATAGATGTTTGAAATAGAAATTCAATCGAATATAATATATATTAAAAAATATATAAACAGGCGAAGCAATGTATCTGATACCGTTTGCCCAGCCCAACGAAACTTATTCTTGGGGTCGGTTTAAATAAACCACTAGGCTATCGTACCAGATTAAAAGACTAATTCGAGTATTTTTCTGTCTCACTATACCCTATTGTTGCCAGACCCTTAATTAAAGTTTTTTTACATTCGTGATGCTGTAAACAGTAAATTTTATATTTCTTGTGCAATTTGTTATAAAGGCGAG
Organism: Scoparia ambigualis; assembly: GCA_963921215.1. NCBI lineage: Eukaryota > Metazoa > Arthropoda > Insecta > Lepidoptera > Crambidae > Scoparia > Scoparia ambigualis. The sequence continues at coordinate 11,552,730 of OY992524.1, read as the reverse complement.
CAGATTGGGATCGAAATTGACGCTTAGCAAAAGAAGTTTTACAATTATGAATCGGAGCCACTTTGTTCTTGTCTTCTCTTCAAAAGTAAGTAAGGATCAAATGGTAATGACTGTGGTTACGATATAAAGCTTCCTAATCGAAAGTATATCACAGATGCTATAAAGTTCATCAGTATAGACTACTTATACGTAAATGAATTGCATTTTAAAATGGCGAAATTGTTTCTATGACGTATACACGTCGAAAGGGAAAATCATATCATTAGCCTATTGTTAAAGAGAGATAGACAATATTTTGACTTTTGATAGTTGACTAATGAGCTCATAGAATTTATGCGCTATCTCGGCGTCCATTGTTTTTTCTCTTTCACTCTTACAGAAAACATAGTATACGCTCCTCACTCATGCATATCGGATTGGCAACATGGCAAATGTCATCACTAAATGAAAATTTCTATTTTAAATTTATATTTACAATACTTACGAATGAAATGAGAAATTTTTATTGTCTCTTACGGTTGCAGTATAATTTTTACAATTTCTGGATACATAGGAAGGCATTTTAACCAATTAACAAATCAAAAACTTTTAAAGGTAACGATCGTGTAAATCGTGTTGACGTGACACTGACTGACGTGTGACTAAGTGAAACTCAGGCAATTACCTGAGTTCGTTCTAGTCATTACGGAGTGCAGGCAACGTATCTACACATATAATATCATTGTATGTAGGTATGTGTGACGCTCGTTGGTTTAATAAAACGCCACATATATATTTAACGATGTAATGAACTGTATTTCTAGGTTTATAAAAGGTAACAACAAAAGTAGGCCTACGTGGCACGGTGTCTGACGTACAACTGGTTTTGGGCTACTTAGAGCCTACAATCGCTTGGCAACAACCTTATACTTATGTGTGATTCATACAGTATGTAACTTACTCATCAGTCTAAAAATTTAAAAATAATGACAGCAGGTGCGCCATAATTTTTTTGAACTGATATATTTCCTATCCATCAGGTATCAAAATAAAGTGATGATTGCGACAGTTTATTTGTCTAATAGTATTTCTCTAAAAATCATTCGGAAATCGGTAACATGCTAACGGAATTTACACGCTTTATCAAGTAGTAATAACGATGTATTTCTTACAACTTATTATCTAAATACGATCATTATAGTCTCAATAATCATTTTCTAATAAGAAACAGTACTTACATTAGATAAATCCAATAAAAATAGCACTCAAAACTCAGCGACTAATTCACTCCGACACAGAAATTGGCGCAACTGTCAACGTCGAAAGTGACAGAATCGAGCACAGACTATGCAATATTTTGCGATCACGATGCATAAAATGTACTACAGAACCGAAATAATTGACCTTGTTCACACTAAAGTAGTCTATAAGTCTATGCAAACACGGTACAAAGTCAAGTGGGATAGAGCGGTCTCATGCGACCGCTTGGGGTTTGACGGAATGGCGTGAACTGTCAGTGCGGTCTCATGCGACCGCTTGGGGTTTGACGGAATGGCGTGAACTGTCAGTGCGGTCTCATGCGACCGCTTGGGGTTCTAGAAGTTAAAGTCAGCCAACACTAGAAAGGGCGTTCCGAACACGCACTATGTTGGACTCATCTACAGAGTCGACACGGCACCTTACTTTAGTGTGGCTTCGACATTCGCACGGCTTAGGCGCGTGCGGAGCGGCGAAAATAATTCTTTATTTCTTATTAAAGTACACCTAGACGTTTACTACAATTCAGTTGTCAAGTAATTGAAATTAATTGTTATTCAAGTCATTATTAGGTAGTTATATCGTAATAATAGATTAGAAAAGATATTTTTTTATTTCTGTGCCACGGCTTCTACAATCATAGACGCCATCTTGATACACACTACGACGTCTTTGACCGATTGGCGATCTGGCGCTGCGATGTCTGTCTGTGGATTAGACGACATAAATGTTTAAGCGCTGCAGCGGCTGCAGCGAACTTTAGGTCTCTCATTCCAGAATTTGAACAAATGGTTTGTATGAACGTTCTAGTCTATCTCTACTGTCCCAATGCAGGGCAAAGGCTTCCACCATTGGTCAAGTCATCGCTGCAATTAATTTGTATTGGCTTAATTGGCTATTTGACAGTTGTAACAATAACATTTGAAATATGTCGGAAATGGTAGTTTACGATTTAACCGTAATAATCCAATAGTTGTTTTTTATTAAAAATAACTTGTAAATATTTTTTTACAAAATAAATTTGCGATTTCTTATCTATGGATTACAAGACCCGAAACACGGGCGGCATGATTGAGCTTCGTGTGACGTCACATTTCACAAAATATACAAAAAAAATCGGTCAGGTTTCAAGATAAATTTCTATATCTATTGAAGTGTGACGTCACAGAGCCAAATGTCACGTGACCAACCGTTTTTGCACGAAATGTCAAAATTAATGAAGAAAAATATGTTTTTTACTGTTAAATAAAGATTTTTCGAAAAAAAAAATATTGTACGGGGTATAAAATAAGCGTTTGTAATTTTTAAAATGCTTTTCCGAAAACTGTCAAGTACCAATTACCACGCTTGCCAAATGCATCGGAAAATCGGAAAACACGCTTTGGCCGACCGGAGAACTGAACCCGGGACTTCCACATATAGAGCCGAGCGCGTGCCGACACGGCCACCGGAGTGTTTATTATGTATGCTTATTAAATGCTTCATCATCAGCCTAAAACGTCCCACTGCTGGGCACAGGCCTCCCACGTGAACAATAGCACGTGGGGATATTGGGCCATAACCCACCACGCTGGCCCAATGCGGGTTGGTGGGTTTTGACGACTGCCATCTTACGACAACAATCGGGACCAACGGCTTAACGTGCCTTCCGAAGCACGGAGGAGCTCAAGACGTTTTTAATTGGTCACCCATCAGGCGACTAAGCATTGCGAAAGTTGCTTAGCAGGCAAGGTCGCAAGCCGAAAGCGATAACCGCTGCGCCATCGAGCTCCTCAATTAAATGCTTACTAATTTCAAATACCAAAAACAAGTGACTATGAAAGTTAAATACTTTTATAATCACGGTTTTGATATTCCTTTACACTCGTAAATGTCAAAGTTCAATATTTCATAAAACATACAGAGATGTAAGGAGTTTATAGACATGTATGTGGACATTAAAAAAAGTCTTGTGGAATAGAATTTGTGCTATTTTTATAAAATGTTTTCGATTAAGTCCATATTTTCTTTAAGAATTGAATTAAATTTTATTTTAATAGAGTTTTTTTGAGCTTTGAAGTTTTTAAAGCCTTATTAAAATATATTTTATTTTTAGCTTGACTCACCACGCTGCCCAACTGGTGGCTTAAGGCTTGGAACCTTAGCACATGTGCTTTTGTGCACGTGGAAAGTATTGTGCCCAGCAGTGAGACGATTATATAGGCTGATGATAAAGTTCTTTATATCTATGTATGTAAACTTTTCCAGGTGTTCGTCGCGAATCGAGTAATAAGGCAAACACGGAGTGCCGATTTTGCAAAGCAAACAAAATGTACGATCACGTTTTAAATGTGGGAATATTCTGACAGACAATTCAATGAATAGTCGAGGGAGATGGAATTAAGATTTGTAAAAAGGTATAATATCATCGTTCCAAAATAAATAAAAGGAAATGGCTTACAATTCACACTGACCTTTTTAACTGGCTATACTGATTCTGAAAGTCCTGATCTCAGGTTGTAAAGGTGTCATAAGTCTACATCGCATGCCGTGGTTGTCTGTAATTATTATTAAGAACTGTATACCTACTTATTAACCTTCTGTTTGTAACTTAATCGTTGTCACTGATTGTTGGTTCATGTATTTGATGACTGGCTCTAAAAAAAATAAAACATCAAGTCACATTTCGCCTGGTGGTAAATACAAAACACATAAAATTTAACTAGCGCTGAAATTTCAAGGCATAATTTCATTTATTATTCTCAGGGCATAGAGACAGGAAGAACTAAAATTCTAATTTAAGCAACACGTTTGATACCCTTTCCATCAGAAGGCCGACCGTTTGTCAGATTATTAAAATTAAGAAAAAGCGTTATTTTAATACCAGAATAATCCTTCGTTTAACAGATTTCCCGCGATATTGAAAACTCAATGGCCGACGGGGCTTGTGAGTTAGCAAAAAGTTTGAATCAACCTCGCGAGCCGCCCCGCTGACGAGACACTGTTTATTTTAAATACGCTTAAGTTAAATAATAATAATTTATTTAGGTATTTAGACAGCATGATGATCTTTCGTTTTATTTGAATAAGTAAATTTTTGTAAGGACAATAATTTAAATACCTTTTTTTACTACTGCGACCATCGTGCCCATGGACGCGCGCGAAACCGACGGCATCACGCGCGCAACGCACCCTAAATCTTAAATTTATTATGCCTCTATGCCATATAATTTCACTGGATTTATTGCCCTTCAAACCAAAAAGCAGCAATGTAAAGCAGATAATAAAAAAATAACAAATACAACATAGATCTCGTGCCGGCTAGCGCATTAAGGTTGCGATTTTGCAAGTTTATTGTAGTAATACGATTTTTCTGCCATCCGTCGGTCATGGACCATTTTTTTGCTTCGCTCCAGTTTAAGAGCCGGCGCTCTCTGACGGCGTAGCACAGCATAGTACGGCAGGTCGTGCTGTGGGCATCCCGCGGCGTTCCGTGACATACCGTGGCATCCCGTGGCATGCCGTGGCATGCCGTGGCATCCTGCTGAAAGCCCAGCCACTCTGGCGTCAATCAGTTTTCTGCCGTCCTAGTGAATACCGCAGTAAGAACATCGAGCTTATTCCGAGCGCCTAAAGATAAAGACTTTAGGCGCATTTTCTCGGAATAAGCGCGATGTTCTTTACTGCACTATTCACTAGGACGGCATTTTTGCTCCGTGCGGATTCGAAGTTAGCTGTTGTGTCGTTATGGTTGAGTGGGATTTTGTATTAATATCACTTCTAGCTGAAGATAAACAGAAGTAAATAAGAACTGCCACTTTGATGAAAAGACAATTCTGGGTGCATAACTTGTAGAGAACAAGATCTACGACCGGACTGCGCCCCATTACAACAAGTTTCAACCTTATTTCAACTAACTGAGCAATATAATATTAATAATAAATATAATTCCTCTACACAAAGTGACCAATACGTCTCACGGGATGCAATGGCAATGATATATATTTAGTAGGTATCTTTTTTTGCGCCGTCTATCTTCTTTTTCTAACTCTTTTTACTGGTTGACTGGTAGATAATGTTTTTAGCATTAAGTCCGCCATTTGTACTTGATTTTGTGCAATAAAGTATAAATAAATAAATAAATGGCGCGCTCGGCAACCCGTGGAATGAAACGGCTTGACACGTCATGCCGCAGCATCCCGCGGCGCGTCGCGTCGTGCCGCAGCATCCCGCGGCAAGTCGCTTCATTTCGCGGCATCGTGGTATCGAAATAAAGTAACATGAATTCTACACTTACTGAAATAAGATTCAAAATAACTTGATTAGCAATAAAATCCTTTGCCATGAAACGCCGTGCCGTGCCGGCAGAGAGCGCCGGCCCTTAATGGTACCAGATCTAGTAAAAAGGTAAGGGCAAGAAGGCGCTTTTAGAGTTACGTTTTTAGAGAGTTTAGAGTTAGTATAGCTTATAGATTAAAACGTCTTGGAAGACGTTTTATTAGAATGGAAAGATAAATATTGCATAATCTACAACTCAGTCCTCTACTTTGATAACTTCTTACTATAAACGTGGCTTTTAAATATGGGTGGTAATCGATCAATGCCTATATAAACGCTAGTCACGCAGACTAATTATCGCTTTGCCCTACTAATCAGCAGCCGCAGCTCTTGTTAACGTTTATTCAGCAACATTTAACGACATCGAATTATTTAGTCATCATTCATACTGTAGTTAGAAACTTTGACCACCATTAAAGTGATGAATAATAATTATAATAAAATAATAAAAAGTGATGTTATAACAATGAAAATGAAAAATGTGATTTTAAAATAAAAATATTTTTCAATTATTAGTATTTTATTATATATATACGCTTAGCATAACACATATTATTTCCATAGACACATATGTCTTTGTCTTAATAGTGTTCTTTCAATATTGAGTTTCTCTCACACACACACACCTTGGTCCCGCAGAGCAGTTCAAACATCAGGACTAAATTAATAATCAGAAATGTAGTACCTATTGTAATAGTGGTGAAAGAATACTACCCTTATTTCTTCTTCTTCTTCCCTTGGGTGTCGTAAAAGGCGACTAACGGACTAAAGACTGCACATACATCCAACAACATAGACCGGCGATCGGCTCACCACCTGTCACGCTGAGCACATAGTCGCTATTTGGTGAAAAGTGGACTATGGCAGAGGACTACTTTTGCGGTCCTAATTGTTAGTCTCTGACTAACCCTTCGGGGATAATAGTCGTGATAATATGTATGTAACAAATAAACACTAAAGTTTATCATTAAAGTGTTTCGCGTAAACCTTAAAAAACAATAATGTTGAGTTAAAAAACAATAATGCGAGCAATTTGTGCGGTGTGTGAATGTAAGGAAAAATTCTTGTCTCCACCCCGCGACGAAGACGGGTCTGTTAATTAAATTCCTCAATAAAATGAAATGTTTTCCTGTTCTCGATCGCTTAATTGCTTCGTCGATATCAATAAAGAGTAAAAAGAATTAATTTTTTTTGTACTTTTTTTTTCTTAATTATCTAAATAATTGCTTGTTAAAAAGACAGTTTAGATGACCTACTCACGAACTTTTTAACAATTTTACTTTTTTGTCATGTTCTCTATGATGTATTGATGAGAAATCATCATCATCAGCCTAATAAACCTCCCATTGCTGGGTACAGGTTTACCCCCCCAGCGAGAGGTTGGGACATAATCCACCACGCTGGCCCAATGCGGGTCGGCTGGCCAAAAGTAGGTGAAAGAAGAAATCGTGAAAGAATTGTTTAATAGTGCATAACAGGAAACTGAAACTCCAACTCTAAATATATTTATTCAATAAATTTAATTAATAATTTGAATCGTCCAAATTTTTTTTAACATTCCACCTATTCAGGATGTATTTTTTAAACTGTGGCAAAGAACGGGCAATAAACAAGAAACCACAGGAAAGAAAGAATGCAAGAAACCACAGCGCACAGAAGCAACGACATTTACAAAAAAACATGTAATGCTGCTTAATAGTGTTTTGATTTTTGCAAGATAATTAACAATTTGACTTTAACATAAACTGATAAAGGACGCCTCATCTTTTATTTACTAATAATGTTTAGTAAACAACAATAAGTAACTGTTACTTTATTATAGTTTGACTTTAATAATAATAGTATACCTACTTACTAACAATAAATCATTAAGCTACAATAATTATACTTACAATAAACTATTAAATATAAAATTACAGTTCTGTTATCAACTTTAGAAAATGCTTGTACAACATAGGCTTCAGAACAAATGGCACTTATTCTATTAGGCATAGCTATCAAATTACAATGTCGGCCGGTTATCAATGCAAGACTACACTAAGACTCTTATAATAGAGAAATGCCCTGAAAGTCGCATAGGACTTGATTAAAAAACGTTTTCCTGGCTTCCTTGCGTTCTTCGCCGTGACAGAGAATTACGACAGGTTTTACTAAGGGTTTATATTGTGGCGACCAACTTGAGGGTGTATATTTTTTCAACGTTTTTACGATCTTCGTTCAGTTCGTTTCGATCGTTAAAACCCTAAAACCCATATTGGACGGTACTGATGGTGACACTTTAAAAAAATATATATTCCACGCTGGGCCGCTATTTCCATAGAACATTTTAATTCAATTTAATAGTTTCATTGTATTGTCACATGGGGATACAAGTTGAGAAACTCATAGCTTTTAGGTTGCTGTTGGTAAATGTAATTTTTTTTCAATAACTACAAATAAACTTTCCCTCCATTTACCGAACGGATGAGGCCCCATAGTCTCAAGGGAACCATTCGTTCATATCTGAAATGAAAATTCTACTGTATTCACTACAGGTAATATCAGCACACTAATCAATTAAAAACTTTATAAAAACATTAGCTATTTTCTTCGATAAACTAAACACGAGAAACACAATCCTGTTGAAAATACGTTCGAAAAAGTGTTTCCAATTATGAAATATAATTTTGTTTTCTAATAATCACAACTCATTTTGAAACTCTGTTTTATTGTCACCAAAATAAGAATTAAGTTAGGACGGCAATGTCAAATGACATCTGACAGCAATCCAATGCTCCCTCTTTGTTGGAGCCACAGACCGTTTATGTCGCTTTTGAATTCGGTATGGATATATGTCATAAATGGTGACCGCTTTTTTATTTTCGCTAGACATTTGACGTTTTTAACAACTTGTTTTGTCACTTTTCTTTCAATGTTTATGGCCCATTTGAAAAAATAGGACAACTATACGAGTCTCATTTGGACTCCTTCTATGCTTTACTTATAATTCTATGGTTGGAGGATTAGTTTGAGGTGACACTTTGAAAGCGATAATTGTGTATCTAGTGTTAATATAGAAAATACACGAAAAAACATTTTATCATAAATTACATTAGCAAGTGTGGTGATGGCATAATCTCAAGGATGGAGACCTTCGCCCAGCAGTGGGACAGTCATCATCATCATCATCATCATCATCAGCCTATACTCGTCCACTGCTGGACTTAGGTCTCTCCAAGGAGACGCCACTGAGCACGATGCGCGGCCACTCTCATCCAGCTATTGCCAGCCACCTTGCGAAGATCATCGCTCCACCTTGTCTGAGGGCGTCCTACGCTACGCTTGCCGATACGCGGTCTCCACTCCAGAACTCGTGTACCCCAACGGTCATCGGTTCTGCGACTGATATGGCCGGCCCACTGCCACTTCAGCTTGCTAACTATGCTAACCCACTGGGCTAAGTCGGTTACCTTGTTTCTCTGCCGGATCACCTCGCTTCGAATCCGATCGCTAAGAGAAACTCCGAGCATAGCTCTTTCCATAGCCCGCCGAGCGACTTTAAGCTCGCTGAGCGACTTTAATACATACAGGCTGAACTTTACCTTTTTACATCAATTAATGTTTTCTGAAGATTACGCGAAATATTACTAATATTATAAACGCAAAAGTTTGTAAGTATGGATGGATGTTTATTACTCTTTCACGTAAAAACTACCAAATGGATTTGGATGAAATTCGGCATACAGATAGTTTATAACCTAGATTAACACATAGAATACTTTATATCCCGATATTTCCACGGGAACGGGAACTATGCGGGTGAAACCGTGAGCGGCCGCTAGTTAGAAATAAAACACAATTCTTTATTATTGAAATTTTGCATTCACAATGCTATAGTATAGTTATTGGATAAAACCGCTCTCAAGTAGCGTAAATCATCAACTACTAGAAAAAATTCAAAGAGTTCTAGGGTCTCGGTAGCTTAGCGGTTAGAGCAGTGGACCGGCAATCCAAAGGTCATGGGTTCGAATCCCATTCGAGCTTCTAGAGACTGGTGGATTTTTTTCTAGTAAACATGTTATCCTAAAACACAATAATTTTAATTATGGATTCAAGCTTTACTTACATTTGATCACGACTATTATTCCTGAAGGGCTTAGATTAAAACAAAAAGGGAAGATACGGCATTAGCGTCTCGTGAGTGAGCCGCCAAAATTAGGCCTAAAGGCACAATTTCACTTCAGTCACAATTCAGGCTAATCGCTCTATTGCGGATATTCTACTGTGTGAAAAAGAGAAAGACGCTACTCCGCAGTGGCGTCGGAATCGGTCGTACGTACTCGTCTGTTGCAAAGCGACCGAGACACCAACGCGCTACTCGCTGACTCCCTCGCGCTGACGTTGAAACTTAACGCTTTGTCTCGCTCGCTCGATTTACACTTTATAGGTGTGCGTGTGTGAGTGTTTGCTTAAGTAGTTGAGTAGGACTATATTTTCAACGACTACAAGTAGGAGCATGCCGTATCTTCCCTTTTTGTTTTAATCTAAGCTGAAGGGTTAGTCAGAGACTAGGCAATGAGGACCGTAAAAACAGTCCTTTGTCATAGTCCACTTTTCACCAAATAGCAACTGCACATGTGCTTAGCGTGACAGCCCTCAGCCCATTGCCGCTCTGTGCTCTTGGATGTATGTGCAGTCTTTAGTCCGTTAGTCGCCTTTTACGACACCCAAGGGAAGAGAGCGGGTATTCTTTCATCGCTAAGCGACACGGAGGCTTTGCTTTGCGGAAATCCATTACATACAAATATTGAATAATAATATGGAGTGTTATTTCCGCTAACAATTAGCTTTATTAAAGTAGCTTAGCGAAATGAACTCTACAATTATTTTAATTCCATTTTTGTACATTTGTTTTATGTAACAACGAATCCGTAAAAAGTTTTTAATTAATAATTTACATTTAGTTAAATGTTGTATGCTCTTTACATACAAGATTTTTTATTAAAATCTCTTCGGTAGGTATGTAGCAACTTCACAATTTATTGAGACTATCCCGCTTTCTAAGAGCACTTGGTGGTAATTTGACCTAAATCCTTGAGGGGTAGGTGCGTTCATTAAGTGTAATTGGGACGGTGAGGGCGGCCACCGGGCCGGAACGGCGCGTTTTGAGACCGGTTGATGCCCGTTCACTTGTTAAAGCTTCCTGGAGTGAAAGTGACTGTTAAAAGTGTACTTTTTTTCTCTTCTTGTTGTTGGAGACTTATATTAATAGCTTCTTAGTGGGCAAGCTTTTGTTTTTTTTTTAAATGGTTTTTTAGTTCGTTAGCAACGAATAGGAATATTCGTACAGGCAGAAAAAGTTACATAAAATTAGAAATGGATTTTTTGAAATATTTTTTACATGAGTAGGAAAGCTTCTTTTTAAGGGGGTGCCGCGCGATCGCAAAAACTGACATAAGTCTCTTAATAAACTTCAAAGCAAAATCAATCATATTGATATTTTTAATTAGAACAATTCTGCTGTGAAGTTTCAGACCTAGTAATTTAATTAGAGCAATATGTTTATATTCTGCGAAATGTGCAAAACCATCACGCGCTTGTGTTAAAAATTAAAATTTACTTTTTAAAGGTGCCCTGCGAATATTAATACAAATATTTTCTTGTGAGAATTATCGTGTCATGTGTAAAATAAAGAAATTTGAAAAAAATCTTTTTAGGTAACATTCGATTTATGTATTGTTTGTTAATTTTTAAAGAAATTGTTTCAAATTTCAACAAGGCCATGACCTTGTGCAATGATCAGGCTAACTTACATAAGTTCTTTTAATGTATTTAACTAACTCAGCGCATAGTACTAGTGACTTAAAAATACGTAAATTTTAAAGCAGTTAGAGATCAATTTAAATCATAATAAAATGTCAGTTTATTAAAATTAACATCAACACAACAATTTATTTATGTTTTATAAGTATGTGAAGTCTGTATTACAAAATCTTTTATAAAGACATTTCATCCGTCCGTCATAATACAGATTTATTTTTGTGATTTCATTATCAATGCATATTGCTCGGCATAGGCCTGGCACTACTCCCATTGCTATGTACATATTTACGGTCGTCAATAGTCGACTGTCGGCATATCATATCGGGGTCAGGACTCTAGTTATCATATAAATCAGTACGAACACCGCTGCCGCAAATACAGGATTTAGTATGTAAATAGCTTGCGCAACCGACTGATGTCTTGCTCTGATATGTGAATATCGTGTGTAGGGTAACCTCACCAAAGAACACGCACTACTTCTTTTCGAGTCAGCGACAGTAAAATTTTGTATGATTAGAAAGCTGCGATATCAGCAGCCCTTTGGTTGGCCTACACCAAATCCTCCATCGTGCATAAAATTGGGCATAAGGGACAAATGAGCAGGGAAGGCTTCACACTAGCATTCATTTGCATTCTTTAGTAGGTAGTTGCTTTTTACGACTTCCACGGGAAGAGCTGATAAAGTATTTTATTAATGAGATGCCACCACACAACTCATTTTATTAATTAATTAAATTTATTATTTTTTATTGCTCATATAAAACACATTGAAAAAGACGTTACAAAAGACATATACAAAGGTGAGCTTATCTCTAGAAGAGGTCTCTTCCAGCCAACCCTAGCTGTGGTGTGGAAAGAGAGTCTACGGGACTAATGATACTTACAAATACATACTTATTACATTAATAAATATACATACCTATACATACCTACTTAAATTAACTACCTATATTGTTTATATATATATATATATATACATAGACATACATAACATATGTCTACATCTTGTCCTCCACCAACTTAGTGCCTTTGTTAATTCGAATAATCTCCTTAGCCCTTTCCAATCGGGCTTCCGCCCGGGGCACAGTACGACCAGGACTAAGATATCCGATGACATACGTCTGGGAATGTCGAATCAACGGTTAACAGCCCTTGTTCTGTTGGATTTTTCCAATGCCTTTAACACCGTTGACTTCGATATTCTTCTAGAAATGCTTAAGTCTCTCCTTGTAACAGATTCGGTACTAGAGTGGTTTCGCAGCTACCTTTTTGGCCGGCGGCAGTGTGTGCGTGCCAATGACAAACTGTCATGTGCTAGTGATGTCACTGCCGGTGTACCCCAGGGTGGTGTCCTTTCTCCTTCCTATTTTCGATTTTCATCAATTTTCTCACTCCACTCCTCTCTTGTCAATTCCACTTGTATGCTGACGACCTGCAAATCTATTCGCAATCCTCCGTCGATGATATTGAGAGTATGATCGCCAGTCTAAATGATGACCTTGTGACTATTCATGAGTGGAGTCGAACCCATGGCTTATCGGTCAACCCAAATAAGTCACAGGCGCAATCTCTCCTTTTACCGATTTTGGACTATGCTGATATCAGCCTTGTTGATATAAATGAAGATTTTCTTAATAAGCTTCAACGCCTACAAAATCTCTGCATCAGGTTCATCTACGGTTTGCGCAAGTTCGACCATGTGTCTGAATACAGGCATAGGCTTAAATGGCTAACTATTAGGTTGCGTCGTGAGGAACATATTCTTATTCTTGTTTTTAAAGTGCTGTATGAACCTCGTACTCCTTCCTACCTTAAAGAATGTTTCCGGTTTCTCGGGGAGGATCACAATCGTGGTCTACGGTTCAAATCGGACAACGTGCTTAAGGCTCCCTTTACGCGGTCAGGATATTATAAGGTTTCTTTTACAATTCAAGCTACTTTCCTTTGGAATAATTTACCTTCCGAAATCCGTCACTCCAAGTCACTGTCCATCTACAAGTCTAAACTCCACAAGCATCTTTTGGCTCTGTCATCTGCTAGTAACATGTTATAGTTTATTTTTATATATTTTAATGTATGTATGTATATTTTATACTATTTTTAATGCTTACTGTTTGTACTTTTCTTTATTTTTGTGTGAATAAAGCGTTGTATCTATCTATCTATCTATCTATCTATGTTTTGTATGTATGTATGTTTATAAATTAATATTTATTCATTTTTAGTCCATCATAATATCTATTTATTAAAACTTGCGCACTTCCTCTATCTCCTTCTTAGGTTCCATTAACCAAAGGTTGTCTGGAAGAGATCGCTCTCAGCGATAAGACCGCCTTTGTACATACTAGTTTTAAGTTTATGTCATGTGTAACTGTTTCTCGTGTATGTGCAATAAAGTGTTTATCTATCTATCTATCTATCTACATATTAATATATAATGTAATCAAAATGAATTGCTAACTACTGTTGTTGTTGGATAGGTAGTGCTCTTTTAATTTATGTTTGAAAGATAAATATATATATATTGAAGAATATGCATAGCTTCACCAGACATAGGTATTTATTATTGCGGTTAACGTGTATATTGGCAGACACCAATCCTAAAACTACCTTTGGCAGTGCGTTATCTTTGATGGCTTTACCCTATACGGAAATCGTTTAAGCGTATACGAGTTTCGCATTTCTTTCCCTAGTTGGTACTAAAAATATCGGTGCTTATTCTATTATGCGTTAAATGCTACTCGAATTTGAATTCTCCATAAAGAAAGTGTGAAGAAACGTCAAACTTTCATAAGTATGAAAAGGGAAAAACAAAAGACTGAAGATGGATATTATCGGTTAGACGGTTTGTCGTTATTATTCTCGTTTAACAAAACATTTTCTATGGAGACACAAAGCCACCAAGCGAATATAAAATTTTTCTATGGAAAATAAACAAAACGTATCCGCCCGAAGCGAAATTCACCATCGGTGTCATCGTCATCGTTGGAAATCATACAAATGGATATATGCTCTGGAGCTTAACCAGTAACTCTTACCGCCGTACTCAGAGACGTCAATTAAGTTTTAAGGCTAGTTCTTTCGAGCGCTTCTCTCTCGCTCTCTCGACGACCGACGCGACGCGACGGTACGACGGTACGGGACAGGTATAACAGCGAAGCGGCGCAAATAGGTTTTTTGCCTATATAGACTTTATAAGATTTAATGAATTAGCAGGTTCTCTGTAGTACTTCAAAATAAATATTTACATGTAAAAATTATGTCTAAAATTTATTAAAAAATTTAAGAAATCATCCATTTTAGACTTTTTATTGGCTTGTTTTCGGGATTTTTTTATAATCAAGTAAAGTACATCTAATCGCGTAACAAATTAGCATATTTTTAAGCAATGTCTTTTAGTGTAAAAAAATCACATATTATTTATAACAGCGTAATTTAATAGTAAATACATAAATCATTTGATCTAGCAAAACGGTTTTGCTCGCATTTACCGGTGACTCGCTTTAATGACAATTAAGTCTCTTGCTGTCACTTTCGTATGTATGGTGCTAAATAGAGAAGGAAAGACATTTAATTGCCATTAGAACTTAACTGACGTCTCTGAGTACGGCAATTAGAGCAGTTTTACTTTAATCTTATTCTGATAATTCCTATACGAATTTGGCATAGTAAGATTAAAGTTAAAACTGTGCTGTGCTGGAAGCGGCTCATTAATACAATACTACTGCCCATCTCCCTTGGGGTGTCGTAAAAGGCGACTAACGGACTATGGACTACACATACATCCAACAGCATAGAGCGGCGATGGGCTCACCACCTGGTACTGTGCATGCTATCTACCTGTGGAACTCTCTGCCTCAGGCGGGCGAAGACGGGACTCTTTCAACCGACAAACTAAAGAGTACTTCCTCAGGCTGGACTCTTCATCCTAATCTTTTACATTGACCTATCACTCTGTACATGCATCTCCTCCATATTTATTCCATTTAGTCTATTTCCATCTAATTTTCTGACATTCATTAAATCTATATTTTATTATCATATTATTTTCCTCCTTACACGTACTGTGCACTAGCCCGTGATTAGTTCCTTTTAACTGTATGGTTTTTGCCCAAAGGTTGCTTGGCAGAAAGTGCTACCCTAGCATTTGTCATACTGTTCTTCTTTGTTTTGTGTTAAATTGTTTTTATAGTGCAATAAAATATTTTTCATTCATTTCATTCATTCATTCATTTTAACTCTTCGGGGACAATAGTTATGAATATATGTGTTACGGACAGAAGTCTCGACTTTATAATATTATATAGTTAGATATAATACGGCTAAATTTAGGTATTTGTATTTGCATAAGTAGATTAAGTCTCATATGTGTAAAGGTTTTTTGATAATAAATAATTAATTTTTTGCGTTTCATTTAAACAAAAGGTAAAAGTTATTAAAAAGGTAATGGTTTTGACAAAGGTAAGGGCCTGTTATATGTGCCCAGGGGCCTTACGCCTCTCTAAGGTAATTAAAGTTAGGAAAGTATGAGATTAGCTTTCGTAATTATAGGTTTCTATTGTTAGGAATATCAATGTAACTAGGAAAATAAATATATGTAGGGTATCCAGATTACGAGTGATACCGTAGGGTAGGTAACAAATTTAAGATAAAAAGAGAGGTCCGAACGAAAGGGACAGCTGCACAAATTACGACGGTTCATGTGGGTAGTTAGTTATGGTAAAATGTAAAACTGCCCACATGAGCCGGCAGCTGTCCCACAAGGCTGCTAGTTGCCAACCCATAATGTGTTTAAGTCACGGCCGGTCAGAGCAGAATTTGTAAGCTCTCCGGACCCCACCTAGAAGAATAAAGAAGCACTAATCAAAAACCGAGTTTTTATTGAAGAACCTACAGTCCACATCGAAGCACAACGGTTAAACTGTTCGGCGACTTCACCCGTCGGGAACAATATGTATGTATAGGAGGCCCTACTGTCACCTCCAAGAGGTGACAGTAGGGCCTCCAGGTCGAATGCGAGAAATCGTGATTAAATCCCAAGCTATGGGGATTACCATCAGCTTATAAAAGTTCTACTGCTAGGCTTTTAGAACGCTTAAGAGGGTTTACGCATTTATGTTTTCCATACAAATTTCCAAGTCGAAATTCTTAAAATCAATAGGCCAATTTTGATGAAACTTTGCATGCTAAAGTAAAACACAGGGATCTTAATAGTTTGTTAAAAACATTTAAAAAAAACGTTTTTTAGCTGAGTTATTGCGATTTAAAGTCCACTAAAGAAAGTAAAAAATCGCAATAACTCAGTTAAATAAACATTTTAAGGCGAGGTATCCCGAGCGCTTCTCTCTCGCTCTCTCGACGGTACGACGCGCGACGGTACGGGACGGGGGTATCAGCGTAGCGGCGCGAATAGGCGCGTTTTATAGGTTTTTTGCCTATACAGGTGAAAATAAAATAGTGAAATAAAAAATATGTGCTTTTTGCATTCACTAGATAATGAAAAGTTTCTTCTATTGGTAAACAAATTAAGTCATTTGTTAATGTATTATTTGACTTATAGCTCTTTTAAAATGTTTGTTTTTTTTCTATCGAGTGAAGTAACACCAATCATGTCTCTGTTTTTAAGAGTCATTAGATAATATGTTTAACTATATTATAGATAATTTTAAAACTATGTTTTTGGTGGCGGAACATTTAATGGAAATTGTTAAAAACGGGAAAAAAAAGCGCCTTAAGCGTTAGCGTTAAGGCTAGGTGTTAGTGAAAAATTTAAATAACACGTTCTTAGAATTACTTTTTGAAGTAGTAAACAGTAAAATTAAAATATGCAAAAACTATGAAATATTGTTGAGGCTTTATTCTGTAAAATACACCCGATGGAAACACGATTTGATAAAGTTGGCTCGATAGAATAAATTCACAAAGTTACATATTTTTGTGTCATTTTATCTTCTTTTCCAGGTTTTATTCTTAAAATAAGTGATTTGATATTATGATTCATTTACCAAAATGAAGTTCATAGATAACTTGAGGAATTGTAACCGATCGTTTTTTATTTATTACATCTATCAATTTTTTAAAATATAAAACGTGATTTCTCGCGCCGCTTCGCTGTTATACCCGTCCCTTACCGTCGTACCGTCGAGAGAGCGAGAGAGAAGCGCTTGAAATACCTCCCCTTAAATGCAATAGAATCGACCTAGAGCGATTGTCACATGTCAAGGGGTCAAAATTTTACTTTATATTAAAGTTTATAGGTCGTCGTTCATGGGATGACTGAGTTAGCCTGTATGGTATGCTAATACCTAAAGCTACAGGTAAAGAGTTTGTGCACATGAACCATTTCATTTATGTTCCTAAAATAAAATAGAAAGCTTTTAGTCTTAAAAGTTATAAAAAATATTTCGAAGAATGGCATGTCAGTGCCAGAACAAGATTTTAATATTAGTGAAACGCAGCTCATACTTTTTTACGAGTTGACTTGTCTTGAAATATTTTTTTCCTTGTTTCATAATGTCTTTATTATGAAAAGGCAAATGGGGTTTTCCCGCTTTTTTAGCTTTGAATAGAAAATGCATTGCCTCTTTGCGTTAACGAGTGTTGCACTTAGCGAAGGACTTTATATTAAGTTGGCGTTTGTTATTCATGTTCAAGAAAGAGAAATCAAAAATTAGAACAAAGTTTCCACTTTTTATATTAAACGGAACGTCACTATGTATTATGTGTTGCTTTATTTAATTAAGTTAACATAATATTTGACAAATATTTTTTCGGAAATAATTTTGAAAAAAAATTTACAAACAGGTTACGAACGTGCTCTGGGTCAGGCGGTTTCCCTACAAGACATCGAAAGTTGCCACATCGATTATCGCGACAGCGAAAACGGTGCGGCGAACGGTCATCAAACCGATATAAAGGCTAGGTAGGTACCTCGAATGTCGCCAAAATCGAATCTCTCGATGTCGAACAAAAATACTGCATAAATGGTTAAAAAACAGCAAATGTCCAATATTACTTACATACATAGGTACATAATAGTCACGACTATTATCCCCGAAGGGTCCGTCAGAGACTAGACAACAAGGACAGCAAAAGCAGTCCTCTACATAGTCCACTTTTCACCAAATAGCGACATCTAATATGATTCAAACATAACCCTAAAAAATTGTCTATTCCATACATAACCTCAATATCCTAAAATATTTGGCAATTTAGTCACGAGACTAATAAAATAAACATTCATGTAGACTCTATGCACACTTTAGTCCCGTATTCAGAGTCGCACACCTAAGACAAACGTGTAACAACCTCAGAGTTCTGTGTCACGACCTGCTCTAGTGTGCCTTTATTTGGATACCCTCTCCCCATAATTCCTTTGTGAGTCTTAGATCTTGGGCTGTGGTGTAAACGTAAGCTGAAAGCGTGTTGTTTATTCACAATTGCAACCGGAACAAACAATATCGATTTTCTACTTGCAAACGTAATGTTAGGTAAGTTTGTTATTGTTTAAATGTTCGTAATGTTATATCCGTGATTTGTAAAGGGCTGTGCTGACAAAGAATGCTTTGTCAGCCCTCTCTGCAACATTGTATGTATTAGATTATTACGTAGTTAGAACTGGAAGACTGGCCGACCAGTCAACCGGCAACCTTTGTACAATACACTCGCGTTTAATATTAATAAATCTTTTTTAAAAACCCTTTGTGAGTTTCTCGTATAACATTGGTGGCAGCGTAAAGGGATCTTTGAAGATCCAGGGGTTCGCCTCAGTTCCGTGAAAGTGAGTCCAGTTACGCGAGTGTCTCAACAAGTGATTTCTTGAAACCGGTTGAACTCATCTCCAAAAACGGTCACCCATCCGAACCATTTTCAGTGACCTCAACAAAACGGTCACCCATCCGAGCGGATTCCAGTGAACGCGATCTACTTCCATATCCAGTTATCAAACATACTATTTTGTGCTAATTACGATTTATCGTCAATCGACTACTACTTCCTGCTGTATCCAGAGACCTGCAACCTGGTAATCATGAGCCAGATCACCATCAAGAGAAAATTTAAATGCATTCATTAACAACTGCAGAAATGCAATTAATCTTGCTGCTACACAGCAGCAAGATATTCTTTTAAAATATATTATTTCGCAACTCGAGGGACGAGCAGAAACCGCTTGTTCCATAAAAGAATTCGAAACATACCAACAATTAGAGGATTTCTTAAAATCGCAATTCGGTGAACGAAAACACTACGCCGCACTGATCTCAGACCTTCAAGCGTGTCATCAGTTGTTTAACGAAACAGTCAATCAGTTCGCGCTTCGGATAGAATCATGCCTGTCCAAATTATTAACTGAAATCAACATATCTATTCTAACTAAAAAGAAAGCCGAACTGGCAGGCCGTGTCGCTGCTATGCAAGACCTAGCTCTGCATACTTTTATTTTGGGTTTGAGCCCCAGACTGTCAGCAGTAGTTCGATGCCGCGATCCAGAGACGTTAAATGACGCAATCAATTCTGCCTTGTCGGAAGAAAAAATCATTCAATCTACTCTTCGCAAGACTCCTAATACTAGCTTTTCTCAAAATCAGTGGCGACCTAATAGACAATCGCCGAACTTCAATCATAATCGATCATTTACACAGCGTGGCACGAATTTTACTAATCACATTAATCATGAAAATGTTATGCCTTCTACTTCCAGATATAATCCGCCAGTGTGTCGATACTGCCAAATTCCAAGGCACACAATAGAACGTTGTCGTAAACGCGAATATAATAATAGACGCTTTAATAATAACCAAAACAATTTTAACCAAAATAATCGTCCTTCGCCTAATTTTAACTTTCACAGTCGTAATCAGCCTATTCATGTCGTTAACTCAGAAGAACAAGGTACTGACGAAACAGACAATCATTTAAACGGGCAAGATTTCCCGTCCGGTACCGTGCGAGAAATTTAAGCGCTAAAATCGATACCAGATCTAATTCTCTAATTCATTCTATATCTAATTCTATTACTAATTCAAATCCTACCTACAAACAGGGTAACCAGCCCCAAACTTTTGGTAGAGATCTTACTAATTCAAATCCTACCTACAAACAGGGTAACCAGCCCCAAACTTTTGGTAGAGATCTTACTAATTCAAATCCTACCTACAAACAGGGTAACCAGCCCCAAACTTTTGGTAGAGATCTTACTAATTCTAAACAGCCCACTAACAAACAGGGTAATCAGCCCCAAATTGATAGTGGTGTCAAAAAATCTATTTCCATTACTTTACCTACTAATGACAAGATATCAACGTCTGAACATTCTCTTTCTACTCCTCGCAGCATACCTGAAAAAGAAAAAGAGAAAGTACGCATATACAATATTACTACAAATCCAATAAGAAAATACTTACCTTTTATCGAAGTCCAGACATCAGTATCCTCTAAGCCTTTAACACTTCTAGTCGACAGCGGAGCATCTATAAGCTTAATTCAATTATGTTCTTTATAAAAAATGCCTAACAAAATAATAGAAAACTTTGCAACCTTTACTGGAATAGGATCAACAATTAATCCTATGCAGTCACAAGGTTCTATTCTTGTAGAATTCGATTCATTAAGTCATCAATTTCATCTCGTCGCCGGCTTAGACTTTCCATATGATGGAATCATAGGAAATGATTTTTTATCTGAAACTCACAGTAAAATTGATTTCGAAAAGGATTTACTAATAATTGATAAAGAAAAACTTAAACTTAAATTTAATGAACCCATTTATACCATTGCACCTCGAACAGAAACAATCATAGAATGTTCAGTACTAAATCCTGAAATAAAAGAAGGACTTATCATAGATCAGAATCCTATTGAATCACTCCTTATAGCCAATTGCATTGTAAAAGTAAAATCAAATCTAAGAATAAACGTTTCTGTCGTCAATATTTCCGAATCGCCTTTGACCATAGGTTCCAATTTAAAGTTAAAAATATCGCCATTAGATAAAAACAACAAGTGTCAAATTATTAATATACTATACATCCTTATGACAATTCAAATAACGTTCTAGACCGAACTAATCAAATTCTCGACCTTTTGCGAGTCTCTCATTTAAATCGCGAAGAAACAGATGCTTTATATGAACTCTGTTCTACATTCTCCGATATTTTTCACCGTCCTAACGAACACCTCTCATATACCGACGCTATACAACACGAAATATCTACATCTTCTTCTGATCCTATCAATACCAAATCTTATTGATATCCTGATGTACACAAACAAGAAGTACATACCCAAATAAATAAGATGCTTGATGAAGGAATTATTAAAACTTCAATGTCACCTTGGTCTTCTCCTATACGAGGGTCAAACTGAAAATTCTTAGAAAATCAAAAACTGAGCCAACTAGTAAGTTTTGAGGTTTATTATATCTTTTCAAAATAGTGTCCGTTTACATCAATACATCGCTGCATCCTGTGGAACCACTGAGAAAAGCAATTTGCCCACTCCTCCTTAGGGGTCTCTTCAACGGCCTGTTGAAACGCAGCCACTGCTTCCACGGCGTCCATAAAACGTATTCCTCGAAGTTTTTCTTTTGTTTTTAGGAATAAATAAAAATCGCAAGGTGCGAGGTCAGGGCTATACGGCGGGTGATCTAGTAATTCCATGTCTGACGAGGTCAAATAGTCGATTGTTTGCCTGGCGGTGTGCGACGAGGCGTTGTCGTGGTGAAGGAGGATCCTACTGCGAGGGCGTTTCTCCCGAACTTTTTCCAAGACAAGTGGCAAACAATTGTTGGTGTACCATTTGGCAGTTATAGTTTTTTGATCTTCTAAAACAATTGTCGCGTAATGACCTGTCTTTCCGAAGAATGAAGCCACCATCTTTTTTCCCACGTTTCGCCCTCTCTTCACTTTAGTTGGCTACTCATCGGAAGGAAACACCCACTGAGCAGACTGTCTTTTGGTTTCGGGATCATAACAGTAAATCCAACTTTCGTCACCCGTAACTATGTCGAACACAGCATTCGAGTCACCTCCGTTAAATCTTTGAAGCATTTCACGGCACCAACCAACACGACGGAGTTTTTGGGCCTCGGTCAAATTGTGAGGTATCCACCGGGCGCAAAGCTTCCTACAGCTAAATGTTCGTGGAGGATTTTGTGCACTTGACTCATACCGATGCCTAAGCTTGCCCGAATCTGCCGATAGGTCACTCGTTTGTCAGTCTCTATCATACGCCGCACAACACTGATGTTATCTTCAGTCGTCGCCGTAGAAGGCCGTCCCTCACGCAGATCATCGGTGAGATTAGTGCGACCACGCTTAAATTCATTGAACCAGTTGTAGACAGTGGCACGAGATGGGGCTTCATCGTGAAAGGCCAATCGAAGTCTATCGTAACTTTCTTGATGACTTAATTGACATCGGAAGTCATAGAAAATCATTGCACGTAAATTTTCCCGGCTTACATTCATGCTGACGTCACACAGGCAATTTTCAATTTGCCGCCAAATCGAAGACAAATGACAAACTAATGAAATTTAAACTGAATAATATTGACAAAGAGTTCCATTTACAAAATTCAAACTTTATTTTTAATTGTATTGTTTACAAGTGGCCAGTTCTAAACACTTTCAGTGTCACCCTCGTATGGGTGGTACCCAAGAAGGCAGATGCTTCTGGCCAACGTAAATGGCGAGTAGTCATTGACTACCGTCGTCTAAATGATATCACAATAGGTGATTCCTATCCAATTCCCAATATATCAGAAATTTTAGATCAGTTAGGTAAATGTAAGTACTTCAGTACACTTGACCTTGCATCTGGCTTTCATCAGATTAAAATGTCTGAACGCGATGCACCTAAAACAGCCTTTTCTGTCCCACAAGGACACTTCGAATTAACTCGAATGCCATTTGGCCTTAAAAATGCACCTTCTACCTTCCAGAGGTTAATGAATTCGGCACTTTCAAGCCTACAAGGCATACAATGTTTCGTATATCTAGACGATATCGTGATCTATTCATACGACCTTGATTCCCACATAAAATCCCTTTCTAACGTCTTCGACAGACTCAGGCATTTTAATTTAAAGCTTCAGCCTGATAAATGTGAATTTCTTCGTAAAGAAGTATCTTACCTTGGTCACATCATAACCGATCACGGAGTAAAACCTAATCCAGAAAAGACTAAAGCAGTTCAAATGTTTCCTCAACCTAAATGTCCCAAAGACATAAAATCCTTCCTAGGCTTAGTATCCTATTATCGTCGTTTCATACCAAACCTATCCAAAATCGCTAAACCTCTTACAAACCTTTTGAAGAAAGACGTCACTTTTCATTGGCAAAACGAACACCAGTTAGCCTTTGAACAATTAAAAACTTGTTTAATTTCCGCTCCTATTTTGGCTTATCCAGATTTCACAAAACCCTTTGTTTTAACTTGCGACGCTTCTAATTTTGCTACCTCAGCCATTCTCTCACAAGGCCCTATAGGTAATGATAGGCCTATTGCATATGCGTCACGAACTTTAAATAAAGCCGAAAGTAACTACAGCACAACTGAGAAAGAATGCCTAGCAATTAATTATCTTTGGTACCAAAACTTTTCGACCATATCTTTATGGCCGCCGATTTACTATAGTCACTGATCACCGACCACTTAAATGGTTATTCAATCACAAGGATCCGGGATCTAAACTTATAAGGTGGCGACTAAAACTCGAAGAGTTCGACTATGAAAAGAATTTAAAAAGGGTAAAATAAATAGCAATGCCGATGCATTATCTCGATATCCAGTCAATCCTGTCCTTCCTAAAAATAATAATTACTCAAAGCCTGTTGAAAGTCCATCTCAACCTGATAATGACGTTCTCGAAAATCCACAACCTGTATTAAATCCAGATGATTCTCTCCCGTTCAGTCCTATAACAATAGAGGACTTAGATATTCGCCTTCCTTCGAGTCCCCTCGATTTAGATAGTAATGACTTACCTTCTATATCTCTTCTAGATAATGACGATATTCCAATCCATGTATATGATCCTGAAAATACAATTCTTTCAATTTCCAACTTACCTCAAGAACAACAAAATCCTTCACCTTCTAATCTTGATCCTGAAACAAATAAAGAAAATCGTCATAATGATG
Source organism: Scoparia ambigualis (assembly GCA_963921215.1). Taxonomy (NCBI): domain Eukaryota; kingdom Metazoa; phylum Arthropoda; class Insecta; order Lepidoptera; family Crambidae; genus Scoparia; species Scoparia ambigualis. The sequence goes on along the minus strand of OY992524.1, from coordinate 11,528,234 downwards.
ACTATAACAATTTCTTAAAATCATTTACGAACAAAGATGTAATATTTAATACCTACATAAAAGAACATAATGAAAGTCTCCTTAAAAGTAACTCTAAAACTACTCTAATCCCTATTTCAATTGACTTTGACGAATCAAATCCTTATGTCCAAGATATTCTCGCAACAACAGATGATCCTTCTGAAATTCTCAACGACGAGCGTGAACTTAATTCTTTCAAAAGGGTAGAAATTAAGGATAAAGTCTATTACTTCCTATTCATAAAACATTACTACTTTGACAACTGCACATATCCTGAAATATTTAAATCTCTCAAGAGTGCACGCGACGATATCTTACTTAAGTTCGAGATAAACGAAATTGCAATATCTGACTTTAAAAAACCTTTTCAACAACTTTCTTTTGTAAAAATATATGGTATGCTCATGTACCTGTTTAATAATACAAATACAACAATAAACATACATCATAACACTATTATATATCCTGTGCCAACTGAAATTTCAAAAATCATGAAAGATAATTATGATATTGTAGTAGCAGGACATCTAGGTTCAAATAGAATATATAATAGAATAAAAGAACGCTATTACTAGAAGAATATGCGTACAGATATTGAAAACTATGTAAAAAATTGTAAACTGTGTCAAACTAACAAACCACTTAGAAAAATCAACAGATCTTCCATGCAAATAACAACTAATTCTACACGACCATTCGAAAGAATTAGTCTCGATATCGTAGGCCCATTACCAGAAGCCGGGCTGCAGAAATTAAAATTTATACTTACTCTTCAAGACGATTTAACAATATATAATTTTCAATTGCCTATCCTATTTCAAATGCTACAGCAGAAGAGACATGTGAATGCTTAGTACATTTTATATCATTATTCGGCATTCCCAAATCCATATTAACTGATCAGGGTATAAATTTCACAGCCGATCTATTTAAAAGAACCTGTGAATTTTTAAAAATAAAGCAAATATGGTCTTCACCTTATCATCCCCAAACTCAAGGTGCTTTAGAACGAAGCCATTCAACCCTCAAAGAATATTTGAAATCATATGTGAACGAAAATCAAACTAATTGGCATCAATTCGTATACACAGCCATGTTGACTTATAATAGCAACATTCATACAACTACGCAGTTCACTCCATATGAACTTGTCTTCGGTCATAAACCGTACATTCCGGATAGCATATTTGATTCACGTTCTGACGTCACTTACCCTGAATACATTATAATGTTACAACATCGTTTGAAAATATCTCGCGAAAAAGCAGTCGAAAATATAAATGCTTCCAAAGAAAGGTCGAAAACCTATTATGATAAACATTCTCGACCAGTAAAGTATAAAGCAGGAGAATATGTCTATTTAAAAAATCATTTAAGACTTCGCAAAGCCCTTTCGCCTTTATGGAAAGGTCCATATAAAATTATTAAAATTCATGGGAATAATTCCCTCACACTCCTTATAAATAGACGTCATGTGAAACATCATTACGATGAAGTCAAACCAGCTTTTGAAAACTAATTTTACTGTTTTACATTTTTTTTAAATATGATTATACTTTTATACAAATAATTTACTTTACTTAATTAGAATATTTTAGATAAAAATCATAGATTAGTTTTATTACCTTTTATTACTACTTTAACCATTATCATTATTCTTATATTACAGGATGGCCGCTTCATTTTGTAATGGCATCCTAGCCAGTAAAGAACATCAGTATATAGAATATATCACTAAAAGCCCTGGTATACTATTTGACCCTGTCGGCACACTGAGGATTATGAATGACTATTTTCATATTGTTATTCCCGAAGACGTTTCTCCAATAAAATCACATATAGAAAATATTAAAAATGTGTTTGATAATGTTCAATTCTATTGTCGCGAAAGTAACGAAATTGATTATTCACAATGTCAAAATATATTACAACCTCTAAATGTGTTATATGATGATATTTTGCGAGATTTCGAATCAATTTCTCATATTATCTCTACTGGTATCTCTAAGAGATCTGCTTGGTTCTCTGGTGTTGGTACCGTATTTAAACACATATTTGGAACATTAGATGAAGATGATGCAAAAACTTATGATGACGCAATCCAAGTTTTATATAATAATGATAAAAAGCTAGCAGAATCTATTACAAAGAGTATTATGGTTTCACAAACTGCAATTTCTAAAATTAATGATTCTTTACACGAAATAAATATTAATCAGGCCAAATTGAATGACGTCATCGACAATTTATCCTATTCAATTAAAAATGTATCAGATGTTATAAATGTTGTTAGCTTTAAGACCAAACTTAATGTTATTTGTAAATTACAATCAAATTTATTAACAATTTCCTTTAAAATTAAAGACCTTTTAAATTCAATTCTTTTTGTAAAAAGTAATATCTTACATCCGTCAATACTTACACCAAACTAAATGTATAATGATATCACTAGCAACCTAAAAATTGTGCCTAAATATAAGGATTTTCCTGTAAGTTTAGATTTAAGTAATATTCATAAGTTGATCAATGTAGCGGATCTAGTGTGTTACTACTTAAATAATAAGTTAATGTTTATTCTAAAAATACCTCTTGTAAGTCTTTCAGATTATAATGTTTATAAAAATATTCCGTTACCAACTCCACACATTAGTGATAGTCCTAATTCTTTTGTGATGATATTACCTTCTGAACAATATTTAGCTGTAAGTAGAGATAAATCCTCGTACACCTATCTCAAAGACTTTAATAATTGTAAAATTATACCTAGAGAAACTTACCTTTGTCAAATAACAGATATATACGCAGTCTTTGCTAATCCTTCATGTGAAATAGAAATAATCACAAAAGCTTTGCATTCTCTCCCAGAAAATTGTCCTGTTAAATTCATTTCTAGAGATAAAGATATTTGGCATAAATTAAATAATAATAATTGAATTTTTGTCCAATCAAAACCTACAAAACTTTCTATAGAATGCAACAATGTAATCTCCGACTTTACAATATCAGGTACAGGTGTACTTAACATTCCAACAGAATGTATAGCTTTACATAAAAATGTTAAATTAGTAAGAAATGCAAATCCTAGTATAACTATACCATATATATATTCAGAATTCAATATTATAAATGATAGCTGCTGTAATATTAACCGTTTTAAAGAAATCACAATCAACATTCCAAGTTCTAAGATTAAAACTGTAAATTTAAATAATTTAAAATCTTTTAAATACAACTCTGATCAAATTATAGATTCTTTACAAACTTTAGAAAAACCAAACCTCTCTAATCATATTAGTTTTCCAATCTTTAGTATATTGTCATTTATTGTATGTCTAATTATGTTACATTATATATATTATATATTATGTTACATAATTTTAAAATTGTCTAAAAAACGGAAATATTTATGTTATAAAAAACCTTTAGACGAACCTGAACCTGTTGCGGATATCACAATATTGCCTCGATTACGAGTAAAGTAGTTTTACGGAAACTCACCTTCTGTAAGTTTCCTCTTAAAGGGGGGGTTGTTATATCCGTGATTTGTAAAGGGTTGTGCTGACAAAGAATGCTTTGTCAGCCCTCTCTGCAACATTGTATGTATTAGATTATTACGTAGTTAGAACTGGAAGACTGGCCGACCAGTCAACCGGCAACCTTTGTACAATACACTCGCGTTTAATATTAATAAATCTTTTTTAAAAAGCCTTTGTGAGTTTCTCGTATAACAGTAAGAAAACCTTAAAATTTTTAGCTGGTCCTCACATACCTTTAATATCTATCCTATATACAGAGAGTTTCTTACAAGGTGTCAAACCGATGTGTGGTGATAGGGATTTACGATACCTATCGATTTCTCATGTATATTCAGCGATTTTTGGTAGTTTTCTAGTTATATTTTTTTTATTTTCTAAGTATTTTATGACGAATGACTTTATTTTTTTTAAGTACCTATCTTTTCTTTGCGTAGATATTTCTGTGCACTTTTTCTTAACTAAGTAAGTAATCATCTTCCTAATATTAATACAAGTTACAAAAAAATAATTGAAACTGTTGTCGTAAAAAAATACTTAGAAAAGAAAAAAAAAGCTCGATAAAACTATCAAAAATCGCTGAACATACATGGGGTTCAATAGATAGGTATGGTAGTCCCCTATCACAAGAAACATTATGTATATTATTATACCATAAATTTTTAACAAGTCAGTCACGAGACCAATAAAATAAACATTCACGTAGACTCTAGGCACATTTTAGTCCCGTATTCAGAGTCGCACACCATAAGATAAACGTGTAACAACCTCAGAGTTCTGTGTCACGCACGACCTGCTCTAATGTTGCCTTTATTTGGGTCTTTCTCGTTTTTTATTGCTCTCATGACATTCTGTATACATGCTCGGCGGTTAAATTCAGCTTAAATCAACAAACTGAAGAATATCAACAAACCCGAATTGTTATGAAGTGTAAAAAAAAAATTCTGCGCCAAAATGGGCCTAGCTGTCGTAATACCAGACAATAAAAATTCGCCATCTCTAGACATCTTCGTGACAGACAAGCGGAAAATACTTAATAGAATAAAATGAATCTTTATTGCACATCTGTTCCTTAATTTATATTGCTAGTTATTATTGAATGAATGAGAACAACAGTTACCCTTAACGGGCATGCAATAGTAGTCATAATGTGATCTAATGAAATAAATTGTTATTAAACCACCACTCTTTTAATGAGCTTACTTAAGTCTGGTAAAGAATACAGATGTTGAATACGTGTTTTTTTTATAATTTCTGTATTTTACAAATCGCTGTTAGCTTATGACCGAAAGGCCCGGCTACGCTGCCGCAGAGAGATAAGTAGCCATCGGGGGCACGAATTTTGTTGCAAAACTTTTTTATTGATATAAATTGAAATAACTTTCTTTATCATTTCCCCACTTTATAGAATTACGCTTTATCAAAACTTCGCGATGCCTGGCTGAGTGATACGCCCATCAAATTGAAGCGTTGAATTTGTTTCTTTGTATTGGAACTAATGACCGCCTGCGACTTTGTCCACATATCTAATATCATTACATATTATAAAATAATTATCCGTGTCGCGTTGCGGTGAAAGAATACTACCACCCCCTCTCTTCCCACGGGTGTCGTAAAAGCCGACTAACGGACTTAAGACAGCACATACATCCAACAGAATAGAGCGGCGATGTGCTCACCACCTGTCACGCTAAACACATGTGCTGTCGCTATTTAGTGAAACGTGGACTATAGCAGAGGACTACTTTTACGGTCCTCATTGCCTAGTCTCTGACTAACCCTTCGGGGATAATAGTCTATGTATAGTATATGTATGTGATTACTTGCATGATATTTCCCTAAAAAAATACGTGTTTAAAAGAGTGTTGCATAACCAAAAATCTAATAACTTTTACTACTGAACTAAAAGAAAATTAAAATCTTGCCACGGAATCCACGTGTCCATAAAGCAACAGATTTATAATCCACAGTAGTCGGTGCCTCATTTCTAAGCCGCGTCCATGCTAGCGGATTGCGACGCGACGCGCGATTTTGCTGTTACTTGCGATCTTCATGGTGTTTATTTTTATTCTTTTTAGACTTGTATTAACTATTGTTTCATTAAATTATTATAAATTATATTTTATTTAAAATTATTTAATTTTAATACAATTTTATTGATGCGTACAAATTGTACGTGTAGGATAAAATGTTTACTAGAAATAAAAACAACCAGTCTCAGTAAAGCTTGAATGGGAATCGAACCTTTGGATTGCCGGTCCACTGCTTAGAAAACATTTTATCGTATATCTATATAGCATTGTGAATAAAATTCAAAAGTTTCAATAATAAAGATAAAATTGTACGTAATTATCGTAGATCTATTACACTGTAATGTACCTTTTGTTACTTAGAGGGAGAAAAAAGTAAGGCCTCCTGAGTTTCTTGCCAGCTTCTTCTCAGTCGAAGGTTCTCCCAAAATCCGAACTGGTGGTAGATTAGTTAGGTAGGTAGAGTAGATTAGTTAGTTACCTACATCAGTTGTTAAGTCTTAACCAGAAGTTAGTTAATGGTTTTTTATTAGTATTGACGTCAATAAGTGCATGTTAAATATTGAATAATCAATTTGACTTTGACTTTGACTTCTCATTCATTATAATCAATCTACAAACAAAAATTCTTTAAAAAAAACTTTAAAAACTTCACACTTCTGCACACGCTACCTTTCCACGTGAACAACAGAATATGGGAAGATTGGGCCAATACCCACCACACTGGCCCAGAGGGGATTGGTGGGTAATACGTATTAGCTCTTACCATTACCGTTAACAAACACCCGTATTCTGAGACGTCTCCAACAAACCTCCTTGGTACGAACTCGAAAGAGAAATTTTCGAGGATTCGAAGTGGGCATGGACTGGCGACTGTTTCCGTAAAGGGAAGTGACGGTGAAAGATTTGTAGGAAATGGGCTACAGACGATTTCAGTTTTTTTTAGATTTTCTGCCTCTATAGACAATAATAACAGTCTGTACCTGTTTCATAGAAATAGGGAGAGAGGCCCCGAACAAGTGTGACGTTCTAGCCCGGGGGCCCTGCATCATGATTCTGTACGATACGGAGGTAGCTACGCTCCTAGAATGAGTTAAGTTAGAGGCTTAAAAACCATAGTTATAAAGAGCAATGTACTAGAAATCCGCTTGCCACGTCGCAAAACGCTAGTGCTCGTGCCCAAAGCCTAACGGCGAACGACTGGTGCGGAATCCGTCTTTACGACCTTTTTATTCCCCTCGTAAAGTGTAGCACACTCATTCAGTACCGAATTCAATGTCACCAGAAATGTGCCCGGATTTGTATGCGCCTCCTTTATTATTTTAGTACAAAATATAAATGTACATCAGGTAATGGGTTCTGGGCATCGATTCTGCTATTTTAAAACGTAAAAGTGTGTCTTAGTAGCCGGAGGGTCTAGCATTCGATTTTCATTTTGATCACGGGTATGACAAAATTAAGCTGTGAGTCCTGTAGGCCTACGTAAGTAATACTGCTTTATAAGATCTACCGCCGTAGAACCTAGTAGGTAGGGTATCAAAAAGGTGAGTTACAATTATTTAACCATACAAAATATCGTTTTCGTTAACGTGATTGTATAGTGAAGAACTCGCACTGGGACTTTGATTAAAACAAAAAGGGGCATTGGGCACTTTGATTCTTTCTTCCCATAGTACATTATATACACACACGACTATCCCCGTTCCTTCTTCCTTTCATATTTCTTTCCATAGTCCAAACAAATTGTAATTAATTATGTTTTATTAAATTGTACTTAATTAAATCTATTACACTGTAAGTAACTTTTGTTACTTTATAGGGAGAAAAAAGTAAGGTCTCCTGAGTTTCTTGCCAGCTTCTTCTCAGTCGAAAGCTCTTCCAAAATCCGAACTGGTGGTAGATGAGTTAGGTAGATAGTTTAGTTAGGTAGGTAGAGTAGATTAGTTAGGTAGAGTAGTTATTAAGTCTTATAAGGCCTATTGCATCTCGACTGTGGTTTTTGCGTGAAGTGCCCATTTTCGCATATTGTAGTAAATTTTGCAGTTGTATTTATCGTTTTTATCGAAATAGGATAGCAAATTATAATTTATAGGATAAGTAGAGTTCGGACGACTGATGGTGCATCGCATATTGTAGTAAATTTGCAGTTGTATTTGTCGTTTTAAATGCTTTAAATGCTATTAAATGCTTACTTTACTTTTTAATTAAATAGGACGATAAATTCATTATAAATAAGTACATATAAACTTACACAAAAATATATAAATATAAATACACTACATAACTTATAAGAAGACGTTACGGAGATGATTCTGCCATGGTTTCATTAAAAAGGATTAACGTATAGGAGAAATTCACAGTAAACTTAAAGCGATTTTCGAAGTTTTTTGGTTGAGAATAAGATTTATTTTTCTATTTAAAATCGATGATATCTAAAAATTCCGAGGCCGCTACAAACTATACGACTATTAGAGATATTTTTTTTATTTCATTGTTTATAACAGTAGTTAAATCTAGGATCTCAAAAAAGTGCCTACGCGCATTTTATGAAAATCTTTATATGCAATTTTGGGTTTAATTAAAAAGTGAAGCAAAATTTGCAGAGGGCGTGGCCGCTACGAACTATGTGAATAGCTATTCTACACTATTCAATAAGTCAAATTGTTAATGTATTTTTGTTTCTGAGATCAAAAACGCCAAAATTGGAGAAATCGCAGTCGAGAAGTAAGAGGGCTCTTAACTATAAGTTAGTTATATTTTTTTATTAGTATTGACGTCATTAAGTGCCTGTAAAGGTTTACATTGAATAAATAATTTGATTTTGACTCTGAAACATCTTAATTAGTCGGCTGATTCTGAACGACAATGGGAGACGCCTTTGTCTAGCAGTGGGACAGTGCATAGGCTAAATACATAGATACATAATAATCACGACTATTATCCCCGAAGGGTTAGTCAGAGACTAGGCAATGAGGACCGCAAAAGCAGTCCTCTACCATAGTGAACCACCAAATGTGTGGAACCAAGTGTGACAGGTGATGAGCCCATCACCGCTCTATGCTGTTTAGTCTGTTAGTCTTCTTTTACGACGCCCAGGGGGTGTTAGTATTCTTTCACCGCAACGCGACGCGGTTAGGCTAAATACTACATACCTACATGTCTTAAAGCAAAAGAAGATTGACTTCATTTGTCTTGAAACAATACAGGACAATAACATTATAGTAATCATTCGGGACTGTAATTCAATTCCCGTGAATCATCTACATGACGGACTAAACTATCTGGTGGCCTACATCGAATGTCTCCAAATCTTGTTTCATAACTCACTGAGCCAGAAAATGTGATGATTAATATTGCTGCTCGATCCAGCTCAGTGGCGTAACTGCTAAAGCATTTTGATAACGTTCATGAAAGCTAAGTAATTTTCAATATGTGGACACTGGGTCGTTTCGGATGGGTGATCAAATTTTATGATAACGCGCTCTTCTGTTATACAGAATCGTCAGGCCGTTAGTTCAAGTTGGAATCTAATCAATCAATCAAAGGCATTTGCGTTTATTGTTACACACGATTCATGGCGTAGTGTATGAGAGACAATGTTATCGAGAGCGACACACCGTGCAACAGGCCTGACAAGAGGAATTTGCGTTCAATTTTACATATCCAAAGGTTTGTCTTAAGTCAACTGTTTCTAGGACAAGTATCATTTATCAGTTAGGCAGCCCTTACACAGTCAATTTAGATCGCGATCCAGATTTCAAAATTTCTAGATATTTTGTGATCCGATCACCGATCACGATCAAGGATCGCGATCTGGATTGACCGTATAATGGCTGCCTTACAAGCAGACAGCAAGACGCAGACAAATCATTTCAACAATAGTTTTAGCAAGTTACAAATTTGTAATAGTGGTTATAGACCGCATTTATCGTCACCTCTATGGCAAACTTACGAATCTGCCGTTTTTGTGAATTTGACATTTCTATAGAAAACTACACCTTGTGATATACTACATAAGGTGGCAAATTTTCAGATTTCTATCTCTAACGCTTATAAAAATTTAGTAGTTCGAATCTCTATATTTTGTGGGTACTTTCAAAGTAAACTTACGAAATTGATATACGTTGTTTTGGCGTAGTCGAATATATGAAGTCTGGCAAAAATGTACCACGGTCGACTTACGAATCTGCCATATTCGTTAAATTACATCATATTGATCTTTAAGGAATGAGTCTAGCAACTCACAGCAAAAATACGAATATGTCATACTCGTGAGTTTACATTGGACGAATGTATTCTTTATAGGAGTCAAGTAGCCTATAGCAAACATACGAATCTGTCATTTTCGTAAGTTAACATTGGTAACTTTTGATTTGTCAAAGGGCTCGTAGCCCATAGCAATCTTACGAATCTGGCAATTTCGTATATTTACATTGGTGACTTGTTTATCAAACTGGGTCGAATATTTCATTGCAATCTTACGAATCTGGCAATTTCGTAACAGATATTTGACAAGGGGTCACAAGTAACCAACAGCAATCGTAGGAATTAGCGTTGCTGATTCGTTCATTATTCACTGTCGATAATTTTAGAAAAAAACTGTTGGTATCGTTGGTATAGTAATGTTTAGTACTTAAATATAATTAGTACTTAAATAATAATAATTACTTAAACTCATTAAAGTCGGATGCTTGAGGCCTTGCTTCACACGACTTTGTAAAATAATCAATAAGTACCTTGGTATTTATCAATTGTTTTACTACATATGCAACTTTGAGCAAAATTGTTCAAGAATGTAATATGATAAACTATCTAAATAAAAAATAATTACCAATGTTGAATACACGACCCCCTTAATATTGCTTACCACGATAATAATACAATTAATTGGATAGATTACTTTCTAATTTTTTCTAGTGCAGCTCAATGTAGCTCGATGTTGCTTAAAGTTTCTCGATATTACTCGAAGTTGCTCGATATTGCTCGAAGTTGCTATAAAAGTAATTGATGTGCGAATGCAGCATTGCGGAACGACGGAGAGTGTCATGTGGTATAAATATTGTTCCACAAACAGTTTCGTAACTCATTTTCCGGTTTGTAACACCATCCATCATAAGGAAAGTTGACAACGGAATGACGCCGTCGCTAATAAAGCATATATTTTTTACAGAAAAGTACATAATAATGATATCACATTAAGGCATCAGATTAATATTTTAAGTATTTTGTGATTAACCATTTTGATTTATGTTAAGACGGACGTTGGGTAAAAACGCCTGAAATTATACTTCGACTTATTTGTTTTTCCTAAGGATGTCTGGATGTTAAAAAATTACACAATACAACAATTTAGAAACACTTCGCGACTTATTAAAGTATGCAAATAAGATTGTTGCACGTAATAGTGCAAAAAAATATGAAAAATTAATTGGCATAATATTGTGGCACAAGTCATTTTTTATGGAAAATTATTTTTCATTTAATCCATAACATTCCTTTTTCTTCTTTCTACTTTGGATCCATACAGCCTGTATGAAGGTGGTAGCTAAAATCTTTGCGATACTCTAATTTTTCTCATAATTTTCTGCAGACCGATTGTGAAATTTTGCAGACAAAGTTATCATTTTTCACGAGTATTGCAGACACAAGCCTGATTTTAATTAATTGCTATCAAACTCTTTGTAAACTATTCCATTTTAGTGGCTTCAAATTCAATAAAGCTATCATATTACTTGTCTTGTTTATTTATTTTTATTTTATTTTATCGTTTTTCTAACCAGGTTTTACGAGAACAAGCCTCTATGGCAATAATAATACTCGTAAACAAAATATAATTCCTTTATAGTTAATGGTTCCGGAATTCTATGATATTATCGCTTAAATGGTTGACTATTTTCGGCGGAATGTGGGCTATTATTGGGATTCCAATCTATACAGAATGCTGGGACAGACCAGACCATCTATCTACCTATATCATTAGCACATTTACTGCATACTAGCGACCGCCTGTGACCTTGATCGAGTAAACATTATCCCGTGATCAGGCGTGAATTGCGGAATTCGCAGTCTAACCTTTTGAATTTCCTCCATGACGTACCTACTTATGAAGGGCCTACAAGATTTAAGCATTCTTAGTTCAACGGTTTTGGATGTGCAATGTTGATTGTTCTTCAGTAATGACTGCTTCGTCACATCATGGTCTTTATGTATTAAGTGTTATTAACGCAAAAATATATAGCATATTATTATCTCATTACGACATGACAAAGTTTCACAATCTTTAAGCTTTGAGCATTATTTTAGCAGGTAATATCAAAAATTAAAGAATAATACTTAGAGTCCCTTTAAAAGTAGCAAATCACTCTATTGTGTAATGAAATTAGCGAAGCAAGTTTAACTCGTTATGTTGGTTTTACCGAAAAACCGTTTTCGTCGACAAACAAAGCTTCGCACTGTTTTTTTTAGAGCCAGCGGTGATTTATAGTGCGCGTCGCTATCTTCAGATACGATCGTAAACTGTGTGTCTAATGGATAATGGGAAAACAGATAGCTATAATTTGATTTATGGTTATTGTATAAATAACATAAAATATGAGAACCGTGTCGCGTATTGGTGAAAGAATACTACCACCCCCTCTCTTTTTTTTTATCGGCAACGGGTGAGCGCTTGGCCTTCATCTCACCTGCTGGTAAGTGACGATAAGGCCGAAGGTGGAAGCGCGCTTCACCCGGAATCCTCAACCACTGAGGAACTGGCTATTTTTATCTCAAACTTTCGGAACACAACAATGCTATAAACATCGTTGTTATGGCGACAGACTTAGATAAGATAGTGGTAGCTAGCCAGGCGGACTTAACAGCCCTACCACTAACCGACTCCAACACCAACACCAACCCTCACCCATCAACACCAAATCTCTTCTTTTGAGTGTCGTAAAAGGCGACTAACAGACTGCACAAACATCCAAAAAGCATAGAGCGGCGATGGGTTCACCACCTGTCCTCATTGCCTGTTATCAGGCTAACCCTTCGGTTAGTCGTGATTATACGTATGTATCAGTAGATGACTCATTGGTCGAACCGGTGCTTCGTCAAAAAATGCTTCGACGTTGAATTCTTTTTTCTATTATAATATCCTTATTTTTTCTAATAAACATTGAGATTCGAACAACTTTCAGAATAGACCCCGCCGTAATCGCATTGTAGCTTTGACGAACGGACGGTGGCGAGCGAGTTCCGAAACGACTACCATTTTTAAATTGTCGCTTTTTTAGAAATTTTTTTTGCTCATACAAGTGTGGTACGGCGTTATCTGTGCCTGCCTTTCGTGAACGTTATGACTTTTGTACGGCTTAACTCATAGAAAAGCAACTGGCTGTTTTAATGAAGTTAAAAACGCCTATAAACTATTTATTCTAGTGTTAAATTTTTGTTAAGAAATTCGTTTTTTAAGTCATTGCTACAATTGATGGATATACCTAGGCTAATTCACCACGCTTGAAAAATGTGGGTCGGTAATTAAAAACCTGGGCTATGGAATAATGCATCGATATAATCACTACGCCATATGCCTAGTTCGCGCCTGTGCTAGTATTTTAGTCGAGTAGAAGTACATTGCTTCGCTAGTTTGCTTATTTGAAAATTAATGTTAAATTAGCAAAGTGACGAAGCAATGTATCTCTACTCTAATAAATTACTAGCACAGGTGTGAACTAAGCATTAGGGACTAAACCCAAAATCACATGATATCGGACTTAGTATTTGACCACTTGGCCACCGAGGCGTCATTAAATTCTTCTTTCTCCCATCATTATCATATACTTTACTTTACGGTAAGAAAATATTTACTACCTCTTTACTTGACACTGGATATAATGTGCTAACCGCACCAAGCCATAATTTCGGAAAAAAAAATATACAAAGAAGGCGTCTCACAAAAGATCCCGATGGGTCAAAGCACTACTGTATCAGGGAATAGCGGAAGAAGGCACGGCCGATCGCGACTATGATGGATGATTGAAGTATTTGGGAAGCGTGAATGGATGAACCATTTAACAACACAAGCAAAGCAGGTCAAACGAGGCGTGAAGGCACTTTGTGGGCCGGCAGGGCGAGGGTGGCTGATGCTACGTGCCTTACGCTGCACCAGTTGTCCTCGCGCGTGGACTTATTTAACATCAAGAGTGCAATCATTTCCCGGGTTTATTATAAAAAAAAGTTGTTTATTACACACTCGACTACACACGATGCTCTCCACGTTGCCTCGGACAGAAACAAATGGCGTAACATCGTGAGGGAGACAGTAGCATATTTTTTTTATTGCTGGTTCAAAAAAATCTCCAGGAAGTCACGACTCTCAGCATTGAGGAATACGACGCTAGGAGGAGCGGTCGCGAGCTCAGCGGGGGTAAGCGCACTTTGTCACAGGTGATATTACCGTGCTTACCACGGATTCGGTACCTGTACATGCAGGATCTTTATTAACTGTGCACAATTTTTTTTAAATTATAGAGTAACTTAATCTAGAGCTACAGATTTAATTTAATTTTTATTAAGTAAGTGAAAAATAAAGAAACTAAAATTGATCAAACATATCCACAAAAATACCGTTAATCATGGTTAATCGACCGCGCAATTGAACTCTGACACATTACGATACCACAGGATACCTAGGTTACGTTACAAGTGACCTTTCGTTCGCCCGGTATCCACGAGTTATTTTTTATATTGAAAATTAAAAAAAAAATAAAATGATGTCTATTAACGTTAGTGAATGATATAAAAAAAATATGTGAATATACATATAAAAAAATCCTGTATATCGTGCTTACAAATACATACATACATAAATTCATGACTATATTCCCCAAAGGGTTAGTCAGAGACTAGGCAATGAGGGCTGCAGAAACACTCCACTCTCATAGTCCTCGTTACACAACTGCACATGTGCTCAGCGTGATAGGCGGTGAGCACATCACCGCTCTATGGCATTAGGTGTACGAGTATGTGCTGTCTTTAGTTGGTCACCTTTTACGACACCCAAGGGAAGAGAGGGAAAGGAATACCTTAATCTTTATTATTGAAATTGTGCATTCAAAATGCTATATAGATATAGGGAAATTTCAATAATAAAGATGTTTATAAGCAACTAAGTCTTTATCGATTGTTAAATACTTGCAATCGTATTTCTTTCAACTGTGAGGGTAGACTTCACAGTGACGTAATACCACAGAATAACTAATAGTACTACGTACAGAAGGTTCATTCTCTAACGTCTTTCACGCGAAATTGAAACTTATCGTGTGACCCGAGCGTTCATATTCCGTTATGCATCGCCGACTTGATATCGATTTGACGTAATGACATCACAGAGCGTAGGGTTTACGCGCGCGCGCAGGAATTACGAGTTAAGCGACTCGGCGCTCGGTGTTCGGTGCTATGGCTCGCGGCAACCTTTACTGCCATACGCCTAGGCGGCCTGCCTGGGAGGCGCGCCGGCCGATCGTACCTAAACTGCGGAGTGACACCCCCCTGGTAATACCGCTGGCTTGCAGCGTAAATCAAACTACTAGAAATAATTCAACGAGTCTTCTGGGGTCTCGGTAGCTTAGCGGTTAAAGCAGTGAACCGGCAATTTAAAGGTCATGGATTCGAATCCCATACGAGCTTCCTGAGACGGGTAGATTTTTTTTAAGTAAACATTTTATCCTACAGGAATACCTTTAGTTAGCTGCTATCTGTTGTACCACACGGCGCCTTACAAATACATAACAATGATACATTTAAATAACAAACTACCTCCATTGTGGTGGCCAAATCTGATATCTGAACAGATCGATAGCCAGTTGGCGACCTTTTGTATCGAAACAGCGAGGTGTTCCGGAGATTGATGATGATAAATGGAGCGCCGTTTAGATACCTGCTACACCCAAACTTCGTGTGAAAGAAGTGTTTATTTATATAAGAACTAGCCACCGCCCGTGTCTATGTTCACGTGTTTGTGTATGGGTTTTATTAACTTTTTTTATAAGAAGGAGGCAAACGAGCAGGTGGGTCACCCGATGTAGAGCAATCACCGCCGCCCATGGACACCCGCAAAACCAGAGTAGTCGCAATAATTCATTTTGTAAATTTTAATTAGATAGTCTTTGAGTACTGATCTAATTTATTTTAAAGCAATGACATAAGAAAAATAAAATGAAAAACAATTAAAAATAACAATTATTTACAACACGCGGGCAGCGGCCGGTCGTTGACCCAACCGTCTGTTAACCCGTCCGCGTCAGCCGGGCGATAAGTACCTACCAGTCTGCAATGACACCCTATTTATTTTCCTATTACGAAATGTTCGTATTTTTCTTATGATATTGCTTTAAAAGAAATTAGATACTCAAAGACTATCCAATTAAAATTCGCAAAATGAGTTTTTTAATTAAAAATGATAATAACACAAATTTATTTTTTGTCATTTTTGTCATGTTTAAAATACCTGACCTGACCAGTCCCTTGAAGTTTCTTGCGGTTTCTAGCAGTCGCTTTATATATACATAGTTACGGCTTATAATGAAATATTAAATTTACAACTTCATCTTATAAACCACACCTACATCAAAGGTAACAATAGAAAAATAGTCGACAGCAAAATGTCAATCTAGGCCATAATGACTCTACTCCACCCCTTTGATTATATACCTGTATATTATTATAGTCAAAGCTCCATACTCTGTTGTCAAACAATGTGTCACCGAGGTTTAACTTTTCCTCCGAGAGTAAAGTCGGAATTTGTGTACTCATTCATTACTATAAGGAGACAGGTAGAATTTACACAACCATGTTGCGTAGCGGTGAAAGAATGGTAGTATTCTTTCACCGCTACGCAACCCCTTCTCTTCCCTTGGGTGTCGTAAAAGGCGACTAACGGACTATGGATTGCTCATACATCCAACAGCAAAGAGCGGCGATGGGCTCACCACCTCTCACGCTAGCAAATGTGCAGTCGCTATTTGGTGAAAAGTGGATGTTAAAGGACTACTTTTGGGGTCCTCATTGCCTAGTCTCTGACTAACCCTTCAGGATAATAGTCGCGATTATGTATGTATAATAAATATATATAATTTCCACAAAAAACAATTTTAATGAAAAAGAGTATACTGTTTTATCTCTTACCTACGTTCTACAGAAGACATTCCTGAAAAATGTGCATTTATTATTATTATTCAGTCAGACAGTAGGTACTTCTCTTTTCATGTGTAGGTCTTCAACTTGGAATTAGTGTCGAAGAATCAGGATACCTGATTATTTGACTACCATGTAGTTT
This sequence comes from Scoparia ambigualis, assembly GCA_963921215.1. Classification (NCBI taxonomy): domain Eukaryota; kingdom Metazoa; phylum Arthropoda; class Insecta; order Lepidoptera; family Crambidae; genus Scoparia; species Scoparia ambigualis. Next base: position 11,511,333 of record OY992524.1, on the reverse strand, counting down.
GTATTAAAACATTGTTCAGTACTGTTAATAATCGTGAGGCAGGTTGGTATTACGAAATGAAACATCAAAACAATCTTTAAATATACTTTATTTCGACTAGAAACTCGTAATTACAATATCAAATACCAGCATAGTCGGCTTTACAGTTCCCTTCGAGGGCTTAACTTGGTGATATGGCAACATTTAGATGATGGAAAATATTATTTACAACATGTAAACAATACAAGAATACCTAATTTATTATAATCTTCACAATAATCCTAAGTTCTTTTCACATCAATTACACATACGCAATTCAGTTGTTATTACACATGTTCAGATGGCAGCCTTTAAACAAATGACTATAAGACTAGAAAACAAATTACTTTAGTTATGTTATGTTTAAAAAAACAACAGGAGATCAATATCGACTCTTGTTATTGAACATTGGCCTGGAGTAGGTACGCTAGTCGTGTCTGTTCTGATATAGAACATTTCTGTAGGTACCTAAACAACATTTTAAAATAAATTACATATACTATGCTACAGTATATTCTTGATATTTTAATTTAAATATCACCGGTGATATTACAAAAATGCACCCACATCTGTATCGTTCGTCATGTTCAAATTGTTAAACTTTTGATCATAAAATAAAGATACCACGATACAGTGGTTCTAATAGGTAAAATTATATGGCGCAGTTCTGATTTAATAATATCCTATACTTGAATTTGGAATTCCTTGCAGATACTTACTTATTTATTTCAATAACTTTCGTAAATAGGTCTGTCATTATTATGAATTGTATTCCATTCAATTCCTGTAATGACATTGACATTACCAACAATAATTTTAATATTATCAAGAATGAGTTAATAAACGGGGCCTTCAAATCTGCTAGATCAATAAAAGTACATATTGGAACTCCTTGTAGTGTTCCTGCCATCCACTTTGTATCCATTTAAAAAAGTAGTGCTAAGATATGTACAATAAGTTTGAATTATCTTTGGAGATAAAGGACTCTGAAAATACAACACTACTTTTACTATTAGTATACATTTATTTATCTATTATGAAAGTCCTAGAAAAACAAACTATGTGGTGAACGTTTCTGTCTATATAAAGGTTTCTTTCAAACGTTACCGTAAATAATTAATTTGTCATAGTGGTGGTAAATATGGTGTTTCATTATTTGTGTGTTCATGGAAAATCAGAACATGAACACAAACCGTCTTATTAATAAAAATGGCCTCCTCCTGTCTTTAGCCGAACTTACGTTTGGACTAGTTAAATTCAGATTGGGCAAGTAGTAAAGTTTGAATTCGCATAGTTATTAATAAACATGGAGTAAGCTTGTACTAGCAAGTCATTCCTTACGCATGGATTAACGTGTTTTCAATGGCAACTCTTATAGCAAAACAGTAAAAAAGAATGAATTTTGAATGAACTCCACGTTAATTGACATAATTTTGACATTTAGAGCTACTAATAATTGGCCAGTACTCGCGGCTGACCTGCTTGCTATAAGACAGCCGTCACATAACAGTCACCACCTCACAGTCCGACGTAAAATCGATATTAAATTTACAACTTCATCCCATAAACTAAACCTACATGAACGGCAACAATAGAAAAATAGCCGACAGCAAAATGTCAATCTAGGCCATAATGACACTACCCCTCCCTTACTCTTTCGTTAAACGGGTTACCGCCGAGGTTTAAGTTTTACTCCGAGAGTAAAGTCGGATTAGTGTACTCATTCATTTCTCCATGTTTATTAATAGTATAATTTGTTAACACCGATTTAATACTTGGAGTATCTTTACTCAACGTTTATTAATGAGACGGAAAGAGTATTTTAATTATCGGAAATACTAAGTATAATTGATAAATTAAATTTTCTTTGTTCTATCTTACAACTACTCAATATGCACGCATACCTACCTGAAGATATTTTATTTAATGTACAAAGTTAAGTGATAGTTTGTGTCTCAATTTCTAAATATTTTTTTGTTTATTTATAGGTAATACATACAGATTTTCTCTTCGTTACCACACTAACTGATTCTAAAGTATACAATTATGAATAATTGTATATATTTTCATTAAAAATAACATGTTTAACGTGGTTAAACGCAAACTGATTGTATCATAAGCATACCTTTTTAGGTACCTACTCAATGTTTTGCCCGAGACTTACCCGGAGTTTTGATCGAGATGTACCCTTACTTTAAAAAGTTAAGTAGTAAAATCTTGGACACCTTTACTAAGAAGGTTGCGTGAAACATCGTTTAATATTTTATTAACAATGAAATACTAATAATTATCTGTATATCATAATGTATTTTTTTCAAGTTAACTTGATATTGCAAATTTTTATTTTTTACATTTATATTTGCTTGTGAAAGTGATACTTGATAAAACTATTTTTTAACTTTACTTTATTATAATTTATTTATTTACAGTTTAATACTATTATATATGCATCGACTTACATTTATTTGTATGCTATAAATTCATTTGGAATGCTGTTGATATGTTCTACTATAATTTATTTACTATACTGTCATGTTACCACTACTAATAAGCAATTTTATATTATAACTAATAAAGTAATTCATTAGCGCTTTTCCCCATTAATAAGTGTAATATTTAGTGTGAAAATTCTACCATCCGATGATAGTGACAGAATTTATAATATTACATTTTATAATTACAATTAACGCATGTACCACTTTTTGATTGGATTAAATAGACAAACGGAGTACATGAAGTGGTAATAGGACACGACATTTTTTTAACACCATCAAGGGGAAGAAAGTTTCAGCTGTAAACACATATTCACTATGTTTAAGTTAGAAAAGTATGTATTTTGTACCTTATTAATAATCAAATATAATAATATTATTGTACGTGTAATATCCACTTGACTGCAAACGAACAGCTGTAACAATAGCTTTGCAAATACTGCCTTTGTTACGTACGGCATAACAGCTGCGTCATGATCAAGTTGTCACACTTGATATGTGATTATCTGAGGGCCTACTTTTACCTCTTATTCGACCAAACTGGAATAAGGTCTTATACCTAGCTTAAACGCCGAATTTGTATAGACTAATCTCGGAGTAAGTTTATTCCAGTTTTATCGAATCCACCATTAGAACAGCACTTATTAAAAAATCGTTTGGAAATTTTGTAGTATGATTAAAGTAAGCCTGCTTTAAGAGTTGGCGGTAGGGCCCCAGTTTGCAAGGTATTCCGGTTACAAACTATATTACTACAATAAATAAGATAGAACAGAATTATCACACCTTGTACCTTACCTTTTACTATTTGATAATACAGCGTGTTCTATTTGATTGAGTGAGAGGGTAACTTCTGAATCTTGTGATTAGAGACCGATAAGTACATAAATATATTTTACTAACAATCTATGAAAAAAAGTGAATTAATATGATGTACTGATGATCGAGATGAACCTGAGCTGTCTGGTAGCTGCTTATTGTTGAAAGATACTCCCAACCCATGAAACACGAAATAAAGGCGGACCAATACCATGCAAATTTCCATAATTTTGCAAAGTAAGATTAAAGTAATACTGTTTTAAGGGGTGACAGTAGGGCCCCAGGTATTTTACTCAGTGACAGCGTGTCGTAGCAGGCTGACTGACGTTTATACCGTAGTCGCTACGGCGCGGCGCCTCTAGTGCTACGACGTAGCAGTATTACATCTACGGAAAGTTTTTGGTTGTCAGTACAAGCATATTATGTTTTAGTATCGGTCATTTATTACTAGTGACATAGAGTGCTATGTCATTTATCAAAATTTCAACGAGGCTTCTTCTATATAGGTAACGAGGATTTCATTAAATTTATCATTATTTTGTTCTTTTTATAGACTCGATTATTTAAAAAATAGTGTACTTACGGCTTGATGAAACATCGACGGGTGCAAAGTAATACGAGTTATCTGCAAAATAGCAACTTTACAGGACAGCTCATAGAAGGTAAAAAGTACGATAGTTTTGAAACTTATGGGTGAAATGGACCATGGGGGATTTTGTATGAACCTCGTCCCCACCCTACACCAGTCATGGGATACGTGTCAATTTGTTCATTGGAACTCAAAGAAGCCTAAAGTACCTGTGTTAGTTGCAAAACGAATTTATTGGCTTTAATTAAAATTAAAAAAAAAAACTATTATTGTTTTCTTGCTTTAGTTGGAGTTGCTCGAGTGTGTCATGCTCTCTCAAAGTGTCTCTGCGGTGGTGGCATGTGCGTCGGGTCGTTACGTTCTCTAAAACATGGTGGAGCGAAGCGATGGCTGATTCACATGTCATACTCGTGAACGGGTGCTGCCTGCGGGGTCTGGCCTGCTCTTGCAATCTTATTTTGTTGGAAAAAAATATATTTTTTATAACCTAAATCCCACGTATATGAAAACGTCGCCGTAATAAAAAAAAATCTATCCTACTAGACCCTTCAAATGACACTAGTTTCAAATCTGTTGGATGGATGCTGGGGATTAAATTTTCCATGGTCCTTTCTGTAAATTTTATTGTTACATATTCATGACCTTATCAATTTTTAGATTCAGTCAGTATACGATGCTTTTTTTTTTATTTTAAGAGATTTTGTAGTTTTCCGCATCTACACTGTACTTTATATTTCGCCAATTGAGTCAACTACCACTAGGCCGTATAAACATGTGACATAAAATTTTATGTAAGTATGTTTTCTTAATTTGTTGGTTAAACTTAATGTACAGGATATATAGGTATATAAATCAAGTGGTAGATATCCGTTAATGCCTCGTTCTTTATATTAAAATAACCTATATGACAACATTGTTAAGTACATAAAACAAAGACACAAACACTTATTTATAATTTCATTTATAATTTACTATATATATACTGCTAATATTTTCACGGTTGTTATTAGTTAGTTTTGATAGTTCATCTCTATCCATGACAGCACATTGTTTCTCGTTTTCTCTAAATTCACTAAAAGTTTACGCCGTTCTTTATTCATTTTATGTCAAGTAATTTTTAACTCAAATCAACACAAAACACAAGTTATAAGAAAATAATAAATAATGACGTCTTGTGAGTGCGCGGGCCCCGCGCTCCCGTATCACAGCGGCTGACGTTACTTGTCTGTATTCACTTTGTTCTACTTGAAAAACAATAGTAGTTGAATTTCTTTACGTCCTAAAAGTAATCGAAATAAGGTGATGTTTTCAATAACAAGAAAACATCTTGTAGAATAGGCGTTTTAAAATGCAAAAATAGAAAAAAAAATTGTACAAATTGTAGATGACTTTTTTTTACTATGCACCCGTCGACATGTTTCTTGCCATAACAGTAATTACTTTTTAAACAAAAAAATCAAAAAAATCATGCGTGTTAAGACATTATTAAAAATGAAATTAAGCGTTTGAAAAAAGCTTTGTTTTGGGTATTACGAATTTACTTTCGTTGTTTTTTACTGTCAAGTAGGTAAGATTTATATAAAGGTAATAACATTATTATAAATCTTGTTCATGCGAATGACAGGTTTTTTATTTCACATCCTTGCAGCTCTGGTCATTAACAGGTCTGATGAAGGCAAGCCTTCGTTTGACCTGATAATAAGTGGATGATAGGGCCAAAGGTGGAACGGCACTCACCCTAAATCATCACTACTGCGGAACTAGCTATCTTATCTGTAACTGCCGGATCAATACAATGGTACCTACTGACATTATAGTACTAGCAACAGATTTAATTAAGATCTTGGTAGCGGTAAGGAGGTGGATGTCAAACCGGCCCTACCGCTAAATACATAAATCGAGTATCTTTCTCCACTGGAAATCGAACTCGTGACCGCAGAGTCTGAGATTGTTGGTCTAACTACTAGACATATAGGCGGTTCAGTCAACAATTAAGTTAAGATAGTTACGTAGTCTCAATATCTGTTACGAACATCCAAACAGCTTCGGGATATTTGAATCGCGTCCTTCATTTGTTTGGCCGGATTGTCGGCGCGGCGGGCGGTCAGTCTGGGCCGGATTCGGAATAATTGGGGATACCCGCGATCCTATCCCGGGTGTAGTCGTGTGTGCAAATTTCATCCCGGTCCGGATATTTAGCGCGGCGGCCCGACCGGGTATTACTCGGAGTAATATGTGGATTCCTTGTTGTGGTTCGGGTGAATATTGTTAATTTGTTGTTACTAAGTTGTCGGATTTAGCGTTTGATGTTTCGGTAGTTACACACACGCCATTTGACGTTATTAATCAGATTTAATTTACCCGCAGACCATTTGTGGCATTTATTTAATTTTTATATTTATTTGGTCAGTGTACTTGTTATACATTATTGAGTTTAGCAAAAGAACTATTTTTTCTTCGGTGCAATGAGTATTCGATTGCAAATTAGTTAATATTATGTTGACATGTAATTTAGCTGGACGTAAAAACATTTAAAATGTATTTTAATTAAATTATACCTCGTTGAAACAATGACAAAAAACATATTTATTTAAGAAAGATTAAAAAGGAACACATACCTTTATTATTGCTAAAGCTAATTTATACTTTATGGTACATTCAAGGTACAACTGTATAAAATTTATAACACTCAACATTGGAAACAGCTTTAAGATTGTTTATTCTACGGTCAATTAAACATTACTTAAAATATTTAACATCGAAGCCCATTTTTGAAAGATTTGTAATTTTATTACATTTCTACAACATTTTTGATAATTGGAAGTCCGTATGTTATTATTTTACTACACAACAGATAAAAGATATCGTTAAATCATTTGAAATACAATAATCACAACCTATCAACAATTAAATAAATACAAACAATAACTTTAAAAACCCACTAAAAGTTTTAATAAATAAAACTATTTAAAACTGTTACCTCTTGAATGCAAATATTTCTTTTTTTGTATTTACAAATGTTGACAATGGTTTCTAAATATTTACAATAAATTATGAAATTAAATATTTTCTTCTTTAAGATGGAATAATATCACATACAAGATAACTTAATAACCATTATATAATTATTGTATCATTAGACATTGTTAAGGTACAAAAAATGGAATAGTTGAAAAATAAGAGTAAATCTTTGGTAGACGTTCTAGAGTTTCCAGTTACAACAAATCCTACAGTTACACTTAAAATCAAGTTTTTTAATACGACAATATTTACATCTTTTTTTGTAAGTTTTAATTATTTACAAAGTATCACAGGAGTTTTTAACGTGATGATAAATGGAGCAGGTTGTATATCGACTAGAACACTAATATTACAATATTTTTACATCAAGTAGATTATTTTTACGTGTGACACTTAGCATATGTGAAAAATTCGTTCAATTGTGTGACAACTATTGAAGATTGATTGATATAATTATTGTTATGTTTTGACAGAGAGTACATTTGGTATATTATATTATTATTATGTCTCTTACAATATAAAGACATGTGATGAGCCGAGCTCTTCTAAGAACTTTAACAAGGACTCATGTTATTATTGAAAATTCTTTTCTTGAAACAAAATAATAGCATGTAAATAATGTAAGTAAGTCCACAAATTGTGTACAAGCTTTTTTAAAATGAAACCGTTTTTTCTCAAAAGGGTACCTACGTATCAATTATTCAAACATATTAGCGACACTCTAATATCTTTATAATTTACTAACCCTACTGCTGCCAAAGCTCATCAAGCAACGTTCAAAACAGCAAACGAAATGAGCACGTATTTACCGTCTCTGCCACGACTGACGGTATGCGACGCGACGCGCGTTTCTCTGTACCTTACGTTTTTTTTTTACCGTTGACTAAGACTGTCGTAGCATAACGCGCAGTGAACTAGAAAACCGCTTGACGTGTCGCAAAACGCTTTTGATCGAAGCGAAGGCCTTAACACTAATAATTGCTACTCAAATATATTGCTTTCACACAACAGTCTTGGCTTTTAAACCACATCACTCTTGTCAAGTAGCCCGTTATTGCTACTGCCATCGTCTTGTCAGATGTGGTACTCCCTTAAAGGTCTAACTGATTCAGCGGAAGATCTAGGTGTTGGATCGACCCCCGAAAGACCTAATGAACCGCTCCGACGAACCACTAAAGTCTTAGTACCGTAGTCGGTGACAAAATTGTCGTTTCTCGTTGGGGTGTTTGCTCTCACGGTTTGATAGCCGCAGCAAGGAGGGTACCTGGATGTGAGGATCTTCTTGAATGCTTCCCTGAATTCGGTGTTGAATATGGAGTATATGATCGGGTTGAACGCAGAGTTGGAGTAGCCGAGCCACGTTAGAATTTTAAAGGCCAAGTCTGCAACAAAGGTATGACTATTAATTTCAGTTTTTGGACGTTTATGAGTTTAATGACTGACTAGGTGTAAGATTATTTGGAAAGTCCTTATCGTAATTATATATTTAATTATGACAGAACGTGATTTACAACTTGTAGAATATTATGTAAATTAAACATTCTGATTAAGGTCACATTTTAGTCTTAAATGTTCTAAGGTTCAATGGACATTTAATAACAGATAGTGCTATTGATGCAATTCGTGATTAAAAAACTAAATTGAAAAACAAAATATAAAAACCTTCAATATTACATTTGACAAATCTACAATGATTTGTAAAATAATATTTTAATCTTTCATGGTCACTACAATCGGGGACTCAAAATCAACAACATAAACATGGTAAAAATTCCGTTTTTTCCTAAAAATAATTTGTAAAATAGCTCATAATGCTGGATATCAAAAGTTGGCTCTATCATTATCAATCATTATTGATATAGATAAAATGAAAATTGAGTAGTAATCTTCAATGTGGCCTTTATTCTGTTCGTTTTCTCGTCTTGAGTTAAGCTTTTTATTTATTTATTGTAATGTTTTGCTACTCAGAGAGATGCTTGGCTTTATTATAATGACATATACGCACAAGAACAGCGACGTGATCGTGTCAAGCCTTCCTAATGTTGTTACACGTCGAATGTAGCTAAGTTCTGCTTTTAGCGAAATTGCGTTAAGCACGACTGTGTGAGATGAATTAATTCTGGTGAGTGTACCGTGAAGCTCGTTGTTGCCTCGAGGCTGTTGTTACAATAGTGGGAGTGAAGCCGCTTTTCCAAAACTAGTTAACGAAATGAATAAACGTTTTTTTTTTAAATTGGACGAGACTACTTTAAAAATGGGCGGTGTAAGTTTTCTGCCCGGAATCTCAACTAGGTATATGGTAAATACTTAATCTACCGCCAAGAAACATTGTTTTTCATAGTGTCCTAAGATCTAGTTCTTTACTGAATCTAGTACTCTTCAAGACGAAGCACAGTAACGAAATACCTCTTGGTGTAGAAATATTTATTAGTTTCATCCAAACAAATTCCGGGCAGAATCCTGCCAGCAAACCAATAAATGAGATTCACACGTGTCGATGTTCGTGTGACTAATAAAATGTACGGTAGGCACCCATGTACATCAGCTCCGCGTCTGTAATGAATTCAAAAACATGCCGAACAGCCGTGTGTGCCAACACGACCCAATCAAATATTTATTACTTCAAAAACTTTTGCCTGTTTTGAGGGAGAGCCCATTCAGAAATCGCTCCCTTAGAGTACATACTTTGATCGAAATTACTATAGAAAGTCCGCAACTCTACTACTCGGGTTACATCTCGATAAGTTTCTGCGTTCGCTACAGTGTCAACAACAATCACTGCGGTCTAATTACAAGTTTTAATTTGAGTTATCTCCGCGCTGGTGTGTGTCTTTTAATTTCAGTTCTGAAAGTGATTGTTCCGTTAGTATTTCTTTGGGCGGATAAGTTTTATGTCTCCAGTCTTTTAGTATTATTGAATTGTGCTACGTCGAATAAATGCTTTGACTTTGATAAAAAATTGATGGAAAATGATACGTTGGATTTTTTTTCTTTGTGGAGATAATAATACTCTGCTATAAAAATACCATGACTGACCTATTATTTCAATTATTTTTTTCTATCCAGTTCAACAGGTTGCCTGGATGGAATTGCATTTCAGCGATAAGGCCGCCAATATGTACTATGGTGACAGAAGATTCAAGCTTGCTTCCGTGCTATTTGCTAATATGCAGCATGATGACTGTAAGTGTTCTTCATTTTTAGTAGTGGATTTTGTCAGAATTTGACTGAAAGTCGCGTGAATCCGTTGATGTCGTAAGCGTCTATTCTAGAGGCTGCGGCGACCGATTCGATTTCCATCAGGCGGGCCGAAATGTCGTTTGCAGGCTCAGAAACATAAACAATGCTATACTTCGTACAAATGACATACTCATAGCCTTTACAGCCGCAGTCTGGTACGCTAAAGTTAAAACTTACATCCCTCCACCTGTACTATAGTTCACTCTAAAGGGGACATTTTTATTGATGTTGACATAGTCCTACTATCATTTTGGTTTTTTATCAGTAGGTACCCGTAATCTCCTCCCAAACATTAAAAATGATGTTTGTGATTGTCTTTATCTTTACATCTTCTTTAGTTTGTGCATGTAGTGGCAACCTCTAATTAAGACAGCTCTTCAGAATGTAACCCAATATCTGTTGTTTCTGTGTACTTTTATAGTGTTTGTTAGGTTGGTTGTCTTTAAATAAATAAATAAATCTAAATATGTTGGCAGCGTAACACTGGTGCCTAAGGTAAAAAAAAAAAAACAATAAAATTGCGTCCTACTACATATGGCACAAAGAATCTATTCCCTAAATATTTTATCGAAGGTTGCAAATCATAAAAGACCTAATACTCGTAACACGTTCCCTGCTTCGGAAGGCACGTTAAGCCGTTGGTCCCGGTTGTGACAGTCGTTAAAACCCACCAACCCGCATTGGGCCAGCGTGGTAGGTTATGGCCCAATATCCCCACGTGCTATTGTCCACGTGGGAGGCGTGTGCCCAGCAGCGGGACTTTTTTAGGCTGATGATGATGATGATGATGACTAGTAACAAATACTATCTTACCCGGTATACACGTCTTGCAGAACGCAGCCACGATATTGACAGAGAAGAACGGCACCCAGCAAAGCAGGAACACCCCCATAATGATGCCAACAGTGATGGCCGCTTTATGGTCGGACACATGGTACGGCGACGAGTGCACGTGCGTGTGCACACGCGTCCGGACAGACTTCGTCCGGTTGTCCGGCATTTGGACTGTCCGAGTCACCGCTCGGATGGACTTCACGTGCTTCTGGGCGTAGCAGTATAGCCTGGTGAAATAGAAAGTACAATAAAAAGTACGCCCTTTAACCAGCGCAGCGATATATACGTTACATTAGATAGGCCCTTCCGAACACGCACTATGTTCCACTCATCTGTGGAGTCGACTAGGCACCTTGCTTTAGTGTGGCTCTGACATTCGCGCGTGCGTAGCAGCGACAATAATTTTTTATTTCTTTTCAAAGTGTGCATGCACCTAGACGTTTACTACAATTCAGTTGTCAAGTAAGTGAAATTTATTGTTATTCAAGTCATTATTATGTAGTTATATTGTATTATAAGAATAGAAGAGATATTTTTTCAATTATTGTTATTGACAATCTATTTGGGACAACCCATCTTGATACACACTACGTTGTCTTTGACCGATCTGGCGCTGCGGCGCTGCGTCGGTCTGTCTGTTGATTAGACGACATTTAAATGTTTAAGCGATGCAGCGGCTGCAGCGAACTTTAGGTCTCTCATTCCAGAATTTGAACAAATGGTTTGTATGAACGGTCTTGTCTATATACTTCTAGGTCAATGCCTTTAACCTGTAAAACTAGACACAACAGAATTTCAATTATTTGTAGCGTAGATCGATGCTCCCGTTATATCAAATGTTAAATTGTGTTGGAATATACGAAAATATTCTATTCAATTGTATCTATTGATTATACCATACGATTACTTTGTGTAACATCACTATTTTTGTATTAGTCACTCAAACGACTTTTCATTATAAAACCGTTGTGCCAACGGAGCGACTTTTACTTTAATAAAACATTCGTTCAGAAAACTACGAAGTTTTACTTTGCCGTCACTGCGTCCCTGCCAACAAATTGTCCCACTGCTGGGCAAAGGCCTCATAAAAGTTGTTCGCGCCAAAGCGGCGACGAGTGAAGTTGCAACAATGGAACGATCATTTGGTCGGTCTCTCATTCGGTCGACCGACCCCGCGCGACCTTCAGCTCATTCATCGGGCACATTCATTCAGCTCATTATTAGAATGACACGTGAACAGTGATTGTAACAATTAATCCTACTTCTACTATCACACTAATATTATAATATTATAAATGCTAAAGTTTGTAAGTATGGATGGATGTTTTGTTACTCTTTCACGTAAAAACTACGAAATGGATTTGCATGAAATTAGGCATACAGATAGTTTATAACCTGGATTAACACATAGGATACTTTTTATCCAGATATTCCCACAGGAACGGGAACCACGCGGGTGAAACCGCGTGCGGCCGCTAGTGTATAATAATGTACAAATGTATTTTATTAGTTTAAGACTGTAATTGGGAAGCTACAATGTGGCTGGCATATCCATGTGGACAAAAGCTCCAAACTAAATAAAGAGGTAAAAAAAAAGAATAACAGTCAGAATTACGCTTTCCGCGCGCGCGCACTCATCCACCGCTCTTTACTGACGCGTCATCGGCCCGTAGCAAAATCCGCCATATTGAAGATGGCGAACATACCCAGATTGAGTGTATACGAGTGTGGAAACAGCAAGAACCCATTATTGCCAGCCGCTCGCCTGCCCCGTTACCCCTTCACAAGTAAATCCATTTATTCCGATGGTCGTTGATGTAGTGTTTAAGTAGTGTGTAAGTGTAAGTTTGTGTATATGTATGTTACCTAGGTAATATGTATAAGTGTGTATTGTTGTTGCTTTGTGGTTGTGCTCCTTCCCACACTAAGGTGTTCGCGGAAGACCAGCGTCAGGTTTTCCTATAAACTAGGAAACTAGGCCTGACATCATGCTGAGCGGGCACCTGTTAGTGCCACTTATTTTGTTTCTTTTAAAATTTTCGATGTATTAATTTGTGTGTTGTGTCACTAATAAATGTTTTATATTCTATTCTATTCCATTTCCCATCCACTGTTATGTCCGGTGTCCTTAAGGGGGGTTAGGTGGTCAACAAAAATTTGGATGTTGCGCGGGTCGGGGTACGCGGTAATTCGTAAGCGCTATTCACATTTTTCTCAAAAAGTTAATGTAATCCAAATCAGTCAAGAAATTGGAAAGGTAAATACACATGTGTTTATGATTTTATAGGAATTATTATTGTAAAACACGGCCGTAATGTGCATTTATATGAAATTATGGAGGTAACTTCAAGATTTTTTTCTATCGAGCCAAATGTTTCCAATCGTGTTTTGGCTTTGTTCAACCCCTCACACATTCACTCTGCAATACACATTGAAAATTTCATTGCGAAATATATAATATATTTTAAATAACAGCAATGGGCATTGCTAACTTTCGCTTACACCGCTTTAAGAGTGCCCGATGGCAGTGACAAGCGTTCGCTTACCACCAAGGTCGAGGAAAATATCGACATAAATGTTTTCAACTTGACCGACCAGGGCTCGTTTTCGGCGCCAGGTCCATTGTCTTTATATAAATCTATTACGACTAAGGTCCACGACGGCGATTTGAGAGGTGCCGTACGACTTTTGATTTCCGACTGCTCCCTGGCACCCAGGACCGATGAAACGCTTGATGCTTTGAAGGTTAAACACCCGTCGCCGTCACGACCGCTCTCGTTGCCGCCTGAGCCAGATTCTTCGTGCCCTTTCCTGACTATTACTGTGTCAGATGTGTCGGAGGCCATTATCTCCTTCCAGAGTGGTTCAGCTGCCGGATTGGATGGACTTCGACCAGACTGCTTTTGGAGTCTCTGACGCGACTTTCAAACTTTTTGTTAAAAGGTTTACTTAATACGGAAGTTTGCCCTTTTTTATATGGTGCTTCCCTAGTCGCTTTAAACAAAAAGGACGGTGGCATAAGACCAATAGCTGTCGGTAGCATAGTTCGCCGTTTGGTTGCTAAACTGGCTTGTCGTGATGTAAAATCCGAAATGGCATCATATTTGCAGCCACAACAGCTCGGTTTTGGGACTGCCCTTGGCTGCGAAGCTGCTATACATGCAACTCGCGCGTTTGCTCACATGAACAGTGGCACCGACAATGTAATAGTTAAGTTAGATATTCAAAATGCTTTCAACAGCTTACAGAGGGACACGATCTTGACAGAAGTCAAGGAACGTGTACCTTTTATCCTTTTCTCCATCAGTGTTACTCAGCGTCTAGTAACTTGTATTTTGGTGATTCTCCTATTCTCTCACAGTCGGGAACACAGCAGGGTGATCCTTTGGGCCCTTTGATTTTTAGCTTGGCTGTCCATAAAGTGATTTCTCTGTTGCATTCCCCATTAAACATTTGGTACTTGGACGATGGTAATATAGGGGGCAGTCCGGATGTTGTAGCCAGAGACATTCAGTCGTTCCTTCCCAGGCTTCGAGATATGGGTCTCAAAATTAATATGAGCAAGTGCGAATATTTTACTTGTAGTGATAATTCATCGACCATTATTGAAAATATCCTACCAAGCATAAAGCTTTTGGACAAAATAAATTTTAGATTTTAGGCGCTCCAATCTTTTCATAAGCAATACCTGATGTCTTGCTCGCCAAGAATCAGGAACTTCTATCAAGCCGCATTCATTTGGAGCGGCTGCCACCGCATGTCGCTTTGACGCTTTTACGATCCTGTTTGTCGATGCCAAAATTAAATTATTCTGTCAGGACGGCTCCGGTGTGGCTTTGCCAGCAAGAAATGTCGGTTATCGATCATAGCCTTAAAGATATCCTCGAAAGCATCCTAAACGTCGATCTGAACGATAAGCAGTGGCATCAGGCATCCTTGCCAATAAGGCACGATGGACTTGGCATTCGTCGTGTACAGGACACGGCGTTACCGGCTTTCTTGGCTTCTATGCATGGGGCGCTGAGTCTGGTTACTCACATACTTAATGTTAATGGTAACGGATTTCAGCTGCCTTTTGCACGTGAGGCCTTGGCCGCTTGGTCGATTTTTTGTCCCGATCATGATACCCCGATCACCCCGAAATTTAAAAAAGTTGGGACGATGTCCGATCTAAGCTGACCCTCGCTGAAGTCATGGATGGCGCGAGCGCTGTAGATCTGGCTAGGCTAAGAGCGCTATCTCAACCAGAATCAGGTGCTTGGTTGCATGCGGTCCCACTTGGTTGCATGTCATCTCCACGGTTGGGCACCTTTATGGACAACGATTCCTTGCGTGTAGCGGTAGGATTGAGGCTCGGTTGCAACATTTGTGAGCCGCATCGTTGTATTTGCGGAGCTCAGGTTGAGGCTAATGGCCACCATGGGTTGAGCTGCTCTAGATGCGCAGGCAGGTTCCCAAGACATCACGCGCTAAACGACATCATTCGACGAGCGTTAATTACAGCTAATATTCCTTGCACGCTGGAACCTCAGGGCCTGAGTCGCACAGACGGCAAGAGACCCGATGGTTTAACTTTGGTTCCCTGGGAAAAAGGCCGCTGCTTGTTGTGGGATGCGACGTGTGTCAGCACATTCGCGGCGTCTCATCTCCCCGGCACAACGCGGACTGCTGGGTCTGCCGCTGAGACTGCCGCGAGGCAAAAGCACCTAAAGGATGAGGCTTTAAAGGCTCAGTACCTTTTTGTCCCCTTTGCGGTAGAGACTTCGGGAGTGTGGGGCTCGGAGGCAAAATCTTTTATTGCAAAAGTAGGGCACCGCTTGGCGGATCGTAGCTATGATCGCCGCTGCAAGTCATACCTGGTTCAAAAGATCTCCCTGGCGATACAGCGCGTCAACGCGGCCGGTATCATGGGAACCTTTGAGCCAGGAGTGACGCGCGGTGGCCTATTAGATTAAGTGGTTTTTTTTTTTGTAAGTACTACGAATTTTTTTTTAATGTTAAGTATATTTATTTAAATTTTTGAATTATTTATTTTAATTTGTAAGTTTGTAATGAATGTATAATTGTTTAGGTTTAGCATTTCTTTGATTAATAATTTCAATTAAGTTTAATACCAATAAAAAATATTTTTTTAAATATATTATCAATAAAAAATAACAGCTAATAGAAAACAGCCAATTTTTCCGTTTTCACCGCCAGGGGCCCCTTAACAGCCGTCGACATAAGTCTTCGCTACAATTAATGGGTAGTTCCTTAATCACCACTCTTGCGAAATGAAGATTAACTATCACAAACCCGGACAAAATCGAAAAATCAGAAACACACTTTGCTTGACCCGGGAAATGAACCCGGGACCTCCAGTTTTCAGGCCAAGCCTTGTTCTCACGTGATTTTAAGGGCGAAGAAAGCGCACTTCATACGGAGTCCACACTTCTGTGGAACTATTCTATCTTATAGAATTTAACCGCCTCTGTGGTCTAGTGGCTAAGCCACTGGTTTTAGACCCAGAGGTCCGGGGTTCGATCCCCAGCGGGGGGTACATCTTTATGTGCTCGGTTTGGTTGGGTTGGTAGGGTTGTTAAGTCCGCCAGACTTAACGGACTTTACCCGCTGTTAAGTCCGTTAAGTCTGGCTAGCTACCACCATTTTATCTAAGTCTGCCGCCATAACAACGATGTTTATAGCATTGTTGTGTTCCGACAGTTTGAGATAAGATAGCCAGTTCCTCAGTGGTTGAGGATTCCGGGTGAAGCGCGCTTCCACCTTCGGCCTTATCGTCACTTACCATCAGGTGAGATGAAGGACAAGCGCTTAACCGTTGTGTTAACAAAAAAAAATATCTCAGTCTCATAGTGCAACAATTTCTAAATTCAACGGCACTTACAGATCATGATTATAATAAATCAAAAATAATTTCACAAAATTAAATATAAGTATTTAACAATGACAATCATGTTTAATTGTTAAAACATATAAAAAATAAACCTTTGTGCCTTACAAATAAACAAAGAATAAGATACGAATAGTTTTTCCGTGTTTTGTTCCTGTCATATAAACATAATTTAAAATTAGGGTAAAAAGACAAAACACAGAATAACTATTCCGACCTAATTCTCTGTTTATTTGTAAGGCACCAAAATTAAATCACAGAATGGCCGATATTCAAATTTAAAATTTCCTAACGATTAATAAGCAAGGTTACCAGATTACGGCTTTTCCATTTTGTTTGACGATTCATTAATCTTAATTTTCAAAGACAGACAGACTATAATACTACAAAATATAATCTAGAATATTTTTTTGCTGCAGTCGACAATTAAAGTATTTGAACCTGAGTCGCGAAGCGGTGAAAAAATACTAACACCCCTCTCTTCCCTTGGGTGTAGTAAAAGGCGACTAAAGCTGGAAACAAACTATCGGACGCGGCTGATGGACGCGGCTGACAGACGCAACTTTTAGGTGATCTAGTCAATGAATATACATTAAGTTGTGCAAACTATCGGACGTATGTCGCGGACGTAACCTTGGGCGTTCGGACGTCCGACAGAAATCTGGCGCGCTAGATGTTTGAAGGCTGTGCACACTTATCAGTCGCGGCTGTCAGCCGCGTCCGTCAGCCGCGTCCGATAGTTTGTATGCAGCTTTACGGACTACATACTCACCACATGGTAGAGGACTACTTTTGCTGTCCCCATTGCTTAGTCTCTGACTAACCCTTCGGGGATAATAGTCGTGATTATATGTATGTGTGTGTGTATGTAACATTTTTTTTATCTTGTAAAAGCAACTAAAAAATCTTACTAATTGACGACCTCCGTGGTCGAGTGGTACGCCGGTTCTGTAAGCCTAGCACGCGCAACACGAGATATGTCGCGGACGAGAGACGACAAATCATTTTAAGTTGTCATGGTAAGGTTTGTAGACAAAAATACCACAGTTTATGCAAAAACTACTATTTAGTCTATTTTTGACATATTATGTAGAGTTCTAAGCGTATCCATGTGTCTTTAGTGTCGATAGACATTAGAGATAAATGTATAAAACACTAGAAAACGGGTCGAGAAGAGTTGTCATGTTGCGCATGCTAGGCCGGCTGCGCCTTGCCATCTCTAAGGTCTGTATTGAAAAAACTGTTTTTCTACATTGATTTTGGGTCTTGGTGTTTACTATGTATAATATTGGAATTCTCTGCCGGCGCATGTGTTTCCCAGTTCCTATAATCCCGGGTCTTTTAAACGGGGCGTGAAACGGCATTTATGCTGGCCGTCATGAATGAGTGCGCTTGTTACCGTGCTTGTTCCACATCGGCTGCTTACCATCAGACAGGATGTAATCACTATGACGTGTCACATAAAAAAAAAACATGTAATTAACTGTTTATTTATCCTTTATCTAGTTAACCATTTTAACATTTTGACGACCTCCGTGGTCAGCACGCTGGGTCTGGCGTCGCGCCATCTCTGAGGTCCCGGGTTCAATTCCCGGTGGGGTCAATTTAGAGGAAAACTGTTTTTCTAAATTGATTTCGGGTCTGGGTGTTTTTTCTATGTCTATGTATATTTGTCCGTTATCTTACCATATTAACTAGTTACAAAAGAATACTCATCTTGGTCTTGATAATTGGTGTGAAAGTAAACAAATGTTTTTTTTTAAATCAAGTA
Organism: Scoparia ambigualis; assembly: GCA_963921215.1. Taxonomy (NCBI): domain Eukaryota; kingdom Metazoa; phylum Arthropoda; class Insecta; order Lepidoptera; family Crambidae; genus Scoparia; species Scoparia ambigualis. Next base: position 11,492,662 of record OY992524.1, on the reverse strand, counting down.
AAAAAAAGGTTAACTCGGGCCAGATAATTGGTGAGAGCGTTGGACAGTTATTTTATTTTATTGTAACTAATCCGGACGATGTGGCCTAGTCTGTCCTCAGCCTTACTTCTAACTCTAATTATGGTGATTGTTAATTATTAAAAACATTGTTAATGTAACTATTTTGATTTTTAGTATTATTTAATAAAATTTAAATTTTAGTACTGTTTGATTCTGATTTCTGATTTATGATTATTATTAATGTTATTTATTTAAGTTTTCCCCTTTCAATAATTACTCTGTAAATTTAATTGTACTTCGACGTTGCATCCTCGAGATTTATATTCACAAGGTAGTCCACTCTTCAATGTACCAGGCATCCAACACATTAAAAAAAACATAAAACGTTACCCATAGTATAGACACAGGCGCCATCTAGTGAATACCAAACGAGTGCACGAGTTTGTCACCCGCGCTGTCATCGTCATTCGCTTTTCGTGTTCGGGCATCCGCACATCGTTACCCTAAAAGTGTTTTGTGTAGCAAAAAACTATGTGCAAAAGGAAGCATGGATAATCATTTATTACGCATGTGGAAAAACTGCGTAAACGACGATCGCCAAGTAAATCAGGTCAGTCAGTGTTTTAAATATTACATTGTGTCGATGTTATGATTAAATTACAAAGACAAACGATTTTTTTTAAACTATGTGATTCGTTAGCGATTATACGACTCAGAACCTCTTAGTGAGACATTCAAAGTAGAAACGTTATTGAAATATATTTCATAGTACGTTTCCTTCTTAATTTCGATTAATACTTTCGCTAGTGCCTTTGTGGTTACCCACATTTTTTGACCTCTACACTATTTATCGATTATCAAAAATACATAAGACGTTTAACTTTTTTAAATAATAATAAAAAGTAAAAAACACATAAGTAGTACCGTGAAGTGATTACGGTCAGTGCTAGTATGAAATCTAGTATCGTGACGAGATTACGATCGATATTAGGGGTACATACCCTATGCTGTGACGCGATTACGGTAATTATATTCTTCGGTCATTCCTTTCAAATGACTCTTTGTTTGCGTGAGGCAGTAGTTACCTACATTCTGTTTTATTTTTTTACTAATCTTTTTATTGGAGCGTTTTCTTGTATGCAAGTGTTTTCTACAAAATCCTACAGAGCCGCCTTACATACTGCACATTTATGTATTACCACGATGTGATTACGGTCAGTGCTAATATGAAATATAGTATCGTGACGAGATTACGATCGATATTAGGGGTACATACCCTATGCTGTGACGCGATTACGGTAATTCTATTCTTCGGTCATTCCTTCCAAATGACTCTTTGTTTGCGCGAGGCAGTAGTTACCTACATTCTATTTTATTTTTTACTAATCTTTTTATTGGAGTGTTTTTTGTGTGCAAGTGATTTCTACAAAATCTTACAGTTCCGCCTTACATACTGCACACTTATGTAGTACTGTGACGTGATTACGTTCAGTTCTAATATGAAATCTAGTATCGTGACGCGATTACGATCGATATTACGGGTACCTACCCTTATGTAGTACCGTGACGTGATTACGGTCAGTGCTAATATGAAATCTAGTATCGTGACGCGATTACGATCGATATTACGGGTACCTACCCTTATGTAGTACCGTGACGTGATTACGGTCAATGCTAATATGAAATCTAGTATCGTGACGCGATTACGATCGATATTACGGGTACCTACCCTTATGTAGTACCGTGACGTGATTACGGTCAGTGCTAATATGAAATCTAGTATCGTGACGCGATTACGATTGATATTACGGGTACCTACCCTATGCTGTGACGCGATTACGGCAATTCTATTCTTTGATCATTCTTTTCAAAAGACTTCGTTTGCGCGAGGCCTCTCGCCTACCACAAGGCTTAGTGACTCCGATTTCAATAAAGAACCGTAAATAACGGACGTATATAAATCTGTATATAAACCGTAGCACAAGTACACAGTCCGGATCTTACCCAGACCATCCAGGACGCTAGGGATACCTAGTCGTAATAATCCAAGCGCAGCAGAGGAGTTGCCAGTTGTAAATCCAATATCGTCGGTTTTTTTTGACGTTCTTGGAGTTTTTAAAGTGAAGGAGGTACCATTGGGACCCAAAATACCAGAAGAGGTCTCTAAACGCTAGGGAAATCCTCATAGATGGTATGAACAAAGATAATAAAAAAGAACTGTTAGCAACAACTTTGATACCTGTTTGAAGTTGGCCAAATTATACTGCATTTACATTATGAAAATGCCATGAATAGGAAAATGCTTACACTACCTGCCTACTCTTGATAAAAAATTCTTGTCAATGACACAAGATGTTAAAAGAGACGCACACTCTTTTGGAGAAAATTTGGGAGAAAAGATAGAAGCTGCTAAGGCTGCTGCAAAATCTGGTTTGCAAATACGGAATACTAACAACATTGGACCGTCAACTTCACTAAGAACTACGTCGCCCAGCAGGGAAAGTGGCAAGACCCATCCTAGCAACAAGGTCATGGGTTGCCAGGCCGGGTAGGAGCAAGCAAAGATTCCCGTATCCACCTCGGAGGCGATCAGCGGAAGCACCACCGTCCGCCCGCTATCACACCACGACAGCAGTGAGACCGTCATACAGACCGATGTTGCGTAAATAACAACCAAGGTAACCTTACACGCTGTACGTATAAATTTTTTTTTGTTGACACATGGTGTTCAATCGCAAATGACCCGGTAGTCTGACAGTACGTTACGGGTTACAAAATACCATTTAATAATACTGTAAAGCAAGCTACTGAACCTATCACTCCTAACTTTTCTTCGGCTGAAATAAGTAAGTTAATCACAGCTATATCTGACTTGTGCCAGTCAGGAGTAATATGCATATGAGAGGATGTCAAAGACCAATTTATTTCTCCCATATTCTTAACACTGATGGATCGTCCAGATTTATCTTGAACCTAAAATCATAGAATAAAGCTGTCGCCTCATACCACTTTAAAATGGAGGACATACGGACAGCAAGCAAATTATTGTTCCAAGACAGTTATATGGCCAATGTTGATATCAAAGACGCGTATTTTTTCTTTAGTTCCTATTGATGAAAACTACAAAAATCATTTAAGGTTCAAATTTTTGGGACACAATAGTAATACGTATGAATTTTAGTGCCTACCGACTTTTGGACTTAGTTCAGCACCTTATTATGTCTTTACGAAACTCATGAAACTGGTCTACTTACCGAATTTATCTTAGAAACAGAGGTTTTTTAATTCTAATATATTTAGATCTTGTGCCTTGGCCATTCTTATGAAGAATGTAAAAGTTTTGTTCTCGAAACTGTTTGTTTATTACAAAATCTAGGCTTTAATAAAAACTTCAAAAAGAGTAGCTTGGAACCACAAAAGACTAGAAAATTTCTCGGTTTTGAATTAAATTCAGAAAATATGTGTTTGCAATTGCCAATAGGAAAACGAAAACGCATTCTTGAACAAATAAATATCAATAGAATGGGTGGAGTACAATAAGTTCCTTTAAATAATATCACTTGTCGTCTATGGCAATGGTGCGAGAAACGCAAAATATTTGTCTTTGCATCCTACATAAAATCTAAAGATAACTTCGAGGCGGATAAGGAGTCACGGCGTATGAATATCGATACAGAATGGCAAATGTCGGCACCTGTGTTCGAAAAATTTGTTCAATCGTTTGGGACACCTCTTAAAGATCTCTTTGCTACTTACCAAAATTATAAATGCAATAAATACGTCTCATGGCAACGAGACCCCTATGCCTTTGACATAGATGCATTCACCTTAAATTGGAATATATTTTATTTTTATGCGTTTCCCCCTTTCTCGCTCATATTAAAATGCTTCAGGAAAATAATTAACGACGAAGCCACTGGTGTACTAGTCGTAACGTATTGACCGAGTCAACCTGGTATCCCCTACTTAGCTCAGTAGCTCACCACCAATACACTTCGGCCCAAGTGACGATATGTTATTATCACCTTTCAGGACCCAGCACCCCATTTGCAAGAAACTTATCCTGGTAGCATACAAGTTATCAGAAAAGCATTTCAAAGACAATCGTTATGTAATGAAACCATCGAGGTGATGATTTCCTCATTGTCTACATCCTCACTAAAACAATACAATGTCGCTTTTACGAAATGGTGGAGTTATTGTGATATTTATAAAGTTGATTTCTATAACTCCCCACTTCCAATTCTATCAAAACTCCTTACGGTCAACTGTTAACAGCAAAAATTGGTTGTAGTTCATTAAATATGCATCGTTCTGCTCTAGCTACTTAGGGCAAACGTTATAGTGAAGCTGATTTAGTTGTTCGATTTTTTAAAGGTATTTACAGGACTATACCTAGTCTTCCGAAATATTCGGAGACGTGAGATCCAAAGATTGTCATCGATCACCTTAGTAATTTATATCCAAATGAGGAACTTGCTCTGGAGATTATTACTAAAAAAATAGTAACTCTGCTCGCATTGTCAACCGCACAACGAGTACAGACGTTATCTTCGAAATTCTAATTTAAAAATAAATAATAACTATGTCGAAACCATTGTGGATGATTTAATTAAAACATCTGCTCCAGGGCGACGACCGCCTTGTTTATTTATACCATTTTTTCTAAATAAGATTGAGATCTGCCCTACGAAAACATTACTGTCCTACTTAGATATGACTAAAGTTTACAGTGATAAACCTAGAACGGAAAGGTTATTGCTCACCTGAAGCCTATTCATAAAGCAATTATTTCTACATTAAGTCGTAAGTTTAAAAACACCGTATTTAACAGCGGTATTGACACTTCTTTATTCTCAGCACACACGTGTAAGACACGCGTCCACGTCCACCTCGGCAGCAAACAGAAAAGGCCTTTCAATAACTGCAGGATGGACTGGTAATTCTCTGGTGTTTGCACGGTTTTACAATCGACCCCTTACCATTGAGAATGACGATAACGCCTTTGCAGCGGCTATTTACATTGATTAATTTCTAGCTTATCATTCATTATAATATATCATACTGGTTTGTATTAATATGGTACCTAATTATATTTAATCGGTTATACTCGTAAATACTCAATTATAATAGTTGAATTAAATCATATAGGTACTTAAATTATTTCGCAAAATTTGTGTTCTAAACATCTACCTTGTGAATATAAATCTCGAGGATGCAACGTCGAAGTACAATTGATGGTTAAACAAACTTACCTGAAGTGAAGTTTGACCGTAATTATACGAGACGTTGCATCCGAAGAGATTTATATAAAGATCCCTCCCTTCCCTTACATGCTGGCCCCATATAAATTAATTTTGCAAAAAAGCTCTTAAAGTGAATGACGATGACAGCGCGGGTGACAAACTCGTGCACTCGGTTGGTATTCACTATATGGCGCCTGTGTCTATACTATGGGTAACGTTTTATGTTTTTTTTTAATAAAATTTCTTTTAGATAGCTCTTAATATGTGTTGGATGCCTGGTACATTGAAGAGTGGACTACCTTGTGAATATAAATCTCTTCGGATGTAACGTCTCGTACAATTACGGTCAAACTTCACCTCAGGTAAGTTTGTATAACCATCAATTTTAAAATAATGTGATTTTAGTGTATAATTATAATGATTTTACGTAGTCTGCATGAGCAATGTAACTGTAGCCAGTCTGTGCATACACATTTAAGGGTATCAATCTAGCACAAAAATGTTTTAATTGATGTTCTAAATGCCTTTTCGATTGATGTCTGTTGTGATGCCTTATTAAATAAATAAATTAATAAATAAAAGTAGCAGTTTGATATCCGGAGATAACGGGTTCAACTCCTATGTGGGGCAAACTGTGTTTCGGTTTGTTACTTGCATACCCTGACTTTGTCATCAAAAACCCTCATTTGACAAGCGTGGTGATTTTCTGTACTTCCCAACTCTGAAATTGCAATAAAAATCGTTTCGTTCTTCCTGCCATGTTTCGTTTCGATAAAGCACCTAATTTATGCATGGAAGTTTTCTTTGAGAGTTGTAAAAATTATTTACGTACATAATAATATAATCACGACTATTATCCCAGAAGAATAAGTTTGAGACTAGGCAATGAGCACAGCAAAAGCAGTCCTCTACCATAGTCTACTTTTCACCGAATAGCCACTGCACATGTGCTCAGCGTGACAACGTGACGTGAGCCCATCGCCGCTATATGCTGTTGGATGTATGTGCAGTCTTTAGTCTGTTAGGCGCCTTTAACAACACCCAAGGGAAGAGTGGGTGTGGTAGTATTATTTCACTGACACGGTTTTCGTTTCGTTAAAGCTCCTAAATTATGCATCGAAGTTTTCTTTGAGACTTTTTAAATTATTTGGTCAATTATAACCGCTTAAAAGTACAGAGGGTGGCCGAAATACGTTGACTAATTGATTGAGGCAGAGTTTATTTGGCAGTCGGGACCACTTAATCTCGGGCGGGACGTAACAACTTTTGATTTCATCTTTATGGATTACTTTCGAAATCGGCCTTGTTGTACATCAAGTAAGTCAAGTTGATTTGGGAACGAGGAAAAGTTAGTGAAAAAAGCTAATAAAAATAGGAAGGAAATTATATTTGGAAACCCACTTTTCGTTACAGGAAAAGCGTTTTTACTTCTCTGTAGAGCTTTGAGCTTGAATTACTTAATTACTCATATTTTTTGCAAATATTAAACCAGAAAGATTTTTAGGAAGAAGAATTAAAAATAAATGATTTTACAGTTTACTACAAAAACTTTTAAATTGAATATGCCTAAGTACCTACATAAATGACTTTCTTGAACTCTGTTTTGTCTTAAAAATAGAATGTTTCTTGTTGGCTTATCAGTTCAATGTGCTTTGGCAGCAGCTGTTGTTATGGACTCTTTAGAACTCAGGAGAACTCGTACGGATATTTCAACCGCTCTGTCGATTTTGCGGGGAGTAATTGACTCGCCTAAATGTGCCGAACAGTTGTGTCGCCTTTCTGTTCCTGATAATTATTCACGAATACGCGCCGGTCGTAGACATAGACTGTTTGCGAATCCGACGTGTCGCACAGCTGTGCGATTCTCTAAGCTAAAGCCTTGATAGCTGCGGCTGCCGCAGCGCTGAGAGATGACTCTGTCTCTTTCATATTCATAGAATTGGAAAGAGACAGCCGATCACAGCCATGCGCGCAGCGTCTATGTGTCGCTTAGAGAATCGCAGGCCAGTGGCGCGCGCGCAGTCGCCATTGTGTCGAATGCATGAAGCACTAAACGCACTTCTTGTTAACTTCCCAGATAGAGATATATTTGTGGATAAACCAAAATCGATTGTAAGTAGAATTCAACTCTAAGTATGTATTAATTAAGCATTTTAGTTTACGTAATTATGTAATTAGGTTTATACCCGTTTAATTATGTTTAATAATAAATAAATAAATAAAAAATCACTAGCCTATAAACGTCCCACTGCTGGCACAGGGTTTCCCACATGGACAAAAATAGCATGTGGGGAGATTAAGTCACATCACAACCCACCGCACTGGCCTAATGCGGGTTGGTAGGTTTCAACGACTGCCATCTTATGACAACAACCGGGGCCAATGTATCAACGGCTTTATACGTATCTTTCAAAGAATGGAGCTCAAAAAGTCATACTATTTTAAATGAAAAAAAAAGATTACTTTTTTTCATTCATACAACACTAACTTCAACTCCATTGATATACTCTCCACACCTGTTAGTGCATTTAAGAAACAATTAGAAGAAATATTAGATGTCACATTAATCACATGACTATTGTAATGTATTGTGATGTTTTTTTTTTCTCTTTCATATTTTATATTTTTATTAGTTTTCTCCATAATCGGTACCTAGTTAGTTTGTTATTTTCAATATTATTATTTTTGTCTTCAATGTATAGCAGCACCTCTTAACATTTTCCTCTTATTTAATACTGTCGTGGTTAATAATGAGGGTGTCACAATGACATATCTTATTACAATAAGTTGTTAACGTAAACATTATTGTGTACACTGTTTCTTGACCCAAATAAAAAAAAAAAAAAAAAAAAAACTAAAATGTGCGTTTAACACACCACTCCCTCGTGGCACTTTTTTAACAAAAAAATTGGCGCAACTGTCAACGTCAAATTTGACAGAATCGAGCATAGACTATGCGATATTTTGCTATCACGGTGCATAAAATGTAACCACAGAACCGAAATAATCAAACTTGTTCATGCTAAAGTAGTCTGTATGTCTATGAAAACACGGTACAAAGTCAAGTGTGTTTTTGTAGGTGCGGTCTCATGCGGCCGCTTGGAGTTTGAGGGGTTAAGAATAGTCCTGTTGACCCATCCTGTAAATCTAAATGACTGTGTCCGAGTGGGTTCACGTCAGTAGTCTAACGGAGTTATGGGGAATGAACCACGATTTGTCGCGTTCAACCCGAACATCTATCCGCTCGGCTAGCGACGCGTCAAACTTTGTGCACTTGCTCTCAAATTACTATACAATTAATTAATATACTGTTTCATTGGAGTCATAGATATACATGCATAGGTGGTCCCGAGACGAAGAGCAAGAGCGGGATATCAATCGCGCGCATTCACACATTAACTGAGAAGCCACAATACAAAATCGCTGCCGTATTCAACACACGTCTATTCCCAAAATATAAGTACAATCAACAGCAACGTACTGAATCAGAACTTTGGAGATTACATGCAACATTTAGTAGAACGCCGCGGGCTCGTTGTTGATACAGCCAGCGCCAAATTGTTGGATGCAACATAAGCTTTCATACCTTTTACATACATACGGGTCCAGCGAGTCTACCACTAAAAATGTTAATTCAGAAGTGCTGGCATTTAAAGAAAGACTGGGACACAGAACTTCCGAATGATTTAAAGAAACCAGCAATAGAGTGGATTAACCAATTAGATAAGTTAGAATGTAGGATTCCAAGACGTTTGTGTACATTATCTTTGAATCAAAGCACTAACAATACATATATTTTGTGATGCTAGTAAAACGGCATATGCTGGTTGAGTTTTATTACGTTCGGAGCTTGACGGTATGGTTTTTGTACAGTTGATTCTTGCCAAATGTAGAGTGGCTGCAGTAAAACCAGCGTTAACTATACCTAGACTAGAATTATAATAATAATAAAACTAAAATCACGACTATTACCCCCAAAGTAAAAGTAGTAAATCTTGTATACTTGTAATTTAAATAGTTTATCGAAGAGTTGGGAACCTGGTGTCCTGATGAACAGCTATTTTCTTTGCTTAGCTTACGCACCAGTCTCCTACAGAACCAGAGTGTTAACACCTATAACTAATACGAGTATTATAAAGCTGAAGAGTTTTGAACGTGCTAATCTCAAAAACTAGGTACTGGTCCGTTTTGAAAAATTCTTTCTATATTAGATAGCCCATTTATCGAGGAAGGCTATAGGCTATATATCTTCACGCTAAGACTGATAGGAGCGGAGCACCAATTAAGAATGTTTCAAAATCAGGGGGTTTTTTATTCTTTTGAGAGCTTTCGCTGCGTGCGCTGCGTAAACGGTTAAAGTTTCGTAAAAACCATTTATAACAGAATTGTTCCCTATAAGTTCTAAAAAAAAGTCTGCGACAGCATATGTCTATCTTTTAAGGTTGGCTCACTATAACCTTATTTATGCTAACCAAAGTTCTAAAATGATGCATTATTTGCGAAGGTTTTTTTATGAACATGATATTAATCATTATCCAAATAAAAACGTTATTCATCACAAGTATTTATTTTAAAACCAAATTGCCCTTCACATCATTCGATTTCAATAAATATCTTAGGAGATGTCGCAGTTTTAAAATAACATCGCAGCAAAATAATGATTAAGTACTGTGCGCGCATTTATGATGTGCAAGGCCGGCGGTTTTCACCTTCTACGTAAACAAAGTCGCGGGTTAAAGTTAGCGTTAGCCTAAAGCAAACTATTCCACTCAGACGAAGTCGCGGAAAGAAGCTAGTAAATTAATAATTTTACAAACTGTAACTAGCAATAAGATGCTTTGTTAAAAAATAACAAATAAAATTATTTGTTATTTTTAAATAACAAATAAAATTATTTGTTTTTTTAAATTGTTAGTCAGATACTAGGCAATGAGAACCGCAAAAGCAGTCCACTGCCACAGTCCGCGCTTAACTTATTAACAACTGCACATGTGTTCAGCGCAGCGTGATAGGTGGAAAGCCTATCGCCGCTTTATGCTGTTTGATGTGTGCGTCCTTTAGTCGCCTTTTATTTGACATTATATTTGGTTTGACTTGTTTTTACCATAAAAATGTAAAGGTATTATTTCACAATTTATTACGCTTCGATAAAAATATTGCTGACTGTACATTAGAGCAACTCGTGAGTCTCTTGTCATACGAAATCTGTTATAATATTTAGCACGTCACGCGACACGTCTCGAATGACAAAATTGCTTCCTGCGAAGTTTCAAGATGAATGGGTTTGCGGTGAATTGCCAAAATTAATTAATTGATCCTAACTAATATTAGAAACGCCATAGTGAGTTGGTTTGTTTGTCACATTTAAACCGCTTAGAATCAAGAATCAATATCATTTATTCAGGTTGGGCCATGTTAAGGCACTTAGGAATGTCATTATGCCAACGCATCGGTTCGTAAAAGCCTATCTATGGGTAAGGTACTGAGACGAACCGGCAAGAAACTCAGCAAGGGCATTTCTTTACTCCCTTTTTTTTTAAAGCTTTAATTAGAATTAAAAAATGCCCTCCCTTTCATGGAAGGGCACTTTTCATTACAATAATAAAAACATAAAACAACGAAAACGACATAAAAAAATATAATAATAAAAATAAAAATAAATAAAAAAGTTCAGGTATTCATCAATATAAAATAATCAATGTCTAACAGTACCGAAAAATAAAAAGTTAATAATAAAAATAAGTTAGCAATAGCAGACCAGCCCCCAGAGGCGGCACCCGTTCACGAGTATGACATATAAATCATTCATCGTTTCGCTCAACCATGTTATAGGGAACGTACCGACCCGATGCACATGCCACCACCGCAGAGACACTTTGAGAGAGCATGACACACTTGAGCATCTCCAATGCAGCAAGCAACAAAACATTTAGGCAACGTTTTACGCAACATAAGTTTGGAGTAGGTACCTATTGTCTGTAAGACACTGATAATAAAGGCTATTATACCAGGGTAAAATGAGTTAATTATAAAGAAAATAGGCTTAAGAAAAGTAATGTGATTATTTTGTCATAACCAGGCTGTTTTGTCTTCTAAATATTCCTTGACTGTATTATAACCTTTCTTAAGATTTTACATGATTTTTAAACTTAGTTAAAGGTAAACCTGGATATGGAATTGGGCCGGGCAGGCACGTCTACCGCACGCCAAAAGAACTTTGGTCCAAAGCCACTACCGTTTGGGTGCCTTCCAATACTAGAAGGCGTTGCGGCAGATCGAAGCAAAGATGGCGTGACGAGCTGATTGGACTACTGTGGCGGTGGACTGAAAAAGTGGAAAGAGGGAGGGGAGGCCTTTGCCCTGCAGTGGGATAGAATAGGCTGATAATAAGAATAAGGGTAAATCTAGTACAGTAGGTACTTGTTATTTTATTATAATAGTGCCTTTTTTTCTTTTTTTTTAAACCAGGAGAAATAATTTTGTACGGATACACAGCGGGCCTGGGGAAGCCCGCTGGTTATGTGGCGACTCTCCTCCCAGCGCCCGCTTCCCTGTCCAGGTCCGAAGGTCTCGACAGGAACTCGGCAGAAGGGGGGCTACCTACTGAAACTCCTTGTACCATCCCATCATTTGTCGTCAGGGTGGTTCGGGACCACGGACAGCAGACTCCGAATTCCACCCTACGACGGCCCGCCAGTGGGGAGGACGCCCGGGATAGATTTTGCGCCCTCCAGACTCCCGTGAGGCTCGTGCAATGCGGCTATGGGGTCTCCCACCCGGGCGGTATGAAATAGGGCTCTGAGACCACAATCACATCCAGTTGTCACTCTGCGGTGTACTGAATAAGTAAATCCTGTGCCGCCGCGCAGTGGTTATGCGGCCTCAGAGGCCCAGGCCCCTCTAGCGGCCTGGGTCTCTGAGGCCGCTCCCCCTCGGACTGTAGGGGTGGAGCACATCTTTCCCCCCATGACATGGTTCAACGTCTTTTTCGCCTGCGTGCAAACAGCACATTTAGGCTCCGCCTTGCATGTCGCGGCTTTGTGGCCATGTTTCCCGCACCGGTAACAATCCTCAGTGCGGTCTATCTCCACCGGACAAAGCTGCCTGGTGTGTCCGACACTCATGCACTTAAAACATTGCATGGGCATCGGTTCCAACAACTTTACTTAGTAAAAGCTCCAACCCCTTATCAGTAGCTTGCCCTCAGCAACGATCTTAGCTGCAGCGGCGACCGGGCAGCGAACTAAAACCGACCCCTCACCTCGAAATCCGAATCGGATCTCGCCGACCCTAACCTCATCAGGAAGACATTCTCCTTTGACCGCAATTGCGGCTAAAACCTCGACGCCAGACACCGAGTTTTCTAGGCCTACTATGCGTAGGTCAACTCTACGTGATGCCCGGGTTATAATAGCCTGATCAGCCAGGACCTCTCTTAGTTTAGCCGCAAGACAATCGGCATTTAAGCCACTATCGAGGCAAGATACTTCGACCATTCGGGCTCCGGTTGCAGTGGTTTTCACCTTAACCCCCTGCAAGCCGAGTTCCGAGAGCTGTATAGACTTTCTGGCTTTCAGCAGCGTCGCAGAGTATGTCGCTCCCTTGTCTACGGCGTCTAGCTGTAAGGTGATCACTACAGCCGCCGTTTTAGGGGGGATAATCTTCCTATAGGCTTCGGCACTGGCGCTGGCTTGAGCTGGGGCTAGACGGTAGTAGCAGCAGGCTGCTTCTTCCGCTTTTTACTTGCCACGGTTGCCCAGGTCTCCTCCATTGAGGGGCCCTCAATCATCCTCACCTTAAGAAATCATCAAAAATGTTAACAATTTCTGCATCCGAATTGATAAGGTTGTCTTTAAATAAAAGTGTTGTCTCGTGATTTTAATTTGCCAGTTCCATGGTTGATAAATTCCCAAATGGCTTTATTTTGTTGCTAGATTTTTTTAATTGTATCCTTATTGAAGTTAGATTTTGCTAGTATGCACACTTTCTTAAACAATTTCGAGTACTTTTTACATACTCTGTAAAATCAAAATTTTGGTTATAGTCATAAATTATGTAACTCATATAGTTAATTTCTACTTTTATAAATATAATGAAAACTTTATTGTTTTGGAAGTAAACACACGGTTGTATTCTGTCTTTATTAAATTAAAAAGATTATTATATATTACATCCGGATCTAAACTTATTTAACGCTAACAGGGTCTTGAAGACGGTTATAGACTACTTTTCCGCGAATAATTAACACAAGCGAAGCCGTGGGCAACAGCTAGTTATAATATATTAAGCTTCATTAGGTTCTTTTTCTTTTTAGCTTCTATTTAGCTTTGGTGACGCATTGCAAATCGGCGGTGTGTGAAAATTTCAATCAGATTTCATTCACTGATTTTTTATGTGAAAACGAGGCAAATGAATAGGCAGGTCACCTTATGGGAAGTAATCAACGCCGCGCGCCGCCCATGGACACCCGCAAAACCAAAGGAGTCGCAGATGCGTTACCGACATTAACCAATCAAGCCCCAAGCGGCCATATTTGGCCGCACCTAAAAACTCGCTATTCCGTCAGACCCCAAGCGGCCATATATGGCCGCGCTGGCCGCGCTCTCCACTTGACTTTGTACCGTGTTTTGATACACTAAGAGATTACTTTAGTATGAACAAGGTCGATTATTTCGGTTCTGTGGTACATTTTATGCATCGTGAACGCAAAATTTAACATAAACTGATTTTTTCGACTCGATTTCTGACTAATTCGATTTTTTTTTCCATTTCCGCAAATTTAAATTCCCGCCAAATCGCACCTGCTGTCAAAATTTTTAGACATTTCGATGCCAAGACTGAGAGGTTATGGAAGGAGCACATAGGAGTAGGAATGGGGGGGGTTGAGGGGGGAGTGATGGGCCTCCGGTACTTTCATTCACCAGACGAAACACAACAGCAACCAGTACCATTGTTTCACGCCGATATTCCGTGAGAGGTTGGTATTACCACAGAATAACTAATAGTACTACGTACAGAAGGTTCACACTTTCACGCGAAATTGAAACTTATCGTGTGACCCGAGCGTGCATATTCCGCTAAGCAACGCTGACTCGATATCGATTTGACGTCATGACGTCACAGAGCGTAGGGTTTACGCGCGCGCGCAGGGATTACGAGTTAAGCGACTCGGCGCTCGGTGTTCGGTGCTATGGCTCGCGGCAACCTTTACTGCCATACAACTAGGCGGCCTGCCTGGGAGGCGCGCCGTCCGATCGTACCTAAACTGCGGAGTGACACCCCTCTGGTATTACACCGGGCGAGCTAGACCAATTCGTGCTGCGAAGCAGCCCTTTGCTTGCATAGTACCAGAAACGCAAGTTACCATGCACGCTTATGACCATATTCCAAATTTGCTACTTGCCAGCGACTCTGCCACTCACAAAAAAGTTTTGGCTACATTTATATTTGAGTACCTTACACATTTAATTTGGCAGGCTTTCGTATAGCGATCTTGCACCTTAAGGAACTTTCGAAATTCCAACTCGTGACGATGTCTTAAGATGAAAGGACGGAGCTCAATAAGTTTTAATTTGGTGACCCATCCGTTAACCACTTACTCACGTTAAATTTAATCAAAAACTATTTCAGTTTAGTTAAAAAAAAAAAATAAAAAAAAAATAATAATTTATTGGCTTTAACAATTTTTTGGAACATCTTAAACTAGTGATCAGCACCTCTTTTTAAGCTGAGTAAGCCTGTTTTACTGCTCTTCCTTAGAATTAATCGTAAAGTAACATTAACATAAATCCACTTAGCAACATACAGCTAGTTTCTATATAATATTGTGTGTGTGTGTGTGTGTGTGTGTGAGGGGGTGTGTGGGGGGGGGGTGAACGTGTGCGTGTATAAGTGTGTGCAGTGTGTGTATATAATCTTATGCTCTGATCAAAAGTGCCTCTATAGAATCATAGCTCTTAGACTCTAACCACTACAAAATATTTTTTTTGAGCATTCATAGTAATGTTTATCGTAAATATATATTTCTTTATTTATTTTATTACATAATTAAATACATCGTTGATTATATTGCCTATTTGCCAACACAGTGTTGGTTCTATTAATTCTCGAAACAATGTCTTTCCTTTTTCTTTTTGAGATTTCAGGGTCATAAGTTAAAGATTTGTGCATTCTTAGTACAGTGTAAACTACATACAACTTCCTAACAGACAAAAGGTTACTCATTTTATATAGGTGTTCAGTTGAGAAACGCATCTTTTTAAAATACATTGTCTTGATCAAACTGCGTTCAAGTCAAAGACATTAAACTATTACTAATAGACAGGACATAGCGATCAAAACTTTAATCCACAACTTATTACCAAGTGGTAACAAGTCGCTTAGTATGACGTTATGCGCCCTCTAGTGCAGTCGTGTTTGTGCGTGAACAAATTTGACTTAAACAATAGAAAATATACCAAATTGCGTATTGCGATACTGCAAATCCCGATATGGAAAAAAGGCTGAATGTGATTACAGCTTATTTTCGTAAATATTTTGTATATTTACCCAATAATCAGACTATAATCATAATTTCTAATAAATTATTCTAGAACATTTACCGTTGCCCTATGCTGACCTCTAGTGGTGAAAAGCAAACGTATCTACTTTTAGGATGTCACCACACTTATCGAAGCGGAAGTAGATGATTTAGTGGTGTTCAAGTGATGTCGTTTTACTTATCGAATAATGTTTTAAGGAGATAATATTTTTATATCGTAAGTTTAAGTTTTATATAAGTAGTAATATTCTGACTCAATGATCATTGCGTTCCTAACGCAATGTTATGCAGTGTAACAGTATCGTGCGATGATCGTTTCATAAATTAGAATATTACTACTTATTTTCAACTCTTCGATCAACAATACCAACTAGATGTCAGGTCGGCGCGCGGCGCGGCTCGTTAAATAACAGCGCACTTAATAAGTGAGCTCTTATTTTGTTACTTTGCTTGAAACACGGCCAATGTAAACACGTTCACAATGCCGTGTATTTAAAAGTTGCATAAATAATGGCCGAAAAAGCAATTAAGATCGACAAAAATAATTTGATAGGTACAGTCACGAGCACCAATATGTATACACTTTGACTCTTATTCCATTGTTTTAAGAGTTACAATTGTTTACATATTTTTGCTCGTGGTTGTACTTGCGATTGCGAGTTGTCATTAACACGCAATGTGGTCTATAATATCTATGTAAACTTAGGTATTTTAAAATGAATCACTATATGGATCAACTCGTGTTAATCTGTTAAAGTCAGCCATTTTACCTTATCATTCCTATGAATTGATTCGTTAATCCAATTACACAACCATGTTACATTTGTTTTGAAGTTGACTTGATTTTGGTATACGGGAGTGTATAATAATCCTTACTTATGATGAGTGATCGCGGGGGTGGGTTTACTTCAAAAATGAGTGTTGTCAGTATGCTGTTCGTAGGTACTAGCTAGGTGCTTATGTTATTTCATTCATTCATTCTTTGTTTATAATTAGTTAAGTATGTTGAATTTTTAATAACTTTACACTTTATTACTTAGTAAATAATCATTTGAAACACCGGAATTTTCATTTCCTTCCCTAATTGTCACTTGCTTGTTCCAATGTTGTATATTATACCGATTTTAGATAATCTTCATCAAACTTATCGATAGGTACGTCGAATTTTTAACGGAACATCCCTACTGCAGGGCGACACCTACCGTGGGGTAGGTAAAACTTATTCTAATTGTTCATAGTATACTTCTTATTTTTCTTGATAGGTATAAGGTTTTGCTTTTCAACGTTAGATGGCGTAACTTGAGCACCAGCTCAAAGTTTTTGTATGAAATAGTGACCAATAGCCGCTCTATTACTATTTAAATCTCTTTGGTTCAAGTCAAGTCAAGTCAAGTCAAATTATTTATTCAATGTAAACCTTTACAGGCACTTATTGACGTCAATACTAATAATTATAAAAAAACAGTTAACTAAGTTATACACTCGGCGTCAAAAAAATCGCACCTTTTAAAAATCATCTTTAAAAATTCTTAAACCTTATGTAGAGGATAGTGTTGGGTATCATTAGAAAGGTAACAAAAAGGAGTATCAAAAAACAATTAAATTTAACTTTCTGTTTAATTATAATTATACAAACAACAATAAAATTAATAAAATAATAAAAATCCTTAATTAAGTCCTAATTAACAACAGATAATTTACAAAGAAAAATGTACAAAAAGTGTCTTAAAATTAACTTAAAATCTAGTGTTACCCCCCCTTGCCCTGATCACGGCTTCCATACGGTCCCTCATGGACCTCACCAACTTCAGGAGCTCTTCTTGAGGGATAAGCCCCCATTCTTCAATCACCGCGTCTTGGAGCTCCTGTAGAGTCGAAGGAGCTGGATCCCGAGATCGAACCTTACGTTTAAGATGGTCCCAGAGGTGCTCTATAGGATTCAGATCCGGACTTCGCGCTGGCCACTGCATCACAGAGATTTGGGACCTCTGCAAGAAGTCGCTCACGATGCCTGCAGTGTGAGCGCGAGCGTTGTCGTGCATTAATGTGAACCCCTCGCCAAAAGATTCGGCAAAGGGGACCACATGCACTTCCAGGACCTCAGTGACATAGCGGCGAGCAGTCAGCGACCCTTGTCCGCGAGCACCTCCAGTCCGGGAGACGCAGACAAGGTCGGTTTCGCCGGCAGCAGACATACCGCCCCAGAACATGCAGGATCCGCCACCATATTCCACCGTCTCCTGGATGCAGGCTTGGGCGAAACGTTCACCCTGCCTCCGGTATACTCTTCTCCGTCGGTCGTTGCAGAAAAGACACACTCGCGTCTCGTCTGAGAAGAGAACAGCTCTCCACTGCTCAAGGGTCCAATCGACGTGGTCACGAGCAAACTGCAAGCGGGCTCGCCGATGCGCTGCAGTCAATTTTGGACCCGTAGCAGCTCTGTGGGCCGCTATCTTCTTCTCCTTCAATCTTCTTCTAACCGTAGATACGCTTACGGTGCGTCTGCGAACTGCCTGGAGCTGCTGTTGCAACTCAACAGCGTTGGAGAAACGATTTCTCAAAGAGTTCGACACAACGAACCGGTCGTCTCTTTCCGAAGTGCAGCGACGTCTACCCGAACCGTGTCTGCGGATATAGCCACCGGTCTCTATGAAGCGCTGGTACACTCTTCGAACGGAATAACGGCTCAGGTTCAGTTGCCGGGCGACATCACACTGCCGCACCCCTGATTGCAGTAGTGCAACCACTTGAGCGGCTTTATCAGCTGTGGTATCCATCAAAATCTGTGCGTGTGTCCTCTTCAACGGTTGAATAGCGAATGACCCACATTGAACCCGTGTTGACCGTTTTATACCCACAAAGGAAGCGCAACTAGCAACTCTCACGGGTAGCAAAATTTGCATCGAATTTTTGTGACACTTTATTTGTTGCATTAGGTTTTATTTGATAATGAAAAGTAATGTTTTTTATTAAGTTAATTAAGTAACCTTGTAAATAAAATCATAATTAATGCGACTGCATGTGCATATCAAGAGTAAATGACATTTGAAAGTGATTTTCTAAGAGGTGCGATTTTTTTGACGCCGAGTGTAGTTAAGACTTAATAACTAATCTAACGAGCTATTATAGTCTGTTCCAGACAAATGCGCATTGCTACCCCCAGTACCACTGCACGCCGAAACAGAATCGCGTCGAACCGAAATGTAAGCCGTGGTCATAGAACTGTGTAATATGATTTCCAATTATCGTATTGATACTGTGGTAAGTAATATAAATTGGAGAGTTTTTGAAGTAAAATAAAGTAGCGGCTGAAATGAGTTTTGGAAAACATTAGTACCTAACCAATAAGGTTGACATTTTTAATCATTCAAATATCTTTTTTTATAAAAACTTAAGCATAAAAAAACGTCAAAAATTAATAAGCATAAACTTGTGTGTTTTAAAATTGTTTCGTTTTTCGTCTTGGTACAAGCACAGAATAACTAATACTACTACCGTACAGAAGGTTCACCCTCCAACGACCCCCACGCGAAACTGAAACCTATCTCGTGACCCGAGCGTTCATATTTCGATAAGCACAGCCGACTCGATATCGATTTGAGGTCCGTCAGGAGCGCAGGGTTTACGCGCGCGCGTAGGGATTACGAGTTAAGACGTTGGGCTCTCTCTACATCAATAAACCGGGTTTTGGCTGCACCACCCCAAAATAGGAATGCAGTATATCAAGATTAACTGCATTAACGCTATATTTATCTCAGTAAGGAGGTCTTTTTTAGAGTTGTCTTGCACGCAGTAGTTAAGTATGCTAACGTTGTTTCTTGGCACAACATGTCTCAAATTCTTGAAGATCCATGTGAGTTTCCTAAGTCTTAAGGCAGCATGTTCTAGGTGCCGGTACCAAGATAACCGCTGGTCTATGTAAACTCTCTACAGTAAAAGAAAGATTACCATCAACTATCTGTATTGTTGAAATTTTGCATTCACAATGCTATATAGTTAAAGGATAAAATGTTTACTAGAAAATGTTCACTGGCTTGCAGCGTAAATCAAACTACTAGGAAAAATTCAACGAGTCTTCTGGGGTCTCGGTAGTTCAGCGGTTAGAGCAGTAAATCGGCAATCTAAAGGTCGTGGGTTCGAATCCCACTCGAGCTTCCTGAGACTGGTTGATTTTTTTCTAGTAAACATTTTATCGTGAACTACTCAAATACGAATACTGAAGTTCTTTGGGTACATAATTCTCAACGAAGACTCAATGAAGCGTCTCGTAGTTCAAGGCCTAATGGTGGGGAGGAGATTCAGTGGTGGCCAAACAGATGGGTAGACCTCATTTGATCCCTCGCTCAATCTACTATGACCGATTGCTCTCACAATGCCACTAATAGAGCCGAATGGAGACGCATAACGAGAGCCGTCATTCACAAAGAGCCATTCTTAAGCAACGACCATCCTCTGACATGAGTGCTCGACTAATAAAAAGAAAAAACAGTTTATTTTTTAATTAATACGTGAATTATATTATTAATCCCACCCTATTATAAATTACGCAAGTCCCTAAGTGGATACTCTCAGATCTCTTGTTTCCGATTTATAATCTTGTCTTTACAAGATTTTTGTTATTGTTTAAGGAACTCGCATATTAGCTAAATTAAAGATATGCCTAATTGCCTAGGTACTTTACTATTGCGATTCAGAAAAAAACAAATGCTAAAATAATCCGCGTGCAAAGTAATAAAAATACTCCAAATACATAGATATTTAAACAAAACGTGCCGGTGCCTAAAATAACTGAAAACATTCAATCAAACGTACAATAGCGTTCGTTTTAATATAAAAAAGACCATCACAATCACAACCTCTACAATGCAAATAGAAAAAAGGCATTTACAAATAAAACGTGCAGTTCAAATTTTAAAATTCGAGCAGAAACCTAATATTTATAATAAATAAAATGCGAATGTGAGTTTTGTTCGCGTGCTTGTTACGATTTCTAAACCATTTCCGGGGGAAGCGCGCTTCCACCTTCAGCCTTATTGTCACTTACTGAAAGCAAAGCGGCTATCCGTCGTAGAATAAATAACTGGAATAAACAAAATACCAACTCTCTCTCGGCGAGATTTTGACTTGACTTGACTTGACTTGATGACCTTTTACGAAGTGATCTTCTCTAAGGTATCGTAAAAGGCGTCCAAGAGTCAACCAATCCAACAGAATAAAGAGGCCATGTGCTCATATCACGCTAAGCACATATGTTATTTAGTTGATAATTAGTGCATTTGCGGTTCTCATTGCCTAGTCTCTGACTTATCCTTTGGGGATGACAGTCATTAACGTGGGTGAATTTCCCGGGACCAAAAATTGCGTGGCATCGATGAAATCGGTACTAAAAAACATAGTTATAATGTTCTTACATTTTTTTCTGGTTAGGTGAAGTAGTAATCTATGTGTAGCACTAAATATTTTATTAATGGCATTGATAAGTACTCCAAAAAGAATAATTTTATTAATGGGATTAATAAGTACTCAAAAAAATTAATTAAACCTCGAAATCTTTCATTGCTGTGTTTGTCCACACGTCACCTTGATATGTGTATTATACTTCAGAGATAAAAATGTACTTACTGGTTATTTATATTAAGACTTAGTTTTATTTGATACGTGAAAAGTTAAAGTATTGTTACGGAATATACCTAATTATTCAAATATTTAAACAATACAACGAATGGTTAATAAAAAATCATTTGTCCCAGAACTACCTTTCATCGCTTTTATATAATATATACATATATAATATTTAATTAGTGTTGTTTTATCTAACGACTTCCGTCTTCCCCTCTGTGCGCTAAACGTTGCATATCAGTGCAATCTAAGTGCTCGACGTGGAAGGACGTACACACGTGCCTGTGTTTTCGCGCCCTAAATGTAAGTATTCCATTATTATGTTACTGGACATTTTTTCTTTCATCGCCGTAGAAAGGTATACACTTCTATTTGAATAAGTTTGTCTTCTTGATTAAGCATTCGATAAAACGCCATTTTTCTTATGTTTGTTTGTGAAATGTTTATTACTTCGAATAATTAATAGATTTTTTATTATTTTATATTTTGCCTTGATTTTCATCGCCATGCTTTCATTGCCTTGGTTTTCGTGGCCAACATTAGCTATGGCAATTAAATAAAAGACACGGCAATGAAAAAAATAACCATGCCTTGTAAAACAGTTTAGTTTCATTTCCGTGGCCAAGTGTTTTCATATTGCCTTGAACGCTTGTTTTATTTCCGTGCACGCATGTTTCATCGCCGTGGCACGAAATTTTTAATCTTGTATATCTCGTTAGTTTTTTAAGTTATCTGCCAGATATTAAGCAAAAATACATACATTATCATTAACTTTAATTTCCGTGATTTTTTTTAATCTTAAAGAGAAAAAAGTCCACGGAAATGAAGATTTTAAAGGACCTGTTGAAATTCACCCTAGTGTATGTACTTGCAGCGGTGACTTGATTTCTACTAGACCATAGTGGAGCAGTGGAACTGTATAGTATAGGCAAATAACTTTCTTATTTGATAAATTTCTAATTCAAAAAAAAAAAAAATAATTCGGTTATTTTAAAAAAGCAAAATGGTTAAAAAAAAATCTAAAAATACCAAATTCTAAAATTACTTTACTAGTACTCGTAAAACTCATACATACATACAGACACGACTAATTATCAAATATGGGTTAGTCAGAGACTAGGCAATGACGACCGTGGAAGCAGTGAACTAGTCACACTCCACGTTTCACCAAACGACAACTGCACATGTGCTCAGCGTGATAGGTGGCGAGCCCATTACCGCCGCTTTATGCTGTTGGATGTATGCAGTCTACAGCAGGTTAGTCGCCTTTTACGATACCCAAAAGAAAATAAGGGTTCGCAGTATTATTTTCACCACACAGCTCTGAGCCGCCACAACTAGTGTTAGCCAGGACTCGAGTTCTTTAAGTCCTATTTCAGGGACTGAACTCGATTTTTCGAGACAGGACTTGTAAATGGGAGCTCATGCCTTTTTGTCAGTGATAAGACACACGAGTCCTTACAATATGACTCGAGAACTCGAGAACTCGAGTCTTTTTAGAATAATATAGAGACTCTTAAGACGAGTTCATTGCTAGTGCAAATTCTTTAGAGAAACAGTAAGTTCCATATCCATTCTGTCGATATAGGTGTTTGTCAACCACCTCCAGATGCAAGCCAATGCGATGAGTGCGCCAAAGAGGAAAAAAGAAGTTCAAAGAGTTACTACTTCAATCTTAAGAAGAGTCACTTTAATTTTTTTATGGAAAAATACTTGCCCTTAGAAGTGACACCTTAGCAAAATTTATATTAGTAGGTATTTTTTTTTATTCAGCCCAGCTTGTCCCACTGCTGGGCAAAGGCCTTCCTACCCTCCCTCCAATCTTCACGGTTTAGGGCTGTAACTTGCCAGCTCTTCCGATTGCAGTCCAGCTCGTCCCGCCATCTCAAAGGTTAGGTATTTTAAGAACTTGAG
This sequence comes from Scoparia ambigualis, assembly GCA_963921215.1. Taxonomy (NCBI): domain Eukaryota; kingdom Metazoa; phylum Arthropoda; class Insecta; order Lepidoptera; family Crambidae; genus Scoparia; species Scoparia ambigualis. Next base: position 11,469,343 of record OY992524.1, on the reverse strand, counting down.
TTCCATAATAAAGGCTCAGTTCTTTGAGTAGAGTCTTTTTGTATTAGGACTCGGCAAAAGGACTCAAGGCTCAGAACTCAGGACTCATTTTAGTTGGAGTCTTGCGAGCTCTGCCAAAATAAGTCTAGTCCCTTAATTAGGACTCAAAGAACTCGAGTCCTGGCCAATACTAGCCACAACACATTATCTCCACCAATTATGCAAACTAAGCTACGCCAACTCAGAACTCATTGGCAATTAATCAATCAAATTATTCTATTCAATTATCAGCATCTGCACACGAACAAGCATCCTATTACTCGTGTCACTGATCACTAATTCCTTTGTAATCTAACTAAACCGCTGCCACTATTCACGGGAACAAAATGAAACTGTTTATGACAATACGTTCTTCTCTGTGGCAAACTATTCCTATTGTGCTCTATGGGAACATTACAATGGAAAGAGGTCACATGTGAAACGGACATTTATTAATAGTGGAGGGGGAAAAACAACGTTATTTTTGAAATAGTTTAAGTAAGCTTTGTCGTTGAATACACTAAACGTATATTAATTACTTTGACCTGTTTATTCAAAAGGCCTTTGCCCTGTAGTAAGTAAACAGTGGATTATAGGTAGTAGATCAAGCTCGACACTGAATTTAATCTTACTTTTTATTATTTACAAGAAAAATCGAGTGCAAAGAAACTAAATATTTCGCAACTCGACTGAGTTTTACTTCTCATGACCATAAGAGAAAGCAAAGGGATCGAGGCTAGAATATCCATCAGCCTATTTTTCGGTGAATTTGATATTATGATAAATAAAATTTCCACTTCCACTTATAAAATCATGTGGAGTGTAGTAATTTGCCGGGCTTTTTATAAAACAAAAAAAAACAAACAATCGTGACTTCACGTTCCCGCCAAGAATGTTATTTTAATTCAGTAGAAAATATCCTAGCACAAGGGAATAAATCTCTGCAATCCCATCGAAAAAGTTCTTTATGTATTCAAGAAAGGAACCCTTTTTTGTAAGTATTTGGCATTATCTGTGGGTCGGCCGGATCGACAAAATCTCGGCGTACTAGCTTAAATGGCTCGGTTTCAGAACTAGCTTCTCCTTTTACATCTTTTTCTTTATTGAATACAAAGCGATTCTATATACATGGACTTCTGTCTGAGAGACCTTCGAGATACACTTAATTTCGGTGTAAGTGAACCCACGTTCTTACTCGTGTGTCATCGCAAAGTCAGAAGGATGCCGAAGTGTGTCTGATCTATTACAACTATAAATTAATGTTTTTTAGATATTTTAGCGTTTTTTTAACGCTTAAATATACTTATGTAAAATTGTAAACACCGAAAAAAGACGACAACCTCAGACGGAAATCGAACCACGCACCTTTCGCATTCCGGGCGGCTGCCTTAAAATCGAACCACGCACCTTCTGCATTCCGGGCGGCTTTAATAACCACTTGGCTACCGAGGTCTGGTTTTCACCCGTCGAAATTTGTCAGTGCTCGATGCAAGTTTTTAGTCAACATTGGTTTATCATATTTTAGAAATTTTTCTTTTTTTTACGTGATTCTATAGTATCATGAAATAGAAAAACATATTTTTTTACATTTTTGTCTTAAATTTTCCTTAAGAAAATTAAAATTATTGTCACCTAGCGCGCGGCCTATCGCAGATATCAAAGCGCATGCGCGTGGCCGCTATTATTCACCCCGTGCATCAATGACAGCGCGCCGTCAGTCGGTTTGACCGCAAGCGTTAGCGCACGCACCTAGAACTATAGGATACAAAAAGCAGACAAAAAAAAATATTAAAAAAAAATATTTTTTTTTACGTCAAATATTTTATTACCCCTTTTTTACCCCTTATTTACTTTTGGCGGTGGGTCCAAAATTAACCCTGTATAGGGTGCGTAATATAGGTATATAATCTGGGCCATCCTAATATATGCGAAGTACAACTGCTTCTTGTATACGAGCAACATCGACATTGCGAAAAACAATCAGAGCCCTGATTCTGTATCGCAATCTAGATTCCACACCTAAATCTTACCGCGCACAAACCACGTCATTCTCGTGTCTTGACTACGTCTTGCCACGGTTTGAAACAAGGAATCGTAATGTTGTCATACAGAATCAGGGCCCAGCTCTTCGACACAAAACTGCAAATAATAATCGATTTCCATTAAATTAATCCAACAACTATTACCAATATACTTCTACCCAAACACTCATAATCAAGCTTTTAGAAGTATACTTATAACCAAACACTCATAATCATTACATCTAAAACTCACCTGCAATATATGCTAATCATAACAATACAGGGCAGGATGAACGATATACAGCTGGACACGACCGCATACGTCGGTGTCAGTACCAGGGCACAGGTCGGATATCTTGGAGGCCTTTGGGTGGCTAGGGCTTCCTCGTCAGGCCGATGCAGCCCTAACGAGATGGGCAGAAAGCTCACGAGGGCGGCCAGCAGCCAGATCATGGCAATGGTTACTATGGCAACGCGGCGTGTCACCCAACGGCCGTATCTGGAACAAAAACGGAATGTCAGTGTACCGTAGCCAGGTGGGTGGTGGAAGTCTGAGTGAAAAATATACAAATAAAATCGCTAAACGAGCAAAGAGCGGCCTACCAGATGGAGTACCGCAGCATTTATAATGATGATAGATGATAGTATTATGCTGACTTAAATTATAAATAACCTGGATAAATATAATTAAATTGGAAATTAATTTAATTGAACTGGATAAATAAAATATAATTAAATTATAATAAAATTAATAATAAATGTTCAAGCCTTCATGGAGTGGTATGGAGGAGGAGAATTGTACGCACACTACATAGGCGCCACATAATTTAATTGTATTTTTCACTGCGACAACATTTTGTTCGTCGTCTATTGCATTATATCCGTTTCCCGTTTTTTTATACATATCTTGAAATTTGCATATCATCACAAACACTTTTGTATCGCAACGACTTGTAACTATTCGCAAATCATTAAACTATTGCACGGATCACCAATTCTCATTTCTTCTCAGGAGCTTCACAACTATAAAAAGCGCAAACATACGTCGTGTGGACCTTCTTCGCCGCATAAACCGCAAATATTCGACTCAGCGACTTTTGGACTCAACGTCGGCAGCCCGATCACAGAGGGATTTCGGCCTACGTAACACAGGAAGAAGCTCCAGAGAGACCACAGGACCAGGGTTAAGCCATTGGAGGATCTGCAGCTAGCACCTACATCAACGAAGCACGCATTTTGGTACGGTCAGCCATCCTTCCCAGCCCTATCCTTTCCAAGTTCAGTTGTGTGACACCGTGCTTTATTCACGTTACAGTGCTTTTGCTTCGCGAGACAGCTTTGCGCCGATCATCAGCCCAGCTTCAGCTGACAAGCACAAGCCCGGAAAAAACCGTAAGTCCTTCCACATATCATCAAAATGAGCTTAGAGCGGGCTACCAAGTCCACTACCCGCGTAGGTCTCCTTATAAAGCAGTCGCTCATAGTGAAAATGATGACATGTTGCTAACTGAGTGCATTAAATCGCGTGGCGATTGGTGACATGGTGGTAATAGTCAAAGGTAGACTGACTAGATTAACGAACTATATCAATGGTATTTCAGGTGAACAGTTGTCTAGTGAAAAACGCATAGATTTAAGGTTACGCATTCAAGGTGCCTTTAATTTGTTCACTGAATTTAGCGATCTTCAAACAAAAATCGAGAAAATCGTACGCGATATTGATTTAGACGCACAGTTAACGCAACGAGAATTGTTTGAGGATAGCAATTACAGTGCAATATCTAAAGCTGAGCACATACTTAAATCTACCGAAGTGTCTGCGAGTTCCAATGGGTGTAGTAATAGTAGCAAGTTACAATCGGTTAGGTTGCCAACCATATCTATGCCTACATTTGACGGTGTGTATGAGCACTGGCTCGAATTTAGAGACACGTTTTTCTCTCTAGTGCATAACTCTGGAGAAATTAGTAACATCCAGAAAATCCACTACCTGAAATCATCATTAAAGGGTAGCGCGGAATTAGTCATAGATTCCTTAGAGTTCTCAGCTGGTAACTATACTGTGGCGTGGGAATTGCTTGTCAACCGATACAACAATAGCAGTCTATTGGTACACAACCACGTAAAGGCTCTTTTTGCGATTCAAAAACTTTCTAAAGAATCACCGCACTTGATTAGACGTCTCATAGATACTGTGCTTAAAAATTTACGTGCTTTGAAAATATTGGGCGAGCCCACTGAGCATTGGGACACCCTCATAATTTTTATTGTCACCTCTAAGCTAGACGACACTTCTGAACGGGAGTGGGAACAATTCAAATGCACTACACGTCACAGCGATTTTCAGTCATGTTTAAAGGTAGATAATCTGCTTAAGTTTCTCAGAGACCGCGCCGATATGTTGGAAACATTGCAGGTATCGCACAACATGGTCAGTAATCCTGATTTTAAAAGGCACAATTCATCTACGCATATTACGTCACACAAGGTGCACTGCAATGTTTCCACCAATAAGCCGCAGGCGCAGGTACAAATCACTCGAGCTAAGCAATCGTGCATTATGTGTAAAGCTGATCACACACTATATTCATGCCAACGTTTTTTGGATTCCGATTTAGACACTAAACTTAAATTTATATCCGCAAATAAGCTTTGTATAAACTGTTTACGACCCGGACATTCATTAGATACGTGTAGGTGCGGGCCATGTAGGAAATGCAACAAAAAACATAATACACTAATTCACAAGGACCCGCCTAGTAATATGCATGCGGTGACGCTCCACGCAGTCTGCGGCGATGACACTTATGCGGCCCGCGGGTGCAGCACCCCGCAGCACCGCAGAGGTTTGTGGATGGGTTGGCAGCGCTAAGCATCCTGCGCATATCGCGTCATGTTATAGGTACCAACGCTATACTTATAGAATTGCACATTTTTAAAGATGCCTCGCAGACAGCGTACGGCGCTTGTATTTACGTGCGCACAGTAAGTGATAATGACACGGCAACGGTAAGATTGTTGTATTCGAAAAGTAAGGTCGCCCCTTTAAAGCCTGTAAGTATTCCACGGCTAGAGTTATGTGGTGCTTTACTCGGGGCACGGTTATATGACAAAGTACACAAGGCACTTCAACGTCTCTTCGACTGTGTTATGTTTTAGACTGACTCAACAATCGTTTTGGGCTGGTTACACATGCCACCAAATTTACAAAAAAACATTTTTACAAAACAGAACTGCCGAAATACACGAATTGACGGGAGAACTTCCATGGCGTCATGTGAGCGGCAAGGAAAATCCAGCCGATTTAGTTTCACGCGGAGTTCGGCTAGAGGATCTTTCAACTACTAACTTATGGTGGGAGGGCCCGTCTTTCCTCCGCCAGTCGGATTTCAGCTGTAGCGACGTTCCTTTGCCATCACCTGACACGCAGGATGACTTGCCCGAGTTGAAACATAGGGTGACCCATTCTTTTGTTACAGTAAGACTTCGCAAGTCAATTTTTCCGTTTAACAGATTCTCTCAATTAAATCGCATGAGGCACGCTGTCGCATATGTACATCGCTTTATTTATTACACACGCAATCAAAGTAGTGAGCAAACAGGTGTTCTCACTATGGATGAGTTGGGGGAAGCTGACACAACGCTGGCTAGACTGGCCCAATTGGAATCGTTTCCAGAGGAGTATCAGTTACTTAAAAAAAATGGTTCATTACCAAATAAGAACAATTTATCTAAATTAAATTTATTCTTAGATGAAAATAAAATAATCCACGTCGGTGGTCGCATTACCAATTCGCCTGACTTCTCCTTATATAAAAAGCACCCGATTCTCATTACCTCTAAACATCATATGTCTTTGTTGATTTTCCAACACGAGCGCAAGAGTTTGTTACACGCAGCTCCACAGGCACTCCTGTACAATCTGCGAGAAACATGGTGGACTATCGGCGGTAGGAACCTTGCGAGGAGGGTAGTACAGGACTGCGTTGTGTGTAAACGGTTGAGAGGCAAAACTCCCTCACCTATAATGGGTAATTTGCCGAAAGAACGACTGACTCCAGGTTTCCCTTTTATGTGTACCGGTGTGGACTACGGTGGAGCTCATAATGAATCGCAAGGGCAAAGGTGCTAGAACAACAAAATGTTACGTATGCATTTTTATTGGTTGGTTTTATTGGTTGGCGAGGCAAACCTACTGAAATCTTTTCTGATAATGGCCGCAATTTTGTGGGTTTGATGAACGATTTCAAAAGGTTTATAAATAGCTGTTCACCTGAAATTTTAGATTATGCTATTAGTCAAGACATCAAATTTACTTTTATTCCACCGTACGCTCCTCATTTTGGTGGTTTATGGGAGGCAGGTGTAAAATCCTGCAAATATCATATAAAACGTGTTGTAGGTAACGCACATTTAACTTTCGAGGAATTCAGCACGGTGTTAACACAAATTGAAGCCGTTCTGAACTCCCGTCCTCTAAGCCCTATGTCCACAGACCCCAACGACTTCACTCCTTTAAGTCCAGCTCACTTTCTGGTTGGCCGACCACTCAGTGCGCCAGTGATGACATCACTGAGGTTCCTGCAACTCGGCTCACACCAACGAGTGGAGCAGATCCGCCAGCACTTCTGGTCTCGATGGGCGAAGGAATACGTGTCCGAGCTCCAAACGCGGACAAAGAAGCTGAGGGATGCCACTCCACTGACACCGGACATGCTCGTTGTCATCAAGGATGACAATCTCCCACCCTTGAAGTGGCGGCTTGGAAGATACGACAGAGTAATTCCAGGAATGGATGGAGTGGCCAGAGTGGCTGACATCCGGACTGCGTCTGGAGTTGTGAGACGCGCATATAGCAAGATTTGTCCCCTACTCGACCACTAGTTCCAGTTGCGGGAAGTCTACTTCTTTTGAAAGCTGGTGCTTCCAAGGCCGGGGGCATGTTCAAGCCTTCATGGAGTGGTATGGAGGAGGAGAATTGTACGCACACTACATAGAGGGCGCCACATAATTTAATTGTATTTTTAACTGCGACAACACGTTGTTCGTCGTCTATTGCATTATATACGTTTCCCGTTTTTTTTATACATATTTTGAAATCTGCATATCATCACAAACACTTTTGTATCGCAACGACTTGTAACTGTTCGCAAATCATTAAACTATTGCACGGATCACCAATTCTCATTTCTTCTCAAGAGCTTCATAACTATAAAAAGCGCAAACAATAAATATCCCCCTCATCGTCAGCTTAAACAGGACTTTTTTTTATCTGCGCACATTATTTTTTAAATTATAGAGTTATTTAACTTAAAGCAACAGATTAATTTTATTTTTTTTAAGTGAAAAATAAAGTAACTAAAATTGGTCAAACATATCCACAAAAATGACGTTAATCATGGTCAAGTGACCGGGACCGCGCAATTAAACTCTGATACATTACGATACCACAGGATCCCTAGGTAAGGTTACCTTTAGGTTACAATTGACCTTTCGTTCGCCCGGTATCCACGAGCTATTTTTTATCGCGGCGGACAAATTAATTAATAATAAATAATAAAAAAACTTTAAAAAACTTAAAATAATGTCTATTAAGGTTACTGAATGATATAAAAAAAAAGAGCACATATAAAAAAAAACCTGTTTACGTATAACAATAAGCACGTGAGGAGATTGGCCCATAACCCACTAAGTTGGGCTAATACGGGTTGGGGAGTGCAGCACAAATAAATATCACCTGGAATTGTCGTAAAGTAAAGCCGTGAAACTTTAACGAGTCCAAAGGCGAACTTTTGAGAAAATGATATTCATATGTCGTTTTGCGTATATGTCATTTCGCGTATATGTCATTATGCGTGGCCGAAATGTGTCATTATGCGTGTAAACCCTTTTTCCCATATTTACTTCTAATACACTAAATTTTCCACAGTCAAACATTTAATTGAATGACAATTCGGCATTTCTACTTCTTAAAAAGATAATTTTATTAGTTAATGTAAATTAACAGACATTTTCCAAAAGAACATGCCATAAACATGATCCCTAACAAATTTGATTGTTCCCAAATCCGGTGTCGTTCTATTTCCGTGCCGTCCGGAAAGCTTTTATTCAAATTTCAATAACAATAACAAAACATTTAATTTCCTTCACTCATTACTACGCGCCGAAGTTCTTATCGTTAGCTTACGCCGTAAACTCATTTAGAATACACTTGAGGACAAATAAATATCCACTGTAATTTTACACTGGTGATTAACCAACCAACATTGGGTCAGCCGCATTGGGCCAGCCCGGAGGGTTATGGCCCAATTACCCGATGTGCTGATGACCATGTGGGAAGGTCTGTGCGACAGTGGAACGATTATTGGCTGATGATGATGATGAAACGAGATTACTTCAATGCCTTGGTTCTCTTTCAAGGCATGTTCGGAGCATGACTACGATGATAGCAATCCAGAGAGTGAACGAAGGTGATCAAATCAATCCATACCTCTATAGATACCGAAATCGCATATCCAGTTGTTTGGTTGTCTTTTGAAATGCATAGGCTTATTTGTAATGAAAAGTATAATAGGGTCCTTCTAAAAAATTTACCATTTTTATTATTTCACGCTGTGAAAGATAGACAAAAGAAATGCCCTTTCTGAGATACTTGGCGGTTCTTCTCAGTATGTGATGTCGCCCCCAAAGACGTACGAACGGATAGCGTAGTTAATTAACTTTATTGCAGCCTAGACAGAATAAAAACTTTTTAGATTTACAAACATTTTAATGCAGTTTGTGAAAAACACGGGTTCTGAACGACTGAACCATTCTGTTGAGTGGTTATGGATCCATAAACCTTCTTCATTCACTCTCTGGGTGGCTACCATCGTATCACAACTGATCTATCCCCATGGGAGACAACCAAGGCCACCAAGTAAGCCCGTCTTCATAAAAATGTTACGGTGGTACGATAACTTTGGCCTCAAGTACACAACAAATACCTTCGTTGGGTATTTCGCTGAAATGAAAACCGATATTACATTCTTCTAAATTGGCATCTTCAGGACACAAATCAAAGGCAGTTACAGTAACCCAATTATTTCTAACTTCGCTTCGTCGGCGAACATGTCCTTTGTTTGCGTAGAAAATGATTTTGACAATTTATATAAATGTGAACGCGCGTTTCCGGTTATTTATCTTTTTATTTTATTTACATGACTGCCCAAAAATACAGAAGTACCTATTATGTTTTCGTGGTCCCATCTGCTTTATTAATGTTTTTAAATAAGTATTAATTAAAAAGTTATAATATAGATTGACAATAATATACACATCGCTTCCCGGCAAGAAAAGTGTCACAACACATATTGGGTACAAAATGACATAATCACAGCATTAAATAGCGCGTATTTCATTTGTTTGGCTGCTAAAACGCCGTTATTATGTTGCGCATGATAACCGCTAGATGGCACTAAGTTCGCTTTTTCACGGAGCTGTTTCGCTCCGATCACCGGCGTGAACAGTGTCACTAATTCCGCGAAAAATAAACCAATCAAGGACGTTATACACCTTAAGATAAATAACGAAACACTTAAAGAAAAACCTCATGAGAAATATCTTGGCCTCGCTCTTGACCAGCATCTAAATTTTAAACCACACATAATAAAGTCAAAACTAAACTCACATCATTAACTGGTATAGTCCGTAATATAGGCAATTGTCTTCCACGTAAAGTTAAATATATTATTTACAATTCATTAATAAAACCACATATTGATTATTTGATCGAAATTTGGGGAACTGCAGCTAAAACAAACTTACAAAGTATACAAATTGCTCAAAACAAACTATTAAAATCACTTTTCCACTAGGTATAACTTTCGAACTCCTTTAAAACAACTTTACGAAGATACCAAGATAATGAATATCAAACAAACTTATACTTACTATACATGTATATTAATTTATAAAAGTCTAAATAGCCTGATCCATACAACATTAGCGTTTCATAAAAAAGGTATAAATCAAAGAATGAAATTACGAAACTCTAATCACCTAGTTTCTCGCCCTCCGAGAACAAACTATGGAATAAAAAAAATTGAATTCGAGGGCGTGAAACTCTATAACAAACTACCTACAGAAATAAAAAATTCAAAATCATTGATTAGTTTTAAAAGGCAACTAAAATTATATGTACTAGATGAAGTACTATAAGTAAGCAACAAAATATCTCAAATAATAAAATTATTTATATTTGTAATACTTTTAGAATACTAACTCCTTAATCGTATATAACACATCCAAATTATTTCGCACAAATACAACACAAACTACTACTATATACATAAAACTAATCTAAATATATAAAATAACACAAATATCAACTTTTAAATTACATGCACTATTGTGCCACATCCAGAATGCAAGTACGTTTACATCCGTGGTTGCTCGTTCCGAGTCGGAACGATAGACGCTGCACTACTGTTTTTAGCGATTACCCGAAATCACTTATAATTATTAAAACTTACCATTCAGACTCAGTGAAGTTTTCTGTTTTTAGTGTTAATTATGGTTAAATCTTGTTTAAAATGTACGCTCATTATTGCTTTCTTAGATATAAGTGTAAAAAGTGTTTGTCTCAGTAAGTGAATTGTAATTCTTTATGAGATGAATAAAAAGTTCTTAACCGTTAATTGTGTTCTATGGTGTCATATTTGTGTTAATACAGAGTAGACGTGTACTTAGTCGCCCGAAAAGCGTATTAACGTGTCATGTGACTTTTTAACGCTTAAATTTTACGTTTAAAAAGTAGGCCAAAGTGTTCGGAAGAAGTTCGTTTTTCATGTTTTTATTTAATTTTATTGAGAAGTTTATAAAATTTAAATTTTCAGTAATATCACTATTATATTTTTAGGGTTGACTTTTGAATCGAGTCGCTTGAATTTGAAGAAACTAACACTGTGGGAGGGTCTAAGGGGTTCTTAAATAAAGGTTTATTAACATTTTAGCTTCCGCCGTTGCGTTAAAATATAAAAAAAACCACTTGAAAGTTTTGTCAAAATCGGCTATAATCACGAAAAATTACACGTTTTTAGGTTATACAGTACCATAGTAACAGAACCGAAGCGGGGGGGCGGGGGGGGGGGGGGGGGGGGGCGCCCCCCCCCCCACGAGGGGGGCTGAAAAAAGTCTCAAGAGTAAATTAGGTTAGGTTAGGTTAGTATGTTGACCAAGAACGCCAAAAATGACATTTTTGTTAATTTCCATATTTAAAAAAAAATTACATAACTTAAAAATTACTTGCCTGTGGCAGGAGGGGTAAGTAAGGGGGCACTCCTTATTCCTCCCCTCCCCTTCCCCCACCAATTATGGCGACTCGATTCAATTTTTTTACTACGATACATAACCTCAAAATACAAAAATTATCATAACTTAAAAACTACTTGTTGGCGGCAGGGGGGGTAAGTGGGGGAGCACTCCTCCCCCCTCCCCCTACCTTCTCCACCCCCACCCCACCCCCGATTCAGGCGACTCGATTCAAAAGGTTTACCGACCAGCGCGGTGCCTTTTTTACCATTTACAGACTGGCTCAGACCTTCCCACATAGTAATAGCACAAGGAAAGATTTAGCTATAGCTCACCACGCTATAGGCTGTCAAATTTATACGTGACAGACCAATGGTCTGCAGGACGAAAACCTAAGATGCGGGGGCGGGAAAGAAGAGCGCAGGCGGCGGGGCCGCGTAGTACCAACGTCAGTTGTGTGCAAATGTCACCCCTCCTGCGTCGCCCGCAGCCAATAGGACTGTCACGTACGAATTTACCAGTCTATAGCTTTCACTTATATATTGATTTAAATAGAAAGCTAGGAAGCTGGAGAGGTCACTGGTGTGGGACGCGACTTGTGTAGATACACTGGCTCCCTCCCACATCCGTGCTACCTCCTGCGAGGCGGGCGCGGCAGTAGCCGCAGCCGAAAGCCTTAAGAGGCCTATTACATCTCGAATGTGATTTTTGCGTAAAATGTCCATTTTGGCATTTTGTAGTAATTTTGCAGTTGTATTTATCGTTTTTATCGAAATAGGATAATAAATTCATTATAAAATCTTTATTCCTTACGAAGTAACAATTACTATGGTATCAATTTTGCTCAATAATATTATCATAGATAGGAGATGTTCACAGTTAACTTATAACAATTTTCGAAGTTTTTTGGTTTAGAATAAGATTTTTTTCCTATATAAAATCAATGACATCTAAAGATTCGAGGCCGCTACGCACTATTCGACTATATAAGAGATAACATTATATTTTTTTTATTTCACTTGTCTAAAACAGTAGTTCAATCAATGAGCTCAAAAAAGTGCCTTCGCGCACTTTATGAAAATCCTTCTTTGCAATTTTGGGTTTAAATAAAAAGTTAAGCAAAATTTACAAAAAGCGAGGCCGTTACGACTATTCCAATAGCTATTCTACACTATTCAATAAGTAAAATTTGTTAATCTTATTTTTGTTTCTGAGATCCATAACGCCAAAATTGGCCATTTTACGCAAAAATCACTGTCGAGATGTAATAGGCCTCTTAAGCGGCGCAAATACGAAGCTCTTGGCGAGAGCTATGTGTTTGTGCCGTTTGGGGTGGAATTGCTGGGGCCGTGGGGACCAGAAGCTGGCGACCGGAGAGCTGGCAGCGACTTTAGCCAACGAGTTAGCTTAGCAACACAAAAGGGCGACGCTGCCAGCCATTTAAGGACCAAAGTCCCTTGCCGCACGGCAACGATTCTCTTAGACATATTTTTTATTTATAAACTATTTTTAGGTTTTTTAGTTGTAAAGTTATTTAGTTTTAGTTTATCATCGTTTGTTGTTTTCTTGTCTTGTGTATGAATAAATAGAAAAATCTAATGCCCTACCTTAAAGGGTCCTTTATATGTATGTATCTGTCCAAGGAGATGGCACACAGGTTGAGTATGGAGGCCGTGGAGCACATGACGTCACAAGCCACCCAGGTGTCGCAGAACTGCTCACCGAACACCCAATATCTGGAACAATGACATTTATACTCATACATACATACAGACATACATTCAAGGCTATTATCCCCAAAGGGTTAATCAGAGACGAGGCAATGAGGACTGTCGAAGCAGTCTATTGACACAGTCTATGTTTCACCAAATAAAAATGCACACGTGCTTAGCATGATTATGGTGAGCCCATCGCTGCTCTATGCTGTTGAATGTATGTGGAGTGTTGTATATTTAACGCCATCTGGCAAAGACAAATCTGCACAAATGTTTTACTAATTCTTGTCTGAAATATAGATGGCGCTAGACTCGCTGTTGCCCTGTAGTTTCTGTATTTGCCGCAGACAGCGCCAGTCCACTATTATAATTAAAGACATCAGTTGATAAAGGCACTATGTAACATTTAATAAAAAATACATTTTATTAACTGGTTATATGAACTAAACCATACAAAGCAAATAATTGCAATGTTTTAATGTTTCTTTCAATACCAGTCTCATTCATTGATTAATATAATATATCAAAAAAAAATACAGCATTATTAGCAAACTGCATGATAACTCAGAACATTTTATAAGTTACATAGTGCCTTTATCATCTGATGTCTTCAATTATAAGGCGCAATTATAATTTTTTAGCAACTAAGGAAAGTAATAAGCAAGAATAACCAAGAGAAAACCATTAAGCACGTACGAAGTTCATGTGCTCGCAATTCCACGTAGTGCCAACACAACTCCATATCTCACCCAGGAAAACCTTTTAGACATGGAGTCTTGACGGTCGTTTCATAGAAAGTATGTTTAATAAATTAAAAGTAAAAAACCTTTTTTAAAAACCAGCTTTTAAGTTTATAAATGCTCTAAAAAGAAAAAAATAAACTTTTACTCTAATACTTTTACTATCAACTTAAAACGTCATTACTTACAAATTTATATGATATAAAAGGTTGTCGCGAGATTTAAGTTTACTAACTTACGTAAGTACTCGTATTTTCTTAGATTGAAAAATTTAATAGTTAAAATCAATCACATCAAGTTATTTATATAAACTGTGTAATGACGTTATAAGTTTATAGTAAAAGTTTATTTTTTTTCTTTTTAGCGCATTTATATACTTAAAAGCTTGTTTTTGAAAAAGGTTTTTTACTTTTAATTTATTTTTAACTTTTTAGTAATCCCTGGACACGTTTTTCATCTGTTCATCTCACTGAATACAAATATTAATGTATTCAAAATATATTCACGTCCACCAAACCACTACCACTCACCACCCTTCAAAAACAATCCACCCATCATCATCAGCCAGAATAATCCATGCATGCATCCATGAACAATCTACCCATTAAGACAAACAAATCAAACTCGGCGTGGTTGTGTCGTTTAATTACTCAGTTCCTATGGCCACCTTCAAGCTCCATCATCAGACCCTGGTTACTATCTAGCACCAAAGTACTCATCAAGACGAATCAAACCAGCCCATACTCGATGGGATTATGTGGTTTAATCACTGAGTTCTTATGGCCATCTTCCAGCTCCATTATCAGACCCTGGTTACCATCTATCACCAAAGTACTCGTCAAGACGAATCAAACGAGCTGAGACTCGATGGGGTTGCGTCGTTTCTTTACTGAGTTCCTAGGACCACCTTCCAGCTCCATCATCAGATCATACCCTGGTAACAATCTAAAAACAAAGTACTTGTCAAGACGAATGAAACGAGCCGAAACTCGACGGGGTTGCGTCGTTTCGTTACAGAGTTCTTATGACCACCTTTCAGCTCCATTATCAGACCCTGGTTACCATTGAAAGACAAATAACTCGTCAAGACAATTCAAACGAGCCCAAACTCGATGAGGTTGTGTTGTTTCCTTGCGAAGTTCTTATGGCCACATTCCAGCTTCATCATCAGATCAGCACCATGTTATCATAATATTGCATTGTCACGCGATTTACATATGTATGCAAAGTTTCAGCTCAATCGATAACCGGGAAGTGGATCAAAATTGAGTTGCAAAATTCCACCCGAACAAGACATACATACATTGCAAGATAAATAAAAGCTTTTAAAAATGATTATTTACAGGGCACTTACATGGTATTTTAATTTTAATTATAATTATTTGTATAAAAATAATTTTATAATAAATTTTCTTTTTCTTTGACTGGTAAAGGTGTGTATTTGGCCTTCATCTCACCTAATGTGAAGTGATGTAATTAAGGCCGATGGTGGAAGCGCACTTCACCGGATTCCTCAACTTCTGAAGAACACCTGCTCTTGCATCTTATAGACTTAAGCAGCTTCAAGCAATACTGGTTACCAACATGGTTACCAACAGCGGCCGCTCGCGGTTTCACCCGCGTGGTTCCCGTTCCCGTGGGGATATCGGGATCAAAGTATCCTATGTGTTAATCCCGGTTATAAACTATCTGTATGCCGAATTTCATCCAAATTCATTCAGTAGTTTTTACGTGAAAGAGTAACAAACATCTATCCATACTTTCAAACTGTCGCATTTATAATATAAGTAGGATAGTAGGATTAAATCGAATAGTGTGATGTGATGAGAAAATTATTTAAACCAACTTATAATGTTATTGTTTATAATTTTAACGCAAATTTTCTTGCGAACAAATTACAAATGAAAAAAGACTGTCGAAAAAATTTCTACAAGCCGGATTCGAATCCCGCACCCGTCTGGCAATCCGGCTAAGTAAATTTACATTGTAAAAGATGGTGTAAATTTCGTCGGGCTGGATAAGTTCCACCGTAGCTCAACTGGAAAGAACACCTGACCCGGATTGCCAGAAGGGTGCGAGTTCGAATCCCGCTCGTGGAAATTTTTTCGACATTGTCTTTTTCAATTTTGTAAACCAACTTACCCTAAAAGGTCGTTGACTCCAGCGAAGGTCATCACCGCAGCCGCCACCAGCATGTCAGCGATGGCCAGGGACGCGAGGAACAGGTTCCCTATTCGCCTTAGGCCGCGGTCGGTGTATATTGCTATGCAGACCAGGATGTTGCCCGCGACGCTCAGGAATATCAGGAGTGACAGGAATATGCCTGCAGAGAAAACGATGTGTTGTTAAATATATTTTGTTTTAAACAATGTGTAATGGCATGCACTATACAAACTTTAGGGGTAGATCCTTAGCTCAAATATACTTATATCATAAAAAAAATATTTAAAAATTGTTAGGTACATCACTAGATTGTGCGTAGTGGTATATCCCTATGACGACAGACGCTGTACCGTATTTATAATGTGTATTGTGTAATAATAATTAATAAATTATGTGCACCTGAAGAAAATAGTATCATTGAGAAGTCCCGAACCCTCAACAAAGCATAACATAACATGGTGTCAGATTTAAAAGTAAGAAAAATAATATGACGAATCCAGTTGGTGCTGAGCACGTAACAGAATTATAATAAAATAGTGGAATTTACGTAGTAAATTGGTTACTATTTGTTTTTTTCTCTTCATTTTTGGTGTTGAAAATCGATATATTTGTTTTTTCCTTATCTACTGATGTTCGAACTTTTTGGTTACTTTACTGATTGTTATTTACTTGCGACTAGTTTCACCTTTTTTAGAAACTTTTGTTGAAGCGAATTTGATTACCTACATTATTACCACATACTACCACCCACTACCACTTACCACACACTACCACATACGACAAACTACCGGCTAGCATTCGTGAGAGGTCATCGATAGAGTCGTTTAAACACCATCTCAAACAGCACTCACTACCTATCAAACTTATGTGATAATCAGTAATTTAATAATGATATATTCAATCAATCAATCAAATATTTATTTGCTCAAATATGGTACAAAAATTGTTCTTAAAATAATGTTAACCAGCATATTCTATCGTATAATACAATGTGCAAATATTCAAAATTACATTAGACATTACACAAATAATTAACAAATTATAATAAAATCATAGTCAACGTTAATACAATTAAAATAAAGCATGTCAAATATTATCATTTAAGTAGTCGTTAATGGTATAGTACATTTTGTTCATTAAAAATTGAAATAGTTTGGATTTAAATTTATAAAATGTCAGTATTTTTATATCACCAGGCAATTTATTGAAAATTCGAATACACATGCAATGAACGTTCTTTGAATATTATATTAATCTTTGGTCAGGTATACATAGATTTTCTCTTTTTCTGCCTTTATATTCAGATCTATTCTTAGTTTCAAAGAGATTGCTATATTTTTTTACAAAGATTCCTATGTCAAAAATGTAAAGACAGGGTAGGGTATTATGTAAGTATAAGTAATTTGTTTGTTATAATATCTTATATGTGTATGTCTATTTATTTAAATAAATATATTTAATTTATGTATGTATATAAATTAAATAAATTAAAATAAATTTTTCCTACAATCACACCAATTATCTAGCCCAAGAGAAGCTTCGAAGAAACTCGTTAAATGGTTACTAGACAACGGATAAACATACTTAAAATACTTAAATACATACTTATTATACATAGAAAACACCCAGACCCGAGACAATTTAGAAAACAATAATTTCTAAATTGACCCGACCGGGGATCGAACCCCTGACCTCAGAGATGGCGACACCATGAAAACCGGTGTACAAACCACTCGACCAAGGAGGTCGTCAATATAAGTTTAGCGCAATAAGTCTCGCATATTAAATTTTTATCACCACAGCTAAGGTTGGCTGGAAGAGATCTCTTCTAGAGATAAGCTTGCCTTTGTATATATCCTGTGTAACGTGTGTCTCTATGTAATTAATTTGTGCAATAAAGTATTATTATTATGATTTTAACTTTTCGTGATATTGTTATTTTAAATACACACACGCAAAAATCGAAGATAACAAAATAAAAAACGCTGCCAATTCTAAAATATTGAGTTTTGAATTTTTTATGTATATTGTACCTATATTTGTGTGTAGAACCCACCCCAAAAGTTTGAACAGTGCATGCCAATCGCAGATCATAAGTGGTCTGTGATGCCAATACACATTGTATAACTTTAATGCTAATTTTGTTACCTACAAATTAGAAATCGGAAAATGATGAAAACAAACACAAACAGGATTCGAACCAGCAACCTTCAAACATTTCGGCCCTTCCAATTAAGCTACAGTGGATCTTATCCAGCCCGCCGAAATTCGTCAACACTAGGTATTTACTCAAAGTAAAAAGTACTTTGACAACCAAAGGCGCCCATTCAATGTCAACGACTACGTCATTAGCATCCGATCCTAATATTTTTACAAGTATTAAAGATCAGTCAAGAATTAGATAGATAGGTTTAGTGGGATATTTTTATCCAAGCTCTATGAATACAAGGTATTGGTGCCCAGGCTTCTCAGCAAACGCACAAAAATCCGTTTAAATAAAACAGTTATACGCCCAATTCTAATGTACGGCAGTGAGGCCTGGACACTAACTCTCAAAGAAGAGACTAAGCTTCTGGTGGCAGAAAGAAAGGTCTGGAGGAAGATTCTGGGGCCAGTACGCACACAAGATGGAATATGGAGAAGGAGGAAGAATGTGGAGCTAGAAGATCTGGTGGACGAACCGAACATCATAGGCGAGATAAAAGCCCACAGACTTCGCCGGCTGGACCACCTTGAGAGGATAGTAAACGATCGTGTGGTGAAGCGAGCTTCCCTGGGACGGCCTAGTGGCCGACGGCCAGTTCGTCATCCCAGGTACCGCTGGGGAGATGAAGTCGAAAAAGACTTGCGCGGGCTCCACGCGGAACACTGGCGGGAGGTGGCGCGGGACAGACCCAAGTGGAAGCTCATTATTATCGGAGGCAAAGACTCACTTTAGGTCGCTGCGCCAACTCAGTTAGTTAATTAGTTATGAATATTGGAAGTTCAATATACAAGTACCTCCGATGTCTTTCTCAATACAGGGTGTTTTGTGATAAGCATAAAATTAACTAACCTGTCGAGTAGCGGTGAAAGAATACTACCACCCCCTCTCTTCTCTTGGGTGTCGTAAAAGGTGACTAACGGACTAAAGACTGCACACATACATCCAACAGCAAAAAGCGGCGATAGGCGCACCACCTGTCACGCTGTGCAGATTTGCAGTCGCTATTTGGTGAAAAGTGTACTATGGTAGAGGACTGCTTTTGCTGTCCTCATTGCCTAGTCTCTGACTAACCCTTCGGGGATAATAGCCGTGATTACATGTATGTATTAATTAACTACTTGCATGAGAACAACTCTGGTTTTGCAAAAAAATCTGCTGTTCCCCACGAAACTGCAAATTAATACCATAAATGTAAAGAACAGCTGTTTTTCTTTCGTTTACATTACCAAGCAGCTTGTGCACTATAAACTTGGTAGAAACATTACATTTATACATGTTACAATTTTATCCTTATTCAGTAAATAAAATGTGTCACAACAAATACAGAAATATCAGAGACACGGCGTTTCTTTTGCTTCTATTCGTTCTGTCAAAAGAAAATTCCGTTTTCCCGCCCTTTTGTGTGGATGTACGAAAGTCAGGTTTCTCCGAGCATAAAATATAATTTGACATTTAGCTACCTACGTTACGCACTGTGAGTTTTCCAAACGATGTCATACGCAGTCTTATTTAGGAAATAGTTTGTTGTCATCGTAACTAACTATATTGCTTGAAGAACTTATATAGAAAGAATATTTATAACATACATACATACATACATACATACATAATCACGACTATATTATTTCCAAAGGGTTAATCACAGACTAGGCAATGTGGAAAGCAAAAGCAGTCATGTACCATAGTCCACTTTTCACCAAATAGCGACTGCACATGTGCTCAGCGTGACAGGTGGTGAGCCCATCGCCGTATGGTGATGTCTAGTGCGATAGAGTCTATGCTGTTGGATGTATGTGCAGTCTTTAGTCCGTTAGTCGCCTTTTACGACACTGAAGGGAAGAGAGGGGTTTGTAGTATTATTTTGATGAGCCCATCGCCGCTCTATGCTGTTGGATGTATGTGCAGTCTTTAGTCCGTTAGTCGCCATTTACGACACCCAAGGGAAGAAAGGGGATGGTAGTATTCTTTTGATGAGCCCATCGCCACTCCATGCTGTAGGATGTATGTGCAGTCTTTAGTCCGTTAGTCGCCTTTTGCGACATCCAAGGAAAGAGATGGAAAGACTTCCTACCTTTCACATACCTATATTTTGTCGATTTGTACAGCGGCTTCTTATTCAATACTTATTAATTTTAAAGTTTAAAAATAAATATGTCTAGTTCTAGTAATGAAGAACTAAATTTACAGTCTACACCGCCGGAAATATTAAGTGAAGCACAAAATGTTATCGATGACAGCCTATTACCGTCTAAGTCCAAAGAAAGATATAATTATGTCGGCTTACCAAAGATACTAATAAAACAACAAAAACACGCAGTCATTTTCAGAAAATGTGTTTTCCTCACAAGTGAGTTGAAAAACGTCGTATGAAACGCGTGTGCATTGGTAATTACAATCATGACCTGTCTCGATTTTAATGGCCAACATAGCACACTTGTATCATAATGTACTATTTCAAAACCCATCAAAAGCGCGGTAACTCAACTGTCAAACTTCGGCAACTAGCGATGGAGTAGTCACGAGCAAAAATATGTAAACAATTGTAACTCTTAACACGATGGAGTCAAATTGTATACATATTAGTGCTTATGACTGTACTTTGACATTAGGGATGTGCTTATCAATTGATCTAATTTTCGTGTAATAGTATGTACCTACCAACAAGCAGTATGGAGAGGAGTGTGACTGCGTCTGGGTCGTCGGCGTCTTCATATTCCACTATAGTGTCGTTCACCTCTAGCACCACCTGCCGACAAATATCATCATCATCATCATCATCATCATCAGCCTATAAACGTTCCACTGCGGGGCGCAGGCTCTTCTACATAATTTAAAACTCAAAAAGTCAAAAATCATGAAATTAAAAATTATTAAGTTACGATGGACGATTAAAATGAAACTTCAAAAAAGTTTGTTCGAATAAAATTTACATTAAAGTTTAAATTAAATTAATTTAATTTAATTAAGTTTATTTTTAATTTTATTTTTAATTTTTTTTTTTAAAGTTCATTTGAATCATCCTAACTTAATAATTTTCCTACTCTCACACCAAGTATCTAGCCAAAGTAAAGCTTGTTTTAAAATTAGTTTTTATAGAATAAAAAAAAACTGAAAACTGTAATACTGTCCATTACTTTAATTGCACCGGATCACGATGTATAAATAATACATAATTTTTATAGTACTCCATTTTTTATTTTTAGGTTAACATTTTGTATGTTTTGTGTATTAAATGTTGATTTGTTTTTAGTTCTGAGCGCAGTTGTTTTCTATCTAACTAGCTTCCTACTCTAATGATATCCGGCAAAGAATGGATAACAGTTATCCGGTAGCAGGGTCTGTTAAAAGAAATCTATTTTTAAAGAAAAGCTTGCCTGTATTTGTAAGTAGTCTAAAATGTTTATCATTTTACTTGTATAATATGTACGAACTAATAACTATATTAAAAAGTAAAAAAGAAATGGTGAAATTAATCTATTGTGATTGAGAATGAAGTTTAGTCAGCACATCCTATTTGCACCAGTATCGGGTTCAGCCACAAACAGTTTCATCCATTTTCTAAATCTTATGTTTCAAAAACACAGACACGGCTATTCCATTACAACAGTCCGTGATCAGGATCAACACTGACAAATTATAATGTAGCAATTTTTTCATGACAATATGATGTTCCTCGCCACATTACTGACGATTGCCAATTACCAGTATCTCCATCCAAATCGGATGCCATCACCGTTTGTACCCCTCTCCCCTTGCCTAACCCCCCATCAAATGATTAAATTTAATCCACTGATCACAAACCGCGTAATCCTCACGCGAAATTCACTGAGCAAAATTTTATCGAGGTTCAATATATCGGTGTCTATTACGACGTACGAATGTGTAGACATTCGATGCATGTTTCGCTGTAAAGTAATCGTAGTTGGTTAGGGTGGACTAGGCCGATGTCAAAAATGTCCATGGGCTACTGTAACTGCAAGACCTAATAATACTGTAAACGCTTTTTGCATAAACCTGAGAGCAACCGGTATTTACATAAAAATAGTTGACGGTATGCAAGTAACTTTTAATTATGAGGCGACCCTCAGCCTCTCTCTTAGACTCAGTCTCGCTGTGACCGCGGACCCTGTAAAGGGTCAGAAGTAGGACTAAAATAAAACTATAAAAAAAAATCTTTATTACTCATCATCGATTTTATAATTGCGCTCAGAAAGAAGTACAACTTTGCCGCAGATCCTTTAAGAAGGACATTGCCAAGGCGAAGTCTTCATTCATAGGTAGAATCGGCGAGAGGCTAGTGCGTCTTCCTTCGGGGACGCGTGCGTTCTGGTCTCTCGCCAAGGCTATCTTAGGGAATTATTGTCAGCCGTCCCTACCACCATTGCACAAGACCGATGACTGCCTGGCCTATACTGCAAAGGAGAAAGCCAATCTCTTGGGCTCTCTTTTCGCATCAAACTCGACCTTGGAAGATGGGGAAAACTCTCCACCAACCATACCGCATTGCGCTTGTACAATGCCAAACGTTCAGTTCCTGCAAAGGTCAGGTTCGTAAGGCTCTGTTTTCTCTTGATCCATAAGGCGAGTGGGCCTGATGCAGTTCCACCCATTGTGCTTTGGACGTGTGCTCCTGAATTGGCACCAGTTCTAACGCGCCTTTTCCGGCTCTCTTACACTACTGGCGTCGTCCCGAGGTCTTGGAAGACAGCCCTTGTCCACCCGATTCCAAAAAAAGGCGATCGCTCAGATCCGTCCAACTACAGGCCATCCGTCCAGCTACTAAGTGATCGCCAGTATGGTTTCATCGCGGTCGTTCGGCTGGAGATCTTTTAGTGTATCTTACTCACCGATGGGCGGAGGCAGTCGAGAGTAAAGGGGAGGCACTGGCAGTTAGCTTGGACGTAGCAAAAGCTTTTGACAGGGTATGGCATAGGGCTCTTCTCTCTAAACTTCCATCATACGGGCTTCCTGAGAAATTGTGTTCATGGGTTGCCAGCTTTCTTACTGGGCATAGCATCAGAGTCGCAGTCGACGGTTCGTGCTCCGACATGAAGCCCGTGAATGCTGGAGTCCCGCAGGGGTGTGTGTTATCCCCTACTTTGTTTCTTCTGCATAACAATGACATGCTGCATAACAATAGCATTCATTGCTATGCAGACGACAGTACTGGGGATACGCTCTACACCGGGCGAGTAAATATTTCTCTGGAAAGCGTCATCGAGAGCCGGAATAAACTTGTGACTGACACCGAGAACATGTTAAGTCATGTCTCGGATTGGGGCCGACATAACCTAGTCCACTTTAACCCCTCCAAAACACAAGTTTGCGTATTTACCGCGAAAAAACATACCTTCGTTGTACCTCTGAACTTTGAGGGAGGTCCCCTTGATACCAATCCGACTATTGGAATCCTTGGCGTCGATATTTCGAGTGACGTTTAGTTTTGTGGTCATTTGGAAGGTAAAGCTAAATTAGCTTCGAAAAAGCTGGGTGTGCTCAATAGAGCGGGTCAGTATTTCACGCCGGCCCACCGTTTACAACTGTATAAAGCACAGGTCAGGCCGCATATGGAATACTGCTCCCATCTCTGGGCTGGAGCACCCCAATACCAACTCCTTCCATTTGACCGCATTCAACGCAGAGCTGCTCGAATGGTCGACAACGTGGTTATTTCAGGTCGGCTCGATCCACTGGCTCTTCGGAGAGACGTGGCGTCTCTCTGTATATTGTACCGTATATATCATGGGGAGTGTTCTGAGGAATTGTTCCGCTTGATCCCTGCCGCTGATTTCCTTCACCGCACTACACGCAATCGACTGTCATTCCATCCACATCACCTTGATGGATGGCTTTCTACTACTGTTCGTTTTTCAAGAAATTTCTTGCCTAGAACTACAGTGTTGTGGAACCAGCTTTCGGCGGCGGTATTTCCGGACCGTTACGACTTAGGGATCTTCAAAAAACGAGCCTATTCCTTCCTTAAAGGCCGGCAACGCGCCTGCGATTTCTCTGGTTTTGCGGGTGTCCATGGGCGGCGGTGATTACTTTCCATCAGGTGACCCGCTTGCTCGTTTGCCTCCTTCTGCTATAAAAAAAAAAATGGTTGAGACATCCCAGAAAGTAATACAATACTCGTGTTGGGCTTGACTCGCTGTTCCCAAGATAATAAATTAATATTGAGTAGTACTAACAATTAGTAGTTAATATTACAAAAGGTAAAAATTACAAACTATTTTATATCTGTGTGTGATGTGTGAGGGTGTGTGTGTGTGTGTGAGGGTGTGTGTGTGTGATGTGTGAGGGGCTGTGTATGTGTGTGTGTAGGTGGGGGGGGGGGGGGGGCGTGTGTAAAAAGGTGTGTGGAAATTATAAATGCAGAGGACTGCTTTTGCTGTCCTCATTGCCTAGTCTCTGACTAACCCTTCGGGGATAATAGTCGTGATTATATGTATGTATGTATATGTTTTTGAATACAGAGCTCACTTTTCTAAATTTACATATTAAATGTCTATAAAGTGGAAGCAGCCAGACCAACGAGTCCAGCTGATCAACGATAATAGAGTAACTTACACATAGTTAAAATTGCGACTTCGGCTACGACGCTTAATATGACGCCCCATCAATTTTATTAAGACAGATTTTCAATTTTTTAGACTACCTCTTTGGTCGAGTGGTTTGTACACCGGTTTTCATGGTGACGCCATCTCTGAGGTCTCGGGTTCGATCCCCGGTCGGGTCAATTTAGAAACTATTGTTTTTCTAAATTGTCTCGGGTCTGGGTGTTTTCTATGTATAATAAGTATGTATTTAAGTATTTTAAGTATGTTTATCCGTTGTCTAGTAACCATTTAACGAGTTTCTTCGAAGCTTCTCTTGGGCTAGATAATTGGTGTGATTGTAGGAAAGATTTATTTATTTTTTTTATTTATTATTAACTAGCATCCCGCCCGCGACTTCGTCCATGTAAAGACAACGTTCCAAGTGATTTTACAAAAAAAAATCATCCCCATAAACCTTATCCAGCCGGCCTAGCATGCGCAACACGAGAACTCTTCTCGACCCGTTTCTCGTGTTTTATACATGGATGATAGAATAGACTGATTAGGTCAAGGATCATAAGACCGCCGGAGGTCGCAAAACAATCGATTTTAAATTGTGTCTGGTTTTACGATCCTCAGGGGGTTATTAGTAGTTTTTGCATAAACTGTGGTATTTTTGTCTACAAACCTTAACAAAAACCTTAAAATGATTTGATGTAACTGACAGTTAAAAAATAAAAATAAAAGAATTTGCCAAATAGGTGCACCCGTTCTGTGGAGATGAGCAAACATTCATTCGAGGCAAGGGTTTACACTTAGATGGAATCGCGACTTCGGCCACGACCCTTATTATCACGCCCCATCCATTTTATGGTGCTTTCCAGTGTAATGGCAAAATGGTGTATGGCGTTTCTGGTCGTTTAATAATAGTGTGTCACCATTCAACGCTGTTTAGGGTTGTACACTAGCCCCCTTACTTATAAAAAGTAAAAAAGTAAAGAACAGCCTGTAAACTGTCCTACAGCAAGGCAAATGCCTCCAACATATGTAACAATGATAACAAATTACTTATATTATAATCACTATTTAAATATCTTTATATTTGTTTAATCTAATTTTTGTATCGATACATCCTATCTATCTTATAGATAATCAATCATTCAATCGAACTCTAGTTGACAGTTTGTTCCATAGACTACGTATGTTCGTTCCGTCAGCCATCGGCCATTCCGATTCTAACACACGTCGAGTACAGATTTGTTTTGTGAATTACTGCGTGTGAATAAATAGCTTTTGTGCAAAGTTTAGTGTTTTTTCTACAAAATTCATCTGAGCGTTTTACAGAGTAGCTAATGATGTTGACATATTTAACTGCTTTTTGAATGAATTCACAAAAGTCACATTGTTTGTTCTTTGTTACAGAAATAGTTAGAAAGTAGGTAAAGACACAGTGTAGTTACTTACTTTTCTGAATATGTTCTGAATATTTTATAGTTGTAAGTTTGTAAATAGATAAATAAAAAATATTCGATTGTAAATACACACATCAAAAGTGTCTAGGGATCAAGCATTTTTATGCGGATTTCTTGAGATTGAGATGTGGCTTTGTAATAAATTTATGATTTTATAAATTTATATGGATCCTTTTTGGTGCATTTCATAATTTGAAACAGGAACTTTCAATCAATTTCTAGTAAAAGATGAAAATCAGCTGTCAATATTTTCCCTATAAAAACATACAACGCATTGAAGACATTATTAGTGCTACTGTTTCCCTACTACTGATTAAAACCAACGTTATTATGGAGCGGCGACGTCATTTAAGCAGGGAAGAAATGCTCAGAGCCGTGGGAATGATAGAAGCTGGTTCCCGGCAACGTACTGTGGCTTTAGCTCTGAATACAAGTCAGAGTGTTATCAGTCGACTTTGGACACGTTAAGGAAGCACTGGTACCGTGGCTGAGCGCCATGGAGGACGGTATCGCTGCACCACACGGAGACAAGACCGATACATTCAAATCACAACTCGAAGAGCTCCAACAATAACCGCCATGATGTTAGCCGTGAGGCTTCATCACTCTTCAGGGAACTTAATTAGCGACCAAACAGTCAGAAACCGCTTGCATGAAGTGAACCTTCATTCCCGAAGACCGCTAAGGGTACCACCTATAGCAATGCACAATCGTAGGATACGATATCAATGGGCTCTTGAACACAGAAATTGGGCAGAAGAACAATGGCGTTTCGTGTGCTTTTTGATGAGTCTCGTTTTGGTATGAGACCGGATACAAGACGTATACGACACTGGAGAACCCCTGGACGCCAACAGCGATTAAAATCCTGCCAGGAAGTCCATCCTTATAGTGGTGGAACCATCATGGTATGGGCGGGTATTTGGATCGGCGGAAGAACTGAGTTGATTTGAATCAGAGGCAACCTCAACGCTCAAATTTATGCTGAGACGATTGTATCAGACGTCATCGTTCCTCTACATGCAAATCGGTCCCTTATTTCAGTTAATGCATGATAATGCACGACCGCACACCGCAAGAGTTGTAAGACAGACTCTCGCCGCAGCTAACATCAATGTCATGCCCTGGCCTGCTCAGTCGCCAGACTTGAACCCGATTGAGCATGCATGGAATATGCTACAGAGAAAAGCTCTGCCGAATATGGAGGGTATCCAGTCGCAAGAAGACCTTTTTTTGTTGTTGCAACGAACATGGGCGGCCATTCCACAGCGTGATTTGGATGAACTCATTTTGAGTATGCCAAACCGATGTTCTTGTGTTGTTAGTGTTCGCGGTAGAACAGGTAGCGCAGGTTCTCCTGAGTGGTAAAGCCACGCTGCGTTGCAGCACGCATTGGGCCGGCTCGCCCGGCGTAATACCACCCTCTCACGAATATTCGGCGTGAAATAATGGCACTTGGTGCTGTTGTGTTTCGTCCGACCAGTGAGGGTTCCGGAGGCCCCTTCCCCCCCCCCCCTCCCAATTCCTATTCCTTCCTTAAACCTATTCCTCTCATAAAGGCCGGCAACGCATCTGCGATTCCTCTGGTTTTGCGGGTGTCCATGGGCGGCGGTGATTACTTTCCATCACGTGACCCGCCTGCTCGTTTGCCTCCCTCTTTTATAAAAAAAAAAAAAAAAAGAAACACGGATTATTAATTGTTTAAGTTACCCAATAAAATTTTAAAGAAAACTGTTATTTCAGTCTTTTTTTCGAACTTTAATGTTAGTGGTTCAAATGACAAAAATCCCTTATTAGGAAAATGGCAAATTTCTTTATTAATGCAAAGGTGACTTGGTTTATCGTTACTGTAGACAAACGAAAACACTTTATTTGATGAATCCTTAAAGAAAATTTTAATTAATATCAATCAGGAGAAAAGTTATTGCAAAAATATATGTTGATCCCTAGACACTTTTGATGTGTGTAGGTTAGGTTAGAAAATTTTATAAGTGCTTATACTGTCGCATTGGGTTTTTACCTGTAATGATAGTATTAAGTTTTGTTGTTTTAAATAAATAAATATTGAAATCAAGTCATTGCTACAATATAGGCTAGTTGACTAAATTTCAAAATCATATTAAAACGAATAAAATATCAACTATTTTACATGTTAGCACTTGTTCATTATTCTACAGATGTCCTCTCCCCTCCTATCCGATCCTATTTCACACCTACATACGTACATTCGTTACCTACATTACTTACCTGTTTATCTATTTTATCCTAAAAATACATTATGTTTCAAAAAATCGATCATTTACAATATTTATTTTGGGCTTTTATATTCCGATTTAAATTTACTGCAAAAACGCTTAAGACCGCCATATTGAGTAAATGACGTCAAGCCGTACCAAACATCCGTTTAGTTTGAGACTTTTGGCACGGCGTGACGTCACGGCTTTTAAGTTCCGTATGTAATGTGTAATGCGTATTATTGTAGATTTTTTTCTTTAAAAATGTTAATAATCCCAATTCTTTGTAATTAATATTTTAGATATTTTGTATCTATAAATCAAAATTGATCATTAGAAACGCCAATCCACTCGATTTATTCTTAATGGACACAGGCCTTGTAATGGCTCGCGACACGCTTGCTAAATACGGGTGGGTAAACATTTAAAAACGGTTGACCGTTGAGGCTAATTCTAAATTAAAAATGTTTGTAATATTCAATAAGAAAAATGCGAAAAGTGTTCCGTTTTATTTTCGAACTCAGGAAAAACTTAACGTTATTTTCTCAATAGGATTTAATAATTAGGACAACGTCTGTCAAGTCATCTTATTATAAAACATACATACTTGAATTTACTTACATTGGTAGGTAAAATAGAGGCAAACTCCATTTTAGGCGACTAGCTTGCGGTGCATGGCTCAGGTCTTCGTGTCCACTTTCAGCAGCAAACTGTTCAGACAGTGCACACGCCACGCGATGTGTAAACACGCCATTTTGTTATTAAGTCACATATCTGAAACAAAAGAGGGAAGTGTCAAAATATATACCTACTACTCGTAATAACAAAGAGCGGTGTGTGTAGAGCCGTCTTACTAAAGTATACTGCCAATCGCTCTCTTAACTGGGGTGTTGTAAAAGGCGACTAACGGATTAAATATACATAATTTAACAGCAAAGAGCAGCGATGAGCTCAACACCTATTAAGCTGAGCACATTTGCGTAGTTGTAATTTGGTGAAACAAGGACTAATGGCAGAGTAAAATAACAACACATAATAATCCAAACCAATGTATAAAATAAAATTATGCATTATATGTTACCCATTACAAGTAATAACAATTGATTTCAATGATGGAACTCTTTGCTTTTCACTAATGTTATTCACCTCTGACAAAACTTTTTGTGAGTGTGAAAGTTGACGCCACAGGGCGCGTTGATGTCGCCGCGTAATGAGTTCTAAACATTTTTGTGTAATTAACGATTTCTAACTTACTCCGATTGCCAGTGCTGATTGTTTTGTTTGGCCATTTAATTACATTGTATTGCATTATTTAGTTTTGCCGTCAAACAACATTGTTTTTGAAATTGCTGCCCCAATTTGAATGTAGGTAAAAGGATAAAAGGAATGGTATCGGCATGATCACCACGATTGCCAAATGCGGCTTAATGATCACAAAACCAGGTTATGCATACAAAACACTTTATCATCATCTCTCCTTCTCCCTTCCTCCATAGGAGTACGCGTGCTGGTCTCCGGAGTCACCAATTTACAATCTCTAATATTCCATCACGCACAAAGAAATTTGGTGACACGTTTCTTTGACTGATCCTACATGTCTTACGCTGCACCAGTTGTCATCGCGCCTGGACTTCATTTCCACTTAACATCAGGTGGAGTGTGGTTATTTGCCGGGCTAAGTATTAAAAAAACCGAGGTGCTTTAATGTGATATACATACATACATTTGCTCCCGACTATTATCCTGGAAGGGTTAGTTAAGGCAATGAGGACCGCAAAAGCAAAAAAAAAAAGCAGTCCACTGCCACAGTCCACGTTTCACCAAATAACAACTGCACATGTGTTCAGCGTAATTTGCGTACCATTTTCGGTTTGTTGACAATCTGTCCTTTTGAGAATCTGTCCATATGAGTATTAACCTATTTAGCGTCCTTGTACTATTATGATACTACTAGCGACCGCTCGCGGTTTTACCCGCGTGGTTCCCGTTCCCGTTGGAATATCGGGATAAAAAAGTATCCTATGTGTTAATCCGGGTTATAAAATATCTGTATGCCGAATTTCACTCAAATCCATTCAGTAGTTTTTACGTGAAAGAGTAACAAACATCCATCCATAGGTATGGATGGATGTAAGTAGGTACTTACAAACTTTTGCGTTTATAATATTAATAGGATGATAGCTCAGGTTTTGTGATATGTCATTGTTCTATTGATGGTACCATCCAATAGTACAACAGTAATAAGATGAATTTCATTTTGTTAATGTATTAGTAGTACCACTGACATTTATTTGGCCAGCAAACCCTGGACATTTGAATATGTATAGTTTTTAAAGGTACTAGCGATATAAAAGTGTGTCACTAGTACTATTGATGGTACTATCAAATGGTACTACAGCAATAAAGCGAGTCCATCGCCGTTCTATGTTGTGATGTGTGTGCAGTCTTTAGTCAGTCGCCTTTTACGACACCCTTTATAAGAGATGGGTTGCTAGTATTATATATATATATATATATTTTTTACGGGAAACGGGGAAGCGCTTGGCCTTCATCTCACCTGATGGTAAGTGACGATAAGGCCGACGGTGGAAGTGCTCTTCACCCGGAATCCTCAACCACTCAGGAACTGGCTATCTTATCTCTAACTGTCGGACCACAACTATGCTATAAACATCGTTGTTATGGCGACAGACTTAGATAAGATGGTGGTAGCTAGCCAGGCGGACATAATAGCCCTACCACCAACCAAACCGAGCACACAAAGATGTACCCCCCGCTGGGAATCGAACCCGGGACCTCTGGCTCTGAAACCGGTGGCTTAGCCACTAGACCACGGAGGCGGTTAAAATATTAATGAGCACTCACCACAAAGCTCCTGTAATATAATATGGTAAGTTTTACTTATACGTTTTTCGACAAAAAAAGTCTAGATCGTTAAAGAAATAATGACGATATAACATACTCCGCCAATAAGTCACATCACCCAAAGGCATGAACAACTGAACGAACGATCGTTACCAAGTTTTAATTAAACCGTCTGATAAGTTCCGAATTGCAGAACTCACTTTATTACCGCTAAGTATTTCTTGGGTACGTTTAAAATGCATGCCATAATTATGCTAAGTGCGTAGGCATCTTCTTTTTTAATACATACGTAATAATCAAGACTAATTATCTCCGAAGGGTTAGTCAGAGACTAGGCAATTAGGACCGAAAAAGCAGTCCTTTACCATAGTCCACTTTTCACCAAATAGCGACTGCACATATGCTCAGCGTGACATGTGGTGAGCCCATCGCCGCTCTATGCTGTTAGGTGCATGTGCAGTCTTCAGTCCGATAGTCGCCTTTTACGACACCCAAGGGAAGAGAGGGGGTGGTAGTATTCTTTAACCGCTATGCAACACGGTTATTTTATTATTTTTTTTTATATAAGAGGGAGGCAAACGAGCAGGCGGGTCACCTGATGGAGAGTAATCACCGCCGCCCATGGACACCCGCAAAACCAGAGGAATCGCAGACGCGTTGCCGGCCTTTAGGGGAGGAATAGGTTTAAGGAAGGAATAGGAATTGGGAGGGGGGGGGGGGGAAGGGGCCTCCGGAACCCTCACTGGTCGGACGAAACACAACAGCACCAAGTGCCATTATTTCACGCCGAATATTAGTGAGAGGGTGGTATTACGCCGGGCGAGCCGGCCCAATGCGTGCTGCAACGCAGCGTGGCTCTACCACTCAATTGTAATGTATGTATTGATCAATTGTTTGGATTGATCAATTGTATGGAAGTAGGCTACAATTGATCAATTGTAGCCTACTTCCAATGATTTGTCCATTGCCCAGCAGTGGGACAGTGTTTACCATAATTATACACTACTTTGCTTGCTTGGTACGCACTTGGCACCCAATAGGCACTTCCAACTAAATACGGCATCCGTTCGATTCAAATTCGCGCAAGGAAAATATCCGCGAATATTCTTATAAGCGCCTTTTACGATGAGAGTACAAGCAATTTAGTTGGAGAGCATATTTCGGGGGCTGCCCGAATTTACTTATGCGAATATAAGTATTTGTTGAGGAATTACGTGTCTCGAGAGATGCGGCGTAAATCCTTCGGGTGCCATGTTTTATTTTAAACCGCTGTGTGATTTAATTAAACAATTAATTTTGGTGTCGCAATCGTCGGGGATGATGGAGATAAAGCTTTGGAGAGACATTTTGGACGTTTTGAGGTTTTGGATGTGGGGTTCGTTCCTTGTTTTTGATTTAGATGTAACCCGCTTTTCAAATTTTGCTTTTTACGACCTTACGATTAGAAAGTAAAGTTTATAAATTGAGATTATATAGATAGAGTCTAAAAAATGGTAATACTTTTTTTATTAGTAAGAAAGAAGTTACAGAAAGGATATAACAATTTAGTTAACATAAAATTAAATAATCTATATTTATAAAAGTACTTTGAAATATTAACTTTTTATCTGTTGCTACTAAAATTAAACAATTTTATTTTAAAAAAAATCGGGTATAATGAAAAAAGAAACATTCTTACAAACCTTGTCGTAACAATGACGAACACAAAAAAAAAGTTATTTAAACAGGTGCAGCCGTTCTCTAGCGATGGGCGTACATTCGTGGCCTTTAATATTTTTATATACATAGATTTAAAAAAAAACAATTCTGATTTCAAATTCAAAGACAAATAATCCGGAAATACCTTATTTGACAAACTCTAAGCCTCGTTTTAAGGGTCTGCTCACATGACGTGACATAATGTCTAACGAGCGCAAGCTTTTCCGTGATCGAGTTGCAAGCGTGAACTCTTTATGACGTGTGACGTAGCTACGACGACCGTAGCGTTGTCAGGTTTTTAAACGGTAATGGTGCCGTAGCGTGTCGTAACGTTTACTTGAATGTGATGCTACGAATCATGTAGCAGAGTCGAGTCATACTATTCGGTCATAGTAGTCAATACTATAATTATTATGCATTTATCGTGTGGTTTTAGTGTAACCATTTTTGACTATAGCATTAAAAATGCGTGCTTTTGCTTTTTTCTTATAAGCGGCAGATAATTAAACAGCACTTTGCGGTTTGGTAACTGAATCAGTATTTAGTAAAAAATTGAAACGACATTTGAAATCAGTTTAGCAATGAGTAAAGTTATAAAACGTAAATTTTAATGTAACTACAAAATAATTTCATTCCAAAATTCTTATATAGATTAGAGTTTTTAGTAAGGTTACCCATTTTTAATTAGGCAACAAAAGTGCTTAAACAAAGCTTTCATTCTAAAAGTAAAGTGTGTTTCTAAGAGTCGACTCATCATCATTATCATCATCAGCCTATAAGAGACCCACTGCTGGGCAAACTTTCCCACATAGACCACAGCACATGGAGAGATTTTGCCATAACCCACCATGCAAGACCAATACGGCTTGGCAAGTTATAGGTAGATATATAGATAAAATGCTTATTGAACACACACATACAGAAATCACAAAATATAGTTGTACATAAATATAGTTATATTGTCATCATACGACAATAACCAAGACCAACGGCTTTACGTATTTTCCAAAGAACGGAGGAGATGTTATATTTAAATTTGGTCACCCATCCAATGATCCGGCATCGCAAAAGTTATTATACTGACAAGGCCACAAATTGAATATATTAGCCACTGCGCCATCGACTGTACTTATTACAAAAAATATACATACAAAATCACGATTATTATCCCCGAAGGGTTAGTCAGAGACTAGGCAATGAGGACAGCAAAAGTAGTCCTCTACCATAGTTCACTTTTCACCAAATAGCGACTGCACATGTGCTCAGCGTGACAGGTGGTGAGCCCATCGCCGCTCTATGCTGTTGGAAGTGTATGCAGTCTTTAGTCCTTTAGTCGCCTTTTACAATCAAGAGAAGAGAGGGGGTGGTAGTATTCTTTCACCTAAGCGACACGGTTGCGTTCGACTCTACTTATTATAAAAAAGTAAGTATGAAAACATTTTCAATGTTGATAATATGTTTGACCGAAAGATAAGAGTTGAAAGTTTCATTTTGCTTTAACATAAACATTGTTCTTTACATTTTCAAAGCTAGCGTGCTTGTCCGTAAAATGCATCTAGCACATTCATTCTCATTAGAAAGTAAGCTTATCTGGCAGTATAATATGTGAAAATGGAGTAGGATTTTATTTCTAAAGCTGTTATGCCTCCTTTAAGCGCCCTCAACTTGTGAGAAATGTATAAGTACAAAAGTAAATTCTATTTAAAAAAATAAAAATAACGCTTTATTTACTGGTAGACGATTAGCTAAGGTGCTGGCAAGAGCTGGATGAGAGTGGCCACGGATCGTGCTCGTGGTATAGAGGCCTATGTCCAGCAGAGGACAAATATAGGCTAACGATGATGATGATAATGATGATGATTGCCTGAGCGCACGGCCCCTCATCATCATCAGTTCATTCACTCATTTTCATTCATTCATTCACGGCCTCATAATCTGAGGTTCATAGTTTAAATCCCAAGCGTGTTTCGGTTTTTTCGATGCGATCGATGTCGTAACAGTGTCGCGTAACGATGAAAGAATACTACCCCCTCTCTTCCCACGGAAGTCGTAAAGGCGATAGACTAAACACTGTTTAGACGATGGGCTCACCACCTGTCACGCTGATCACAGCCATGTGCAGTGTACATACTATTGTAATTGTAATTGAATTTATCTGAAATTATAAATAATCCTTGAAATGTGCCATATTCTGTCACTTTTTTGAATTACAATTTAACGTTAACCTTGAAATCTGCCAAATTCTGCCATTTTTTAATCGTTAGCATAGTCTGTCATAGTTAAAATTCAAGTGCTAAATCTGCCCAAATGGCAAAAATCTGCCACAAATGGTCACCTGCTCTTATGTGACTATGTATGTCAGTATTTTAACAACATCAATGTCAGTACCATGATTTGTTACAGTCAGATATCATGATAACCAGTTCCTCAGTAGTTGACGATTACGGGAGAAGTGTACTTTCACTATAGGCCTTATCGTAACTCACCATCAGGTGAGATGAACTTCAAGTGGTTCCCTGTGTAGTGGATCATAAAAAGCTGTATAATAATTCACTTAGGAGTCCCTTAAATCGTTGAGACATCGTAAACGCTTCGTGGTGCTTGAAATCTAACTCTAAAAACGTAGATAAGTATACTTAATGTTATCTAGAAGTTTTAGGCTCTTCGCCCTCATT
Source organism: Scoparia ambigualis (assembly GCA_963921215.1). Lineage (NCBI taxonomy): Eukaryota > Metazoa > Arthropoda > Insecta > Lepidoptera > Crambidae > Scoparia > Scoparia ambigualis. Next base: position 11,433,706 of record OY992524.1, on the reverse strand, counting down.
GCCAAACTTATGGCAGTCATTTTCACCGAGGAGCCAGAATGATAAGATGGAGTTGTACAAAAGATCCAAATGGGTCAACGTGCTAAATATAGTGTAATCAAAGGTTTACGAGACAATACACATTGAAAGAAAGCACTTTAAAAAACCACCACGTGTTTAATTACTCAGAACCTAAACGCATACATACAACTGAAGCGTTAGTCAGCTGTTGGATGTGTGCAGTCTTTAGTACGTTAGTCACCTTCTACGACACTCAGGGGAAGTGATGGGTCGGTAGTATTCTTATAATGAACCGCTATCACACAGCTCAATATTGTATTGCACTTTTGTATATAGAAGCCAGTAGCAGCGGTAGTCATAATAGTATCGGTACTAAAATCACCTCGAATCGTAAAGGATTTGCCGACGTGTTTCCTCCACAATTTTCCTTAAGAATTTCGCTATACCGTAAGAGTAAGGGTTTGAGTCCTGCATACATTAACGGTTCCATTGTTTAGAAACGAGTGGGATCCTTCGGAAGGTCGTAAAAATCGTAAGTTGAATACAAACACACAAGTTTTATGTTTATCCTAGGGTTGGGGTCACCCGTAAATGTGGTTAGAAATTGGAATGTGTCAGTGTTAGTTAGTGTGTTAGTAAATACTTTTTTGTTGGTTCATACTATTTAGTTCTTTTTACTATTACCCTCAGAAAAATTTCAGTTATTGTTCTGAGCTATCAACTATCAACGTTATTTCACAGCTGAAATCAATACATTTGTTGTTTTGCTAATAAATTTGACTTAACCCCATACAAGTTATGTAAAATTACCAACTCTTTATCTGTGCGGTGGCCGGCTTATTTTCAAAAGAATACCTAACTCTTCTTTGACACCCAAGGGGACTTTTTGGCGGGAAAGTGAAGCGTCATGTCTGTAGTTTTGTCTTATTTTCTAAAATTTGTGTTTTGTAAAATATTAATGTGAAATGATGGTGGATTATTAACCTTTAAGTGTTCGTGAACGTGCATGAGTGTTGGCAAATAAAACAAAACAGTGCAACATCACTTTTTAAATTCTCTCAAGAAGTCCGTGTGAGATTCAGTAAAGTCCCACATCTTTACTGGAACTCAAGGGATTGGGGGGAATATCATTAAGCTTATTATCATCACTCATTATCATCTTATAAGCGTAATAAATGAACTCTATTATTTCGCTGAAGGACTAGTATCCATGGTCAAGAAACAAATAATCAAAAAAAAAATGACACCCAGGTCGCCAAGTCGTTCTTTAACACATTAAGGCGACCTACGGTCTAAAGACTGCACATACATTTAACAGCTTAAAGCAGCGATGGGCCTATCACACTGAGTGCATTGTGGTTGTTATTTCATAAAACATCGGCTGGTTATTTCGTAAAACGTGGACTTTAGCAATGAACTGATTTGCGGGCCTTATTGCTTAGTCTCTTTGGTAATATAGTGGTAGCTAGCCAGGTGGACTACCGAGCACACACATATACCCCCCGCTGTTAATCGACCGACTCTGTGACCGCCTTTGCGGTTTAGTAGCTAATTTACCAGTCTTATACCGAAAGGAGGTTTGGTTCCTGGTTGGTGGTAGGTCTTAAGTCTGCCTGGCTAGCTACCAATATCTTATCTAAAGTTGTTTTCTTATTGTTGTGTTCCGACAGTTAGAGAAGCTGTGGAACCCCTGCCAGAGTCGGTGTTTCCTATCAAGTACAATATTGGGGTCTTCAAATCACGAGTGAACAGGTTTCTTCCAGGCAAGCATGAGGCAAGGTGAGGTAGTGGCCAAATACAAGCCTATCACACTAAAAAAAAAACAAAAAAAAAAATAAGATAGTCTTCTCAGCAGTGGTTGAGGATTCTGGGTGAAGCACGCTTTCACCTTCGGCCTTATCATCACCTACCATTAGGTTAGAAAAGACCACGTGATTACCCGTAGGTATTAAAAAAAATCAAACCAAGGACCTCCGGGTCTAGGACTGGTGGTCTACCCACTAGACCACATAGGTGTTACATACATACATATAATCACGCCTATTATCTCCGAAGGGTTAGTCAGAGACTAGGCAATGAGGACAGCAAAAGCAATCCTCTGCCATAATTAACTTTTCAAAAAATAACGACTGCACATGTGCTCAGAGTGACAGGTAGTGAGCCCATCGTCGCTTTATGCTGTTAGATGTATGTACATCATCAGCCTACAAAAGTCCCACTGCTGGGCACAGGCCTCCCACGTGGACAACAGCACGTGGGGATATTGGGCCATAACCCACCACGCTGGCCCAATGCGGGTTGGTGGGTTTTAACGACTGTCATCTTACGACAACAACCGGGACCAACGGCTTAACGTGCCTTCCGAAGCACGGAGTAGCTCGAGATGTTTTTAATTTGGTAAGGCGAACGCGCTAGCCGCTGCGCCATCGAGCTTTTCGAGATGTACCTATGTACATAGGTGTTAAAAATATTATTCTCCATAATATACGTAGCACGGCCTAAACCCAGCATTAGGACTGTAAGCTGATGAGTTACTACCTTTTTAAAACACAATTTCCTAAAGAAGATTGTTGAGTCGGGGCAATGGAAAAATTACTTGCGTAAAACATTAAACTCTCGTTACAACGGGATCCTCGTAGTGAATTCTGATTTCACAAAGTAGGTAGAGTACCTAGACGTCCGTTCTTCAAGCTCCTTTGGGCATTATTATCTTCACATTCGCGAGTACCCGCTTCGTTCCCAAACCATTGTGGTTATATTAAATAGAGACGCCGGCCGCGAAGCAATTTTTTGCGCACTGAATTGAGGTGAGGCCCATGTTGTGCAAACGCCTATACTTCAGCCAAATTCAATGAAGAATGTTTGTAAACAAATTACTGCCATTACTTTGTGCAAATTTATTTAGTTTTAATCGGATTGTTAGTGGTATTTTAAAGAGAGACACCATTGTTAGCTGTACTCTCTTAAAATTTCTCTTAAGAAAAGTAAAAATCCGTGTGACATTTTTACAAAGAAATATGATTATTTTGTTTACAAACATGCCTCATCGAATTTGGCCGTAGTACAGTTAGTCACTTTGCGATTGTGGTGCGTTTACAGCGCATGTGCCGCAACTAATGCCGTCTCTAGTAATAACACTTCAATGTTCCAAACGCAATTCTGTTCAGGTGATTGTGCTTTTACGATTTATGAAATATTCCTCTTTGCGTCCGTTGCGAAATATCTTTTTCTCTCTCTCTCTTTTTGTTGTTCTGAGTACTTCATATTTAATGTAGTACCTTAGCAACAGTAAAAAAAGGTTTTGTCCGAACATGGATATTAACTTCTTCGAATATTTTGTTTTTATATTTACGACCAGTTCTGTAGAATGCTTTACGTTCTTCAAATTAAGGATTTTGTAAAATAAGCAATTTTTGCAATGCCAGGATTTCGGTAGCCATGTCGCGTAGCGGCTCTTTAAAAGGCGACTAACGGACTCAAGACTGCACATACATCCAACAGCATAGAGCGGCGATGGGCTCACCACCTGTCATGCTGAGCACATGTGCAGTTGTAACTTGGTGAAACGTGTGTGTAGTGGACTGCTTCTGCGGTCTCCTTTGCCTTGTCTCTGACTAACCTTTTGGGTATAATAGTTTTAAATCTATGTACAGTCACGAGCACCAATATCTATACACTTTGACTCTTATTTCATTGAATTTACCTGAGAGTTACAATTGTTTACATATTTTTGCTCGTGACTGTACTTCGGATAGTTGACCAAATTACGATGTCAAGCTAGCTGTCTGTCAAGATAGGAAAACGGAGAACCTTGTTCCTATCAGGTACCTACGCTAAGCCAAGTTGATGTTGTAATCCTTAACGTTCGCAATTGTTTTTAACTTTCTTCAACATAAATAGGATAAAATGTTTACTAGCAAAAAAAGAACCAGAAAAGTTTTTTTAATCCTTTAACTACATAGCATTGTGAATCCAAAAATTTCAATAATTAAGATATTTCTTTAACATATTGTATTTTATTACTTTTTCCATTACATTTTGTTTATTGATTTCACTTAAGTATAGTATTTATGTTGTAGCAAGTAGTGTGATAAAGTATTCAACTGCTCTAACTTTTTTGTTGTGTCTTCCGTTTAAGAAACACTTTTCTTCGTTCGGTTAAAACTTTACCAACTCACTTTCTTTGAGACAATTTATTATTCCAAAGGTAAAATTCACTTTACCCTAGTTTTAAACTACTAGACCAGTCACAAACGCAACTGGCGACCGAAGTGAAGTTCGTCTAAGCGGAGACTTTCCAAAACTTTCGCTTCCACAGCTGTTCCCGGCAACTTTACCAGGCTTACCTGTATAAGCTATTCGTATTTAGTATATAATAGTCTATGTACTTCCTTATGTACTGGTGGCTAATTTCTCATATTATATTAATACGTGCGTTCTTGAAGTTATAAGTCGGCTTAATGGACTGGCGGCGACGAAAGTTAATGAACACTTTAGTTTCTAACGGGATAGACGCCTACATCATGTAAGGGGTATTCATTTCACGTTCGAAAACATTGATGTTATTAAAATAAAATCATTTATTTTTATAACAGAAGGAGGTAAACGAGCAGGCGGGTCACCTGATGGAGAGTAATCACCGCTGCCCATGGACACCTACGCAAAACTACAGGAATCGCAGGCGCGTTGCCGTCCTTTAAGGAAGGAATAGGGTTAAGGAAGGAACAGGAGTTGTGGGAGGGGGGGGGATGGGCCTCCGAAACCCTCACTGGCCGGACGAAACACAACAGCACCAAGTGCCATTATTTCACGCCGGATATTAGTGAGAGGGTGGTATTACGCCGGGTGAGCCGGCCCAATGCGTGCTGCAACGCAGCGTGCCTCTACCACTCAGTCAGTGTCACACATTTAGCACCACCCAGGGGTCACGTGTAAGGTCTCAAGGGTAAACCTACGGACGCGAGTAACGTTAACCCCCAATCGGGATCCAAAACTACTTAGTAACAGCATCCTACGTATACCTTTTATACTCGACTTTTCGCCCGTGACTACGGCCGGTGCAACTCGGTCAAAACGTCGGGTACAAAAGCTAGAAGGATGACTTTACTAATAGTTTTGCATCCCGTTTAAACATGAGTATATAATAAAACGCGAAAGTTTAAAAGTGTTATTATAGTAGATTATGCACCAAGGGTATAAAGTAGGGTCTTAAGTAGCGGACGCCTCGTTTTGAATCTCGAGCGAAACGAAGGATTCTAGCGTTAACTCCCGAGCCTAGCGAGGGTGTTTAGAGTTAAGACAAGAATCCTAAGTGCATCGTGGGATTCAAGATCGCTCAAGACGAAGGCACCTTTATCCCCGAGGAGTATACTCTACTTTTCACACCATCTATGAGACAATAAAAAGCAATAGTAAAACAATAGTAGATTGTTAAACAAGGAGCTAAAATGACCCAAACGGACTAAAGAGTGCACATTCATCCTACAGCATAGAGCGGCGATGGGCTCATCAAAATAATACTACCAACCCCTCTTTTTTCATCGATGTCGTAAAAGGCGACTAACTAACTAAATGCCGTAAAAAATGAGCTGTGTGGTATAGCTAAACATATTTAGCTCGCTTAGGGTGGATTTGACCAAACTGGAATAAGGTCTTATACCTAGATTAAACGCCGAATATGTATGGACTAATCTCGGAGTAAATCTTATTCTAGTTTGACCGAATCCACCCTTAATAATACTACCAAACCCTCTCTACCCTTGGCTGTCGTAAAGGGCGACTAACAGACTAAATACTGCTCATACATCAAACTACATAGAGCGCACATACATAGGTACAGCAGCACATATAGAGCGGCGATGGCTTTACCTCATATTACGCTGGGCACAATCATGTGCAGTTGTTATTTGGTGATAAGTGGACTATAGCAGTGGACTGATTGACTTATTGACCTTCTGGCTAACCCTTTGGGGTAATAGTCTTTATTAATGTGTTGAAAAATGCGGGTTGGCGATCACAAACTCGGGATATGCATCGAAAAATAAAAAACACACTAATTTGTCTGACCTGGGATTTATATCGCACCGGGGAGCGCGTGCGAGCGCGAACAGGAGGCCGACTCGCCAGCGTCCAGGTGGGAGCTGGACGACCTAGAGGAGCCCCTCGAGTTAGTGAAGAGATGCCGCAGCAGATCCGACGCAGATGAGAACGAGTCCAGCACTGAGACAGACGCACACACACGCACACGCCCCACACACATACACACACATACAACTAACTTTTTCTAGTTTATTTATGTAAACCATAGTACCTAATCTATCTCGTTTTAGTCAAAGTCAAAGTCAAATTATTTATTCAATGTAAACCTTTACAGGCACTTATTGACGTCAATAATAATAATAATAATAAAAAAAGCAGTTAACTAACTTATAGTTAAGACTTAACAACTAATCTAACGAGCTATAGTCTGTGCCAGACAAATGCGCATCGCTACCCCCAGTACCACTGCACGCCGAAACAGAATGCGTCGAACCGAAATATAAGCCGTGGTCATAGAATTGTGTAAACAAACGTATCCTGGTATAGGATTATTTACTTTTATATAAAATTCTGCTTTGTTCTGTCGCTTACCGTTTGCATTATGGCTTAGGAAGCCCACAATTCAGGATTTCCTAGTGTGGGATTCACTTTTTTGCTTTACTTTTGCATAGCCAAGTTACAAGTTATCTGTTTTTACTGTTTCATAGTTTTACATATGCTGTTGTAATGTTACTTGTTACTTGTTTTAATAAATCATTCTTATTCTTATTCTATTCTTATATTTGAGGCCTCCGACACATTAACGAAGACGAAGTTGTGTGGGGAGGTAGTATTCTTTCACCGCTACGCGACATGGTTTTCACAAAATTTACGTAAAAGTAAAACAAAAAACATTAATATAAAAACAGTTCGCTCAAAATGGAAAGCCATATGAATTCGCACAATCTTAAGCGGCTCTCACTCGGCTCATTGAAAAGCAATAAAACTGTTCACAGTCACGGCTGGAGGGTCCAAAAGACCCCGGCCACAGGGCCGCCGCATTTAATCCGCCACTGTCAACCCTTCTCCTAACCTCGTTTGGTGTGCAACGTCGATTTTCCACACGTCTCCGATCCCTCCCCCTTGTCTTTACCCCTTTTGCGATTGTAACTCACTTACTTTACACGCGGGGAGAAAATCTTTTTCGGTAACGATCCGATATGAGATGGTGTCAGTGATCGGCTATCAAGGGCCCCTTAATTTTTTTTAAATATGATATTGTTTTTAGATTCTACGGTAGGCCTACCACCCCCTCTCTCTTCCCTTGGGTGTTGTAAAAAGCGACTAACGGACTAAAGACTGCACATACATCTCACCACCTGTCACGCTGAGCACATGTGCTGCCGCTATTTGGTAAAAAATAGACTATGACAGAGGACTGCTTTTGCGGTCCTCATTGCCTTGTATTTGAATAAGCCTTTGTTATCCCCAATGTCGTGATTATAATTATGTATGTTTTATGTACTAGTATGTATGTTTTAGATTCACACACATTTAAACTGCCTCTGTGATCTAGTTGGCTAAGCCATCGGTTTTAGACACAGAGATCCCGGTACTTTTTTTTTATATTGACTCGTCATAGTGACTGCATCCTGCCTGATGGTAAGCAGCCGATGCAGTCCAAAATAATGAGAGCGCTCCCCACCGTGGAATAAGCACGGTAACGAGCGCACCCATTCATGACGGCCTGCATAAATGCCGTTTCACGCCCCGCTTCAAAGACCTGGGACTGTAGGAGCTGGGAAACACATGCGCCAGCAAAGAATTCCAAAGCCGAATGGTCTTACAGAGGAACGACTTGCCAAATATTTTGGTACGAGTATTGATAGTCTGTACAGTATGATGGTGGTTCCTAAGACCAACACGTACGACTCCACGCGAGGGGTACTTTTATGTGTAATTGGTTTGGTTGGTGGTAGGGCTTGTTAAGTCCGCCTGCCTAGCTACCACCTTTCTCTATAAAGTCTGGCACCATAACAACAATAGAATTGTTCTGTTCCGACAGTTTAGAGCATTGCTTCCCAAAGTGGTCCAGTCGGCCTAGCATGCGCAACATGAGAACTCTTCTCGACCCGTTTTCTTGTGTTTTGTTTTATTTATCTCTAACTAGCGGGCGCTCGCGGTTTCACCCTCGTGGTTTCCGTTCCCTTGGGAATATCGGGATAAAAAGTATCCTATGTGTTAATCCAGGTTATAAACTATCTGTATGCCGCATTTTATCTAAATCCATTTAGTAGTTTTTGTGAAAGGGTAACGTGAAAGAGTAACAAACATCCATCCATACAAACTTTCGCGTTTATAATATTAGTAGGAAGTAGGATGTCTATCGACACTAAAGACACAGGGGTCTACGGTAGACTCGACGGGAGTCTATGTTGGCGTGACAAAAACATGGGAGTTCACAATTCGTAAGCGGGGCCACGAAAATTTATCATATATTCATCATAGCTATTGATATTGCTGTCAATCCATCAAGTAGGTACATCCCTCTCATTAAAATTATATTTTGTGATTGTCAAGTACATATTTGATTAAATAAAACATACGATAATTCACTATTTTTCTTTTTATTTTTGCCACTCCGATTGGGGAGTTATCCAAATAAAATAAGTGAGAATTGATGGGTTTGTGCTGTGAAGTAAAGTTGGCTGGGATAACTTTTTTGATTGATTTTTGACATCCACTAACAACACAATGAATTAACTAATAAACCAACCAATTTTCATTTTTTTTTCGAAACCTATTATATCGTGGTTGGAACTCAGCCGCAACGCAAATTTCTATAATTAGATCTAATCTTCACATTTTGATGAGTTTGGGATTAAGGTACAGAAATAAACAAAAATATGTAAACAATTGTAACTCTTAATACATTGGAATAAGAGTCAAAGTGTTTACATATTGGTACTCGTGAGTCGTGACTGTATAAATGTAGCGGCAGGGGGTCCACCGCAACCAGCAAAATTTTGAAAGTGCTATGAGAAAAATGAGGTTAGAGGTTCTCTGGTTTAGAGTTATGATCTTCGATCAACAAGATCGAAGGTTATAATAGTTAGTTCCTTAGTGGTTTAGAATTTCGGATGAAGCACGCCTCCACCTTCGGCATTATCGTCACTTATCATCAGGTGAGATCAAAGCCAAACGCTTAAGAGTAGTGGATAAAAAAATCACTTGCTCGCGATTGTAGTGGGAAACAGATTTTTATACTTAACCACAATTTATTTATTTATTTATATTTTTGTAGGTGTATATGTATATCGTCGGTTATAAAACAACACCGCGCAAGTCGATTTTTGGCGGTGGTCATATTTTGATTTTATTGGATAAAGCTTTTTCGCGCGCTTCGATCTACCAATGGCAATCTTTACTTTTCCGCCAATAAGAACTCAAAAAATTGTGACACCGCGCAAGTCTGTTCATTCGGCAACACCGCGTAAGTCTTCATTCTGCCATACTGTTTTTGAGGACTACTTGTTGCTCCGCAAATAATAAACGGTTTTAGTGTATTTTATCTTAAAATTGAGTGATTGTGGGTTTATTTCAATAAAAAAGAGGTAAGCATTTGATTTTAAACAATGATTTGTCTAATAATATCCATAAACTTACTGAAATTTACTGTTTTTTTGCTGCTGGTTACTTAAGCGGTGTTTTAGTGTAATCAGTTTTAGTACTTGAGCGGTGTTGTAACTTTGGATCATTATTGTTACAGTGATTCGTCATACAGGAAATTAATTTAGAGGATGTTAGTGATCACAGCTCAGGCAAAGAGTTAGCTGCGGAGCTACGGAAAGCTGGTTTGAGTGTTTCATGTAAAAGAAAAATATCGAGTAAAAAGATGGGCAAAGAAAACACAAAGAAGACCAAAAAATATGGCTCGTATCTACTTTATTATTTATTTCCTTATACAATTACATACTGTGTAAACATAATTAAATAATGTTATTACATTACAGATTCTTTTACGTCCAGGATTGTTAAAAGTAAAACTAAATTATCTAGCAAAAGAAGGGCAAAGAAGAAACTAAAAAGAAGAAACTGAGTAAGTAATATAAAATGGCTCTTGACTACTTGACGACTTTATTTACTATTTCCTTAATTAATTACATACGTGTGAAAATAATTTAATATTTATTATTATATTTCAACCGAGTATTCCAGTTTCTGTGCAGTTAAAGTTATTGTCATCTGCTGTCCCTAACACTATGCTTGTGCCTAACCTACCTGCACGATTTACTGATGAGCCTGAATTATTGCCTATTGCTCCAACTACTTTGAAACAGGCTGCCCTAGAAGACATTGTCTCTTATCTACCTACACGACGTTCTGTTGGGTTTGACACTGCTGCTTTGATTGCGCTAGTACCTGCTGGTCCAGAAATTATTATCGCTAATCAATTTACACAAAGTTCTGTAGAATCTGAATTTGCCGCCACGATTGCTCCGCTACTCCAGAAGTTGGTAATTATGACCAATTTGCAAGTACCCTAAATAATCCTGAAACTGTTGCTTCATTTGTTGTACCTTCTTCATCGAGTACTACTTTGAGTAATACTGAACGAACTGCTCCGATCGCGCTGGTGTCTGCTGTCCCTGAGGCTATGGTTGTGCCTTACCTACCTGCACGATTTACTGATGAGCTTGAACCTGTAGGATGGGCACACCCAGATGGAGTGTGATTCTGTACACTGTGCAATCGAATGTAAATTAAAAAATAAAGAGATTTACTTACCTTACCGCAGCAATGTGGACTATACAAAAAAACAAGAGCAAACCATGCGCCTTATGATGCAAGGCTGCTAGAGTAAACCTTTTTCATTGATTTTTCCAAAGTTTGGTGTATAAATCTATTCGTCGTGGCAAGAAGACAGGTGACACAATAACTACAGGAGGAGGTGAAGTCACTGATCTGCGTATGTTGGAGTTGGTATAAACTTCACTTTCAAGATGATGTAAAGCCTTTGCCACAATGACTCATGCCTCTTAATCGCATAAAACTAATAAGTACTCTAACAAAACTGTATACACAGCTAGATTGCCGATTTCTGCTCGCAAATTTGCTTGCTGCATGTCACTAATTTTATGATGATTTGCCACATCTGTGACTTTGATTTCAATTAAAAGGGATTCATTGATTATCTTTTTTTTATTTATTACTAGTAACACCGCATAAGTCTAATTTATTTGCTGCACAATACCGCACAAGTCTTTTAATTAGGATGCTGTACAAAAAAACAGGCGTTGTTACATATTTATATTATTCCCTAACTATATCACAATAATTAAAAACACTACATTATCTAACTGCACGTGAAAATAATAAATACTAACGTTTTTTAGCTCTCCTGAAAAGTTGACAGAATCGACTTAGGCGGTGTTGTTATATAAGCGACGATATGTAGATGTATGCTAAGGGTTAAGGGTTAAGGAGTCGTAGACATTCTGCCAGTGGTTGTTTTATGGTCTGTTAGTATTGTCTTTGTTTAGTTTTATGTAAATAATGTGTATGTGTTTCATTCTGTATGTTGTTCGTGTATTATTATGCACCGACAGGCCCCGCCTGAATACCAGCGTTGTTGCGATACGTTCTGTTCGCAGCGACACAAGCTGAGGCGGGGTCCTGATTGACAATTGTATTTTTTTTTTGCATATTTGTTTGTTATTTATATTTTTTTTATGTTTGTCAATAAATATTTCTCTCTCTCTCTCTCTCTCTCTCTAATATAAAAAAGATAACGAACCGTTTGAAAAAAACGAAACGGGTTTTTTTTGAAACGTTTCGTATCTTTGAGTTTATTTGTGCGTTTTTAACGCTAATAATCAAATATTACGAATAAGTAGTAGAAATTTATTTAAATATTAGACAAATTACTATATATTTGAAAAACGTAGGTAGTACGTTCTTTGTGCCAGTGAAAATTTGATCATGTCATCAACGACACAATAACAACACTAAACCATTCTACAGATTTTTTAATAAAACGATTTTATATTCAAACGACACTTTACATAACAGATCGTATCTCGATTTTCACAAACTTTTGGCAGAAAAAAGCGTAAAAACAAGTTGCAAAGGGATTCGTAAAAAGTTGATGGGACTTCTCAAATAAAAATATATATTTTTCAACCCAATGCTAACGAAATTCCAAGTTTATCTTTGACTTGAAAATTATTATTTGGTGAGGTACATTTGACGGCATGTCATTCGTTACACTTAGTGTTCTATTTCAATATTTTGAAAAGTAGGTAGGTAGGTGGTCACAGACTCGGGCTATGTATCTAAAAATCCGAAAACACATATTGCCCGACCTTGGAATGGGACCATGGACCTCCAGATATCGAGCCAAGCGCTTGACCATTCGGCTACCGAGGCGTTACGAATATCCGGCGTGAAATAATGGTACTTGGTGCTGTTGTGTTTCGTCCGGCCAGTGAGGGTTCCGGAGGCCCATTCCCCCCTCCCCCTCTCACATTTCCAATTCCTTCCTTAACCCTATTCCTTCCTCAAAGGATGGCAACGCGCCTGCATTCCTCTGGTTTTGCGGATCTATGGGCGGCGGTGATAAGTCTCCATCAGGTGACCCGCCTGCTCGTTTGCCTCCTTATGTTATAAAAAATTCTTTTTAATATTTTCCTGATGTTAAAATAAGGCAGCTTTTATTAAAACAAATATTTTTACTAATGGGTTGCAGGCCGCGCGTTTGACCCGGAATCATCAACTATTTTTTCATTGTTTCTTCCATTAGAATAGTTGTTATTTGCACTCAATTGGATGACCCAGTTGTAGGATTACATGTATTGTCAGGGTTCTACTAAGATAAGTAAAACGACAATATATATATATACAGAATACAAATTTATTTAAGTCTAGGTGAGGTCTCAGGGTCGGGGTAGGTAGAGGTTAATTAAGGTAGAACGCCGTAGTAGGGCACTCCCCTGTACTTCTGCTTCAACCGTCGGCTCAAGGCTCCCAAAGCGCGAGACACGGGATAATACTTCCAAGTCCAGCAGGCCTAGGATGTCCAAGATGAACTGAGGTCAATCTCAAAACGTACGGTGTTCCCAGTAAGGGATTTTAATCAGGCACTATAAATAACTGCTGAACCGATTAAATCGCAACGCAGTTTAGTATAATAGTATATCTTAATTACTAGGACAAGGAAAACTTTAAGTAATTATGGTTAACGTAAGTAAGTTTTAAGTTAAAAATCAATAAATTATATGCGTAAATTACAATACGGTTCGCACTGTAATTTCTTTGGCGCCAAAAGTGACAAAGCGTATTTTTCATGAGGCGCGTGGAAGACGGAAAAAAGGGCGCAAAGAGTTTTTAATCTCGCGCGCGCTTAAAGCCTTCATGGTAGATGCTTAGGTTTTCTAACTGCGTCGCGTCCGCGCAAAAGAAGTTTTAATGTAACAAAACGTTACAGTATCTATTACCTTACACGTGAGTTACTGTGTCGCGTAGCGGTTAAATAATACTACCACCCCCTCTTTTCCCTGTCATAAAAGGCGACTAACGGACTAAAGACTGCGCTACATCCAACAGCATAAAGCGACGATGGGTTTACCAGTACAGTCGCTATTTGGTGAAAAGTGGACTATGGTAGAGGACTGCTTTGGCTGTCCTTATTGCCTAGTCTCTGACTAACTCTTCGGGGATAATAGTGGTGATTATATTTATGTATGTATGTATTACATAAGAACCTCTAGGTACCGAAGTACACAAAAACTTCACACCCATACAGTTAGGTTCGGTCGTTAGTCGAACCGACAATTTTACAAGCAGTTTCTCGCTCTTACGTATACGTCCGCGTCCCAGTGGAAATCTTTAAGACTTCGGTTAGATCCGATTCATGTAAGGGTACGATTTCTATATTATCATCATTATTGAGTATCTATCCGTACTATAATAAAACTGGTATGGGATCGAATGTGGGTATCGAATAGTACTTACCTTAAATATTGAATGAATGTTTCATTTGTACAGATGTGTGGATATTTAATTCGAAATGTACTGAATATTTCACTTTGATGGTTAGCTTAGCGCGAGTATCTGATTATATTAAAGTTTTCTCAAAATTCGGTACTTAGTAAAATCTAGGAATACGCAATATGTTTCTAGGTAGTTAGTGACCGTAGCTTATTCATTAGAAAATAATATAATAGAAGACTTCCTACGGCAAATGGATTTCTAATTAGCCGGCTTTACAATGTTTTGTTCTAAGAAAAGCATTTTTGTAAAACAGACACCCGGAAGTAGTTTGAAATTCGTTTTCGTTCTTCAGGCAATTTAAATGTGCTCAGCCTGATAGGTGTTGAGCACATCGCGCTCTATGCTGTTAGATGTATGTGCTGTCTTTAGTCCGTTAGTCCCCTTTTACGACACCTAAGGGAAGAGATGAGTTGGTAGTACTACTTTAATAATAACTCGCCGCCACAACAAAATATATGTATTACTGATTGAAGAATACATACATACGATACATATATAGGGTCTAGCAATATCAATAAGCAAACGTATAAGGGGAGCATCTATACATCACACTGAGCATGCTCACCAAATTTGGTCCAAAACTACAGGCTCGTTACAGAGATAATCAACAAAACATTATCATAATTCACCAAAAAAATACACCCTTTCCTAACCCGTACAGCTGTACTACACGCACACAAAGATAGCCGAACATGCACACTAAACTCGGAGCACACTGAGCTATCTTTTTATTGACGCTTGCGTGCGTGTTGGTAAAGATACAGCATGTTTCATGATGTGCATTATTTTAATTGATTTAGTTTGTTAGAAAACATAACTTTGGAAAATCACTATAAAAACTAGAGCTCATATTTTGTCATTGTATTGAGAATGATGTATAAAAACCGCTCTTAAACGTTCGCTTATTGATTAGTCAGAGACTAAGGCAATGAGGACAGCAAAAGCAGTCCTCTACCATAATTCACTTTTCACCAAATAGCGACTGTACATGCGCTTAGCATGACAGGTGGTGAGCTCATCGCCGCTCTATGCTGTTGGATGTATGTGCAGTCGTTAGTCCGGTAGTCGCGTTTTACGACACCCAAGGGAAGAGAGGGGGTGGTAGTATTATTTTACCGTACGCGACACGGTTATTGAAGAATAAATAAATAAAAAAATCTATGTTGTTCCAAATAAAATTTTAAACACTGAAAAAAGACGACAACTTTAGGCGGGAATCGAACCACGCACCTTCAAAGGCGGCTGCCTTAACTACTTGGCTACCGAGGTCTGGTTTTCACCCGTCGAAAGTCAGTGCTTGATGCTTACGTTTTTAGTCAACATTGCTATAACAAATCTTAGAAGTTTTCACCTCTAAGATCCGAAAGAAATATTTTTACAAATATTTGAACATTCGGTTAAGATGAAGCTTCGTTTATAGGTTAATGTTTTTTTTATATATATTTTAGCGTTTTATTAACGCTTGTAAAATTTAAAACAATGAAAAAAGACGACAACCTCAGGCGGGAATCGAACCACGCACCTTCCGCATTCCGGGCGGCTGCCTTAACCACTTGGCTACCGAGGTCTGGTTTTCACCCGTAGTTCGAAATGTTTACATAAAGATACCGTTAAATGGTCATCAAGATTACAGCGCTATCTAGATTTTATTAGACCCCTTTATGTTGATGGCGGATTAAGGTGTACGATTAGCAGTTTAAAAGCAATTTTAAGGGCCGAATTACTCCTCTTAAGGGAATCGTTACCCACCGTTTTATGTTATTCGTGTTCCGTTGCTAAATACATCTCGATTGCTGAGTGCTAATAATAGGACGGTCTAATGTCACTGTTGTTTTGTAGTCAACGTGAAATAAATAGACGTATACTAAGTTTTTGGTGGTTTTGAGGGTTTTTTTTTAACTAAGTAAGCCTCGTAGTTTTTCTCTCGATAACCGGAGGTACATGCAGGTTTCAATACCCCAGTTGTGAAAAAGCACTTATGCAGGCCGCCATAGTGAGAGCGTTCGGCATAGCCTGGTAGCGCTGTGATGAACGCTTTCACTTCTTGGGCTTCACTGGCTGCTTTTCATCAGGCAGAGTGAAGCCATTATGGCGTGCCACAATAAAAAAAAATGTTTCTGATTTTTTGATGCACGGCCTGGATTTGTGATTGGTTGTGATTGATTGATTTGTGTTGATCTCGTCTGTGATAAAACCGATATCGGTTACTAATAATTTAATTTGTATTGTTTTTTCTCAAAGGCGAGAAGTCAAGCCAATCCAATACCTACCTGTCAATTGTATCGAAGACTTGATTTTCATTTCGCTTTCTTAGTAGAACGGAGACCGAACTCCAAACTTTGTTTTACTGGAATATCGACTTTGGAACTTAGTTTAAAAATAAGAAAATGTTAAGGGGATCCTGCACGAAATTGTAAAATTTTACGTATTTTTAAGTCACTTATAATATGCGCTGAATTAGTTATATAAAGAAAAATTTTAAACACTGAAAAGTTATATAAATTAAAAGAGCTTATGTAAGTTAGCCTGATCATTGCACTAGATCGTCGCCTTGTTGAAATATGAAACAAATTCTTTAAACAATAACAAACAATACATAAATCTAATGACTCCTAAAAAAGTTTTTCTTTGACAACTTTTTTTAATTTTACGCATTAAACATTATTTCTTGCATGAAAATATTAGTACTGATATTCTTTAAAAAGTAAATTTTAATTATTAACACAAGCGCGTGATGGTTTTGCACATTTCGCAGAATAAAATCATTACTCTAATTAAATTACTAGGTGTGAAACTTTAAAGCAGAATTGTTCTAATTATAAATATCAACATGATTGATTTTGCTTTGAAGTTCATTATGACCCTTATGTCAGTTTTTACGATCGCGCGGCACCCCCATAAAAGTTACGCGATTTATTAATGGAGATATTTGCCTAGAAGTAGTAGGACAGTATTATGACTGACGACCTCCGTGGTCGAGTGGTTAGCACGCCGGTTCTGGCGTCGCGTCATCTCTGAGGTCCCGGGTTCAATTCCCGGTAGGTATAAGCAATTTAGATAAAAACTTTTTCTAAATTTATTTCGGGTCTGGTGTTTTTTCTATGTTTATGTATAATTGTATTCGTTATCTTACCATATTAACGAGTTTCTAAAGAATACTTATCTTGGTCTTGGTAATTGCTGTAAGCGTAAAAAAATTTTTTTATTATACTATACTTCACATTCAGAACAAATTTATTTATTCAACAAGATTTATTGTACTATAATAATAATAATAATAAATCGTTTATTTCAGATTATTCATCCATATTAGTTAGTAAGACTTAAAAATATTGTTAGTATTTATATAAGTATGAAAAGGTACATATGAATCCCTATTGTGCCAAGAGTGACCATCACGAGAAAGGGTATGTCCCCGTGATTGTCACTCTCTGCACAAGGGACCACCAGAGCGGTGAGGTGAAGCGATCCGCTAATGTCTTTAGGATGCTGTTGGAACTGTTCCTCACTCTGCTGATCAGGGAGGCGGTTTTTTTGCGAATGACGGCTTCAAAGCCATCAGTTTGATACTCCGCAAACATCCCGGATGCACTGCAAAAACGCGGTAGACCCAACATCATCCTAAAGACATTGTTATACTGGATTCGTAGGGTCTCCAGAGATTTTTTGGCATGCTTGACCCACAGATTTCCCGTGTACATGTTTTGACAGTAAGCTTTAAAAAGCGTCACTTTCACATCTTCCGTACAGCGAGAAAATCTGCGAGCCAACATATTGCCTCTAACCGCTAGAACCCTTCGCTCCCGTTCAATATCATCATCATCTTTGAGGTCGCTGGTGATGACATGCCCCAGATATTTAAATTTCATCACGCGTTTGATGTTCAAGCCGTTTAGGGTAATCTTAGTAGCGTTATCGGGACATTTACCAGCGGCCTCAAATACCATGTATTCTGATTTTTTCACATTGTACGTGAGCCCATGCTCAGCAGCATACGACTCACAAACACTTAACATTTCTGTAAGGCCACCCACCGTAGGGCTGAGCAACACCATATCGTCAGCGTAGCTTAAATTGTTTATGCTAATTCCATCTATTCGACAACCGACACGCATGCTGCTCAGCCCAACGATGAGATCGTTTACGTAGATGTTGAAGAGCTTAGGAGAAGATAACCCCCCTTGCCTCACTCCGCACTCCAACACATACGCATCCGACAAGGAATCAGCCCACTTAACATAATTTGTTTGGTTAGCATACCAAAATTTGAACACGTTCAGTATTTCTTTCGGTACACCCCTCTTCCCCAGCTTCCCCCAAAGCGTATCATATGACACCAGGTCAAAGGCTTTGGAGAGATCCAAGAAACAGGCGTATATCGGTGTTCCACGATCAGTGTAATATTGGACAGTATGCTTAAGACCTACTATAGCGCTTTCAGTTGAAAGTCCGGGTCGAAACCCGAACTGTGCGTCATGTATGTCCGAGTGTTTATCCAATTCAGAGTTAAGCACACTATCCAATACCTTAGCAATTGTTGTTGCTAGTGAAATAGGACGATAGTTCCCCCTGTCCGAGATGTCACCGGTCCTATCCTTAACAATGGGCACGACGATAGTTTTCATCAACTCATATGGTAGGTACGAGTGACTTATGCACATTGAGAAGAACAAGGCCAGAACCCTCGGCAGGTGAACTCCAGCATACCGCAGATGCTCCACACTAATGCCGTCATGCCCGGGAGATTTACCGCCGCTCATGTTTTTAAGCGCCTCTCTTATTTGGTATGCAGTGATACTCAACGGCGATGCCTCCCCCCGACATTCTGACTCAGTGCTGTGGGCGGAGGCCGAAGGACCCAGTGGAGAGCTGACTCTAAAGTGATGCATGAAAGCATTGGCTATCTGCACCGGGTCACTTACCCCATCCACATTCACCGGTAGACCAGGCTTAATGTCGCACTTCTTAGTGGCCTTCCAAAAGCTTTTAAAATTTTTCGTGATTCGGTGTTTAGCTAGAACGTCCATTTTGAGTTGGTCTTGGTTACGTTGACACCATTTTAAACGACTTTTAAAAACTTTTCTTGACTCATTCATATCATCATAGATTCTGCCCGATGAAGGACGATTGTAATATACCCACACTTTGAAATTAAGCCTGGCCACCTTATGAGCCTCATGTACATGCTTATTCCAGCCACAAAGATGCTTATTTTTGTTTGGCTTTGTACAAGGTCGGTTTTTAGTTTTGCTAGCGGCGTCACATAGGGCACAAACAATACTATTATAAAGCCTATTTAGCACCAGCTTATGCTCCTCCAAACTGCACAACCCGCGACCGCAATGCGTGAACTCAGAGGGAAACTCAATCTCGCGCAGCATACTATGACAATGATGTCGGTACTTAGCTATTTGAGCCTCGTCTCTTTCGCCCCATATCACTGAGTTAACGTGCAGGTCGCGCGTCACCAATCTTGGTCTAACAATATTAAAATCGCATTTAACAATTAAAGGTAAATGATCCGACACAAAAACATCCTCAACTACCTCCACATCGACAACAGTCTGCCAGGCTGAATTAGAGACAACGCAGTGGTCTAGCCACCGCCTGCAGCTATGGGCCGCACTTACATACGTGTATGTGTTAGAATTCAAACCTAGTTTTTCTGTGTCAGCACAGATCCAACTCTGTTCGTGGCAAAAATTTGTTAATTCATTGTAAAACAATTCATAAGGATGAGCATTAAAATCGCCTAGACAGAACACACTCTCAATATTTTCGCATTCAACAACTGCACTTATTTCACCCAGCACTTCCGTAAATACAGGCAAATTGTCTAATGAATTTGTAGGCATATACACTGAGAAAACAATAATAGATCGCCCTTACTGCCAGAAGCTGAAATTATAATCATACACGCTCCTGTTCTAATAATAATTGATGTACATACGTCAGCAGGTCAACCTATACAAAACAGTAAAATTTCTCTAATCGATATTGTCCCTTAGACCCCCAATCATAAAGTTGAAATTTAATTGACGAGACATTTTGTGGGTACCTACGTCATTGCCATTTAATATTTGTCCGGTTTTGAGCAAACAATTTTATTATTATTATGTTAAAGCTGTGTTGTTAATGTTAAGCATTGAAGCGTGAATGGTGCTCGGTAAAATATCCATTATCATAAAATGGTGGACTGTTATTACTACCATTAAGTACTACTTCAAAACCCATCATGTTTATGTGGATGTGTGTTATATGATTGAATTAATTGCGTGTTAATTGTGTATTTAAGCTAATGTCGTTGTTGGTTTTGATATTATACGTATCATACTCGTAGAAGAATGGATGACTGTGGATGGATACAAGGGGAGAGGTAGGCCGAGAAAAAGATAGATGGACTCCGTGAAAGATGATATGGTGAAGAAAGGAGTGACCGTAGAACTGACGGCTAATAGGGACAAATGAAAGAAGAAGACATACTGCGCCGAACCCAGTTAGGGATAAGGGCAAGGAAATGATGACTCATAGAAGAGTATTGTTAGAGTAAATGAAGCAAGAGAAGTGTGTCAAGATTGTGAAAAATGTTAAGATGTGGTTTGTGCCTTCCTGGAGGGCCGCTGTAAGGGTGAACTCTGGTGATTGACTAAAAAGTGGTCCCAGATTAGCCCAGCAGCAATTGAGAGGATGTACTAAGATTTTTAGAGGGTATGCCCCCCTGCGAAAGAGGGGGGCGAGCCTCACATAATATATACTCGGTAAAGATATATTCCATGTAGAAAAAACTCTCTGGAAAACTGTTGTAATGTGTGTATGTACGAGTATGTATGTAATTACAGGGAACCAGTGTAATGCAGAGACCTCAAACGGCCTAAGTATGAGAATCTGACTGGAGTGACTGAAGATCTCATAATTGAGCCGTTCAGAGTAAAGACGTTAGGTATATGGAACCGTGCGGTTTGGGTGTCCACCAGCTTTTTAAAGATATTTCTAAAAAGCTGATGGAAGCCACCTACTGAGACCCCAAAGCCCGCAGCTATATGGGACAGAGCTTTGCCCACCGCCAAGGCAGTATGCCAATGCGGCTAGTATACTGATAATGGGTACTCTGTCTGATAAGATATAAAGTTTCTACTGGTTTTTCTTTTAATTGATTGTGCTTAGTGTGTGGTGGTGTTTTAAAAAGTTTAGTCATGTCTTTAAAAGAATACTACCGACCCATCCCTTGGGTGTCGTAAAACGCGTTTAATGGACAAACTGCCGTACTCAGAGACGTCAAATTAAGTTTTAATGTTTATTAGAAGGAAAGACATAAAAAAATTAAATGTCTTTCCTTCTCTATTTAGCACTATACATAAGAAAGTGACAGCAAGAGACTTAATTTTCATTAAAACTTAATTGACGTCTCTGAGTACGGCAGTAAGAGCGTCTAAGAGCGTCGATGGGCTCACCACTCGTCACGAAAACGTGGACTATGGCAGAGGACTATGCTGTTGTCCATGTAAGAAGGCCTGAGCGGAGTAGTATGACGTTTTTTTATTAAGTTTATTGCAACGTTCCATTATCTTAGGCGGATTCCGGACACCATAATAAATAAATAAACTTTCCTACACTCACACCAATTATCTAGCCCAAGAGATGCTTCGTTATGAAACTCGGTAAATGGTTACTAGACAACGAATATATATACTTAAAATACTTAAATACATACATTAATACATAGAAAACACCCAGACCCGAGACAATATAGAAAAACAATAATTTCAAAATTGACCCGACCGGGGATCGAACCCGGGACCTCAGAGATGGCGACACCATGAAAACCTGTGTACAAACTACTCGGCCAAGGAGGTCGTCAATGGTAGTACTTCACTCCTTTATCGCAGTCCAGTCAGTAAACAAATGCAATTGCATGCCAACTGTTAAGAGTTCCTTCGGTTCGGAACTACTACAATTTTTCGAAATTTTATTTGTGTATGATGTTTTTTTGCTTGTTATTATGGTTGGTTTTGTCAACGTACATGGTTTACTCTCGATAGGGAGTTAGGACCCTTGTGCCAACTTTCCCTGTTTGTCGACTTTACTGAAATATAATACAACGATTACCCTTATGCCGAATTTTCAAGTTTCTTTGAGTTTGGTTCCTTTATGCCAACTTCATAATTATTTCATAAATTTCTTACCGTTTTGACAAGTTTTAAAAATGTAGGTATTATTGTTTTAGTTTGCCGATTTTTATACAGTCACAAACGTAATTTTTAAAGTGTTTTTAAACTTATGCATAACATTATTATAATTAAATGCCACGACTAATAGAGGTCAAACATATATATTCTCCTTACACAATTATTACTTTCGATAGGAAAGAGAGTACCTCATAAACTATGCTACCATTGAAAATCTCTTCATCATTGAAATCAGGTCATTGCTACACTACTTGATGGATAGAAAAGAACAGACAATTATATTTATAAATAAACGAAGAAAAAACAAAAAAAAAATATTTTTCTAAGTTGATTAATATGTGTTACTTGCTTTTTAATACATAATTAAAAATATAGGTACATGTACAAATAAATATGTCCAATCCACAATTTCAGACAAATCTAAAAAAAATATACGGACGACTCTAAACAATCATGATTTCATTAAATGTTAATAAAACAATACAGCTGTTTGTAATGTCGATAAAAACAGTTGAAATAACTAGTCGAAAAAACATATGTTACAATACAATCAATGCTCTAGAAAAAATATTTACTTGCGGCCTTAACTGGATGGTACCTATATTAATGGATGACGGAAAGCCTGAATTGGAAATTTCCATCTGAGCATTTATCTCATTATTCATTTATTCATTTCTCTTACTGCTACTCAGATACTTCAATTAATAGGAACCTTTTTTTTTCATTCCAAACAAGAGCGCAACGCTTTTGAACAAAAACTTCTTGGTATGAAGTTATTTTTATTATAATTTATTTATTACTATTAATTTAAATAATTAGTATTAAATTAGTTATTCTAACGCCTCAGTGGCTGAGTTGCCAAGCGCTCGGCCTGATATTCGGAGTTCCTAGGTTCAGTTCCTTGGTCAAGCAGCGTATTTTAAATGTTTCGATGGATAGCCCCGGTTTGCTGTTAAGCTAATATATGTTTTTTGTTTTATTTTTTAAACATCAATTTTATTGTAGTGATGACTAAAAGACTTTGACCAGCAGTGAGACAGCGTATAGGATGTCACTGTTACTATTTTGACACACTGTATTTATTGTTATTAGTAGTCTGTGTTGCGACAGTTTATGAAATTATAGCTTAAAAAATTTATTGTTACTTCATCATCTATAAATACTTAAAATAATCTTCACAAAGTAATGTACAAAGAGTAAAAACATAATTTTATTCATGGTAAAGAATGAATGAGAACCTGTAGTACCTCCGAAGCTCCCTCTAGCTCAGTGTAGTGGAAACACTTTCCGTTCCACTGGATTTTCTCGCCCAAGCACACGGCTCGCTTTGAACTTATTTTCCACTCTAGGAATTTGTTTTCTTTCTCTCCTATGGGTTAACGTTATATTCAAACGCACTTTGCGATATTTGTATTGACACTTGATAAATTTAAAAATGTTTCTATAGAAACAACATTGGTCCCAGAATTGATACCTGGTGTAGCACGGAAATGAAGTGCCAATTTTTTTGAATAATATGAAGCGTCTTTTCCAATAAATCTTTTGATTGGAAATGGATTTAAAATTGGCTCATGAAAAGTCCTTTATCTTTAACTAGTCAACGGTGTTTCTTTTTTTTTGGGATAGTAATAGCATGTTCTAAAATATTTTTAAGACGACCAAGATTTTAGTCACATGTGGCCTTACCAAACCATTTGCACAGTCCGATACATCAAGATATATATTAATTATTTTAGCTTTGCCACATATGATGATATTCACGGACATGACACCCAAATTTGTTGCGGCCCTGCCCTGACCACAATTAGTATATTATTAAGTTTTCTTGTAAATATGCTTACCATTTAAAGCATTACTTTACATATTTACTCATACAAATTATAAGAATTACCAATCACAGTCTACAAGAGTCTGCAAAATCTGCAAAATTTGCAAGATGAAAATAATGCTTAAAACCGCTTCACGATTAAATTCCCATAAATATTTCATACAATAGCCAGCCCGGCTTAATATTCACCCGCAGCATAAATTAAGGTAAGATTTCAGAAGGCTTCGTCCAACCTCCGTAATTTGATAATCTTTTCGCACCTGAGTGTCCTTTTCTGCTAATGTCTTAATTTAATGATGTACAATTAACGTTTATATTTTAATTAGATAATCTTCAGCGCCTACTATTAAATTCAACATTATCTTGTTAACAAATGACAACCGCAATTTTTGCGTTTTCTTATTTTGTGTTGAGAAGAAGACGAAGAGTTTTCCTTTATCACAGTACACTGGGTTTTTGTGTCTCAAAAGATATTCGCAAACGATAGTTAAACAATTTAAAAAAATTAAAGCGTTTAAAATCTTACAAAATTGTCACATTTCACGTTCATGTAATACTAGTTTTAATTTGTTAGTAGTTACAATATTATAACAAGAATCTTTAATTAAGAACACGAAGCCAATCATACTTTGACATCCCAAAAAAAGTCAAGCTTGTTAGAATAGTCCGTGAACGACACTAAAAGTGGCGTGCCATTTACAGTCAAAAGACCGAAAGTTGGCTCTATTCCCGTCACTAACGAGTGGCAATCAGTGAGATAGAGCGAGTGAATAAGTAATATATCGTAAACCAATTACTTAGAAGAAGAAGGTTTCAAGCTAAATAAAAGATCAAAAATTGGAAGAAGTATTGGAAAAACCAAGAGCGGAGTTTGAATCGGCTACTTCTGATGGGCGGGTGGATGAGGTAATTTGATTTAATTTTACCCTCATTTCTCTCTCACTTATTGTTATTAAATTAAATCCGTATAATTTTTTTGCTATATTAACTTACAAACCATTACAAAATATCATCATCATCAGCCTATTAACGTCCCACTACTGGGCACAGGCCTCCCACGTGGACAATAGCACGTGG
Organism: Scoparia ambigualis; assembly: GCA_963921215.1. Lineage (NCBI taxonomy): Eukaryota > Metazoa > Arthropoda > Insecta > Lepidoptera > Crambidae > Scoparia > Scoparia ambigualis. Next base: position 11,408,545 of record OY992524.1, on the reverse strand, counting down.
GGATATTGGGCCATGACCCACCACGCTGGCCCAATGCGGGTTGGTGGGTTTTAACGACTGTCATCTTACGACAACAACCGGGACTAACGGCTTAGCGTGCCTTCCGAAGCACGGAGGAGCTCGAGATGTTTTTAATTTGGTCACCCATCAAGCGACCCGGTATTGCGAAAGTGGCTTAGCGAGCAAGATCGCAAGCCGAACGCGCTAGCCGCTGCGCCATCGAGCTCCTCGTAACAAAATATCATATTACTTAATAACTTCTGTACATAAATAAATATTCTTATAAATTTTACAAATGTGAGAGTAAATAAAGCAAAGGATGTGTGTCTGTAGACTTCCGGGTTAAGGGCGTGATGTATGTTTGCAAATCTATGTCAAAGAGAGAGAATAATAACAACAAGATATCGCTAGAACTGTACAAACCAATCAACAAGACAACTAATTTAATTATAAATTCAATTGTTTAACAGTTCATTCTTCCAATATTCATGGCTTCCGGCCAAATAAATGGCACGAACATTATTGGGCTAATTCTATCAAATAATTCATTTGTTCATTTCGTTTGCAATCATTATTTCCCTCCAAAACTCATTTGAACTCACTCTTCTAATTTAATTTTCTTGAAATAACATTTTCGTTTTTACATGTTACCAGTTTTTCAATTATTTATGTAGCAGCCAGCATTCAGTTGTGGTGGCTGTTCATTCACCTTCACGTAAACTTTAGAAAACATACTGTAACGGACAGATTAATCGGTGATCAAATTAATGGTTAGGTACGTAGAGAACGAACAAGTTAATTGTAAAAAAAACTAAACTGTAAAAGAAACTAATATTTCGGAATCAATTAGGGATTGGAATTTGTATAATGATTGATTTGATAAACAATAGGGCGATACCGCATTCGCTTGCGTTTGATAGTATACGCATATAATGTGAATAAAAGAAATCTTAGAAAACTTTAGCCGCGGTACTTATGTAACGAATAAAAAATGTTACCATCGCCTTCTAGGAATTTGCACGTTTGCTACAGCGCCCTCTCTTGATAAAAAACTGAAGCTGCTATTAACGTAATTATGACGTTTTACTTATTGTTACGAAATTGATTGTTAATGATGTTTAAATTAACAAGTAGCTTCTGTATAGGATAGATATTCATACCATGTAAGCATAGCCGTTTGCGTGTGATTGTAAACGAATAATAGAAAATCTTAGAGAACTTTAGCCGTCGTATTTACGTAGCGGTTAAAAAAGTTACCATCGCCTTCTAGGAATTTGCATGTTTGCTACAGCTCCCTCTCTTGATGAGTAGATGAAGCTGCTATTTACGTAATTTGAAAGTTTTAATAATTGTCACGAATTTGATTGTTATCGATTGTTATTGATGGGCAGCTTATCAAGTAGCCTCTGTAAATGATAATTAGTCATACAATGTAAGCATAGTACGAAGAGAATAACAATAGGACATAAAACTAACATGGCGATTGTGGTAAACTTGTAAATGTTTTATGGTCGGACAACGTATTTTATTGTTCCTCCGAAACGGCTAAGCCCATGTGAATGGCGTTTATCTAGAATTATGGTAGACATAACGCCCGACGTGGTAGTGAAGTCAAAATTAGCCGCGCGGAATTATTGTAATCTGCACGTAGCATTGTTTAGGAATAATTCTCGCAAAAACTAGACTAGCGCTCTAAGATATGCAATTGCTTAGATGTGTTATAACGAATCGCATACGCAAATATATTTTAAGATAGGTCTAGACTTATATTTTGTTGTATAACTTAGAATCAGAGCGTTTGGATATAAATGGAATTTTAGTCGATTTTAAAGTGTCAGTTCATAGTGGATCTGAATGTGAATTCAGAATATTTTTGTAATTGAAAAGGGGCGACTACCACTACTTCTCTGCTCTCTAATTGGCTAGAATAATTCAAATCTTCTAGAAGCTTTTTTGTATAAAAGGGCCGAGCGGGATTTCGGTCTTCATGTTCACTTCAAGCAGTCTACCGAGCAGCAACTAGCTGGAACCTTTGGAAAATCAGAAAACTGAAGAAGTAATTGAGATATACCTAGAGCAGTTTAGAGCCAGTGTGAAAGATGAGTATTAAGGGAAACTTTATAAACACTGTATAAATTGTGCTTTGTGTATGTTCACTTCAAGCAGTCTACCGACTAGCTGGAACCTTTAGAAAATCAGAAAACTGAAGAAGTAATTGAGATATACCTAGAGCAGTTTAGAGCCAGTGTGAAAGTTGAGTATTTAGGGAAACTTTATAAACACTGTATAAATTGTGCTTTGTGTGTGTTCACTTCAAGCAGCAAACAGAGTAGCATAATAAGCGAGTAGCTAATGAACCAGAAACTTATGGAAAATCAGAAAACTGAAGAAGTATTAGATATACCTAGTAAAGTTTAGAGCCAGTGTGGGAAGTTGAGTATTTTGGGAAACTTTATAAACACTGTCTAAATTGTGCTTTGTGTATCTGACTGACGTGTAATTACTAACTCGGATTTGACCATTTATGTACCTGTGTGTGTGTGCGTGTATATAACCTTGTGCGTATAACTTTTGTGCCTGACTTTAATTTGCATGAACCTTACGTGTATTGTGTGTGCATGACCGTATGTGTATTACCTACTGTGTGTGTGTGTGTATTACCTTATGTGCGTGTAACCTTGTTATATATTGTGTATTGACTATTGTGTACATAGATGTTTTGTGAGTCAAATAAATAAATCTCCGGTCGAGGGGGTATAAGTTGCATTCGTGTTTTGTTCATACTTATTGGCGGAGCACTGACGTCGTGGTTCTGCCAGGAGCCCTACCCTCGACATTGTGGTCCTTCGAGCCGGATCCTGCACAGGAAGTGAACATCAAGTGAACATCAGATCGAAGACCTTGACTTTAGAATGCCGCAGACAAGGAGCGGTGTTCGCCGGAAGGAGGATGCAGAGGCATTATTGGAGCAAGCTGGACGAGGTACGTTCGAGTTACCACCCGCCTCACCCTCAGTGCCTGAACCGAGCATCGAGCAATAGGGGGTCGACCCCTACCCCGGGTCCATGGAGGGGAACGACCAGAACCTAGTGGGGGTGCACAGTCTAGGCTTACCGACGCTGCTGAAGAGCAACGCGCGCCTGCAGCATCACGGCCAGCTGCACGAGCAGCTTCAATACGATCGACGACAAGCATCACCTCCCGCCTTAGAAAGTCGGAATACGAGGCGGAAGGAATGCTAATGGAACTGAAGCGCAAGGAACTTGAACTGACGCGCAAGGAACTTCAGATGGAAGCGGAGCTCATTAAGAAGAAGCTGGCATGGGACACAGCTGTCATTGAAGAAGATGGGGTTGAGAGCGTGGCCGATAACACGAATTTGGAAGATCATGTCGACACATGGCTCAACCAGCATTCATCGGCGATGCTGCCAGAATCCAGAACATCTCCAAATCCAGAATACTGCCGCGACCCAGGCCACATACGGGGGGAGTTAGAACGACCCGCGCCGCCGCTGAAGACTTCAGAGGACCTTCGTCGACGACCATCCCCGACGCCCGGCAGGAATAGAGGGATCGATCGACTGGCAGATCTCTTTCAAAACATGGTACAGACGAGGCCACGCCCAAGACAGGCCACCGAGTTGCCCTTATTTACGGGTGCAGCTACGGAATGGCATCCATTCAAGGCGGCTATGAGAGAGACCTCCGAGATGTACCAATTTACGCCAGTAGAGAACATTGTTCGGTTACGCAACTGTTTGCAAGGTGAAGCAAGAGAGTGCGTGTCGGCGTTATTGGCTACTACTACGGACCCAGCTGTAATCATGCGGACTTTGGAGCAGTGTTTAATAATTTTGCGATTAAACTACAGAACGTAGTATGTGTACTGATGCAGGTAGACCGAAGAGGCTACTTAAGTAACCCAATGCTGACCAGAGAAGTGGTCGCGAAATTAAGCCCGTTTATCGCAGCCCGATGGTGTGATTATGCCGAAGAATACGGATCGTATACGGAACCTGAGATAGTCACGCTATCGAAATTTTTAATGCGTGAAGCAGACCGCGCTTTACGCCACGCCTACTCACCGGCATCCAACACCCTAATGAAAAGGGACAAACGCAGAGAGGAGCGTAAGCCGCGCCCAGCTGTTACGATGCGACGTGCAGCTACGTATAACGTTGCTGAAGAGAGTCATAAGGTGCGTTGTTGCTGCTGCCAAGGTGAGCACGTATTGACTAGATGCAAGAAGTTTGCCGCTTTAAGTATAAATGAAAGATAGCAAGTAGTTAAAAAGGAACGGTTGTGTTTTAAATGCATAGTTAGCAAGCATCGACGACCGTCGTGTCAAGCGAGGCCCTGCGGTGTGAACGAGTGTTGCCGGCCTCATCATAGACTTCTACACTCAGATGTCGCTCCATCCGTTCCAGTCATCGCTGCCGATACAAGTAACAGCGAAGGAAAGGAAACAGTAGCTACAACGGTCGCCTCAAGTGGTGGTCGTCAAGTACTGTTGAAAGTTTGCCCGGTTATAATAAAGGGACCGGCAGGCAAGATGGAGGCATACGCTTTATTGGATGAAGGATCAACGATTTCACTGATCGACAAGGATGCAGCAAGAAGTATTCAAGCCGATGGACCTGTCCAGAATATACACCTGCACGGGGTGAACAGCGTGACGAGGGAACCAGACAGCCGCAGAGTCAAGTTTCAGATTAGAGGTATAAACACTGGTTACTTTGATTTGGAAGCAAGGACGATCGAGGGCATCAGCTTGCGTGGACAAACCGTTCCTAAGTCCGTACTTAGATATCCACATTTGAGCAAGCTTAACGCAAAGGAGGTATGCTACGAGATGGCACGACCGCAGCTGTTGATAGGTGCCGACCATTGGCATCTTATAGTGACCAGACAGCTGCTAGCCGGCAGAAGATTGCAACCCGTAGCATCTCGCACCAGCTTGGGGTGGGTACTGCTTGGACATATGCCTCGGACTACCTTCACTGGAGACCATGAAGCAGTGGTTCATATCCGACTGTCGGATTCATCACGATCCAGGAACACCGATGGCCTTGAAGAGGAACACCTAGACAATCTCATCAAGGAACACTACGACGCCCTTGGAGTATCTTTGAAGAAGACGCCAAGGGCTGAAGATGAACGTGCCCTCGAGATCATAAAGAGGACAGCCTGTTGCGTGGGCGGTAGGTACGAGGTAAGTTTACCATGGCGTAAGGATCAGACTACCATGCCACCGAGTTATGGCAATGCGTTAAGGCGCCTGAAGGGTATCGAGAAGAAGATGGACCGGGATCCAGTCTTCGCTTCAGACTACAGTGCTCAGATAGAGAATCTGCTAGACAAGAAATACGCAGCGCTATCTGACGGCACCGACAGGAGCAGTTCGAAAAGTTGGTACCTACCGCACTTTGCCGTAAGAAATCCGAACAAGCCAGGGAAGATACGTCTGGTGTTCGACGCAGCAGCCGTCACAAACGACGTGAGCCTGAATCAGGAGCTGTTGGAAGGACCGGACCTCTTGACATCACTGCCAGGGATACTGTACAGGTTCAGGGAAAAGCCTGTTGCAGTAACCGCAGATATCCAGGAGATGTTCCTCCAGGTCAAGATAAGGAAAGAGGATCAACCGGCGCAACTCTTCCTATGGAGAGAACGAGATCGCGTAAGTCCGCCGCACATTTATAAAATGACGTCTATGATATTCGGAGCAGCTAGTTCACCGTTCATAGCGCACAGTGTACGGAACATGAACGCTGAAGCACACGCCCACTCCCATCCAGAGGCATTCAAGGCCATTACGAATAGCCACTACATGGATGACTACGTGGACAGCTATGAAAATGACGAAGAAGCTACACGAATCGCTCGAAGCGTTGCTGACGTTCATTTGAAGGCAGGTTTTCTGCTTAGAAGCTGGAACTCCAACAGCGAGAAGGTACTCTCACAGATACCAACAGAACTGCGAGCACAGGCGCCGACCCAGCTGGGAGCAAGTCTTAACACGTATGAAAAGACTTTGGGACTACTGTGGGACGCCAAGCGGGACACGCTAGGATTCAACACCAACATGGCACGCGTGGCAGAGGAAGTAAAGAGTCAGAAGAGACATCCTACGAAGAGGGAAGCACTCTCAGCAGTGATGTCAATTTATGACCCGCTGGGATTGGTCAGCCCATACACCATCGCAGCGAAGATCTTCCTGCAGGAATTATGGCGTAAGAAGATTGGATGGGACGAGCCTCTGCCAGGTGAGGACGCTATAATATTTCAGACGTGGCTGCAGGGACTTAGTCATATGGGGAAGATTGCAATCCCTCGCTGCTATGACGTAACAGCGAGTAGCCGTAGAAGAGAGCTACACGTGTTTTGCGACGCAAGCGAGAGTGCATACGCTGCGGTAGCATACTGGCGTTTGGAAGACAATGCCGGTATGACGCACACAGCCTTAGTTGGCGGGAAGGCGAAGGTAGCACCATTGAAGACACAGAGTATCCCGAGATTGGAACTGCAAGCAGCCGTCATCGGCACTAGACTGGCCGACACCATCAAAGAGGAACACCGATGGGAAATCCATGGCATAACCTTCTGGACTGACTCCACTACCGTGTTATCCTGGATACAGAACAACCTGCGCCGCTACACTGCATTCGTAGCGCACCGGCTGGGGGAGATCACGAAAGGACGGAACCAGGTCAGTGGCGATGGATCCCCACGGATTTAAACGTGGCTAATGATGCCACCAGGACCCGGTATGTGGACTATATACCCGAGCGCTGGCTGACGGGACCGCCCTTCTTGCTTGAAGCAGAGGAAGAGTGGCCAGCCATGCGTGAAGCCGACCCCGAAGAGCGGGGAGAGATAGCGGAGGAGCGGGTGCACCACATGAGAGAATCTACGTGCAGCACTTGGGAAGCTATGCCAGATATCGCAGGGATAGCGAAGTATGAATGCCTAATCAGCGCTACAGCGCTAGTCCTTCTAGCAGTAGATAAGTGGTGTCACCGGGCTACAGAGATGCAGCTTCACCACCTAGAGCGAGCAGAAGCCATGTGGGTACGTCGAGCTCAGCAAGGAAGCTTTGGCGACGAGCTGCATCTGCTAAAACAGTACGAGATCGCGTAAGTCTGCCGCCCATTTACAAACTGTGGGCTGAACTACTTCAGGCCTATGAGCGTTACTGTTGGACGACGGCACGAAAAGCAGTGGTGAGCGTTATTCACCTGCCTTAATACAAGGGCAGTGCATATGGAGCTCGTCACCAGCTTGAGCACCGACTCTGCGATTATGGCCCTGCGTCGCATGGCAGCGCGACGCGGGTGGCCTCATCGTGCTGAACGTCGCCGATGACTGCGCCTCCTCCGAACCAAAGGGGAGGGACCAAGAACCATCCGCGCCTACCCCAGATGCAGAGGGGTGGCTGTGCTGCGGTCCTGAACATCTGTAGCCAGCGTGCCAGGACCTGCCTACCGCGCCTCCCCGAACGCAGAGGGGAGGCTGTGCTGCATCCTGAGCATCTGTAGCCAGCGTGCCAGGACCTGCCTACCGCGCCTCCCCGGATGCAGAGAGGAGGCTGTGCTGCATCCTGAGCATCTGTAGCCAGCGTGCCAGGACCTGCCTACCTGCGCCTCCCCCCGACCCGAGGGGAGGGATACGCTGTGCTCCTGAGCGTCGCTACACCGCTACCTAGGAGCCGCTACACGTCGAGCTAGGAGCCGCTACGCCGCGAGCCTGAGCACCATTAACCGTCATGCTGTCCTACCGGGAAGAATGGGCTTCGAGAAAATCTTCGCCGGGGGGAGAATTGTAACGGACAGATTAATCGGTGATCAAATTAATGGTTAGGTACGTAGAGAACGAACAAGTTAATTGTAACTATTAGTTTCGGAATCAATTAGGGATTGGAATTTGTATAATGATTGATTTGATAAACAATAGGGCGATACCGCATTCGCTTGCGTTTGATAGTATACGCATACAATGTGAATAAAATAAATCTTAGAAAACTTTAGCCGCGGTACTTACGTAACGAATAAAAAATGTTACCATCGCCTTCTAGGAATTTGCACGTTTGCTACAGCGCCCTCTCTTGATAAAAGCTGAAGCTGCTATTTACGTAATTATGAAGTTTTACTTATTGTTACGAAATTGATTGTTAATGATGTTTAAATTAACAAGTAGCTTCTGTATAGGATAGATATTCATACCATGTAAGCATAGCCGTTTGCGTGTGATTGTAAACGAATAATAGAAAATCTTAGAGAACTTTAGCCGTCGTATTTACGTAGCGGTTAAAAAAGTTACCATCGCCTTCTAGGAATTTGCATGTTTGCTACAGCTCCCTCTTTTGATGAGTAGATGAAGCTGCTATTTACGTAATTTGAAAGTTTTAATAACTGTCACGAATTTGATTGTTATCGATTGTTATTGATGGGCAGCTTATCAAGTAGCCTCTGTAAATGATAATTAGTCATACAATGTAAGCATAGTACGAAGAGAATAACAATAGGAGATAAATAAATAAATAAATAAATAAATCTTTCCTACAATCACACCAATTATCTAGCCCAAGAGAAGCTTCGAAGAAACTCGTTAAATGGTTATTAGACAACGGATAAACATACTTAAAATACTTAAATACATACTTATTATACATAGAAAACACCCAGACCCGAGACAATTTAGAAAAACAATAATTTCTAAATTGACCCGACCGGGGATCGAACCCGGGACCTCAAAGATGGCGACACCATGAAAACCGGTGTACAAACCACTCGACCAAGGAGGTCGTCAAAAAAAGATAAAACTAACATGGCGATCGTGGTAAACTTGTAAATGTTTTATGGTCGGACAACGTATTTTATTGTTCCTCCGAAACGGCTAAGCCCACGTGAATGGCGTTTATCTAGAATTATGGTAGACTAAACGCCCGACGTGGTGGTGAAGTCAAAATTAGCCGCGCGGAATTATTGTAATCTGCACGTAGCATTGTTTAGGAATAATTCTCGCAAAAACTAGACTAGCGCTCTAAGATATGCAATTGCTTAGATGTGTTATAACGAATCGCATACGGAAATATATTTTAAGATAGGTCTAGACTTATATTTTGTTGTATAACTTAGAATCAGAGAGTTTGGATATAAATGGAATTTTAGTCGATTTTAAAGTGTCAGTTCATAGTGGATCTGAATGTGAATTCAGAATATTTTTGTAATTGAAAAGGGGCGACTACCTCTACTTCTCTGCTCTCTAATTGGCTAGAATAATTCAAATCTTCTAGAAGGTTTTTTGTATAAAAGGGCCGAGCGGGATTTCGGTCTTCATGTTCACTTCAAGCAGTCTACCGAGCAGCAACTAGCTGGAACCTTTGGAAAATCAGAAAACTGAAGAAGTAATTGAGATATACCTAGAGCAGTTTAGAGCCAGTGTGAAAGTTGAGTATTTAGGGAAACTTTATAAACACTGTATAAATTGTGCTTTGTGTATCTGACTGACGTGTAATTACTAACTTGGATTTGACCATTTATGTACCTCTGTGTGTGTGCGTGTATATAACCTTGTGCGTATAACTTTTGTGCCTGACTTTAATTTGAATGGACCTTACGTGTATTGTGTGTGCATGACTATATGTGTATTACCTACTGTGTGTGTGTGTGTGTGTATTACCTTATGTGCGTGTAACCTTGTTATATATTGTGTATTGACTATTGTGTACATAGATGTTTAGTGAGTCAAATAAATAAATCTCCGGTCGAGGGGGTATAAGTTGCATTCGTGTTTTGATCATACTTATTGGCGGAGCACTGACGTCGTGGTTCTGCCAGGAGCCCTACCCTCGACACATACTAATAACGAGTTTTAATTTGTTAGTAGTTACAATATTATAACATTACGAACACGAAGCTAATAGCTAAGCTAATCATACTTGAAACATCCCAAATAAAGTCAAGCCTGTAAGAACAGTCCGTGAAATACTACCAACCCATTTCCCTTGGGTGTCGTAAAAGGCGACTAACGGACTAAAGACTGCACTCCCATCCAACTGCATAGAGCGGCGATAGGCTCACCACCTGTCACGCTGAGCTTATGTGCAGTCGTTATCGGTGAAAAGTGGACTATGGTAGAGGACTGATTTTGCTGTCCTCATTGCCTAGTGTCTGACGAACCCTTCGGGGATAATAGTCTTGATTTTATGTATGTATATGATCATCAGCCTGTGTTAGTACACAGCTGGACATAGGCCTCTTCTAGTCCATGCCACTGAGCCCGATCTTCGGCTCCAAAATGTACGAAATCGTTATTATTGAAATTTTGCATTCACAGTGCTATATAGATATAGGATAAAATGTTTACTAGAAAAAAAATCAACCAGTCTCAGGAAGCTCGAGTGGGATTCTGCACTTCTCTGCACTGCTCAGAGCAGTGGACCGGCAATCAAAAGGTCGTGGGATCGAATCAAACTCGAGCTTCCTGAGACTGGTTGATTTTTTTCTAGTAAACATTTTATCCTGTACGAAATCGTGTTTCTTAAGCTCAGAAAGTCTCGTATTCTCAAAATAATCATCATCAGCCTATAAACGTCCCACTGCTGGGCACACGCCTCCCACGTACTTGGGGATGGATATTGGCCCATAACCCACCACGCTGGCTCAATGCGGGTTGGTGGGTTTAACGACTGCCATCTTACGACAACAACCGGGACCAACGGCTTAACGTGTCTTCCAAAGAACGGAGGAGCTCGAGATGTTTTTTAATTTAGTCACCTATCCAGCGACCCGACATTGCGAAAGTTGCTTAGCGAGCAAGATCGTAAGCCGAACGCGTTAGCCGCTGCGCCATCGAGCTCCTCTATCAAATCTTAAATATTGCTCTCTGTGTAAATACGACACAAACATTTGCACGTCCACAGCACAGTAAATCTCAAATCATACGTCATAAAACATTGATAATATGGTAGCTATAAAGTCGGTAGCATAGCAGTAGCGCAGTGATAAATTCTAGATTTCTATTGGAAACGCATAACTCCATATTACTAGTGGCCCAGTTTTCCACAAAAACAATTATTTTCGAATAAAGCAGCCTCCTAACGTACACGTGTGTTCGGTTAGCCATTCTCTCACTTTACTATTGGAATTTATGCTGCATTTATGGTGGTAGAGGTTTCCTCTTAATGGCTACTTTACGATCTATGGTTTGCAAAGCTTTTATTGCGGGTGGCACGTTAAAAGTTAACCTTAGTACCTTACATTTAAGGACCATAAGAACTGTAGTTAGTATGTGTTTGTGTTTAACGAGTGGAAGTATAAAGCTCTATCTATTTTAAGTTGTAATAAAATATTAGCTGTCAGTGTTTTAATGGAAGAGACTTTTGCAGAAAAGCCAGACCCTTCCTATAGGTAGTTGTGGCTCACAAATCTTATCTTGATACCTATGCTTTAGTAACAAACTATCTTGTTAAATTGGTTCTACCCTAACAGTTTTTATTACCTACTACTACATACGGGAACACGGTATTATTGATCGTTAAATTTTTTTAACGAGATTTAATGAAAACTGCTTTGTGAAACACTTTATAAGTATCCGATGTTTTGACCTAGACCTATACTTAACCTTTGCCTAAAATATACTCGTACGGTCAGCCTCAGAAGTAGCTTTACAATTTAATCATGTTGTACCGACTACTGCGTTCATACACAATGATTGCACGAGCGCGATCGTTCCGAGCGAGTTGTTGTGTCATGTTACTAAAGTACCGACTGTACCTACACAACGCACCTTGTGTTAAACCTTGTTAAACATTTTTATATGATACTAAAGGTGTTACCAGACCAACCAATCGATCGTCGATCGACGTCAACGATCAACGTTGATCGAAGTTGATCGAGTGGTCTGGTAGCTTTAATTGATCGACGGATACCGTTCGACTAACCAATTCATCGATTCCATCGGTCGACGTTGATCGATAGGTCTGGTAGCTTTAATTGATCAACGGATATCGATCGACGGTCGATCGACGCTGATCGATATATAACAAAATCAATTGACTTGAAAATTTTATCTATTAAGCATAAAAGAGAAAAAAATAACAAATTACTTAAGTAAGTAGTGAAAACATGATTTTACAGAAGTACTAGAAAAATACTTAAACTACCTAATTACGTTGACAATTTATTGGCCGCAAAATAAAGAACAGGTATTAGAATATTTTTTTGTGAACGATTTACCTACCTACTTATTAACTTAATATGACTTTAAGTCTTTCTTTGATTTTATCGAATGGCATGTGAAATAGATCTCATTCTAAAAATTCATTATTATATGTGTTGGTGGAACGACAAATGAATGAGTTTCGGGTATAGTTTTTTCGGCGTCGCGGGGGAACAAACAGGCGTAGTACACGTGCGGGGCGCACAGGGAGTCGAACTCGACATGTGAAATGAACATTGCCGAGAAGCTCTGACGAGTCAATCAAGGAGTTTAAGATTTTATAAAGGAAAGTTATATCAAACATTTTACGACGGTTAAACAGAGTAAGCAAATTATGTTTAAGTAGTGTTTCATTATATGTATCGTTAGAGGTGTTATTACGATAATTACTTCGCGACTTCACGAATTTTTTTTTAATCCTTTCAAGTCTACTAATGTGGACGGCATAACCGGGGTTCCAAACAGTGCTACAAAAGTCAAGGATAGAACGAACGAATGAAAAATATAGAATTTTTAGTGTGTTTATGTTTTTAAAAGGTTTACTAACTCTAAGAATAAATCCCAGTCTACGAAAAGCAGCCGCTACAATATGATCTATGTGATAATTAAATGAGAGCTCTGAATCCATTATGATTCCCTCTGTCTCTAATACGGGTTACTCTATTGAGAATGCTGTTATTTATGCAATATTCAAAGTTAATTTGATTCTTTTTACGAGTATAAGAGATAACGTGGCATTCATTAGTATTAAGAAACAGTTGGTTATTAAGACAATAATTATGTAATTCATTTAGATCTAGTTGTATTTTATGGCAGTCTTCGCGGGATTTTATAATTCTATACAACTTCGTATCGTCTGCATAAAGCAAGTGATGGCTATGATTAAAGACCTTGTCTATGTCATTTATATAAAAAGAAAACAGTAGAGGTCCCAAATGTGAGCCTTGTGGAATGCCTGAAGGTACAGGAAGAAACTGTGAGCAGTATCCCTTGATGCAAACCTGATGATGTATGCCTGGCTTCTGTTTTTTATATAGGACTGGATCCATCTAAGAAGGCTGCCGTGCACACGGCCTCTTCAAGCTTATTAATGAGCAAGTTATGATTAATTTTATCAAAAGCTCTCGAGAAGTCGGTGTACACGACGTCCACTTGCAAATTGTCTTCCATTGCCTGCGCAAGAAATTCCGTAAAAGTTATCATGTTACTGTCCACACTTCTGTTTTTATAGAACCCATGTTGTTGAAAGGAGATAAAGCTACGGGCAGCCAGTGCAATATCAGCGGTGACGATCTTTTCGAGAATTTTACCAAGAATGCATAGTTTTGAGATAGGACGGTATTCTGTTATGAGATGTTTTTGATTATTCTTGGGAATTGGAGTCACTAAAGCTGCTTTCCAAATAGAGGGAAAAATTCCAGTCTCTAGCGATGTTCGGATCATTCTACCGGTCGGTCGATGCCTTTAATCGACGTTCGATCGATTGGTCTGGTAACACCCTAGGCCGGCAAACGAGCATACGGCCCTTGTGTTGGAGCGCGGCCATCTTGCCCATGGACGCGCGGCACCGTGACGGCATCACGCGCGCAACGCACACAGAAGCTTCAGTTCTTATACCTCTACGCCCTGTAATTTCACTGCCTCTAGTACCAATGAAACTGGAATACAGTAACAATGGTATGACTTACAATGTTATACTTGTATAATTTTTATTACGTATACCACTCAGGAGGAGGATGAGGAAGGCTCGATGGCGCAACTGCTAGCGCGTTTGGCTTGCACTCTTGAGCGCTAATCAACTTTCGCAATGCCGCTGGGTCGCTGGATTGGTGACTAAATTTAAACCATCTCGAGCTCCTCCGTGCTTCGGAAGGCACGCTATGCCGTTGGCCCCGGTTGTTGTCGTAAGATGACAGTCGTTAAAACCCACCAACCCGCATTGGGCTAGCGTGGTGGCTTATGGCCCATTATCCCCACGAGCTATTGTCCATTAGGCGTTTTATAGGCTGATGATGATGATGGTGGTACTCATGCCAATGTAGCTTTCTTTTATTGAACATTATTAATGTACTCGTATTATTAATACTGAATCTATTCGATAAGTGTTTTCAAGGATTATCATCACTTAAACAAATAAATTGTACCTCTTCATAACATTATTAGTGTACATAAGTACACGTGCGTAAGTAGATACATATTAAGTATCGTTCCAATAAAACGGTGCTGAAAATACTCTTTATTTATCGACAAGGTAATTTTAATGTCCTATAATGTTAAAGCATTTTATTCCAATATTATATTTGTGATATAATATTTTCTAGCAATTTCTTTTAGTATTATGGAAGAGACACTCTGAAAGCTGTAAATGTCTTTATGGCGTACGCAACGCACAATTTTATAGCTCATCTTGTATCCACTAATAGCCACTTTGCTTTGAACAATAAACCGGGAGTGTGTTTGTGTGACTTCTGTATAGCTTCATTTATTATCATCTGCCTTTAGATGTCTGCCTACTAACAGGACGCGATTTTGAACCGATGACAATTTGACCTATAATAAGGAGTTTTAAACGAGGTATGGAGAAGTAAGTCGGCAAGATATGAACAGCTGTAGGGAGCGGATGGTAGGATGAATGCCACATTAAGGCAAAAGGGAAGATCTTCCTCCGAGCTGGGTGGTTTAGCTTGAGGACCGAAGCATAACGGATTTTAGTTGGAGGTGCTATATATAAAGGAGGAGATGTTGAAATTTCGCTGCCGCGATGCAGGCTTCCATACTATTTTATCATCGTAGTATGGCGACGTCGTTGGTATGCGTTTGTGGTGCCATTTGTTGACACGGTTGAGAAGGTGTTTGCTTTGTGTCGAATAATGTGCGGCGTATGGTAGGTGGCGCCGCCACACACCTACAACGTCAGTCGGAAAGGGGGTACTAAGCCGAAAGGAGGGTAAAGTATACAAGATAGTAAATAACTTTTGTATAAGAACATTTCCTACAAAAATGATAATTTTAGGCTGTTTTAAGATTTCATAAGAAATGACGCTGTGGTAGCCCTGGCGGTCAGCTGTTTTGAGAGAGAGAGACAGATTTGAGTTCATTGAGTTTATTGCCGGAGTTAACAAGTGGCGCTAGCCCCGCCCCTATTCAGGGTTGTACATTTTTTAAATATGAATATGCATAAAATATTAAATATGTTTTTCCCAAAGTTTATATTCGCAATGTAACAGTTGATAGTAGCTCTTTCAGTTGTCTGCAGCTTAGTACCCCCTTTTCGAAAAACGTTGTTTAAGTTTGGTGCGGCACATTTTATTTTTATGTCAATGAGGCATACGAGCTGGCCGGTATCCTGATGTAAAGTAATCACCGCCGCCCATGGACAGTTGGACACCTACAAAACCAAAGGTGTCGCAGACGTGTTGTTGGCCTGGAGGATGGAGTAGGATCTTTGAGGAAGGAGGAGGAATTGTGAGGGGGAAGGGGGGAGCGATGGGCCACCGGTACTTTCACTCACCGGACAAAACACAACAGCAACTTATAAGAGCCATTGTAGATAGACTGATGTTAAAATTAATTATTAAATAAAATTTAAATTATAGGATGATTTATATTAGAGCAGCGGCGGCTGATTTGAGACGCTGCATACATTTTGTATGAAGCAGTTCATATTACACCGTGCATGATCCGTGTCCCGTCGTCGCCCCGTGCACGGCCCGTTCTAATATAAATCATCCCTAAGTCTTTAAGCGCCATAAGGCTCATGGGTGACCGACAAACAATAAAATTTAAATTTTGTCTGGTTTTGTGGCAGTCAACGTGTATTTAAATTAAAATTAAATTAAATTTAAATAAATAAAATTTGTGAACGCTCACACCAAATAAACCTGGAAACACCCATACCCGAAATCAATTCAGAAAAACAGTTTTTCTCTAAATTGACCCGACCGGGAATTGAACCCGGGACCTCAGAGATGTCACATTATGTTTTAATGCATAATTCATGTGGCAAATTAACTTTCAATGTATGGAGTGTACAAAATGTTTCGAATTTAATTTGTGGCAAATGTACAATACAATACAATAACCCACGAAAACTAAGTAACACAAGCTAAACTGATTGTTCCAATTGAAGCAACAAAGCCCTGTTTTCACTTCACCCTATTACGCTACAGAATGGATGTACAGATACCTTTAAGAGTACAGACAGATGGTAAAAGGAAGCTCTGTCTGAAGCAAATTTCCGCTTACGACAACCCCGAGAGATCTACCATCTTAGAAAAATAATGGCTGGCATTTTTCCCTGAAAATGTTTTTCTTAAAGCTGTAGGTAGAAAAGAGAAGAGCTATTTAAAGGATTTATTAGAGATAAAGCTAACAAAGTTGCTCATGGAACATTTCATTTTTCTTATTGAAATTTTTAAAGCAATAGCTTTATTCGAATTTCAACAACTACCTTACATATTTAATAAATAATGTGTCACAGTTGGTATAAACGCTGTTTACTCTTTAGGAGAACAAAATATAAAAAATTATTTATTTGTTCGAATTGAGTCTAAATTAAGTATTAGTATTTTTTATGTTATTCTCAACAATATTTCATTTTTGTGTGTTTAATATTGTTAATTTTGATTTTATATTTAGTGATTCGGGTCTAGCTTACACTCATGTGCGACTTGCTAAGTACTTTGGCCTGGTCCTGAACCGTTACTAGTTTAAGTTTTATCTGTTTGTGTCAATGTCTGCTAAGTTGACTAATAAAATAAATAAAAAAAAAAAAGTAGGTAACCAAATATTATCCTACCTACCACACTGTCCCATTATTGGTAGGTTACAACAACAGCTGTTACGAATATTACATTATAATGTTACAAATATAAACCATAATTAGTTTACAATAAACACATTGACAACACCAACAATTAAATCCCCCATTCATAATTTCCTGTTTCACACAGCACGCAGTACAATTCCCCCGAAGCCGTGCGCCGCCAAATTGTCTAAATTCTGAATTTCAAATATCCTCCAACCTCCGGTTAACCGGAGTGAGTCAACAGACGGCTGTACCGGGTTTTAATTAAGCGTTCACGCAGCGGTCGCGAGTCACGTACTCAAATCTGCCGCCTTAGCCTGCTCGAATATCTGTCTTAGCGATGTTTGAACAGGTTAGGTGGCTGTATTATCGTGGCTGCTTGGGTCTATTACAACACTATTGGCTGTAGTTTGGTGGTACAGAGTGATCTCATCTGTAAACGGAAAAACGCGCCTCACGACACAGACGGAAGGAGTCATGTGGCAATAGAGGCTCACTACAAGACTAGGTACTTCCAACCCCTCTCTTCCTTTGGGTGTCGTAAAAGCGATTAACAAAACTAAGGTAATACTATCGGCTGCAGTTTGGTAGTACGGAGTGCTATCATCAGCGGATAAAACAGAAAGCGCGTAAACATGATGATTCGCAATGTCGTCGCCGCATTCGAAAAGTTTTCGCAAATAAAGTAATTGTAATTGCACACTGTAACTAATTTACTGCTGGGAATACTATCCCACTGCTGGCAAAGGCCTCTATCATTGAAATAACCTCATTGATTGACAAATTAATATGGGTATAATCACAACACTTGCAAAGTACGGGTTGGTGATTGCGAACTAGAACCTTACCGGTCCTTCGTAGTTATTTTATTTATTTATAATTTATCTGATAACTTGTCTTTTTTAATATTAAAACCGTGTCGCGTAGCGGTGAAAGAAAACCACCACCTCCTCTCTTCCCTTGGGTGTCATGAAAGGCGGCTAACGGACTAAAGACTGCATAAACATCCAACATCATAAAGCGGCGACACCACCTGTCACGCTGAGCACTTGTGCAGTCGCTATATTTAACTTTAAATAACCTTCTCCTTCTCTCTCCTTCCCACTCTTCTGGCTTTGTACATTCCTCCTTTTATATCCAGTCCATACTCCTATGGAACGCGCTACCTCAGGAAGTCAGGATGGCTACGAGTCGTGACGCTTTCAAAAAGAAAGTCCATTTGCTCCTTTTCGACAGTACCATGGCAGAATCATCTCAAGAACGTCCTATTTATATATTATATTATCAAGTAGTGTATGTAGGTATATTATGAAATATTTATGTATTGCGAGTATGTATATTTTGTTTATTAATATATACCTATTATATGTTTTAATATTTTTATTGGTCTTAACTTTGGTCACCGCAGATAATTGCACCTACCATGTCATCTCTACACCACCCTATGGTTGACTGGTAGAGAATGCCTCAGGCATTAAGTCCGCTATGTAATGTAAGGTTGCAAAAGTTTAAATAATTAATTAATTAATAATAATAATAATATATTTGGTGAAAAATGAACTATACCAGAGGACTGCTTTCGCTGTTCTCATTGCCTAGTCTCTGACTAACCCTGCGGGGATAATAGGCGTGATTATAATTGAACTTATGTATTATAAAACCGGTAAATGAGTTCACTCCACCTGATGTTAAATGGAAGGGGAGTCCAGGTGCAAGGACAACTGGTGGAGCGTAAGAGACACCCTCACAAAGTGTATCTTCAGGGCCCGAATGTTTAGCATTTCAGTCAATTGTTTGAATTTGTAAGGAACAAAATGATATTATAAAATTAAATATGCTTGGCGCTAATTGTAATTAGTTAAAGTCACGTTCCATCATTTTACGCAGATCTACCGTTTCAGACAAATATTTATCTCATTAATATTAATAAATTACCTACCTATCAGGTTTATTATGATAAATAGATATTAGTATTCCCCGTTAAAGGCATAGCTCAACCAAATATTCCGTTTTCAAACGTTTTTGAATGGATATTACGGAATTGTATAATTTATACTTTTACGACTTATTATGAACCCTATTCCTTCAATAGCTTTGTGAAAAGGATTAATTGAATACAGTTTATCACGACTGCTGAGTTCATCGGTCTTTTCACTAAATTGAAGCAATTTATATCTAAAGCCCTTAGCACACGACTTGGGAAATTTTGTGGTGTCTTCTATATTATGTAGGACTATTCTGTGGACTAAAGCGTAGGACAATTCTGTGGCGTAGGTACGAACAAGCCACATCAGTCTAACGAAAATAGTGATGAATATTATTTTTAGGCTAAAACGTAAAACGTTGGAAAAATATTGGTCTTTTGGACAGAGGATAAAGATATTCTGTCAGCAAACAATAATAATGTTAGTTTGCTCTTTAAGATCAGCAAAAATGAACTGCTTACTTATATTAAAATTCATTAAAAATCAGGTCGCAATGAACCCTTCTCAACTTCCTACCCTTAGGTGTCGTAAAAGGCGGCTAGCGAAATAAATACTGCACATACAGTCACCAGCATTAAGATGTGACTATCGAAGGCCTGCAAAAATATCTGATCATTGGTGGAAGGTATATAAGGCGACTGCTACAAATCGCAAGAAACTTCAAGGGCTGGTCAGGTCAAGTGTTTTAGACATGACAAAAATGACAAAAAGATTGCAGACTAACGTAGCTAGGTACTTATCGCCCAGCTGACGCGGACGGGTCAACAGACGGGTGGGTCAACGGCCGGCCGCTGCCCGCGCGTTGCAATTAATCGTTATTTTTAATTGTCTTTCATTTTATTTTTCTTATGTTATTGCTTTAAAATAAATAAGATACTCAAAGACTACCTAATTAAAATTATCAAATTATATAATTAAATAAAAATGAAAAAGCACGAATTTCCTATTTTCATTTCTGTCATGTCTAAAACATTTGACCTGACCAGCCCTTTAACTTTCTTGCGGTTTCTAGCAATCGCCTTATACACCGTGGGTGTTAATACGAGTAACCCGAATGATTTAAACCACGTATTTTTGTGTGTATTATGTGTCTTAATTAAATTACTATTTCAATACAAACTTAATCATATTAACTGCACGATTCTTTGTGAATAAACCTTTACTTCAGAGAGTGAGCCAATTTAATTTATCTCAAGTTGAGAAACAGAGAGCGAGCATGACACTTCACGAATCACTCCGATATCATACGATGCACGGCGAATGCAGTGACTTGTGTTCCATGTCAAGAAGTGTCATGTCTAGCACGATGTTTACCTCAGAATATTATGCTTGTTATTGTTCTGAGATGTTTATGGTAAATTATTTCAATTTATGGGTACCACAAAATACTAGAACTTATATCCAAACTTTATTAGTTACAACAACATTACAGTGCAGATTTTTATTGTTGTTGAAAGTTTGCGTTGATATCTTTTCCTTTGACTGATAAACCAAAATCATTAAACATGATTATATCCGAAAGAAAACATACCTCTTATTGTTTTACCTCATACTACAGCTGGAAAGGGATGACTTGTTGTAATATCGATCATGCTAATCTGTGATGTGATCATGCTAACAGATATGTGTGTGTACGTATTTTAAATTCTCGATGTGTTGATTTTGAGTAAAGTAAAATAAACAACTATGTTAAATAATGAATCATTTTTATTAATTTAATGAATTAGGTTTTCAAAATGTGTACCACCGTGTTCAGCACAAAGATTTATCTTAAACGGATTTCATTATTTAGGTTTCCGAAGGTGTTCTTTATTTCTTCTGAAGCCGTTTGAATTCGTGTTAATAATTCTTGCCTAGAGTCCACTGGTGTTGAGTATACCTTATCTTTCAGAGTTCCCCATAGAAAAAAATCCAGTGGAGTTAAGTCGGGTGATCGGGCGGGTCAGGCCAGGACGTTACTTCCATGGCCAATCCACCTGTCGGGGTATTGTTCGTCTAGCCAACTACGAGCTGCTAGGAAGTGGGCCGGGCATCTGTCGTGCTGGAACCACATAGTTCTTCGTGTTTCCAAATCGACATCTTCTAGCAAGTCATTTAGTTCATTATTCAAGAAAAATAAATAATTATTTGCATTTACTCTATCTGGAAATATGACGGGACCTATCAATTTGTTGCCTATAATACCGGCCCACAGGTTTACAGAAAACTTGTGTTGGTATGAATTTTCCCTCTTGGCATGGGGATTTTCTTCTAGCCACATATGTCGATTAAGCGAATTAAAAACTCCCTCTCTCGTGAACAACGACTCATCTGACCATAATATTTTGTTCAGAAATCCGGGGTCGTGCACTAATTTCTGGTTCATTCTTTGGCAAAAGAGAACTCTAGCTGGCCCATCATTATTTATTAATCCTTGTACTTTCCTGAAGTGAAAGGGATGCAGACCGTACCTTTTCTAAAGCTTTAATACGAGCCTGTAATTAACATTGACTATTCGTGCTACAGCTCTTGACGATAACGTTGGATCTTCTGTAATCAAATTCGTAATTCGATTCTCTATTTGTACATCTACATTTATCGCCCTTTCCCTCTGAGTTTTTCCCAGCCCTTTTTCCCGAAACTGTCTGTGGATATCCGCAAAAGTCGAATGATGAGGTATACGACGATCTGGGTATCTTCTTCGGTATTCGGCGACAGCATGGAGGGAGTTGCCGTTACAAAATCCGTACACAAAGTGAATATCCGCTAAATGAGCCGGAGGATAATGCGGTATGGTGAATATTAATGTAGATATTGATTCCAGTCAATCAAATTTAAATGTGTTTTTATCTTGCGTGACACTCAGTAATCATCTGAAATATGTCATTTTAACATCAATTTCAAACTATCAGCCAGTAATCAGTGAAGGTAAATAGTTTGCAGTGAAGTTTGCACTCTCGCGATTGAGGACAGAATAAAACTAAAGTCTAGTGTTACGGCGAAAGGCGTTCGCCGTAACAGCGACGGAATATGGGTTAGGCAGGAGGTAAGGGAATTTCTGGGGCTTACCTGGTTCGGGCTGGAGCTGGTTGGAGCTGAAGGCAGGCGCGGGGGCGCGGGCTTGAAGGCAGCAACACACAACACAGTTCACTCAGGGGCACTGGTCGTAGGCGTTTTAGGGGGAGGTGAGCTGGTGGTCCTAGCTCTAGGTCACTGCACACACACTGCACACAGATGACGGTGATCACGGGCTGAGTTCTAGGTCGCGCGCGCGCGTGGATTCTCTCTAAAAGGTCGAAGCACACTGCCGTTGCGCGGCGCCGGCGAACACTTCGTCGAGTATAATTGTCAACTCGCTGTGATTGGCCGATCATTCGTTGCCCAGTCGTTGCACCAATATGCATCTTAATTGACCGGCGCAGAGACGGTTATCCGTCGCGCTGTGGCGCGAACATCTTCCCGGGCCCCAGAGGGTAGGAGGGGGGGGGGAAGGAATGGAAGTTAAAGGGGAACTACAGCCCCGATTCGTGCTGTGTTGAGTTAATGTCGAGTGGGTGTGTATATGATGAGCTGGGAGGAATGCACGTGTGTGACTGTATGAGTACAATTGTATGAGGGCTGAAAGCCTGTGTCACGAAGCACAGGGGGCGCGGGGGCGCGAAGCGCCGAAGGCGCATAGGCGCACGGGGCGCGTAAGCGCAGAGGCGTGGGGGCGCGGGGGCGCAGAGGGCGCCGGGGGCGCGTAAGCGCAAAGGGCCGCGTCAACGCAAAGGCGTGGGGGCGTGGTTGCGCAGAGGGCGCCTGGGGCGCGTAAGCGCAAAGAGCCGCGTCAACGCAAAGGCGTGGGGGCGCGGGGGCGCAGAGGGCGCCGGGGGCGCGTAAGCGCAAAGGGCCGCGTCAACGCAAAGGCGTGGGGGCGCGGGGGCGCAGAGGGCGCCGGGGGCGCGTAAGCGCAAAAGGCCGCGTCAACGCAAAGGCGTGGGGGCGCGGGGGCGCAGAGGGCGCCGGGGGCGCGTAAGCGCAAAGGGCCGCGTCAACGCAAAGGCGTGGGGGCGCGGGGGCGCAGAGGGCGCCGGGGGCGCGTAAGCGCAAAGGGCCGCGTCAACGCAAAGGCGTGGAGGCGCGGGGGCGCAGAGGGCGCCGGGGGCGCGTAAGCGCAGGGGCCGCAGTCAACGCAAAGGCGTGGGGGCGCGGGGGCCGCAGTCAACGCAAAGGCGTGGGGGCGCGGTGGCGCAGAAGCGCAGGGGGCGCATAAGCGCGGGGGCCGCAGTCAACGCAAAGGCGTGGGGGTGCGGGGGTGCAGAGGGCGCCGGGGGCGCGTAAGCGCAAAGGGCCGCGTCAACGCAAAGGCGTGGGGGCGCGGGGGCGCAGAGGGCGCCGGGGGCGCGTAAGCGCAAAGGGCCGCGTCAACGCAAAGGCGTGGGGGCGCGGGGGCGCAGAGGGCGCCGGGGGCGCGTAAGCGCAGGGGCCGCAGTCAACGCAAAGGCGTGGGGGCGCGGGGGCCGCAGTCAACGCACAGGCGTGGGGGCGCGGGGGCCGCAGTCAACGCAAAGGCGTGGGGGCGCGGGGGCGCAGAAGCGCAGGGGGCGCATAAGCGCGGGGGCCGCAGTCAACGCAAAGGCGTGGGGGCGCGGGGGCGCAGTAGCGCAGGCGGCGCGGGGGCGCAAAAGCGCGTCTGATGTCATGCACCGTATAGGTGCGGGCTGACTACATGTGTTTGTGTGCTGCAGGCTGATGTGTGGGTGCACGTGTGTAGAAGTACTATGCTCTTGTGGTGAGCACTCACGAGATTGAGTCGATTGCCAAGGCAAGAATTAAAGGCAGAAAAAACATAAAATTAACACGAGCGAAAAAATAAAGCACGCTATTTGGCACGCGTGGTGAGCATGCACGAGATCTGAGCCGATTTAACACGACACGACCATAAAAATTTCATTACAAAATAAAACGGGGAAACAACAATATCGTCGTCTAGACGCGGGTGTGTTATACATAACTAAAGTTATATGTGCAATCTAATTAGTAAGAAAAAATATAACACGAATCGAACACTGTTCTTTGAACACGTTCTTAATTTATTTTTGTAGGTAGGTTAATAATATTTCGCAATGCACTTTGCAACGTCTATCGTGCAGAAAGGGTCATGTAAGGTAATGAAATTAGGAATGTTACGCGATAAGATTTAAAAATCAAAAATTAAAATTAAGTTACGTGATAACTACGAAATATGAGTAAATATTATTTTAACGGGTCGAATGACCAACATCTAATGAAATAGTTAATGGGCTGAAATAGTTATCCTATATATATATAATAGTGGACTGTATTAATAATGTGGGGCTGAATGTCTACGGTAACATGTACCTACTCCTGCGACCCCTCATGCGACCGCTGTGCATGCGAGGACACATGCAGCGTTCTGTCGCTACGCAGTAGCACGGGCAGTAAGGGGTGTTTGGGCTGGCGTGCATTGTCGAGGCAAAAAGTGAAATGTGTACGGTAGGGTTTAAAAACTAGTGGACTGTATGTATCCGGCTCGTAGGATCAAAATGTTACGGCGAAAGGCGTTCGCCGTAACAGCGACGGAATATGGGTTAGGCAGGAGGTAAGGGAATTTCTGGGGCTTACCTGGTTCGGGCTGGAGCTGGTTGGAGCTGAAGGCAGGCGCGGGGGCGCGGGCTTGAAGGCAGCAACACACAACACAGTTCACTCAGGGGCACTGGTCGTAGGCGTTTTAGGGGGAGGTGAGCTGGTGGTCCTAGCTCTAGGTCACTGCACACACACTGCACACAGATGACGGTGATCACGGGCTGAGTTCTAGGTCGCGCGCGCGCGTGGATTCTCTCTAAAAGGTCGAAGCACACTGCCGTTGCGCGGCGCCGGCGAACACTTCGTCGAGTATAATTGTCAACTCGCTGTGATTGGCCGATCATTCGGTGCCCAGTCGTTGCACCAATATGCATCTTAATTGACCGGCGCAGAGACGGTTATCCGTCGCGCTGTGGCGCGAACAGTCTAGCGATAAGAAAAAAGAGGAAAGCTACTTGTGATTAAAGTGTGTAAGATTATAATTATTTAAAGCACTACGCTGTATTTTAGTTGCAAGTCAGATCCTTTTATCATCATCATCATCATGTTTCGGTAGTGAAACCTTTTTCTAGGATAAATTCCAAACTCAATGGGCGATTTTCCGAGATCAAAACAAAAAAGAAATTGGTTCGTAAATGACTTCATAGATGGCGCTTAGTGTTGGCAAATGAAACAAAACAGTGCAACATCACTTTTCAAATTCTCTCAAGTAGTCCGCGTGAGACCTCAGTAAAGTCCCACATCTTTACTGAGGACTCAAGGGGTTTGGGGAACATCATTTATCATTCATCTTTATCATCACTCATTATCATCAAGGGAAAAAACAAATAAAAAACTAATGACTAGGCAGTATGGCTCAGACCTTAGCCTGTTCCTTCATGGAACAAATATATATATAAAAAAAAATAGATGGCGCTTAGCATAGATTAGTATGGCGCTTAGTAAAAGGCGGGTCCATGAAGAACACGTGTATGGCTACGTAATATTTATTCCATTCCAAAATATAAATACGAGTAGGTCTTGGAGATCCTGAATAAAAATTTGTAAGTACTATGTTTTTATTTTTTTGATAGACAAGCAAAAGTGTAGAATTTATTACAGCCCTTAGGTAGGAACGGGTCGGCTTTCATAAAACGCCATCTGTCGAGTATTTTTGAACTAATTTTTATTTTTTAATTTGGGCTGTCAGAAAATCGCCCATTGTGAAGTTACTGCTTGATGGCTACGTCACGACCTAAGGGTGTGTTACAATTGAGAATTTTTAAAGTGTGATTTGTTTTAAATTACTTAATATCTCTTCAATTAAAGATTTTTGGACTATATGTCACATAACTTTATATACTCTAATTAGGCTCTAAAATCGTTGTTTAAATATTTCGGGTTATTAATACCCACGGTGTATATATGCCTATTAAGCCTTCCACCAATGATCAGATATTTTTGCACATCACATCTTAATGCTGGTGACTGTACATCTAACAGCATAAAGCGGTGATGGACTCACCACCTATCACGCTGAGCACATGTGCAGTCGCTATTTAGTGAAAAGTGGACTATGGTAGAATACTGCTTTTGCGGTCCTCATTGCCTAGTCTCCGACTAACCCTTCTTGGATAACAGTCGTGATTATTATGTACATGATATATACAATCACTTCTAAGCATATTATTATAAAGTTGATTTAGTTTATAGTTGATACTTATATATGTATGTCTATAAATTAACTTTATAATTTAAATGCTTTGAAGTGATTGTATGGCCGATCTAATATGTTTGCTGTATTGTGTGCGTCAGGCAGGTTAAATTAAATTTTAGTAAGCTGACTGAAACGTAAATTCTATTTGTCAAGCATAAAATGAGCGCTACTCTCTGTGATGCATCTATTTTTTTTCAATAATGTAGTTTTTAATTTATATTTGATATAATTGACTTAATATAATATATGCGACTTATTTAAATTATATTCTATTTACTAGACTTAGTGTTTGTTAATTGTATGGATGTGTTGTTGGTAATATTATACAGGATGTTTGGTGCATCGTGTGCCAAATCGAATGGGGTGGTTGAAGGGGTCTTTGGCTACCTCTTCAGCCCTCTCATAAAAATCTTGGTCCAACTGAATTTTTTTAAGCTGATTTTAAATTTTTTTGGGTGAAAATTTATAAAAATCTACATTTAAGTTTGAATACAAAAAAAATGGTTAGGTCTAGATTCTTTGCAACGTTGTACGCTTGTATCGAAACCAAAATTACTCACCAGCAACATCTAGTTTTTTTTACAGCCCAACAAATTTTTTTAAGTAAAAAAATAAACTTGAACGTCAACTCTACAATCTAAGTAAATAAAAAAGGAACTAAAAGTGATCTAGTTCTTCCAATTTTTTTAAAACATCTCTGGACTGTCCCCTTTCTAATGGTGTGCTAAATGCCATGAAAAGTAATTAGTAACATCACTAATTTGCAAATTTTCTGTACTTAGTCGCATTTTTTCCAATATATAACAGGTGTAATAAAAACAATCAAAAGGCAAAGACAAAAAAGAAAATTGCATTTTAACATTTATTTCACAATTTTTACAGTTTAGTTTTATAAATCCTGCACAAATTGTTGACCACTGTTGCGAACGCAGGCCCGCCATATTTTTAGTATTTCCACAGTTGTTGTGTGAAGCTGTATTTCGTCCTCAATAGTACTGAAGGCCGCTTCTATGCGTACTAGTACCTCCCTCGTTGGAACCTCTGTGGCGTAGGTATTCCAGCTCTTTGGCACGTCCCCAGACAGAAAAGTCTAACGCAGTTAGGTCTGAGGAGCGTGGCGGCCTTGCTATAGGCCCATCGCGCCCTATCCACGCATTGAGGAACACAATATCGAGATAGTCCCTCACATTCAAACGCTAATACGCGGGGACATCTTCATTAAATACGGGCACCTTGTAATAATTCGGACAGATCATTTTGCAGGAACTCTAAATAATTATCGCCATTGAGGTTATCGGGCAGGTAATGCGGTCTAAATACCAAGGGTGTGCCTAGAAAAGAGTCTGAAACCAAACAAGACTTAATTGATATGGTAGTAACCCTGTCAGAGTCTATCGACTGCAAAATTAGCAAGCCTGATATAAAGGATATTTACAGAATCAGAGGAAAAAAGCCTGATCAAAAAAATACACCGATAATAGTGGAGACTGGCTCTGTATTGTTCAAGACAGATTTCCTGAAGATGGCTAAGTCTTTCAATATAAGAAATAAAACAAAACTCTGTGCAAGGCACCTTGGCCTGAAGTCACATACAGACACTCCGATTTATCTTTCAGAGAATCTAACCCAAAAGGCTGCCCGTCTTCATTTCCTGGCCCGTGATCTAGCTAAATCCAGAGGATACAAATTTGTGTGGACATCCTACGGCAAGATTTATGTACGAAAAAGTGAACAGGCACCGATAATTATAATCAAAACGGAACAACAGGTACACAAGTTACTTTTAGAACAAGACTGACTATATCACTTTGTATATTTAATATTCTGTATAGTTGAAATGTGTCCAGTCACTGGTTTATTGTTTTACTATTCTAACTCGTGCTCAAATCTAAGAATTGTAGTAGGCTACAAATCAAATTATTTCTTAATTTTTGTTATGCAAACACTAAGTACCAACAATATGAAACTTATTCAAAATAAGCATATGTTCCTTTTATATACTCTCCTATATACACTTCCATGTAACATACATCTACACACATATAAAAATGTGGAAATATTTCCTACCACTAAAAATAACATTTACATAACACATTTCACATTTACATACTCTCAAACACAAAAGCTTAAATTATTATTTATTAAATACACTAAAACATTGCATTTGGCAACACCTAAACATATAGTTTTTTGCAACAAGACTTATTTAAAATATAACCTAATCCAGCGAAACGTGATTATCACTACTTTATATTTTTATCTTTCTGCAAATGGGTGATTCACTACATTCTTTACATGAATTAGACAATATTGAAATAGCCTCCGCAATTGAATGCGAAGTACATGACCTTGAAAAACACATTCGCGTTAATAAAAGTGACTTTACCCTAATATCTCAGAATATAGTTAGCATTTACAAAAATTTTGATGACTTCACTCTTACTTTATCTAATCTATCATTTGAAACTGACATTATTACCTTTACGGAATGCAGGCTAAGCCCAAACAAACCACTTCCGCTACTAAATAATTATGTGGCATACAGTACCACTAGCCAACTTAATCAATGTGACGGTGTTGCTGTATATGTTAAAAAATCCTTAAGGCACAAGGTCAAAGAAGTTAAACTGCATCACGCTTCATGCCTACAAGTCGATGTATTAAATAACACAGTATTGTGTATCTACCGGTCACCGTCGAACCCAAATGCAGAAAACTTCATTACGTCATTATGCTCACACTTAGAGACCTTTTCACAGCACAGTCAAGTTATAATAGCAGGAGACATTAACATTAATATTCGACCTAAGCCTTTTGAAACGTCACAAGAATATAAAAATAAAATGTATTATTTGGACATGCTTGCTAACATAGGCATATTAGCGGGGCATACCTTACCTACAAGACAGCAGAGCTGCCTTGATTATTTTATGTTAAAAGTTAATAAAATTAAATTTAAAACATCGATAGCAATAATATATACATCTACCACAGATCACTTTACTACATTTCTATCAATATCAAAATTAAAAAACCAACTTAAGAACAATAAAATTAAAACTACTATAAACTTTGAAGCTGCATTAAAATATCTACAGACTAAAAACTTAAGTGATTTGTTATTTAATGATGATCCAATGGCTGTGACTAACTACTTATTAAATAAAATTACCGAAAGCCTTAAATTAAACACTACAGTAACACAGATTCCTTGCAGTAAAAGAATTTTAAAACCGTGGATCTCCGCAGGAATCTTACGCTGTATAAAAAATAGAAACAAACTCCAAAGTCAACTACGAAAGGATCCACACAATGAAATCCTCCGCATTACATACCGACGTTACAGGAATTACTGCAACAATTTAATAAAAAAAATCAAAAGAAAATATGACAGTGACAATATAGCTAAATCTGTAAATAACAATAAATTACTTTGGAAGAACATAAAAAATGTTACATATTGTAATAAATCAACTTACAACACAAACACAGAGCTGCTCAACATAATGTCTTCGCCAACCGAATCTGCAAATTATATTAATGACTACTTTGTGAATATAGGAGTTCAACTAGCAAGTAAAATCCAACTTAAAGTAAAGGATATCAGTACACCAGTTCATAAAATTCCAGCGCCACCATACTCCTTTGTTTTATTCCAAACACATATTAATGAGGTAAAAAATATCATACTGAATCTAAAATCAACGAGTGCCCCGGGTTGGGATAATATAACTAGTGAGTTTTTGAAACTGGCAGTAGACGATCTGGCCCCCGCCATCACTCATATAGCTAATCTATGCTTTGATAAAGGAGTATTTCCTGCACCATTAAAAAAATCAATTATTACACCTGTGTACAAGAGTGGGGATAGAGATGACATTGGTAATTACAGGCCAATTTCAGTTTTGCCTTCAATATCAAAAGTTCTAGAGAAGATACTTAATAATAGGTTGCTGAAATATTTAAATAAATTTAATATATTATCATCTACACAATTTGGATTCAGACAAGGAAAATCGACAGAAGATGCAATTACTGAATTAAGCTCATTTGTTACTGGTAAACTAGATAATAGCAAGAAATGTCTGTCGGTTTTCCTTGATCTGAAAAAAGCTTTTGATACCGTCTCTGTCCCTACTCTTGTACGGAAGCTGGAAAACATAGGAATTAGGGGAACTCCGCTTGCTCTCTTCTCGGATTACCTATCAGGGAGAACACAAAGAGTTAAACTGCCAGGGTGCACCAGTGAAGATGCGGATGTGGTGAGTGGTGTGCCGCAGGGGAGCGTATTAGGACCCACCCTATTTCTTATATACATTAACGATCTCTGTAACATGAATATACCTAACGCTAAAGTCCTGTCGTACGCTGATGACACCGCCGTGGTCTTTGCTGGTGGATCTTGGGAAGAAATCAAAGCAAGTGCTGAAATCGGTCTTGCTCAAGTAGCTCTGTGGTTACAGCAAAACCTTCTAACGCTTAACACATCTAAAACCAATTATATCTGCTTTGGTATATATAATAGTTCGCAGCCACCAAGCGGCTTTTGTCTAAAAATACATGGTTGTACTGAAGGTACCAACAAAGATTCTTGTAGCTGTCCAATGATAAGCAAAGTCTCTCAAACAAAATATCTAGGTGTCATCGTAGACCAAAGGTTATCGTGGTACCCTCACCTAGATCACGTTATTAATAGAACTAGAAAACTAATTTGGATTTTTAAAACACTTAGACATGTGATATCAGAACCTATGACACAGAAGGACTTTTCCAAACGCCTTCTTAACCAAATATACACTTCACTTGCACAATCCATTATAACTTATTGCATCACAGTCTGGGGTGGTGCTGCGATGACTCATTTCCTCCACTTGGAAAGAGCTCAACGAACCCTTATCAAGGTGATGTATTTTAAAAATAGACGGTTCCCTACTGAAGAGCTGTATCGCATCAGCGGCCTCCTGTCCGTCAGAAAATTATATATAGTTATGATTACCCTTAAAATACATAAATCGTTACCCTACAACCCTTGTATACTAGGAAAACGACGAAAAGACAGAGTAGCTAAGCCGATTGCAATAAAAACTACATTTGCCAGTAAACAATTTGATTCACGTGCTGCCTTCCTGTATAATAAAGTAAATAAAAACATATATATATATACGAAAAAACATACAGAGAATGTAAAAATCTTTTGTTAAAATGGATTCAGCCTAAATCTTATGATGAAATTGAATCCCTACTACTACGTATTTCATAGCTTTTGTTTAAGTTTAAGTATTTTTACTTCGACAACACACATACGCACTCATATACTCACAAGCACACGCACAAAATCACACACACTCACAAACACATGCACATTCAAATTCTCAAGTAAACGCACTCTCACATTTACCTACAACTATTATGCATAGCCTTAGCTTTTTTCTTAATCATTACTACCTATGTATAAAAAAAGGTTTTTGTTACCTTTCATTTGTTTGGTTTTTGTTAGGTACCTACTTACTAACCTTTAATTTGTAAAGATTTTGTTACGTACAAATGGTAAAGGAAGAGCGGAGTCTCCAACTACGGGCTACTTTTGCTTAAATGGAGGCTCCAATCAACCGTATAGTTAAACACGAAATTGTTAAAGAATAAATAAATAATTTTAATTTTAATTTTTTTTTTTTTTAATTCACTCCCAATCACTCCTGCCCAAACGTTCGACCGCCTTTGAAAAGATTTCTGTCTTTTGACACGTGGGTTTTCCGGTGTCGGTGCCCAGTGGTGCAAATTGTGTAAGATAAGAATCTCTTCTTTGGAAAATTTAGATTTTCGTCCGTCCACAGTAATCATTTTAAAAATCAGGATCATCCACATCCGCGTGTAATAAAAACTGACAAAAGTACACTCGTCTGTCAAACTGGCCAACCTTTAGAAAAAACAACAAAACAACTAAATGAAAGAATCGTGGAGTACAGTGTGTCCACTCGCTGTGATTGGCCGATCATTCGTTGCCCAGTCGTTGCACCAATATGCATCTTAATTGACCGGCGCAGAGACGGTTATCCGTCGCGCTGTGGCGCGAACAGTCTAGCGATAAGAAAAAAGAGGAAAGCTACTTGTGATTAAAGTGTGTAAGATTATAATTATTTAAAGCACTACGCTGTATTTTAGTTGCAAGTCAGATCCTTTTATCATCATCATCATCATGTTTCGGTAGTGAAACCTTTTTCTAGGATAAATTCCAAACTCAATGGGCGATTTTCCGAGATCAAAACAAAAAAGAAATTGGTTCGTAAATGACTTCATAGATGGCGCTTAGTGTTGGCAAATGAAACAAAACAGTGCAACATCACTTTTCAAATTCTCTCAAGTAGTCTGCGTGAGACCTCAGTAAAGTCCCACATCTTTACTGAGGACTCAAGGGGTTTGGGGAACATCATTTATCATTCATCTTAATCATCACTCATTATCATCAAGGGAAAAAACAAATAAAAAACTAATGACTAGGCAGTATGGCTCAGACCTTAGCCTGTTCCTTCATGGAACAAATATATATATAAAAAAAAATAGATGGCGCTTAGCATAGATTAGTATGGCGCTTAGTAAAAGGCGGGTCCATGAAGAACACGTGTATGGCTACGTAATATTTATTCCATTCCAAAATATAAATACGAGTAGGTCTTGGAGATCCTGAATAAAAATTTGTAAGTACTATGTTTTTATTTTTTTGATAGACAAGCAAAAGTGTAGAATTTATTACAGCCCTTAGGTAGGAACGGGTCGGCTTTCATAAAACGCCATCTGTCGAGTATTTTTGAACTAATTTTTATTTTTTAATTTGGGCTGTCAGAAAATCGCCCATTGTGAAGTTACTGCTTGATGGCTACGTCACGACCTAAGGGTGTGTTACAATTGAGAATTTTTAAAGTGTGATTTGTTTTAAATTACTTAATATCTCTTCAATTAAAGATTTTTGGACTATATGTCACATAACTTTATATACTCTAATTAGGCTCTAAAATCGTTGTTTAAATATTTCGGGTTATTAATACCCACGGTGTATATATGCCTATTAAGCCTTCCACCAATGATCAGATATTTTTGCACATCACATCTTAATGCTGGTGACTGTACATCTAACAGCATAAAGCGGTGATGGACTCACCACCTATCACGCTGAGCACATGTGCAGTCGCTATTTAGTGAAAAGTGGACTATGGTAGAATACTGCTTTTGCGGTCCTCATTGCCTAGTCTCCAACTAACCCTTCTTGGATAACAGTCGTGATTATTATGTACATGATATATACAATCACTTCTAAGCATATTATTATAAAGTTGATTTAGTTTATAGTTGATACTTATATATGTATGTCTATAAATTAACTTTATAATTTAAATGCTTTGAAGTGATTGTATGGCCGATCTAATATGTTTGCTGTATTGTGTGCGTCAGGCAGGTTAAATTAAATTTTAGTAAGCTGACTGAAACGTAAATTCTATTTGTCAAGCATAAAATGAGCGCTACTCTCTGTGATGCATCTATTTTTTTTCAATAATGTAGTTTTTAATTTATATTTGATATAATTGACTTAATATAATATATGCGACTTATTTAAATTATATTCTATTTACTAGACTTAGTGTTTGTTAATTGTATGGATGTGTTGTTGGTAATATTATACAGGATGTTTGGTGCATCGTGTGCCAAATCGAATGGGGTGGTTGAAGGGGTCTTTGGCTACCTCTTCAGCCCTCTCATAAAAATCTTGGTCCAACTGAATTTTTTTAAGCTGATTTTAAATTTTTTTGGGTGAAAATTTATAAAAATCTACATTTAAGTTTGAATACAAAAAAAATGGTTAGGTCTAGATTCTTTGCAACGTTGTACGCTTGTATCGAAACCAAAATTACTCACCAGCAACATCTAGTTTTTTTTACAGCCCAACAAATTTTTTTAAGTAAAAAAATAAACTTGAACGTCAACTCTACAATCTAAGTAAATAAAAAAAGAACTAAAAGTGATCTAGTTCTTCCAATTTTTTTAAAACATCTCTGGACTGTCCCCTTTCTAATGGTGTGCTAAATGCCATGAAAAGTAATTAGTAACATCACTAATTTGCAAATTTTCTGTACTTAGTCGCATTTTTTCCAATATATAACAGGTGTAATAAAAACAATCAAAAGGCAAAGACAAAAAAGAAAATTGCATTTTAACATTTATTTCACAATTTTTACAGTTTAGTTTTATAAATCCTGCACAAATTGTTGACCACTGTTGCGAACGCAGGCCCGCCATATTTTTAGTATTTCCACAGTTGTTGTGTGAAGCTGTATTTCGTCCTCAATAGTACTGAAGGCCGCTTCTATGCGTACTAGTACCTCCCTCGTTGGAACCTCTGTGGCGTAGGTATTCCAGCTCTTTGGCACGTCCCCAGACAGAAAAGTCTAACGCAGTTAGGTCTGAGGAGCGTGGCGGCCTTGCTATAGGCCCATCGCGCCCTATCCACGCATTGAGGAACACAATATCGAGATAGTCCCTCACATTCAAACGCTAATACGCGGAGACATCTTCATTAAATACGGGCACCTTGTAATAATTCGGACAGATCATTTTGCAGGAACTCTAAATAATTATCGCCATTGAGGTTATCGGGCAGGTAATGCGGTCTAAATACCAAGGGTGTGCCTAGAAAAGAGTCTGAAACCAAACAAGACTTAATTGATATGGTAGTAACCCTGTCAGAGTCTATCGACTGCAAAATTAGCAAGCCTGATATAAAGGACATTTACAGAATCAGAGGAAAAAAGCCTGATCAAAAAAATACACCGATAATAGTGGAGACTGGCTCTGTATTGTTCAAGACAGATTTCCTGAAGATGGCTAAGTCTTTCAATATAAGAAATAAAACAAAACTCTGTGCAAGGCACCTTGGCCTGAAGTCACATACAGACACTCCGATTTATCTTTCAGAGAATCTAACCCAAAAGGCTGCCCGTCTTCATTTCCTGGCCCGTGATCTAGCTAAATCCAGAGGATACAAATTTGTGTGGACATCCTACGGCAAGATTTATGTACGAAAAAGTGAACAGGCACCGATAATTATAATCAAAACGGAACAACAGGTACACAAGTTACTTTTAGAACAAGACTGACTATATCACTTTGTATATTTAATATTCTGTATAGTTGAAATGTGTCCAGTCACTGGTTTATTGTTTTACTATTCTAACTCGTGCTCAAATCTAAGAATTGTAGTAGGCTACAAATCAAATTATTTCTTAATTTTTGTTATGCAAACACTAAGTACCAACAATATGAAACTTATTCAAAATAAGCATATGTTCCTTTTATATACTCTCCTATATACACTTCCATGTAACATACATCTACACACATATAAAAATGTGGAAATATTTCCTACCACTAAAAATAACATTTACATAACACATTTCACATTTACATACTCTCAAACACAAAAGCTTAAATTATTATTTATTAAATACACTAAAACATTGCATTTGGCAACACCTAAACATATAGTTTTTTGCAACAAGACTTATTTAAAATATAACCTAATCCAGCGAAACGTGATTATCACTACTTTATATTTTTATCTTTCTGCAAATGGGTGATTCACTACATTCTTTACATGAATTAGACAATATTGAAATAGCCTCCGCAATTGAATGCGAAGTACATGACCTTGAAAAACACATTCGCGTTAATAAAAGTGACTTTACCCTAATATCTCAGAATATAGTTAGCATTTACAAAAATTTTGATGACTTCACTCTTACTTTATCTAATCTATCATTTGAAACTGACATTATTACCTTTACGGAATGCAGGCTAAGCCCAAACAAACCACTTCCGCTACTAAATAATTATGTGGCATACAGTACCACTAGCCAACTTAATCAATGTGACGGTGTTGCTGTATATGTTAAAAAATCCTTAAGGCACAAGGTCAAAGAAGTTAAACTGCATCACGCTTCATGCCTACAAGTCGATGTATTAAATAACACAGTATTGTGTATCTACCGGTCACCGTCGAACCCAAATGCAGAAAACTTCATTACGTCATTATGCTCACCCTTAGAGACCTTTTCACAGCACAGTCAAGTTATAATAGCAGGAGACATTAACATTAATATTCGACCTAAGCCTTTTGAAACGTCACAAGAATATAAAAATAAAATGTATTATTTGGACATGCTTGCTAACATAGGCATATTAGCGGGGCATACCTTACCTACAAGACAGCAGAGCTGCCTTGATTATTTTATGTTAAAAGTTAATAAAATTAAATTTAAAACATCGATAGCAATAATATATACATCTACCACAGATCACTTTACTACATTTCTATCAATATCAAAATTAAAAAACCAACTTAAGAACAATAAAATTAAAACTACTATAAACTTTGAAGCTGCATTAAAATATCTACAGACTAAAAACTTAAGTGATTTGTTATTTAATGATGATCCAATGGCTGTGACTAACTACTTATTAAATAAAATTACCGAAAGCCTTAAATTAAACACTACAGTAACACAGATTCCTTGCAGTAAAAGAATTTTAAAACCGTGGATCTCCGCAGGAATCTTACGCTGTATAAAAAATAGAAACAAACTCCAAAGTCAACTACGAAAGGATCCACACAATGAAATCCTCCGCATTACATACCAACGTTACAGGAATTACTGCAACAATTTAATAAAAAAAATCAAAAGAAAATATGACAGTGACAATATAGCTGAATCTGTAAATAACAATAAATTACTTTGGAAGAACATAAAAAATGTTACATATTGTAATAAATCAACTCACAACACAAACACAGAGCTGCTCAACATAATGTCTTCGCCAACCGAATCTGCAAATTATATTAATGACTACTTTGTGAATATAGGAGTTCAACTAGCAAGTAAAATCCAACTTAAAGTAAAGGATATCAGTACACCAGTTCATAAAATTCCAGCGCCACCATACTCCTTTGTTTTATTCCAAACACATATTAATGAGGTAAAAAATATCATACTGAATCTAAAATCAACGAGTGCCCCGGGTTGGGATAATATACCTAGTGAGTTTTTGAAACTGGCAGTAGACGATCTGGCCCCCGCCATCACTCATATAGCTAATCTATGCTTTGATAAAGGAGTATTTCCTGCACCATTAAAAAAATCAATTATTACACCTGTGTACAAGAGTGGGGATAGAGATGACATTGGTAATTACAGGCCAATTTCAGTTTTGCCTTCAATATCAAAAGTTCTAGAGAAGATACTTATTATAGGTTGCTGAAATATTTAAATAAATTTAATATATTATCATCTACACAATTTGGATTCAGACAAGGAAAATCGACAGAAGATGCAATTACTGAATTAAGCTCATTTGTTACTGGTAAACTAGATAATAGCAAGAAATGTCTGTCGGTTTTCCTTGATCTGAAAAAAGCTTTTGATACCGTCTCTGTCCCTACTCTTGTACGGAAGCTGGAAAACATAGGAATTAGGGGAACTCCGCTTGCTCTCTTCTCGGATTACCTATCAGGGAGAACACAAAGAGTTAAACTGCCAGGGTGCACCAGTGAAGATGCGGATGTGGTGAGTGGTGTGCCGCAGGGGAGCGTATTAGGACCCACCCTATTTCTTATATACATTAACGATCTCTGTAACATGAATATACCTAACGCTAAAGTCCTGTCGTACGCTGATGACACCGCCGTGGTCTTTGCTGGTGGATCTTGGGAAGAAATCAAAGCAAGTGCTGAAATCGGTCTTGCTCAAGTAGCTCTGTGGTTACAGCAAAACCTTCTAACGCTTAACACATCTAAAACCAATTATATCTGCTTTGGTATATATAATAGTTCGCAGCCACCAAGCGGCTTTTGTCTAAAAATACATGGTTGTACTGAAGGTACCAACAAAGATTCTTGTAGCTGTCCAATGATAAGCAAAGTCTCTCAAACAAAATATCTAGGTGTCATCGTAGACCAAAGGTTATCGTGGTACCCTCACCTAGATCACGTTATTAATAGAACTAGAAAACTAATTTGGATTTTTAAAACACTTAGACATGTGATATCAGAACCTATGACACAGAAGGACTTTTCCAAACGCCTTCTTAACCAAATATACACTTCACTTGCACAATCCATTATAACTTATTGCATCACAGTCTGGGGTGGTGCTGCGATGACTCATTTCCTCCACTTGGAAAGAGCTCAACGAACCCTTATCAAGGTGATGTATTTTAAAAATAGACGGTTCCCTACTGAAGAGCTGTATCGCATCAGCGGCCTCCTGTCCGTCAGAAAATTATATATAGTTATGATTACCCTTAAAATACATAAATCGTTACCCTACAACCCTTGTATACTAGGAAAACGACGAAAAGACAGAGTAGCTAAGCCGATTGCAATAAAAACTACATTTGCCAGTAAACAATTTGATTCACGTGCTGCCTTCCTGTATAATAAAGTAAATAAAAACATATATATATATACGAAAAAACATACAGAGAATGTAAAAATCTTTTGTTAAAATGGATTCAGCCTAAATCTTATGATGAAATTGAATCCCTACTACTACGTATTTCATAGCTTTTGTTTAAGTTTAAGTATTTTTACTTCGACAACACACATACGCACTCATATACTCACAAGCACACGCACAAAATCACACACACTCACAAACACATGCACATTCAAATTTTCAAGTAAACGCACTCTCACATTTACCTACAACTATTATGCATAGCCTTAGCTTTTTTCTTAATCATTACTACCTATGTATAAAAAAAGGTTTTTGTTACCTTTCATTTGTTTGGTTTTTGTTAGGTACCTACTTACTAACCTTTAATTTGTAAAGATTTTGTTACGTACAAATGGTAAAGGAAGAGCGGAGTCTCCAACTACGGGCTACTTTTGCTTAAATGGAGGCTCCAATCAACCGTATAGTTAAACACGAAATTGTTAAAGAATAAATAAATAATTTTAATTTTAATTTTTTTTTTTTTTAATTCACTCCCAATCACTCCTGCCCAAACGTTCGACCGCCTTTGAAAAGATTTCTGTCTTTTGACACGTGGGTTTTCCGGTGTCGGTGCCCAGTGGTGCAAATTGTGTAAGATAAGAATCTCTTCTTTGGAAAATTTAGATTTTCGTCCGTCCACAGTAATCATTTTAAAAATCAGGATCATC
Organism: Scoparia ambigualis; assembly: GCA_963921215.1. Lineage (NCBI taxonomy): Eukaryota > Metazoa > Arthropoda > Insecta > Lepidoptera > Crambidae > Scoparia > Scoparia ambigualis. The sequence continues at coordinate 11,369,058 of OY992524.1, read as the reverse complement.
CACATCCGCGTGTAATAAAAACTGACAAAAGTACACTCGTCTGTCAAACTGGCCAACCTTTAGAAAAAACAACAAAACAACTAAATGAAAGAATCGTGGAGTACAGTGTGTCCACTCGCTGTGATTGGCCGATCATTCGTTGCCCAGTCGTTGCACCAATATGCATCTTAATTGACCGGCGCAGAGACGGTTATCCGTCGCGCTGTGGCGCGAACAGTCTAGCGATAAGAAAAAAGAGGAAAGCTACTTGTGATTAAAGTGTGTAAGATTATAATTATTTAAAGCACTACGCTGTATTTTAGTTGCAAGTCAGATCCTTTTATCATCATCATCATCATGTTTCGGTAGTGAAACCTTTTTCTAGGATAAATTCCAAACTCAATGGGCGATTTTCCGAGATCAAAACAAAAAAGAAATTGGTTCGTAAATGACTTCATAGATGGCGCTTAGTGTTGGCAAATGAAACAAAACAGTGCAACATCACTTTTCAAATTCTCTCAAGTAGTCTGCGTGAGACCTCAGTAAAGTCCCACATCTTTACTGAGGACTCAAGGGGTTTGGGGAACATCATTTATCATTCATCTTAATCATCACTCATTATCATCAAGGGAAAAAACAAATAAAAAACTAATGACTAGGCAGTATGGCTCAGACCTTAGCCTGTTCCTTCATGGAACAAATATATATATAAAAAAAAATAGATGGCGCTTAGCATAGATTAGTATGGCGCTTAGTAAAAGGCGGGTCCATGAAGAACACGTGTATGGCTACGTAATATTTATTCCATTCCAAAATATAAATACGAGTAGGTCTTGGAGATCCTGAATAAAAATTTGTAAGTACTATGTTTTTATTTTTTTGATAGACAAGCAAAAGTGTAGAATTTATTACAGCCCTTAGGTAGGAACGGGTCGGCTTTCATAAAACGCCATCTGTCGAGTATTTTTGAACTAATTTTTATTTTTTAATTTGGGCTGTCAGAAAATCGCCCATTGTGAAGTTACTGCTTGATGGCTACGTCACGACCTAAGGGTGTGTTACAATTGAGAATTTTTAAAGTGTGATTTGTTTTAAATTACTTAATATCTCTTCAATTAAAGATTTTTGGACTATATGTCACATAACTTTATATACTCTAATTAGGCTCTAAAATCGTTGTTTAAATATTTCGGGTTATTAATACCCACGGTGTATATATGCCTATTAAGCCTTCCACCAATGATCAGATATTTTTGCACATCACATCTTAATGCTGGTGACTGTACATCTAACAGCATAAAGCGGTGATGGACTCACCACCTATCACGCTGAGCACATGTGCAGTCGCTATTTAGTGAAAAGTGGACTATGGTAGAATACTGCTTTTGCGGTCCTCATTGCCTAGTCTCCAACTAACCCTTCTTGGATAACAGTCGTGATTATTATGTACATGATATATACAATCACTTCTAAGCATATTATTATAAAGTTGATTTAGTTTATAGTTGATACTTATATATGTATGTCTATAAATTAACTTTATAATTTAAATGCTTTGAAGTGATTGTATGGCCGATCTAATATGTTTGCTGTATTGTGTGCGTCAGGCAGGTTAAATTAAATTTTAGTAAGCTGACTGAAACGTAAATTCTATTTGTCAAGCATAAAATGAGCGCTACTCTCTGTGATGCATCTATTTTTTTTCAATAATGTAGTTTTTAATTTATATTTGATATAATTGACTTAATATAATATATGCGACTTATTTAAATTATATTCTATTTACTAGACTTAGTGTTTGTTAATTGTATGGATGTGTTGTTGGTAATATTATACAGGATGTTTGGTGCATCGTGTGCCAAATCGAATGGGGTGGTTGAAGGGGTCTTTGGCTACCTCTTCAGCCCTCTCATAAAAATCTTGGTCCAACTGAATTTTTTTAAGCTGATTTTAAATTTTTTTGGGTGAAAATTTATAAAAATCTACATTTAAGTTTGAATACAAAAAAAATGGTTAGGTCTAGATTCTTTGCAACGTTGTACGCTTGTATCGAAACCAAAATTACTCACCAGCAACATCTAGTTTTTTTTACAGCCCAACAAATTTTTTTAAGTAAAAAAATAAACTTGAACGTCAACTCTACAATCTAAGTAAATAAAAAAAGAACTAAAAGTGATCTAGTTCTTCCAATTTTTTTAAAACATCTCTGGACTGTCCCCTTTCTAATGGTGTGCTAAATGCCATGAAAAGTAATTAGTAACATCACTAATTTGCAAATTTTCTGTACTTAGTCGCATTTTTTCCAATATATAACAGGTGTAATAAAAACAATCAAAAGGCAAAGACAAAAAAGAAAATTGCATTTTAACATTTATTTCACAATTTTTACAGTTTAGTTTTATAAATCCTGCACAAATTGTTGACCACTGTTGCGAACGCAGGCCCGCCATATTTTTAGTATTTCCACAGTTGTTGTGTGAAGCTGTATTTCGTCCTCAATAGTACTGAAGGCCGCTTCTATGCGTACTAGTACCTCCCTCGTTGGAACCTCTGTGGCGTAGGTATTCCAGCTCTTTGGCACGTCCCCAGACAGAAAAGTCTAACGCAGTTAGGTCTGAGGAGCGTGGCGGCCTTGCTATAGGCCCATCGCGCCCTATCCACGCATTGAGGAACACAATATCGAGATAGTCCCTCACATTCAAACGCTAATACGCGGAGACATCTTCATTAAATACGGGCACCTTGTAATAATTCGGACAGATCATTTTGCAGGAACTCTAAATAATTATCGCCATTGAGGTTATCGGGCAGGTAATGCGGTCTAAATACCAAGGGTGTGCCTAGAAAAGAGTCTGAAACCAAACAAGACTTAATTGATATGGTAGTAACCCTGTCAGAGTCTATCGACTGCAAAATTAGCAAGCCTGATATAAAGGACATTTACAGAATCAGAGGAAAAAAGCCTGATCAAAAAAATACACCGATAATAGTGGAGACTGGCTCTGTATTGTTCAAGACAGATTTCCTGAAGATGGCTAAGTCTTTCAATATAAGAAATAAAACAAAACTCTGTGCAAGGCACCTTGGCCTGAAGTCACATACAGACACTCCGATTTATCTTTCAGAGAATCTAACCCAAAAGGCTGCCCGTCTTCATTTCCTGGCCCGTGATCTAGCTAAATCCAGAGGATACAAATTTGTGTGGACATCCTACGGCAAGATTTATGTACGAAAAAGTGAACAGGCACCGATAATTATAATCAAAACGGAACAACAGGTACACAAGTTACTTTTAGAACAAGACTGACTATATCACTTTGTATATTTAATATTCTGTATAGTTGAAATGTGTCCAGTCACTGGTTTATTGTTTTACTATTCTAACTCGTGCTCAAATCTAAGAATTGTAGTAGGCTACAAATCAAATTATTTCTTAATTTTTGTTATGCAAACACTAAGTACCAACAATATGAAACTTATTCAAAATAAGCATATGTTCCTTTTATATACTCTCCTATATACACTTCCATGTAACATACATCTACACACATATAAAAATGTGGAAATATTTCCTACCACTAAAAATAACATTTACATAACACATTTCACATTTACATACTCTCAAACACAAAAGCTTAAATTATTATTTATTAAATACACTAAAACATTGCATTTGGCAACACCTAAACATATAGTTTTTTGCAACAAGACTTATTTAAAATATAACCTAATCCAGCGAAACGTGATTATCACTACTTTATATTTTTATCTTTCTGCAAATGGGTGATTCACTACATTCTTTACATGAATTAGACAATATTGAAATAGCCTCCGCAATTGAATGCGAAGTACATGACCTTGAAAAACACATTCGCGTTAATAAAAGTGACTTTACCCTAATATCTCAGAATATAGTTAGCATTTACAAAAATTTTGATGACTTCACTCTTACTTTATCTAATCTATCATTTGAAACTGACATTATTACCTTTACGGAATGCAGGCTAAGCCCAAACAAACCACTTCCGCTACTAAATAATTATGTGGCATACAGTACCACTAGCCAACTTAATCAATGTGACGGTGTTGCTGTATATGTTAAAAAATCCTTAAGGCACAAGGTCAAAGAAGTTAAACTGCATCACGCTTCATGCCTACAAGTCGATGTATTAAATAACACAGTATTGTGTATCTACCGGTCACCGTCGAACCCAAATGCAGAAAACTTCATTACGTCATTATGCTCACCCTTAGAGACCTTTTCACAGCACAGTCAAGTTATAATAGCAGGAGACATTAACATTAATATTCGACCTAAGCCTTTTGAAACGTCACAAGAATATAAAAATAAAATGTATTATTTGGACATGCTTGCTAACATAGGCATATTAGCGGGGCATACCTTACCTACAAGACAGCAGAGCTGCCTTGATTATTTTATGTTAAAAGTTAATAAAATTAAATTTAAAACATCGATAGCAATAATATATACATCTACCACAGATCACTTTACTACATTTCTATCAATATCAAAATTAAAAAACCAACTTAAGAACAATAAAATTAAAACTACTATAAACTTTGAAGCTGCATTAAAATATCTACAGACTAAAAACTTAAGTGATTTGTTATTTAATGATGATCCAATGGCTGTGACTAACTACTTATTAAATAAAATTACCGAAAGCCTTAAATTAAACACTACAGTAACACAGATTCCTTGCAGTAAAAGAATTTTAAAACCGTGGATCTCCGCAGGAATCTTACGCTGTATAAAAAATAGAAACAAACTCCAAAGTCAACTACGAAAGGATCCACACAATGAAATCCTCCGCATTACATACCAACGTTACAGGAATTACTGCAACAATTTAATAAAAAAAATCAAAAGAAAATATGACAGTGACAATATAGCTGAATCTGTAAATAACAATAAATTACTTTGGAAGAACATAAAAAATGTTACATATTGTAATAAATCAACTCACAACACAAACACAGAGCTGCTCAACATAATGTCTTCGCCAACCGAATCTGCAAATTATATTAATGACTACTTTGTGAATATAGGAGTTCAACTAGCAAGTAAAATCCAACTTAAAGTAAAGGATATCAGTACACCAGTTCATAAAATTCCAGCGCCACCATACTCCTTTGTTTTATTCCAAACACATATTAATGAGGTAAAAAATATCATACTGAATCTAAAATCAACGAGTGCCCCGGGTTGGGATAATATACCTAGTGAGTTTTTGAAACTGGCAGTAGACGATCTGGCCCCCGCCATCACTCATATAGCTAATCTATGCTTTGATAAAGGAGTATTTCCTGCACCATTAAAAAAATCAATTATTACACCTGTGTACAAGAGTGGGGATAGAGATGACATTGGTAATTACAGGCCAATTTCAGTTTTGCCTTCAATATCAAAAGTTCTAGAGAAGATACTTAATAATAGGTTGCTGAAATATTTAAATAAATTTAATATATTATCATCTACACAATTTGGATTCAGACAAGGAAAATCGACAGAAGATGCAATTACTGAATTAAGCTCATTTGTTACTGGTAAACTAGATAATAGCAAGAAATGTCTGTCGGTTTTCCTTGATCTGAAAAAAGCTTTTGATACCGTCTCTGTCCCTACTCTTGTACGGAAGCTGGAAAACATAGGAATTAGGGGAACTCCGCTTGCTCTCTTCTCGGATTACCTATCAGGGAGAACACAAAGAGTTAAACTGCCAGGGTGCACCAGTGAAGATGCGGATGTGGTGAGTGGTGTGCCGCAGGGGAGCGTATTAGGACCCACCCTATTTCTTATATACATTAACGATCTCTGTAACATGAATATACCTAACGCTAAAGTCCTGTCGTACGCTGATGACACCGCCGTGGTCTTTGCTGGTGGATCTTGGGAAGAAATCAAAGCAAGTGCTGAAATCGGTCTTGCTCAAGTAGCTCTGTGGTTACAGCAAAACCTTCTAACGCTTAACACATCTAAAACCAATTATATCTGCTTTGGTATATATAATAGTTCGCAGCCACCAAGCGGCTTTTGTCTAAAAATACATGGTTGTACTGAAGGTACCAACAAAGATTCTTGTAGCTGTCCAATGATAAGCAAAGTCTCTCAAACAAAATATCTAGGTGTCATCGTAGACCAAAGGTTATCGTGGTACCCTCACCTAGATCACGTTATTAATAGAACTAGAAAACTAATTTGGATTTTTAAAACACTTAGACATGTGATATCAGAACCTATGACACAGAAGGACTTTTCCAAACGCCTTCTTAACCAAATATACACTTCACTTGCACAATCCATTATAACTTATTGCATCACAGTCTGGGGTGGTGCTGCGATGACTCATTTCCTCCACTTGGAAAGAGCTCAACGAACCCTTATCAAGGTGATGTATTTTAAAAATAGACGGTTCCCTACTGAAGAGCTGTATCGCATCAGCGGCCTCCTGTCCGTCAGAAAATTATATATAGTTATGATTACCCTTAAAATACATAAATCGTTACCCTACAACCCTTGTATACTAGGAAAACGACGAAAAGACAGAGTAGCTAAGCCGATTGCAATAAAAACTACATTTGCCAGTAAACAATTTGATTCACGTGCTGCCTTCCTGTATAATAAAGTAAATAAAAACATATATATATACGAAAAAACATACAGAGAATGTAAAAATCTTTTGTTAAAATGGATTCAGCCTAAATCTTATGATGAAATTGAATCCCTACTACTACGTATTTCATAGCTTTTGTTTAAGTTTAAGTATTTTTACTTCGACAACACACATACACACTCATATACTCACAAGCACACGCACAAAATCACACACACTCACAAACACATGCACATTCAAATTCTCAAGTAAACGCACTCTCACATTTACCTACAACTATTATGCATAGCCTTAGCTTTTTTCTTAATCATTACTACCTATGTATAAAAAAAGGTTTTTGTTACCTTTCATTTGTTTGGTTTTTGTTAGGTACCTACTTACTAACCTTTAATTTGTAAAGATTTTGTTACGTACAAATGGTAAAGGAAGAGCGGAGTCTCCAACTACGGGCTACTTTTGCTTAAATGGAGGCTCCAATCAACCGTATAGTTAAACACGAAATTGTTAAAGAATAAATAAATAATTTTAATTTTAATTTTTTTTTTTTTTTAATTCACTCCCAATCACTCCTGCCCAAACGTTCGACCGCCTTTGAAAAGATTTCTGTCTTTTGACACGTGGGTTTTCCGGTGTCGGTGCCCAGTGGTGCAAATTGTGTAAGATAAGAATCTCTTCTTTGGAAAATTTAGATTTTCGTCCGTCCACAGTAATCATTTTAAAAATCAGGATCATCCACATCCGCGTGTAATAAAAACTGACAAAAGTACACTCGTCTGTCAAACTGGCCAACCTTTAGAAAAAACAACAAAACAACTAAATGAAAGAATCGTGGAGTACAGTGAACTAGCACACACGTTAGGTAGCAGAGGCAGCGACGACTCGACTAAAAAAAATAGAATGAAAAAACAAATTTCACCTTTTTAAACAAACAACGGGCGGTTTACTATTCTCTTTATGACCGTGTAAGAAAATGTTACCTGCCTTGTGAGTATTATTAACGCAAAACCATGTTTTTATTTCACCTGTTGAATATCAGAAAATTGCGACCAAGTACAGAAAAATTGCAAATATGTGATGTAACTAATTAATTTTCATGGCTTAATGCACACCATTAGAAAGGGGACAGTCCAGCGATGTTTTTAAAAAAAATGAAGAACTAGATCACTTGTAGATTTTTTTAAATTGAGATCGAAAATTAACGTTTTATTATTTTAATTAAAATTTGCGGGACTGTAAAAGAAAACTAGACGTTGCTGGCTATTAATTTTGTTATCGATAGAAGCGTACAACGTTACAAAATAAAGATTTAAAAAAAATTAAGCTAGACCTAACTATTTTTTTTGTATTAAAATTTAAATGTAGCCTTTTATAAATTTTCACCCAAAAAAATTTAAAATCAGCATAAAAAATTCAGTTGGACCAAGATTTTTTTATGGGAGCTGAAGAGGTAGCCAAATACCCCTCCAATCACCTCATTCGATTTGGTACACAAAACACCAAACACCCTGTATTTTCAAATTAAAAAAACGAAATATATTTTTTTAAGTTTAGCTATTAAATCGTTTGTCACATTTATGCAATTATGAAAACATTTGTAGGTACTTATACTAGTAAAATAATAATGCGAACGCAAAAATAAGAATTAAAAAGCACTTGTCTTTGTTCAGTGAAGCTAATTCCAGTATTCAAGTCAGTCAATTATATAAAAAGAAAGTTTGATGAAGTACAGAATAAATGTCAATTTAAGTGCTCAGGTGGCGCCTTAGGTAAGCGACAGTCCTGTGTTCGGAGTAACCAACGACTTGTGAATATGTGCCGAAAACGTGACGAACTATTTGAGTTGTGGCGTAAGGATGAGGCCAATGTGGAAAAAAGAATTTTGTATAATAGGTTTAGGAATAAAACTAGTAAATATGCACTATATTTAAAAAATAAATATACGCGGTTAGAAATCATGGATAACTTTAAAGACACTCGTAAAATTTGGCAAATAATTAATAGGCTGACCGGTAAAGTAACGACATGCATTGATTCGTTATTAGTTAAAACATTTAGGTTAGATTCAGTAACTTTGGCAAATAACTTTGCTCTTGAGTTTAAAAAAATATTGATTATATTTCACAAGACTGTAAAATTCCATTACTGAACCCTAATTTATATTCAACAATTTCAGATCGAACAATTCGAGTGGCTAAAGCGCAAGGAAAAACAATTTACAAAATTATTAAACTTTTAAACACGAAAAAGAGTCCAGGATATGATGGTATTCGAGCCTGTGATCTTAAATACCTATCAGAAAAAATGACCCCACTTATCACTCATTTAGTAAATCGTTGTTTAGCCACATCAATATATCCTGAGATCTTAAAAATAGGTGTAATCCGTCCAATAATAAAAAATGGTAAAAAAATTATTATCTCAATTATCGACCGATAACAATACTATCATGCATTGACAAAGTAATAGAACGTTTTTTTTTTTTATTTATAGCAGAAGGAGGCAAACGAGCAAGCGGGTCACCTGATGGAAAGTAATCACCGCCGCCCATGGACACCCGCAAAACCAGAGGAATCGCAGGCGCGTTGCCGGCCTTTAAGGAAGGAATAGGCTCGTTTCTTGAAGATCCCTAAGTCGTAACGGTCCGGAAATACCGCCGCCGAGAGCTGGTTCCACAACACTGTAGTTCGAGGCAAGAAATTTCTTGAAAAACGCACAGTAGTAGACCGCCATCCATCAAGGCGATGTGGATGGAATGACAGTCGATTGCGTGTAGTGCGGTGAAGGAAATTAGCGGCAGGGATCAAGCCGAACAATTCCTCAGAACACTCCCCATGATATATACGGTACAATATACAGAGAGACGCAACGTCTCTCCGAAGAGCCAGTGGATCGAGCCTACCTGAAATAACTACGTCGCCGACAATTCGAGCAGCTCTGCGTTGAATGCGGTCAAATGGAAGGAGTTGGTATTGGGGTGCTCCAGCCCAGAGATGGGAGCAGTATTCCATATGCGGCCTGACCTGTGCTTTATACAGTTGTAAACGGTGGGCCGGCGTGAAATACTGACCCGCTCTATTAAGCACACCCAGCTTTTTCGAAGCTAATTTAGCTTTACCTTCCAAATGACCACGAAACTGAACGTCACTCGAAATATCGACGCCAAGGATTCCAATAATCGGATTGGTATCAAGGGGAGCTCCCTCAAAGTTCAGAGGTACGACGAAGGGATGTTTTTTTGCGGTTTTTTCGCGTTACTTGTGTGATGAAATTAAAAATTATCTCTCAAAAAATATGATTATTAACAGGAATCAATACGGTTTTCAAAGGAATAAAAGCACAACCCAACTATTACGTAACTTTACCGATGAACTTAATGATCACTTAAATAATAAATTGCATGTTCTCGTAATATTTATAGATTTTAGTCGGGCTTTTGTTACGTTACAGTACAATACACTATACGATAAATTTGCTCAATGCGGAATACAAGAACCTGTTTTAGAATTATTAAAAAACTACGAGTATCACAAAAACCGTTATACGTTAGTTAAAATATCGGACCAGTTCAGTAAATCCATACTTAAAGATAAGGGTACAGCTCAGGGGTCAATAATTGGACCCACTGAATATCTTATCTATGTCAACGATATGTGTTCCTTAATTAAAAAAATATTATGGGTCGGATAAAGTTTAAAGTAAACACAAACAATATTAAAAAATTGGTTGCCTGTAAAGTCGGTATACGGGCGAAAGTTTTACGTGACAACGACTTTGAGTGGTAAAATAATTTTAATGTGAATATTCATTCGTATAGTAGGAAGAAGGATGAAATAATATGGAAGGGACGCGTGCCTTTCACTTTTTATGTCTGTCTCTCTCGCTCTTAGGCGGGCTAACCATGCCCGAGTGGAAGGGACGCGTGCCTCTCACTCGCTCTCATTGTGAGCGCATAACGTGAGCGGAGCGTAACGCAGTTTCTTGAAGTGTCACCCGGCAAACCAATTTATAAGACGTTGTCACGTCAAAAGGATCCGTTTACCAATTCGCTGATGATACCTGTATAGTAGTGGCCTCTCGCGACGTTCGTGAAGCGCAACACACTATACAAAGTAACTTTGATATGTTATGTAAGTGAGCACACGATGTCGGTCTGGTTATAAATGCTAAAAAGACCAAATTATTACACATACACTCATCACACACAAAAGTACAGTCAACACCAAAGGTCGTAGCTCATACCCATCAGTGTCTGCATAGATCAATTCATAATTGCACCTGTGATCCAATAGATAATGTGAGGCAGCATATGTATGTTGGTCTCGTTATAGACGAGAGACTTAGTTGGAGGCCACATAAAGATAACGTACGTGCAAAATTAAGATCTATACTGTGTAAAATGTCCTTATTAAAATATAAGCTACCATATCAAATATTAAGATTACTATATTTGGCCTTAGCTGAGTCTGTTATTAGTTATGGGCTTAGTAGCTATGGAAGAACGTATAAGTCATATATTTAGTGTATTTATAAACTCCAACGTAGAATACTAAATATATAAAAAATAAAGTTAAAAATGACGACATTGAATTGTTCCGGTACTGTAAAGTGATTAATATATTTGATAAAATTAGGTTTAATATTCTAACAGAATGTAATGAAAATAGTACTACTTTAGTCGAACATTGTAGACCTCCAAATCTCCGTACAATTTCTGGTTTAAAAAGATATACTTTACCTAAAACCAATAATGTATTTGGCACTAGAGTGTTGAATTGTCAGATTCCTACTTACCTTAATGAATTGCCCACTGATTTGCAAGATATGTATACTAACCAAAACATAACTAGATATAAGCCAAAATTTAAGAAATACTATTAAGAAAATAATTCCTTGTGTCATACTAACCAGAGGTAGGATAGTTATACTTAATGGTAAATAATATAATACATAGTAACACTGTTCACTGTTGTTAAATAATTAATTTATGTAAACTAGCGGCTCTCATATACGGATAAACCCAGTGAGGTTTTTGTGTATGCATCTCTAATTTAATGTATTGTGATGATTTCTTGTAAGGAAAAAAAAAAAAAGTAATATAATATTACTCCGTTTCTTTTTCTTTAGCTCAATTTTCGTTAGAAGTAACGCTTAAACCCTAAGCTCCAGTAATTTATCTGATCACAACCCTTATCTTCATTACTTCAGTAACTTGAATCGTGAAAAGGGAATAAATCAAATGAATGTCTACAAATATCGCAGTAAGTGCTTCTTAAAATCAGACTTCAAATAGTTGTAAGAGTTTTTTGACCCCAGTATTCGAGAGTCGTTATAATTATGTACTTAAGTTGTTACAATTTTAAGAAGTTCAATATTTGGTTTTCTCCCCAGGTAGATAAGTAGACCTAAAGATTTATATATTTTTACCCATATACTCACACGACTATATATATATACTATAACCCCGAAAGCACAGATTAAGAGGCCAATTACATCTCGACTGTGATTTTTGCGTAAAATGCCCATTTTCGCATTTTGTAGTAGTTTTGACGTTGTATTTATCATTTTATCGAAATAGGATAATAAATATATGCATATCTCCACTCAGTGAGAATAAGCTGAGTTCGGACAGCCGGCGCATCGCATTTTGTAGTAATTTTGCAGTTGTATGTATCGTTTTTATCGAAATAGGATAATAAATTCATTACAAAATTTTGATTTCTCATGAAGTAACAATTATTCTGGTATGGATTTTGCTCAATAATATTATCGTAGATAGAAGAAATTCACAGTTAACTTAAAGCGATTGTCGAAGTTTTTTGATTTAGAATAAGATTTTTTTTCTATATAAAATCAATGATATCTAAAAATTCCAAGGCCACTACAAACTATACGACTATATATGGGATAACATTCTAATTTTTTTATTTCATTTGTTTAGAACAGTAGTTCAATCTAGGAGCTCAAAAAAGTGACTTCGCGCAATTTATGAAAATCTTTCGCTGCAATTTTAGGTTTAATTGAAAAGTTAAGCAAAATTTACAAATAGCGAGCTAGCTACGAACTATGCCAATAGCTATTCTACACTATTCAAATAGACAAAATTGTTAATGTAGGTACCTATTTTTGTTTCTGAGATTTTCATTTTTGAGTTTCAGTTCTAAATATGGGGAACCCCCAAAATTTATTGTTTTTTTTTCTATTTTTGTGTGAAAATCTTAATGCGGTTCACATAATACATCTACTTACCAAGTTTCAACGGTATAGTTCTTATAGTTTTGAAAAAAAGTGGCTGTGACATACGGACGGATAGACAGACAGATGAGGAATCCAATGGGTTCCGTTTTTTGCTTTTGGATACGAAACCATATAAACCACTAAGGTTTAACTTTTAGCTATCGTGAGCTTACAAAGAAGAATGGCGTTACTTCTATAAATTTTACGACCAACGTCAGGTAGGAAACTCCGTGCGTAAATGAAAGTTGTAGGTAGTAGTTACCTATAGAAGACTAACAAAAACAGTTAATTATACAGGGTATGAAAAGAAGCTTAACGAAGCCGTAATATACACATAGTGTACATCAAACTAAGAAACATTCAGTAAAAATAATTGCTGGGAAACTACTTAAACTTTTAGGTATTAAAAAACGGGTGTTTTCTAAGACACGCAATGAAACGCGTGCAACAAAGTGTGCATGTGTGTGTGTTACGGGACGAGAGAGAAGTCAATAGGCGTATGAGTGGGATAAAAAAGCGCGCGCCATGTCTGTACCGTACCACGCACGATGCGCGGTTTTATTCATGAACTCATTGTTTTCGCTTCATGATTGTTTGTAGAAAATGTTTGTTTAAGTCTAGGCTAGTCTACCTACTTACCTACTCTCCATCGATATCATCAAGGGACCTTTCGACACTGACGAGCTGCGGCTCAAACTGCCGACCTCCCACGTGTAGGCATAAGCGCGCCCGTTCCAGATTTTCCCGGTGGACCAACTCCATGATTCCTTCTCGTAGAGACCGCTGCTTAAGCTCTTCGAAAACGGCGACAACTTTTTGATGCATCTCATCAGCTGTTTGGCAAGGGCGGTCGAAAACCCTGTCTTTGACGTGGCCCCACAAAAAAAATCCAGGGGGGTTAAATCCGGCGATCGTGGAGGCCATTCATGAGGCCCATACCGCCCAATCCAATGGTCGCTGAATAGCTCACGATATGTGGGGGTGCGCCATCATGCTGGAACCAAGTTACTTGCAGCTGTGCCAGTGGCATATCGTCGAGAGTATCCGCTAAATAATTGTTTATCAATTCTAGATACGCAGAACCGTTCATTCTAGGTGGTAAGAAGACGGGTCCCAGAATCTGGTTACGGACTATACCTGCCCAAACATTGTGTTTCCAGCGTGTCTGAAATCCAGTCTCTTGCATCTGGTGTGGGTTTTGCGAGCACCAATAATGGGCATTTCGGCGGTTTCACATTCCGTTATTGGTGAACGTGCACTCGTCGGTAAAAATAATATTTTCCACAAACCGACGGCTCTGGCCTAGGACCCACGCACAATAAGCCATTCGACGTTGCCTGTCTCCTGGCCCAACCGCATGAACCCTGTGAATTTTATAGGGTCGTTGCCTGTCTCTCGTGAGCACTTTGTGCACCGTGTTATACGACACTACATGTCGTGCGCGATGGCCATGGCGTCTCCTTAAAACTTTTGCTGCCGTTCGCATTCCAAGGCGTGGGTTTTCGCGCACCACGTCCAAAATCGCTTGTTCTGTCGCTAAACGTATTGGCCTGCCACCTCCCTCTGAAACCGGCATTATCGGCTGATTGTCCAGCAGGCGCTGTACAGCCCGAGTAAAAACTCGCGGGTCGCGAGGCTGAACTGCGGTTGGGTGTTCAATCCCGTAAAGTCTTAGTGCCTCGGAGGCATTTCCATGGGCCATGCCGTAACACAGCACCATATTAACGTATTCGCGAACACTAAATGCATGGAAAGGCATCTTTCACAGAAAATACGCAAACACACACACACAACATACACAACCACGAACCACAACGCTAAGAGAAGAGATAAAATAGACGAAAGAATCAGTCAAGTTATCAAACTATGCGCTTTCGATCACAGAAGAAACCGAACTGAAAGAATTTAAAAGCCGGCCTAATAGTAGGTAACAAGGTACTCCTTTGACTTATGCCGCCCGCCGCGGCGGCGCCGTGGCGGGGGGCGGGGGGTAGGGGGAGGGGGCGCGGAGGCGCGCCCCCCGCACACCCCTTCAAAAGCAGCGCGCGCGCTAGACGGCTGGGGGCTGGCTAGTCATTCATAGGACTAGGTTGAGCTTCATTCTTTTAGTTTATCATTACAATCATATTTTGATTGTAATTTCGGAAATCCATTATTTTTATTTTAGCAGTGGGTTAAACTGGCTATCTCACCTCTAACTAACGTAACACAACAAAGAAAACGACGTTATTGTTATGACACCAGACTTAGTTAAAATGGTGGTAGAGAGCTAGCCAACGGACTAAGAAGAAGCCTTTGCTGTCTAGTGGTTAGCGCTAAGTCCGCCTGGCAAGCTACTACCATCTTACCTAAAGTCTGAAATGTGTAGCAATTTCCCTTTGATCATTTGAAAGAGAAGAACGATTCGATTACCTATTATTACCCTACTAGTTAACAATATTGTCGATCTATTTCATTAATTTTAGTAAAAGTAATTTGTATTCCTAGACTACATTTTTAACTGTTAGTAGCTTGTCCGTTCGCGTCTTATTATTTGTATTCCGTGTTTGCTGAACTTGCATGCAACCCACATACCTACCGAGCCATCGAGCTCCTAGTTCTTCCTAGTTCAGTTAATGAAACTTAATTTAGGACGGTAATCTTATTTTTTAACATGCAGAAGACCTGCTAGCAACTCGTAATTGTTAAGTTTGCGTAAGTAGTAGGTTAGGAGCTCGATGGCGCAGTAGCTAGCTCGTTTGGCTTGCGATCTTGCCCGCTAAGCAACTTTTGCAATGCCGGGACGCCTGATGGGTGACCAATTAAAAATATCTCGAGCTTCCTCCGTGCTTCGGAAGGCACGTTAAGCTGATGCTGGTCCCGGTTGTTGTCGTAAGATGGCAGTCGTTAAAACCCACCAACCCGCATTGGGCCAGCGTGGTGAGTTATGGCCCAATATCCCCACGTGCTATTGTTCACGTGGGAGGCCTGTGCCCAGCAGTGGGACGTTTATAGGCTGATGATGAAGATGGAGTAGTAGGTTCGGTCAAAAATAAAAAACCGATCGATACAAATTAAGTGATAAATAAGTTAACAGTTACTGAGATGTAGGTACTTATTTATCTAAATTATGGTGAGGTCATTGCTCGCGGCGGCGAGTCGTGCTGAGTCGTGTATCTTCGCGTGCTGCCGGTACAGCTGATTTGAGCTGATATACGCGTGCATTTGTGTGCGTGTGCGGCAGTGGCTGCGCTGCCTGCGCTCGATATTCATTGCGTTTTGAAATTTCATAAGCCTATTTGACTAAGAAATTTAAATAATTTTGGTAATGCTTCTTTAGAATAAAGTTTAGTAATCACGTTTTACATTTATTTTTGTCAAAACCAAAGTCACAATATTGTGACTTTAACACTTAATATCTCCGTAATTAGAAGGTTCCCAGGTATGGCCCAGTACAGAAAAAACTTCGTAATAATGGACAGATTACGTGGCTCTCGCCTTCGTTAAGCTTCTTTTCATACCCTGTATAAGGTGACTGCTAGAAACCGCAAGGAACTTTTAGGGCTGGTCAGCTCAAGTGTTTTAAACATGACAAAAATTTCAAAAACGTGTTCGTGTTTTTTTAATTTTTAATGAAATGATTTATTTCGTGTATTTTAATTGGATAGTCTTTGAGTATCTAATTTATTTTAAAGCACACGTCCGTCTGTTGACCCGTCCGTGTCAACTGGGCGATAAGTACCTACGTTGACGGGTCAACAGACGGCCGGCCGACCGGCCGCTGCCCCCGTCAGCTGGGCGATAAGTACCTACGAAATAACACGAATTCCTTGTTCGTAATTTTTGTCATGTATAAAATACTTGACCTGACCAGCCCTTGAAGCTTCTTGAGGTTTCTAGCAGTCATCTTATATTAATTAAACGGTGGAGACGCTTGGGGGGGGGGGGGCTTTGTCCAGCAGCGGATGTCTTTCGACTGATGATGATGATGGAAACAATCAAGTCTGCATGTCTTCTACAAGAGCTATGTGGTGTCGGCTCTTTAATAGAATACTACCGAGCCAACTCTTCCCTTGTATGTCGTAAAAGGCGACTAATTTGGGTGTCGTAGAAGATATTATGTAGCATCTATCTGTATAGAAAACATTGATGTTATATCAAAGGGATAATAATATGTAATTTAAAACCATCAAATTATATAATTTAGCCGTAGCACAACCTTGTAATGCGCTACTAATATCATACATTAAAACACGGTTTAGTATACCTTTGCGGTGTTATATCGTAGTACTGATTTCCATCCTCGCTTAAAAACGGCTCACGCTCAACGCAAATCTTCAATACTCGACGATTTTAGTCTCCAAGCGACTACCGCCATACAAATCCATTGAGCTTCGTACACGAGTCGCGTCGCCGACATTTGTGCCGCGACTTTTGTATAGTGGTACTACCACTTCAAGTATCCAAGCGACTACGCTTGGATACTAAAATCGTCGTATATCAAAGATTTGCGTAGCCTTGTGTACGAAGGGGCTAACTCAACTGCTTATGTGCGAGCGACTTGCAGTTGCCATTTGGTGAAACGCGGACTGTGTCTTGGACTGCTTTTGCGGTCCTCATTGCCAGGTCTCTGACTAACCCTTCGGGGATAACACCACTGTGTTTCTAGGCGTCACGTTAGATGCCAAGCTTCAGTGGTGCTCACATATAGCTAAATTATCGAATAGACTTAGCTCTGCGACTTATGCAGTAATGAAGATCCGTCAGTTAACTGACGTTGATACATCTAGATTAGTTTATTTTAGTTACTTTTATAGTGTAATGTCGTACGGCATTTTACTGTGGGGAAATGCTGCCGACATTCAAACTATCTTTGTGCTGCAGAAGAGGGCTATTCGAGCAATCTATAACCTAAAGTTGGTGACTCTCTTAGAGATGGATTTAAGAATATAAATATAATGACTGTTGCATCACAATACATTTATGAAAATTTGATTTATGTCCATAAAGATATTGAAATGTTTTCAGAAAACAGTGATATTCACAATGTAAACACTAAAAGTAAGAACAAATTAGCAGTACCTTATACTAGGCTCCATAAAATAATAATTCTTTTAAGGGTCTGTGTGTAAGATTTTACAACAAAGTGCCAAATGATATTCAGAAATTAGATCTTAATAAATTTAAAATCAAAATCAAAGAAAAGCTTATTATAAAGTGTCAGATTACACAGAAGACAAAACAGCTAGGATCTGAAATGCTCCAATTACTCCGACAGCTATTTCTTATTATCTCATCATCATCATCAGCCTATAAACGTCCCACTGCTGGGCACAGGACTCCCACTTAAACTATAGCACGTGGGGATATTGGACCATAACCCACTACGCTGGCCCAATGCGGGTTGGTACAACAACCGGGACTAACGGCTTAACGTGCCTTCCGAAGTACGGAGGAGCTCGAGATGTTTCTTTTTTAAATGGTCACCCATCAGGCCACCCGGCATTGCGACACTTGCTTAGCGGGCAAGATCGCAAGCCAAACGCGCTAGCCGCTGCGCCATCGAGCTCCTTATTGTCTAATTAATACTTACTTTGTATTTGAGTTTTGTATTGCATAATTTATTATTTTTTAAATTCATATTTTGTATTTTATGACCTGGTAACGACATATTCTTTTTTTTTTGTAAATGTCGTTGCTTCTGTGCGCTGTGGTTTCTTGCGCCCGTTCTTTGCCACAGTTAAAAAATGACGTCTTGAATGGGTGTTAGGTTAAAAGGATTTGGACGATTCAAAGTACTTATTAATTGAGTTTATTGAATAAATATATTTTGACTTTGTTTATATTTTGACACCATTATTTTTCTGTAAATGTACATAAAACTTACAAATTTTTACTAGGAAAAGTAGTATAAATAACTCACTGACTATTATAAAGTTTTACCACCTTGCACTCAATAATTGGCTTAATAACACCATAAAGGTTACCATTAAACGTTTTAATGGGTGCCGCGGAGTCGTAACACTTGTTGATACTATCCAAACAAAATTATAACGAGAAACAGCGTGTGCCATGCGCTGTGCTATAACTTTTAATAAAATGACTTTTAAGCCGATTGACATAGGGGCCATTAAAAGTTGACGTTTGTAAGTATATGCTAGGTACCTACCTACTACCTACCTACTTGAGCCACGGCCCCTTTTCTCGAATTGCTGTTCCCCAGTGTTTGTTTTGTTTTAATGTTTTAATGTTTATTGGTCTCAAATTTACATTTCGTTTACATCAGTTAAACTATTTAAATCACGGTTGTACAATATTAATTAATTACTACTTATTTAATTTATAAAGTAACAAAATCTTAGCTAAATCATACAGAGGATCCCAAACTAGGCTACGCCTGAATCTTAGGATGCCGGTAGTTAGTTGAAACAGTAACATTTTCCACCAAAGACAAACAGTATTAAAAAAATAAAAGGTAAAGAAATCAATAAAAGCTAAAAAAAAAATAATGATAATGAAGGTTATACGTACGAACGTTATTTAAAATAATAAAAAAATTGTAACAATTAGAAACAGTATCTAAACCAGCAGCTAGAAGCATCAATTCATCAATAATTGTTCCGTTGAAAGACAATCCATGTTAAGTAAACACTTTGTTAAGGCTATTCTAACTTCATTTATCGATAAATTTCTGATATCACACAGTCTTGAAACTGCATTATAAACTTTTGCTCTCATCGAAGCACCAAAGCGGCTAGCAAAGTGCGAGTTAACAAAGGGACGGGGAATTTTAAAGTTTCGTTTTTTGCAGATGTGGTGATAGTCGGTGGAATTGATAATTTTTTTATGAGTAATAAGGCATGTTTTAAGTACAAAGTGCTGGCGAACCGTGAGAACTTGGGCTTCTTTATAGAGATCTGTTGTTGGATGTCTGTAAGGCTTTTTGAGTATTATTTTTAGAACAGCTCTATTTGCACGTTCCACCTCCAAGATTGTAGTTTTAGCCGCACTACCCCAGACCGAGATACAATAGGCAATTACTGACACACACAAGACTTTGTAAATTATTATTAGCAGGTCCTTGCTAGCTGAGTACCTAAGCTTCCTAAGTATGCCCGATATCTTTCTAGTTCGCTTAGCCAGACAATTAATGTGACTTTTAAAATTCAAGTTTTCGTCTATCATAACTCCTAAGTATTTAATGACAGATGCACGTTGAATGGTGCCACAGGTACATGATTGGAAGGGGAAAAATTCACAGTTGTGTATTTTAATGGATACTGCATGAGATGGATTTGTAATCGCGGTTTTGTGAAAACATATGAAATTAGTTTTTTTATAGTTTAAGGTAAGTAAGTTGTTCATAAGCCAATAGCTTATGTATGACATTCCAACTTCTACAGCTTGGAGCGTCTCTACCCAGTTCATACCTTTAAAGAGAATCACAGTATCATCGGCATAACAAATTATTTCCGCATTAGTCAGTGGGACCTGGTGAATGTCGTTCATATAAATGATGAAGAGGGTGGGGCCAAGTACGCTACCTTGCGGTACTCCGAAGTTAATTGGCAGCGTCTCACTTTTATGCGAACCTACTCTCGTCAACTGAGACCTTTCGACGAGGTAGCTCCTAAACCACTCCAACGGAAGACCCCTGACCCCTATACGCTCTAGCTTATTAAAAAGTATTTTTGGGGAAACCGTATCAAAGGCTTTTGTCAAATCCAAAAAAACACCAACACAGTACTGTCCAGTATCCAGTTTTGCAGCGATATTATCCGTCAGAAGCGTAACGGCATCTTCTGTAGATTTGTGTCGCCTAAATCCGAATTGCCTTGAAGATAAAGTTTGATTTCGTTCTATGAAACTACATAAGCGTATATTAACGATTTTCTCAAGGATTTTGGAAAAAACATTGAGCAAAGATATCGGCCTATAGTTACTGGGAGAATCCTTAGGCCCATCCTTGTAAACAGGCGTCAGGCGGTTTTCCACAGTTTTGGAAACCGACCAGTACTTAGACTTAGGTTATATATATGAACTAAGGGAACGCATAGAAGATTTCTAGCGTACTTTACAAGATTCGGGGTAATTCCGTCTGGCCCAGGCGAACTGTCACTTTTCAGTTGGCTTATAAGACTGAGTACTTCAGCGTTGTCAGTTGGTTCCATAAAAAATGAAGAACCACAGGAAACCAATTGACTGTTATTAATTTTAGATGCTAATTTATTTTCAGTTGTGTTGTTTTGAGACAAAATATTATTAGCCAGAGTTTGACCCACGGTCGCAAAGAAAGCATTACACTTATTTAAGGAAGTCATTGGGCTAGTAGAGTTTGAGATTAGCTCAATAGATTCGTTGTTTTTAGTTTTTGTATTACAGATATTTTTGATAGTTCTCCAGAGCTGTTTAGAGTCGCCACAACTTTTTTCAAGTTCTTGTTTTTCGTAAGCCAACTTTACCTTTCGGACTAACTCAGTATAAAAGTTTCTATAACGCCGATATACCACTTTTAGGGTCTGATCGTTTGGGTTTTTTTTCAATTTGGCATGAAGCTTGTCCCTATGTCTTGAGCATCTAAGCAAACCTGGAGTCATCCATGGACGAATCACACGCTTTGATCGACTTATAGTTACTATTTTAGAGTGTCGGTCTATCACTTTTTTAATGATAGCCGCCAGTGTCGACACAGCGTCGTCAACATCGGGTATCGAGGTAATTCCACTCCAATCCACTAACTCTAACTCCCTACAGACTTCATCAAAATCAGTTATTGTTTTTGATCGGCTAGCCCGAACTTGTTTCAGATTCGAGGCGAGTCCCACTATCACCATTTTGTGATCAGTAATCTTAGCGTCAAACACTACACCAACAGCATGGTTTTTAGATCTCACAAATATATGATCCAAACAAGCATTTAGTCTAGTGGGTTTAGTTATAGCGGACTCGAGACCGTGCTCAGCACACAAGCAAAGGTAATCATTAGATTCTGAATTAAGAATGTCTATATTTATGTCGCCTGCTAAAATGATGCCCTGCCCGCCGCCAACATTACTTAGATGTTCGTCCAATGACAGTAGAAAGTTTTGTGTGTTTTTAAAAGAAGGTGATCTGTATATACCAAAGATTGTGATATGATTAGAAATGTGCAGCTTGAGGCAGCAAGCCTCAGCGAAGGAGGGCTCAGTGACAGTTACAGACAATAAAGATTTAGTGTACGCAACAACGCCACCATTCTGATTAAAGTTCTGTTTTGATGAAAAAGAGCTATAGCCGGGGATCTCTTCAATAACTGTGGAATCACTCAGTCTACATTCCGTCAAGATGAGGACATCGAAACTTATTTTGAGGTTTTGCAGAAAGATCAAGAATTCATCGAAGTTTTTACCTATACTCCTAATGTTCATAGACAATAACTTAAAGTTGTAACCTGGCTTGAGTACGTCACAGCAAAAATCTGTATCATCCACCTCAACACATGTAATGTCTGGCATTGAATCGATTTCGGCAGCGAGGTCCGGGTTACCCATTCTGATACAGTGAAATCATATAAACACAAGACAATATGACATTATTAAACATTTTTACCTTATTATTGACGTCGTAGTAACTGTAACAATAGAATTTAAGTACAAAAGAATTGATGGAGTTTAATTGATGCCTCTTAGCCGCAATACAATGTAAAGTGAGCCTTATAGGTGGTTCTGCGAGTTTTGACGACCTCCTTGGTCGAGTGGTTTGTACACCGGTTTTCATGGTGTCGCCATCTCTGAGGTCCCGGGTTCGAACCCCGGTCGGGTCAATTTAGAAATTATTGTTTTCTAAATTGTCTCGGGTCTGGGTGTTTTCTATGTATAATAAGTATGTATTTAAGTATTTTAAGTATGTTTATCCGTTGTCTAGTAACCATTTAACGAGTTTCTTCGAAGCTTCTCTTGGGCTAGATAATTGGTGTGATTGTACGAAAGATTTATTATTATTATTATTATAGTTAATAAGAATTATACCTAACATTATACATAGTATAGAGTACACATTTTTAAACATGGAACTGAATAAATCAGAGCTCCTGAAAGAAGCATTAACTTGATGCCCCTGTGCTTCCAAAACTGTCAACACGAACATGTAATGACATAAGTAGTTTTATGGAAACAACGTAGATAAGCGCTGTCACAGTCATTGCAATGAAGTAATTCTTGTTAGGAACAGTTAAGAGGGTCATGAGGTACCGTGGGGGATCCATTCTTCGCCTCAAGCTTGCGCAGGATTGCCTCTGAGGTTACTTGGAGGATAGAACTTGTTTCTGAGCGTCTCATAAATATATTTCCATTTGCAGTCCACACGAACCTGAACCGGAGCTCGGATCCCAGCTTTCTTGCTTTGCTAAACAGCACTCTATTTTGTTTCGTGAGATGTTCATTGAGGAAGACTCGACGTGGATTTCCCGGGAGATTCAGCTTGTCCGTTGTGAGACCACGTCGCGAGCGGGCTGCACGTAGTAGCTGATCACGCGGGACACGGCGTGTCATTGTAACCACAATGGGGCGAGGACGGTCACTACCGCTGTTACGGACGCCCACGCGCCTGATGTCATCCACATCACGCGAGTCCAGCTCAACACCCAAGACGGTTGAAACCACACTCACGAGTTGGTGAAGGTTTTCGGAAGCATTTTCCGTGATACCAGTGATCTCCACATCATTCAACAAACGACGCTGTTCCTTCAGGGCTAGGTCCTGGCGTAGCTCCTCAACTTCAGCACGCAAGGTAGTCACCTCCGTCCTGTACCTGTCGAGCTCCTTCATTTGATTCTTCATTTCACTTAGTTTTTCTCTAAATGCTGCAATATCATCCGTTGTTGAGTTAAGAGATTTAGTAAACTCTAACATATTATTCTTCATAGCCACGAAGACGTCTCGCAGATCAGCCACGGCTTTGTTGAGTGAAGTAATGACCTGTGTCGGGACCTCCATGTGAGAAAGCTGTTGAACCGAGCTCATAAAGTCACAGCCAGGAGTCGGCTCTTGATGGGACTGCAGAATCTTTGGTCTCACTGGTGTACTGTCTGATTTCGTGTTCTTTGTCTTGACTTTACAGGATGGACATATGTACTGACCTTGATTTGATCTCAGAGCCTTGTGGTCTTCACGTGTCATGTTTAAGCAAAGACTATGATAAACCGTAGAACATTTTATGCATGTTATGTTGGACTTGCCTTCCTCAGTGCCCTTCGTACCCTTGAGTGGTTTGTTACAAGCACCACACACCATTTTTACGGTCGACCAAAGGATTTCGGACTATTCGTACAGTATGGCACCAACTACCAGTTTTACCCGATTCAGGGATTTTTTTTCTGAGGTGGCAACACTTTCCTTTTGTCAAGTTCAAAGTTGACACTGTCAGTTGATTTTGACAGACGGAATTGTTAAAAAACGTGAGGGTAGCCGGTTTTGGGTTTTGCTTTTGCAAGTATGTAGGTAGTAAATTGTAAGACTTATCTTATCGTTTTGGAGTGAATCTGCCAGTGAATCCTGCCACAAACAATATCAGCCGCTTATTAATGTATGCGTTACACTTTCACAACACTTTCAAGTGAGATGGTAATTTATTTCAGAGTTATATTCAATAACAGTACAGGAGCTCTTTGTATCATTGGCGGGGTTGCCAGGAGAAAAAAAAGATTAAGTTTAGTGGGTAAACTTTCCTCCCTCTTACCCTTGGAGCCCCACATAACCCTGCCTCCCCTGTGAGGGGGGGGGGGACCATAAAAAGGTTTACCATGAACTTTTAGAGCAGTATTACTTTAATGTTACGAACTTTGCATAGAGTCTGGCTAACGAAAGCTGGACCAGGAAAAACGCGACAAATTAAAAAAAAACCATGACTGCGTAACACAGGGTTTCCACACAGCTGCAATTTTCTCAGAGAAATTTCAATTTGACATATGACATGACACCTCAGATAGACACACATAGAGACAAAGTGTTGCCTATCAAATAACTACGAGGATCAGCTTTTGTTGGCCAGGCTCTAGTAAGATTAAAATAATACTGCTGTTAGATGTGACGGTAGGGCCCCAGAGCGACATTTATAAACTGTATTTGCTTCGCGTCGCAAACGCTCAAACTAGCACAATTTATTTCGGCTCTAATAAAATAATGCCCAAAAGAAGAAACAAAATAACATATAATCCGTATTGCTGAACGTATCCGCTACAAAATATTACGTGACGGCTGACACACCTGGGGTCTCAAGTTGGGAGTAAACAAGGGTGTTGCCACATTTCACTGGATCAAATTAAATCCACTAGAAAAATTGGGGTATTTACTCGTACCGCAAGGACTGTTTCGGGTTTCAGGCTCGGCCGGTAGCTATTTAGTTACGTGACATCCCTGTTAAAGGATAACTAAAAAGAAATAGTCCGAAACGGTAGTAGGTACGCTTCGTTTGTTTTTTGCTAAGAAAACCTTTTTTGACATCGTTCTTTTCTTGTTAATTTGGTGACTATACGGTTCATTTGTTTTTCGCTAAGAAACTTTTTCGGCGACGGCTGTTATGTGTTTTTCTTTCATTTATTTAGTGAATTTACTCTTTTGTCATTCTCAATCAACGTGGTCACAAAAAGGAGGCGTTTATGTAGCGTGTAATAGCAATAGACTGTGGGGAAAGTGAAGTAAAACGTATACTTATTGAAAAATAAACATACATACATAGATCGAGCATATAATCACGACTATTATTCCCGAAGAGTTAGTCAGAGACTATCAGCAAAAGCAGTCCTCTACTATAGTCCACTTTTCACTAAATAGCGACTGCACAATGTGCTCTGCATGACAGGTGGTGAGCCCATCGTTGCTCTACGCTGTTGGATGTATGTGCAGTATTTAGTCCGTTAGTCGCCTTTTACGACAATCAAGGGAAGAGAGAGAGCGACACGGTTAATAATTTTGATACTTATACATTTTACGTATACCTAATAAAAGATATAACATAGGAGTATTATCCATAAACCGACAACCATGTATTAAAATAATGTTATGAAAGTAAAAGAAGCAAAGGAAGTATCTTATTTATTAATTTATTTCAATCTTTATTGCACAAAATTAAAATGGTAGAAAAGGCGGACTTAATGCCAAAAGGCATTATCTACCAGTCAACCTTCGGGCTAGGCAGAAAGAGTTTATGGTGGTGCAATACAAATAATAGTATGAAATAAGGAATTAACTACACAAAACAGTGACGAAGGTTATTTCTTGGTTTATAATAGTGATTAGTATTGTAGTTGGACTTTGTTTATTTGTGTTGTGTGTAGTGATGAAAGTAGTTATGAAGACGTACGTTGTAATTAGGTATTTGCGGTAAGTAGATATTGTAATAAGTTGTAATTACGTATTTAGAGTAAGTAGATTTGCAAAGTAATTGGTAGAATTGTAAGATGTCGGCATTAATAGCTTTAGATCCTTCCCGGATTTTATGATAATGTCTTAGCGCACTTTCTAAGAAAGAATAGACGAATAGCTTTAGAGTATAAGTAGTATTATTAGTACTTAGTCGATTAAGTTTTGTTTAATTTACATCATATCATCATTTCACCACAAACGGCTTTTATCAAAGCCACTTCTATTATGCTTGCAAGACACTGTTTCAATATCTCAGTGCTTACACGTATAGTAAAAGTGGACTAAAGATACATCTGCCTATACAAGACTGAAGCCAGGATGCCAATCACAGATTTTCGGTAAGGACTCAAGACTGCGTGCCCGCGCTCAGAGTAGGTAAGCATTTTTTTTTGCTTCGGCTTACCTCTCTCAATATTTCACGCTTTGCCACTGCTACACAATCAATTAAATAGTTAAGTACTTACATAACTATACAATAAATATAATTAAAAAAATTTAGATAAACTACTTAAACATACTTAGATATAATAGAGGAAAAGATGATGAGAAACTCTTACGTGGGTGATGACTCTTAAAGAAGTATATTATAGATCTTTTTCTTGAAAGCAAATTTACTTCTAACCTTCTAACTTCTTCGGGAAGATCGTTCCACAGACGAATGGCCTGGACTGTGAAGAAATCAGCCACGAAACCTGTATGGTGAAGGGGAGTGGCAAGAAGATAATTATTTGATGGGCGAAGTTGGCGGTCATGAAACTAGCTAAGAAGAGGTAAACAAGTTTTTAAGTAGGTAGGAAAGTTTGGATCGTTTAAGATGGATAAAGAGTTGAAAGAATCCTGGACTTACGACGTTGTGGGATGGTCAGCCATTTAAGCTGGAGACGATAGGACGATATATGATCGTATTTACGTAAGCCAAATATAAAGTGAATTGAGTTATTATGAAGACGATCCAATTTGTTTAGAAGGTATTTATTTAAGTCGGGATAGCAAATATCAGCGTAATCTTTAGATTACGCTGATGATACCCTATTTTAATAGGGAGTATAAGGGTTTGTACTAGAGAGACCTTGGTTTAAACTCTTTACAAGGCAGTGGCACATAATATATATTGCCACCTTATTTTGAACTTTATGCAATTGAGATAAGGTTGAAAACCAATGAAAAATTTGAACATGCTGTGCCCGTAAAAGAGTTAAGAGGCAAAAAGTTCTTGAGTCTATAGAGAGAACATAACGCGCCAGTAACTTTCAGGCTTACCTCGGTGACTTGGGGACACCAGCAGAGTGAGCGATATGCAGACCAAAGTATTTGACACAAGAGTAGAAGGGAATGTTAACCTCTCAGTCTTGGAATCGAAATGTCTAAAAATTTTGACAGCAGGTGCGATTTGGCGGGAATTTAAATTTGCGGAAATGGAAAAAATGATTTAAAAAATCGAACGCAGTTCATGTTGAATTTTGCATTCACGATGAATAAAATGTACCACAGAACCGAAATAATTGACCTTGTTCATAATATAGTAGTCTCTAAGTCTATCAAAAACCGGTACAAAGTCAAGTGGAGAGCGCGGCCAGCGCGGCCATATATGGCCGATTGGGGTCTGACAGGGTCTGACGGAATAGCGAGTTTTTAGGTGCGGCCAAATATGACCGCTTGGGGCTAGAGAGTGGCGAGATAGCAGAGCAGCAGTTATCTTGGATTACTAATAACAATGGCTTGGCACTTAGTGGGATTCACAGTCACCCCGTACTGATTGGACCAACCGTATACACTCCGCAGGTCGTCCGTCAGGGCAGCTACCGTAGAGTTAATATCCGCAACGCGACATTGCCGATACAACTGCAGGTTGTCGGCGTTCAAATGGGGAACAGTGAATCATCATGAGTATCTTCTTTTTTTAATTTATTCGTTACATAATAATTTAATTTATTCGTTACATAATAATTTAATTTATTCGTTACATAATAATTTAATTTATTCGTTACATAATAATTACAATGTTTAATTATTTTTTTTCCCGCCTGAGGTTGACGTCTTTTTTCAGTGTTTCAAATTTTACATAAGTATATTTAAGCGTTAATAAAACGCTAAAATATAAAAACATTAAATTACAATGTTTGTTTGATAAGCATCACTAAAACCGTTTGTCGGTTTGTACGGATGCTTAGAGCATCACAAAAAAAAACAATACTTAATAAGATGTAATAATAATAATAAGTAAACAAATAATCAAAGCGGTCGTATTTATTTATTTATTAGATACACAAAACAGATAGAAATTAAAAAATAACAAAAAAGCATCACAAATTGTATAAGAGCTGAATTCCTATCTAAAACATGTGTACACAGCACGATTAATAATAAGCGTACATGTTAAAGTTTATCTAATCTAAAACTAATATTCAATTAAAAACTAGTTATATACATAGAATGTAGAATAATAAAATCAAACAAATCGAAAACGGATTCCAGATGAATGTTGCCAACTATAAGAAGCTTTCGATGCCGAGCCGAGAATTTCCCGGACATTTTTTTTAAATTCATTTATTTTCATGGAAAATATGTCGATGTCGTTATTAAGCACAACCAGTTCATTGTATAAACGACACATTAAGAACTAACATGTGCTAGTTTATGTACCTATATAAAATCTAAAAGATTTGTTGTTGCAAACACAATGCTTAGATTATTAAAACATAAACTCACTGGCAGCGCCTAGCTGCCCGCCCACCGCATATGATTTTCGTGTCATTCGTCGCTCGCCAGAAAGAAAATCGGTTTGCTGCGATACTGCACCGCGCTAAGTAAAGCCCTACAAAGGATGTTCAAAAAATTTAATCATGTAAAAGACTATAAATATAGTTTTTGTATTTGTTTTTAAAATTGTCGTCGGTCATGTCGGATAATATTTTTGAAGATATTTCGCTCATTAATGTGGGGATTAAGTATTGATTTGATCGTTTGCCGTAGTAGTTGTTAACTTTAGGTACTTGAAGCTTGCATTGACTAATTTTTCTTGTTGTGATATTGTGTTTGTGTGATCTCAGAGTCATAAGCGAACAGAAAGCTGTGGTGTCAGTCTACCCGTCCGGGATACGGGCATGATCTATCCATGTATACGTAATGGAAGCCTGTATAGAGCTGACCCAATTCCGAACATATTTATTTATCAGCATACTGCAGCCACTGGCTATAAATAGAAATAAATATTACACGGCCGGCTGCTAGACAGCCGCTGGCTTAAACATTTAAACGTTGAATTCAGAAATGGTGGAATGCGTTACACTTTAAGGTTTTACTCTGTATCTTGTATAATACATTGTCAAAATGACAGTTCTCTGCTCAGTCCTGGTTAACCCAAAACGTCATATACTATTGAAATTAAATATTTTTCACTGATTAACACACGTTTAATTCGACGATATTGAAACGTTGAAACAATTTCTACTTCAAGTACTATTTTTTTTCAACGTTTCGGTATCTTAGAGTAGGTTTTATGTGAGCTTTATAAACGCAAAAAATATCAAATATTACAGAACCTGAGGTATAACTTAATGCCATATTAAAAAAAGCACAATTAGCTTTTTTAGGGCTAAAATTATTATTTATACGTTTTTAACAATGACTAATATCTAATAACTAATATATAATCAGCTATTACTATTAAGGTGTTTGTATTTTTTTTGTCGGCAACAGTCATTATCTAAACTCACCTAAGGAGTCTCGTACCTACGTCATTAAGCAGTGTATAAACCTGTTTTATACAATGCCGATCACTGCTATCGGGGCCAGTTATTTATATAAAGGACGGGAGCCGATCGATCCGTCAAGATTAGGTATCTTTGCAAGTCGACCATTCATTTGGAAACCGACGGTACACGTCTTGAAGCCACAGGTAAATGTATAGATAATAATATGTAAACTGAAGGAATCAATAAAACGTTGGGTGCATACTAAAAGGAATTTATTGAATAATGCATTTATTGAATAATGCATTTATTGAATAATGCATTTATTGAATAATGCATTTATTGAATAACGCATTTATTGAATAATGCATTTATTGAATAATGCATTTTTTTTTGTTAACCGTGCCGCGTAGCGGTGAAAGAATACTACCACGCTCTCTCTTCCCTTGGGTGTCGTAAAAGGCGACTAACGGACTAAAGACTGCACATTCATCCAACAGCATAGAGGGGCGATGGGCTCACCACATGTCACGCTGAGCACAGGTGCAGTCGCTATTTGGTGAAAAGTGGACTATGGCAGAGGATTGCTTTTGCGGTTCTTATTGCCTGTCTCTGTATAACCTTCCGCGATATTAGTGGTGATTATATGTATGTATGTTTTTTTTGTTATATTAAAATAATATGGCTCAGGATAGAGATAGATGGACGGACTCAGAGGCTTCTGCCAAGCCGTGGGACAATATAGGCTAGGATAAATTATAACTAACCCTAACATGACAGTTTTCAACAGATGCGTGAAAGGGTTTGAGGCCAGGCCTTTGCTACCCAGTGGGGCAAAATTGAATGAATGATTTTTATAGCTTTTAATATATCCCACTGTTGGACAAAGGCCTACCCGCTACGTTTCTACTCGTCCCTATAACGAATAATAATAATTATAAAAAAAACTCTTTTACTTTAAAGAGGTCCTCTAACACTATCGACTGTAATTAATTACCTTTCAACTTTTCTAGATAAATGTTTATATCGTGTTTGTGCTAATTTTGCTTAATATAGGTACAGATTGCTGACGATCGTTTAAATTTCAAACAAAAGAAGCAATTATTTGTTTTTTTAATATTTTGTTATTTTTTAACCAATAACCATTAAATTTGTTGTTCAATTAAAAAAATTGCTGTGTAGTACATACATTTCAAATAAAATGGTAAACGTTCAGAAAATTACGAAAAAAAAAGACGAACGCGTCTAAAGCTTAATGATAATTTATACACAAAGATCATAAAAGATTAAAAGATTACATGCCTGTATCGTCTTTATTAAAAATGGTTTTCTTTATATAAATTTAGCTAGAATGTTGACGTACCTAGTTATAATGTAAATCAGTGTAAATCTTGTTGGTAGTCAAATTAATAAAATAAATGAACAAATTAATTATGTTAAAATAAAAGCTATTAGCAAGCAATCAATACACTAGCTAACATACCACTTACCATATAATTTTCTAATACTTACTATGTTATTTTCAATTACCAAAAAAACTTGCTGACACAAGAAAGCCTAGAATGCGGTCAATCCATATTATTTTCAGCTACTGAAAACAGCCAACCTCAAACCTCTTTCATTAAAGTAACTGATTCGATTCTTCAAGGGCCGGGGTATGTTATACCCTACCCCGTTCGCAGAGGGTTAAATAGGAATGAACGATGTTTCTACCGCGGGTTACCTCCTTAGATTGCTTTTTCGCCTCAAAAACCCTTTTGATGTAGGTAGCGATAATACTTTGATATTAAATCTCTCTTTCGTTCGACTTTCATAAAGTTGATGGCGACAAATTTGTCATTGGCCAAAGGTATCTGCAAATATCATGGACGTAATATAAATATTTATAGAAAACGAGAGATAGAAATATTTTTTCTTAGTAACACGTCAATAAAAGAACAGAATAAGGTCAAGGTAAAACGTTTCTTAGCCTACCTACCCATTTACGATCTACCTAGGTATCAGGTAGATCGTAAATGGGATAGAAATAATTAAATATGTCAAAATGGATGTTAAACTATGAAGTTCAATTAATAATTATTACTATTAATTATCTATTTTGTTTATATTTATAATTAATACGTTGGACGCATGTCGGACGAGCTGTGGACTAAACTCACCACTGAGTGGAGTCCACGCAATTAGACGACGTCGCGGCAGGCCCAGAAGGACATGGCGGGACGAGCTAGACTACTATCGGAAAGACTGGCAAGTTACAGCCCAAATCCGTGAAGAGTAGATGGAGGGTAGGGAGGCCTTTGCCCAGCAGTGGGACAAGCCCGGCTGAATAATAATAACAACGTTTTAATGAAGGACGGTAAGCGTAGCGTAGGATGCTCTCAGACAAGGTAGAGCGAGGATCTTCGCAAGGTGGTTGGCAAGAGCTGGATGAGTGGTCGCGGATCGTGCTCAGTGGGATGTTCTTGGAGAGGCCTATGTCCAGCAGTGGACGAGTATAGCTGATGATGATGATGATGAAGGACAGTACGGTCGAAATTTGCCGGCCATGCCACCGTCCGGGAGAGTCGCTTAGACGTACTATTTCCGGTTGTTCTCATCTTGCTAACGGAGAGTATTTGCACAGACACAATCAAGTAGCCAGAATAATTCACCAGCAACTTGCTCTTCAATATGGCCTTGTTGAATCAGAGCTGCCGTACTATAAGTACGCACCTGCGCCAGTTCTCGAAAATGGTCATACACGCTCTACTGGGATCGCTCAACCATCATCATCATATTGTGGTGATCGACCGATCTCAGCGCCGAGCAATATTGGTTGATATCACCATACCTCATGATGAGAATCTCGTGAAAGCCGAGAAGGACAAGCTCAATAAGTACCATGACTTGGCTCACGAGGTTACCGCCATGTGGAATGTGGAATCAACCATTATTGTATTGATAGTCGTTACGGCAAACGGTCTTATAGCTAAGAGCATCGATCAACATCTAGAGAGGCTCTCGCTGAAAGGTTGGATAAGATACAAAGGCAGTACTCCTTGACACGGCATGTATTGACACGAGGTATCTTACTCTGCAGCCCTAACCACCGATAGCTTGGCTCTATCCCCGCTGCCGGTTGATGACTAGGTTAAGTTTTTTTATAATATTTTATGTTGTAAATATGTTTTTCTTTTATAAAAGTAAAATATTGTAAGAAATTTTACTTATGACCTAAATTAAATAAAGATATTAGGTAATATAATAATAATATTAACTACTAATTCATTTACACTACATTTCAAGTTAAATATTTTTTTATTTATTACTAGCGGCTGCTCGCGGTTTCATCCGCGTGGTTCCCGTTCCTGTGGGAATATCGAGAAAAAAGTATCCTATGTGTTAATCCAGGTTATTAACTATCTGTATGCCAAATTTCATCCAAATCCATTCATTAGTTTTTACGTGAAAGAGTAAAAAACATCCATCCATACTTACAAACTTTCACGTTTATAATATTAGTAGGATTTAATATTCAAAGTACTCACAAAATTAAAATTTATATTACTTAAACTTAAACTTAAACCTTAGCATACCAAATGAATGACTATGACTATGTTAAAAAATTACTATTTTTAAGGCATAATTTTGTCCTACTGCTTTACAAAGGCTTCCCTAAAAGCCTTACACTTCCCTCGATCCATTGCGATTTCTCATCATCCGCCTGTAGAAGCAGTGACGATAAATTAATTCCTATTATAAAAAGAAATTACAAAAAAAACCTAGATCTACTCACTATTACCTTACTCAATATTTTTACCAGACGATCCGAATTTCCCTAAGCCATAAGACAAATGTCTTCCCTAACAGGTAACGACAGTTTTAGGTCAATTCAAATGATATTCAAATTGGATTTATCAAGATAATCGCACGATATCTCTTTCCAAATCCGTTGATTTCAATCCGTGAATTGATTACACGAAAATTGTAATTCCATTTTATTTCGATTAAAGGAAAGATAAAGAAAAGGTTTAGTTAATTGTTGCAAAATTGAAAGGATAGATTTTTTCTTTTCTTTATTCTACAACGGGTAAGTAAGCGCTTGGCCTTCAATCTCACCTGATGATAAGTGACGATAAGGCCGAAGGTGGAAGCGCGCTTCACCCAGAATCCTCAACCACTGAGGTAATGGCTATCTTATCTCAAACTGTCGGAATCGGAACACAACAATGCTATAATCATCGATGTTATGGCGCCTGACTTAGATAGATGATTTCTTAACATACATTATACAGGGTCTAACAAAATCAATAAGCGAATTTTTAAGGGCGGTATCTATACATCATTCTAAATAAAATGACAAAAAATAGGCTCCAGTTTTATGTATAGTGATTTTTCAACGTTATGTTTTCTAATAAACTAAATCAATTAAAATAATGCACATCATGAAACATGCTGTATCTATACTAACACGCACGCAAGCATCAATAAAAAGATAGCTCAGTGTGCTCCGAGTTTAGTTTGCATGTTCGGCTATCTTTGTGTGCGTGTAGTACAGCTGTACGGGTTTAGAAAGGGTGTAATTTTTGGTGAATTATGATAATGTTTTGTTAATTATCTCGGTAACGAGCCCGTAGATTTGGACCAAATTTGGTGAGCATGCTCAGTGTGATGTATAGATGCTCCCCTTAAACGTTCGCTTATTGATATTGTTAAATCCTATATCGCGCAAAAAAGCGGAAACGTTGTAACCCGCAACTAGGTCAAATTTTTTTTATTGCAGATTCGGAAATAGAAATAAATTTTGCGTTGAATGGTTTGACTCCCATGTCTCTACGACCAATAGAAAATTTTGTACAGCGTTTTTTTGAGGCATCACATAAACGTGTGCTGTAAATAGCATTTACACCAATTCATCTTTTGCAAATTATATTATCCTGGTAGTTACAGCGCTGTTAAAATTTTAAACGGTACGGGTTACAGCGTTTATAAATAACGCTCCACGTTTACTACATTTATTAGTTAAGAAATTGTTAGTCGTCGTGGTTTACTACAGTTCACACAAGCATGGCAATATAGACAATTAGCGTTAACGCCAATTTAAAAAGTCTAAATTTGTAGAATTTTGGCATTTTCATGTGAATTTACCGCCATTAAAACTCACGCCCACGCACGCCTCAAACCGGCGGCTTACTGCGCCACTCGGTCCCTACGCGACAGACGAAAGAGTGTGTTGTGTTTGCTGTAACCGATTTTCTCCGCGTGACTGGAGCCGTTTTGAAACGTAAATGGAACGAATTTTTTTTTATAGCAGAAGAAGGCAAACGTGCAAGCGGGTCACCTGATGAAAAGTAATCACCGCCGCCCATGGACACCCGCAAAACCAGAGGAATCGCAGGCGCGTTGCCGACCTTTAAGGAAGGAATAGGCTCGTTTCTTGAAGATTCCTAAGTCATAACGGTCCGGAAATACCGCCGCCGAGAGCTGGTTCCACAACACTGTAGTTCGAGGCAAGAAATTTCTTGAAAAACGCACAGTAGTAGACCGCCATCCATCAAGGTGATGTGGATTTTAGTTAATAGAATAAAATTAGATCATTAATGTTTCGAATCTGGATTTGGTATTAATTATTTTATTGGACCACTATTTTAATATATATAAATATCTATCAGTACTGAAATTATGATAATGTGTACAGTATGTGGATACATTGCAGATAATAAAAGCAAAGAAAAAGATAAAGAAAGACATTAAAATTTAAAAAAAACAATAACTGGTATACGGCAAGAAAATAAGAAAAAGAAGGAAGTTCGTGAATCTTATGCCAACAATAAAGGAGAATTAGTTGAAGTAGAAAAGAAATCAATAAAATCTAATCTATGGATAGAAAACAAGTGTGGAAATGAGTGTGAAAAGAAACACCTGAGGAAAGACGCTAAAGTTTATTTTCATATTTTTAAACTATAAGAGTCACCAAAGAAGAAAAGACTGGATAACTCAGTGTGCTGTAAACAAATATATTAGAAGGCCATCCAATACGATTATTTTTTAGTGAAGGCGAAGGACGAAGAAAAGTTTATCAAAAATATATTTTGAATACATTAGACGTAACTCAACGATTTATTCTCTGATGGTTAATGGTTGATGGGCAAGCGAAAACTAATGATAGTGGAATAAATGGTGCGTATAATCAAACTAAAGAGGAAGTAATGGAATATGCAATAGATTTTAAAGGATCTTTGCAAACGATACCATCGCATTATTTCCGAAGCGAGTATTTACTTAAGAAATTTAGAAATGTGTGCAAAAGTGTGTAACCTATTCGTGATTTGTTTCGAGCGATCTTGAGACCTGAACGATTGGTGAAGATTAATGAAAATGGTACCATTTTGAAGACTTAACTGTGAGCTTGAATTTATACTATATTTATTTAAATTATACTCATGTTTCAGGAGCTATCTTTCTTTAAGTGAAGGAGTAAGAATGCTGACATGTTTTAAGTTCTTGACTTTGGCGACATTGACCCTCTATAAAATCCCAAGGTACCTGTTTATTTTATTAGACGGCTGTAGCATTTTGACTACTACCCATCTCCGCTGAATTCCACAGAAAAAATGGATACCACACCTACAGAAAGCAGCACCACTGATCACCCTACAATAAGGCTTAGCCAGTTAGCTACCACACGTCAGCTTCACATAAAAGGTAAAATGCGGTAGGCTCCTAACACAAGAAAAAGACATAAATAAACACTGGCAAAAAACTTTGCAGAACTATTAAACAAAGAATTCCCACGAGATAAGGTGCCGGAGTTAGCTTGGGTAACTGGTTCAATAGAACCAAAAACACCTGAGGAAGTAAAATTTGTTTATCGTCGAATAAAGAACAAGTCGCTGGGCCAAATGAAAATCCGGTAGTTAGAACTCTGAAAGTACTCTGAAACTTGAAAAGTATTTGATATCGGCATAGTATGGTTAGCTAAAAGCGGTTTATGGCCCGAAGAGTGGACACAGACAACAATACTACCACTACACAAGAAAGGGTCCACCAAGAGATGTGAGAACTACCGCACCTTAGCCTTAATATCGCACGCCAGCAAGGTATTATTACACGTGATCAACAATCGGATTCGGTACCATCTCGACTGGCAAATCGCACAGGAGCAGGCTGGGTTTGTGAAGGGAAAGGGCACCAGAGAGCAAATCTTAAACGTCCGACAACTGGTGGAAAAGTGCTATGAGTTTGACACCCCAATGGTAATGTGTTTCGTGGACTACACCAAGGCTTTCGACTGTGTGGAATGGAGCTGCTTGTGGAGGGTGTTAGGCGAACTTGGCGTACCTGATCACCTCACAGCACTAATTCAAACACTGTACCATAACAGTCAGGGCATCGTAAAGATTGACCAAGCAACATCTGGCTCTTTCGGATTTGAAAAAGGGGTTCGACAAGGCTGCATTCTCTCGCCAATACTGTTCAACATATATGGCGAGTACATCGTAAGGAAGACTTGCGAGGACTGGAACGGTGGGGTTAATGTTGGCGGATGTAGACTCACTAACTTGCGCTATGCTGACGATACAACTCTGTTGGCAGCCAACGAGGCAGAAATGCACGAATTACTACGCAGAATGGAATGCGTCAGTGCCGAGTTGGGTCTCGCTATTAACAGGTCTAAAACCAAGGTCATGGTTGTGGATCGCACTGGCAGGTTAGAGCTCAACGGGACACTAAAACTAGAAGTAGTAGATAAATTCATATACCTGGGCTCTGAAATCTGCAACAGTGGTTCCTGCGAAGGAGAAATTCGTCGGAGGATTGGTATGGCAAAAGGCGCCATGTCTCAATTAGAGAAGATATGGATGAACAGATCCATCAGCATGAAGACAAAGACCAACCTCGTGCGTACCCTAGTGTTCTCCATTTTCATGTATGGCTCAGAGACATGGACATTAAAGAAAGCCGACCGAAATCGCATTGACGCTTTCGAAATGTGGTGCTGGAGGAAAATGCTGGGCATTCCTTGGACAGCACGCCGTACCAATGTGTCGATCCTACTACAATTGAATATAAAAACAAGGCTCTCCACCACCTGCCTACGTAGAATCTTGAAGTACTTCGGCCATATTGCAAGAAAAGATGCCAACAACCTGGAAAGACTCGTGATCACTAGCAAAATCGAG
Source organism: Scoparia ambigualis (assembly GCA_963921215.1). Taxonomy (NCBI): domain Eukaryota; kingdom Metazoa; phylum Arthropoda; class Insecta; order Lepidoptera; family Crambidae; genus Scoparia; species Scoparia ambigualis. The sequence goes on along the minus strand of OY992524.1, from coordinate 11,330,977 downwards.
GGAAAAAGACCAAGAGGAAGGAGCCCTATGCGATGGTGTGACCAGATTCGCACCACCCTTGAAACCACCTTGCACGAGGCCCTTCACTCTGCATCGGACAGAGGCAGATGGCGACAAATAATACGCGATAAGATACTCCATAATGATGATCACGACCCTCAGCATTGAGGTGACCGACGCGACGAGGATGGTTAGCAAACTTTTTGAATAGAGTTAAAGAAGATCGCAAAATTCCGGACATGCGGAGAAAAAGCGATATCATACCTTTCTATAAAAATAAAGGCGACTACTAGAAAGGAACTACAGAGCCATAAAGGTAAATTCGCACTCCTTAAAAATCTGGGAAACCATGATAGCTAGAAGACTATCTCAGCTTACAAAGTTAACGCCAAACCAATGTGGCTTCTCAAGAGGCGTAGGAACCATAGATGCCATTCACTCTATTAAACTGCTCTTACAAAAGTATAAATCATCTGGAAAGGATTTCACTTCACTTTTATAGATCTAGAAAAAGCATTTGATAGAGATTCAAAAGATCTTATATGGACAGCGCTTCGAGCACAGCACGTTCCCGAACAGTACATTGATATAGTAAAAGACATGTACGACAATAGTAGTCGTAGTAGACGAGTGCATCAGGGTTCAACTAAGCCCACTTTTGCTTGATACGGTCATAAATTACGTCACTGATGAAGATCTGGAACGTCCTGTTTCATGGACACTACTATATGCTGATAATATAGTACTCGTGTCGGAATCTGATGAAGACCTGCAAAACAAACTATCCCTGTGGGGCAACCGTTTGGAAAGCCGAGGCCTCAGAGTAAGCCGAACAAAAACGGAATACCTACATGCACTGCCATTTCTCTGGCGTAAATGCGATCGTATCCCCACCACTAATAGATAATTTCCCCTTAATAAAATCTCCAAATTCAAGTACATACATATCCGAAGGTCCCTGGTTCAATTCCCAGGTGGGGTAAAGTGTATGTCAGATTTTTCGATGCATAGATGCATTAACTATGTCGCGTAGCGGTGAAAGAATAATACCACCCCTCTTCCCTTGAGTGTCGTTAAAGGCGACTAACGGACTAAAGACTGCGCATACATCCAATAGCATAGAGCGGCGATGGGCTCACCATCTGTCACGCTGAGCACATGTGCAGTTTCCATTTGGTGAAAAGTACACTATGATAGAGGACTGATTTTGCTGTCCTCATTGCCTAATCTCTGACTAACCCTTCGGGGATAATAGTCGTGATTATATGTATGTACCCATGTATGTATAGACCGGGTTTGTGATCACTAACCCGTATTGGGTAAGCGTGTTTATCAAGTCAATACCCATCAATTTATTGTATTAATGCGCTATATTCCCATTTTAAACAATTTTGATTGATTGTACCGCCACCTATATAAAACATGCAGTTCTAAAATTCATATATAATATAGTTAAACATATTATCTAGTGACTCTTAAAGACAGAAACATGATTGGTAATACTACACTCGATAGAAAAAAAAAATCAAAGATAACTCTGTTTAACAATTAAAAGAGCTGTAAGTCAGATAATACATTAATAAATGACTAAATTTTTTTCCGAATAGTAGAAACTTTTTATTATCTAGTGAATGCAGAAGACACATTTTTTTTATTTTACTTATTTTTTCCTTTAAAGGCAAAAAACCTATAAAACGTGATTATTCGCGCCGCTCGTCTCTTACCGTCGTACCGTCGAGAGAGCGAGAGAGAAGCGCCCGGAATACCTCGCCTTAATGACTTGATTTCAATGATGGAGGTCTTTGCCCTGCAGTGGGGCTAGGGTTGCCACCCGTACTTTAAAATAGAGTAGGTATTGATCTCTTTTTCATGTAGGCGTACTTTATAATCTACGACACCAATAAAGTACGCTAAAATACTCTATTTACGTAAAACTATTTACATAAAAGACAAATATTTGTTAAATGTCGCAAAGAGCAACAAAAAATACGTTTTTAAGGACAAATAAATATACTCCTTTTTATGCTATGTACTTTATTTTTGTTCTAAGAAAATAAAAAAATACTTAATTTGTCCTAAAGAAAAGGTGGCAACCCTAAGTGGGGCAGTATACAGGCTATACTTTACATACATTTGTATATATAATCGAGCAGTGACAATGATAATGATAAATGTAACGAAAGCTCGTAGATGTTAAAGAAGCTTCTCACCATCATCAGCCTACAAACGTCCCACTGCTAGGTAGATGCCTCCCACGTGGACAATAACACGTGGGGATATTGGGCCACAACCCACCTCCTCCTCGCGTCGTGCTCCTCATTACTGAGGGTCGTGACTCCCCCGCAGAATCACCCTCTCTCTGATTAGTGCCCTCCAGCGGCTTCGGTCTTTGGCCCCGTGAAGGGCTTTGTGAAGGCTGGTGCCTAGACAAGATCTGACTTGGTCAGCCCATCTCGTTTGGCTGCGCCCTTTTGGTCGTTTGCCATCCACCTTGCCTGTCACCATCAGCTGTTTGAGGTTGTGACCATCCTTTCAAGCGATGTGCCCGAAGAATTCTAATATTCTGCGAAGACAGATGGTGGACGGCCTGGCTTTTACATTTAGCTCCCGCAGAATGGACGCATTTGTGCGGAGGGCAGTCCAAGGGATTTGCAACATCTTCCTCCAACACCACATCTCAAAGGCGTCGATGCGGCTTCTATCGGCCTTCTTCAAAGTCCATGTCTCGGAGCCGTAACAACCCACCACGCTGGCCCAAAGCGGGTTGCTGGGTTTTAACGACTACCATCTTACGACAACAACCAACCTAACGGCTTAACGTGCCTTCCTAAGATGTTTCTAATTTTGAAAAGAAGCTTCTACAAGCTACTATTGTCTGTTCAATATAGCTTGATACGTATGACAGGTGTTAATTTTCATGCCTAGGGTTGAGACATTACAGACATAATTGAATCAAATGATAATTAAAGTTATAAATTGAATATCATTATCTGTCGTTAATCGTTTTTTGCTTTAAATTATAATTTTGGATGCTATGTAGATCACTTACTCGTAGTTTTTAAAAATACTTACATAATAATAATATGTAAAAAAAATTCGTAAATAGATTTTGAATGTTTAAATAATTAACCAATGCTTAACAGGCCTATTACATCTCGACTGTGATTTTTGCGTAAATTGGTCAAATTTGGCGTTATGGATCTCAGAAACAAAAATTCATTAACAATTATGACTTAATGAATAGTGTAGAATGGCTATTGGAATAGTGCGTAGCGGCCTCACTTTTCGTAAATTTTGCTTAACTTTTTAATTAAACCCAAAATTGCAGAGAAAGATTTTCATAAAGTGCGCGAAGGCACTTTTTTGAGCTCATCGATTGAACTACTGTTCTGAACAAGTGAAATAAAATAATTATAATATCTCTTAGTTGAATAGTGCGTAGCGGCCTCGGAATTTTTAGATATCATTAATTTTATATAGAAAAAAATCTTATTCTAAACCAAAAAACTTCGAAAATTGCTATAAGTTAACTGTGAATATCTCCTATCTACGATAATATTATTGATCAAAATTTATACCAAAGTAATTGTTACGACAAAAACGATAAATACAACTGCAAACTTACTACAAAATGCGATGCGCCGGCCGTCCGAATTCAACTTATGCTCACAGAATACAGATTTGTAATATTATGCACAAATTTATTATCCTATTTCGATAAAAACGATAAATACAACTGCAAAATTATTACAAAATGCGAAAATGGGCATTTAACGCAAAAATCACATTCAAAATGTAATAGGCCTCTTAATAATGTATTGGTGTTCAACCTAAACCATCACTGTAATTACTAGAGTCCCTCGAACAGTCCTGTAAATTAATTATGAATTCTTGGTCACAAAAGTTGTCAAATTTGACTTCACGCTCCCTATTACCTTAATTATACTACCAACCCCTCTCTTCTCTTCGGTGTCGTAAAAGGCGACTATCGGACTAAAAGATTGCACATACATCCAACAGCATAGAGCGGCGATGGGCACATCAAAATAATACTACCAACCCCTCTCTTCCCTTGGGTGTCGTAAAAGGCGACTAACGGACTAAAGACTGCACATACAACCAACAGCATAGAGCGGCGAGGAGCTCGTCAAAATAATTTTACAAAGCTTACGCTTTTACAAAGTCACGTCGTCGTTTTTGATGACACCTGTCACAAGTATCAAGCTATATTGAACAGACTATAATAGGCTGTTTATAGCTGAATGATCTATTAAAAGTTTTTCAAACACCTTATATGTATTATGGTCAATTTGTGTAACAGCCATTCAGACTTCTTTTTATTTATTTTATTTTAGTTTCTTAGCGACAATTTTATGAATTAAAGAATTAAACCAATAAAGTTAGGTGGCCGAGCTTGACTGAGTCAAGATTATTCTGAAAACTATCTTATGCATGCGGCATCAATATGGAATTATTTAAATCTGTTCGACTGGCCACGTCAAAGATCTTTATTAAAGTTTTATATTGAGAAATCGGAAAGTGATAACAGTTAGTTGAAGTTAAGTGAAATTACAGGGCATAGCTAGAGGCACCATATCGTCAGAGTCTACTTCATGAGACCGTAAGAAATTCAAACTGACCTCAAAACTTCATTTTGATGATATCACCCAATGATGAAGGTAGTAACGTCAAGTATGGACTCGATGTAGAAGGAAGCGGCAGCTTTGCCGCCTTCTCAAACCGCAATGAGGTAGTAGCAAAAGGGGAGCACTTACCTTGTATTATTATGTATTCTATGCCCTTACGGTCGCATAATCTCTTTCTTCATAATGTAGTTTGGCATAACAGTTTCAGCATAAAGTTTTTTCGCGTAAATTATGATAAGCAGAGTGTTATAAACCCTTAATGGTTTCATATGAATAATTTTAAATAACCATAATTTATTGTCTTTATCATAAGTTTAAACAGCATAAATGTAAAGAACATAATTGGTATACGTCTAAAATTAAAATCATAAAATACAGAATGCATTAATGGATGAAGCGTAGCGTAGCGATGGTCTTGAATTTCGAGGTTATTTTTTTTATTACACAACAGAAATACTAGCTTCCCTACTCCTGTAGGTCACGTGATAGGTTAGAAATTTAAGACAATCGCGAAGCGCAGCGTAGCCATTGTCTGAAATTTCAAGGTTATTTTTTTTTATTAAACAACAGAAATACTAGCTGCCCTACTTACTTCTGTAGAACACGTGATAGGTAGACGATTAGGTGTTATTATAATAAATACTCTTGTGATATGCTAAAAGTTAACACTATGGTATTCTATACGAGTATGTATGACTGCCAATAAATGTTATGATTAGTAATCGTTATTATAAAACATTTATGTATAAACATTTGATGGCGATATATCAATGGGGAATTAAAGTACGAATAATGATTTATTCTGAATAAACGTTATGCGAAACGAAGAAAATGCAAAAAACCGTTATGCAGCCTTAAAATATGCCTTTTTAATTTATGCAACCCAACATGGACCCTAGCGAAAGGGTAGGGCACCCCTGGCTGCATTTCACAGCCTCAGGAGTTTGAGGGACGCCCAAACTATCCCTGGCATGAACTTATACTAGTATAGGTTCATGATCCCCGGGCGTCTCTCCTTTGGCAAACCGTTACGGGGATGGAACTCGGTGCTTGCCGTTGTGGTCCCGAGCCATCCCCATGGCATAGAAGGGATGGTACCAGGTTTTTAGTGGGTAGGCCTTCCCTTTCCCCCGTCAAGTTTTTCTGACTGGGCAGGGGAGGGGAATAAAATCCCATATAACCCTAGGTCGTCAATAAAAATAAATAGCTTTAACAGCTTTTTCAAAAGGTAACTTTGTTACTATTTGATAAAGCTGTGTCGCGTAATGGTGAAAGAATAACGACTAACGGATTAAAGACTGCACATACATCAAACAGCTTATAAAAGTGATGGGCTCACCACCTGTTACGCTGAGCACATGTGCAGTCGCAATTTGGTGAAAAGTGGGTAATGGTAGAGGACTGCTATTGCTGTCCTCATTGCCAAGCTCTGACTAACCCTTCGGGGATAATAGTAGTAATTATATGTATGTATGTACCTAACTTTGTTATTTTAGATTAGAAAATTTGGTTTTTTAAAGGTAACATACAGGACATCCCACGGATATGCCACATGGAGGGAAAGTACCTTGAATATTGTAGATGGAACATTTTACTGAAAGAAGACATTATTTGAATTTAAAAAACAATTTAAACTGCATTCATAGATATTTAAATGATTATATGGTTGAACCGGGAATCGAACTCGTTACATGAGAAAAATAATCAACCTGTAGCTTTATCTTATAGATCGAAAGGCTTTATTTACCCTATGGATTATTTTTTGCTAAATAACATAGTGTCACAAATAAAAGGAAGACCATGAATTTTAACATTTAATGTGAAATTTTGTTCAGAAAAATGAAAAGCTGACATTGCCGTAAGGACATACAACTGACATTATCATAAGTACCTATTACTAATAAATGTACCCACTTGAAAAGTACGCATCATTTCGCTATTATAATGTAAGTCCATGAATAGGTATTATTCTAAATATACACCACAACAAGATCAAAAATCGACAAGGAGCGAAATAATCAAAAGAGTGCGACTTTGTATTCAACAGGAAGGGACTCATTTTGAGCTTTGATAAATTGATTACTTAATTTTGAATTAAAAATTTTAAAAATTTAAAAAAAAATTAGTTAAATGTTACACTATGAAATTAAGCAAAAAATAATCCTTATTGAAGCCTTTCGATAGGTATGATAAAGCTACAGGTTGAATATTTTTCTCAAGTAACGGGTTCGATTCCCGGTTCAACCATGTAATTATTTAAATATCTATGAATGCAGGTTAAATTGCTTTTTAAGTAATTTTTTTTTAAGTTTTATATTTTAGCGTTTTATTAACGCTTAAATATATTTAAGTAAAATTTTAAATTGTTTTTTAAATTTAAATAATGTCTTACTTTCTTCGCACAAATCCATCAAAATCTTTAAATCCCCAACGTTATAAAAAAACTTTACCCAAGGCTAATTACGGAAACTGTATGATTAATTTGAAAACCTCTATTTAACACTTCCTTTCACGTTGATTTAAGTGCCTATCTCTTGCAGCGAACGTTCTGTAGCATGTGCGTAATTAATCATTTTCGGTGGGAGTCAAAAAAGACACGATGAATTTGCGTAACGCGTTCCGCTGCGTTGCTGTAAATGACGACGATTTATTAGCGCCGTTAATAAACTCCTTGTTGGTGTTGCGGCTGGAATTTTGAACTAGCAAACCTACTAATATTATATTACTAGCGGCCGCTCGCGGTTTCACCCGCGTCGTTCCCATTCCCGTAGGAATATCGGAATAAAAAGTATTCTATGTGTTAATCCAGGTTATAAACTATCTGTATGCCGAATTTCATCCAAATCCATTCAGTAGTTTTTACGTGAAAGAGTAACAAACATCCATCCATACTTAAAAAATATTCGCGTTTATAATATTAGTAGGATTAACGGTGTAGCGTAGCAGGGAATGAATACTACCACCCCCTATCTTCCGTTGTGTGTCGTAAAAGGCGACTAACGGACTAGAGACTGCACATACATCCAACAGCATAGAGCGCCAATAGGCTCACCACCTGTCACGCTAAGCACATGTGCAGTCGCTATTTGGTGAAAAGTGGACTGCTTTTGCTGTTTTCGTTTCAGACATCGAAACAAGAGCTTTACCACACCGCCACCGAGACTTTCTAAAAATTTTTAATAATAGTGTTTCGTACAAAGGCTGAATGAGCTAAATCTTTTTGCCTCACAAATGGAAAAGGATTGTCTGCTGTCAGATTCTCTCTGGATTTTTCGGGACGCCGCGTGCGCATGTATTTTTCGGATTCGGTGATAATAGTTTTTATTCGGTATTAAATTGTTAGCTTATGTTATTTATGCTTACCTACAATATTGTGGGGTGAACATCAAGAACGAATGGAACAAAAAAGAAGAACAAGGGCCCTTGTCGGAGTTACGCAGTACACCACGAGGCTTCCAGGTCAGAACTAAGTTGTTAATTAACAGTTCTCGCTAAAGTACTTTAAAAATTACAAACGTTTATTTTATACTTCTTACAATATTTTTTTTCTCGACAAAGCTTTATCAAATAGAAAAAAAACATATTTTTCTTTATTAATTTCATATTTCGCGCTAAAACGGTTGGTCACGTGACATTTTGCCATGTGACGTCACACTTCAATAAACAAACACATTTTATCATGAAACTGACAGATAGTTCTTGTTTATTTTGGGAAATGTGACGTCACACGAAGCTCAATCATGGCCGCCCGTGTTTCGGGTCTTGTACTCGTAATCCACAGATAAAAATCGCAATTTATTGTGTAAAAATAAAATATGTTACAAATTATCTTAATAAAAAAACTATTAGACAATTATTGTTAAATTATGAACTACTTTATCTGACTCATATTTTATTGTTACAACTGTCAAATAGCCAATTGTTACTGCTCCGTGTCACAGCGGACACAAATAGATTCACGACTGTTATCTCTAATGCCTAGTTCACACCTGATCCAGTAATTTAGTAGAGTAGAGATACATTGCTTCGTCACTTTGCTAATTTAAAATGAATTTTCAAATAAGCAAACTATATAGCGAAGCAATGCACTTCTTCTCGACTAAAGTACTAGCTCAGGTGCGAACTAGGCTTAAAGAATTAGTCAGAGACTAGGCAAGACCGCAAAACTTTATCCACGTTTCACTAAATTACAACTGCACAAATTCGCTCACCTAGCAATATATTGGCACATTTACATTTTTAGTACTTTACAGAATCAAGCATTAAATATTTGAATTTATGTTATGGATTCGTTGTACGTTTTATTATAGCTTTTGTGGCCTACGCTGCTGATATGGATCCTAACAAACATTTAGGAACAAATTTTAACTATTTATGTCATCTTTTAATATATATTTTTTAGTCTTAAAAGAGGAAAGTCATGCATTTGTGCCATTGTTACTTTGTAATTTCTCAATAATGGTCATATATGAAACTTGGGAATTAGTTGTACACTGTATGATAACCATGAAATAAAGGAAAATTATTAAATATAAACATATTTATTTCAAAAAAATAACAAACACACTCCGTGCGGTGACGGAGAAAGAATACCAATCGCCGCCCCTCTCTCCGTCCGGTGGGTGTCGTAAGAAGCGACCGTACGCATGGTGTAAAACCCGTCAAGTGACTGCTTGTCGGTCGCGTTTCGGGATCAGCCAGCGTATAACCAGAGCTCGAGAGGATGATGCTGCGATGTATTTGGTCTGTGGAGGCTTCCGTCAAACCAGTGCCAGGAGGACTTCGTTAACCTGCCGACCAGGGAGACCCGTAGAAACGGTTGTCCCGCTGGCCGCCCGTGGCACAGTACAGGGGCCCAAGCGAGCCTAACCAGCTCGTGAGGCTGCCTCACCATGCCACGCATAATCTCGGGGTGGTCCGTCGTGCCGGTTGGTGACCGGAAGGTGGGGTCCCGGCGGCCATTCCCGGGGGGGGGGGGGGGGGGTTCGGGGGCCCTTCCGTTCGGCAGGTTAATAATACTCGTCTGTGGGCAAATTCCTGGGGAAACAGGCTACCACACTTTGACCATTCGCATCGTGGCATCATTTTCTCGATTCACGCCTCTCTCTTTCCACTCCTAAAATGACAGCGCCTAACAACAAAACTGGTTCTACAGCGGTGCACACCCCCACCACAACCTTACCGTTTGAGGTGGAGTTTGCTAACATCCGCGGACTCCATGCAAACCTCAATGCCGTCCACCACCATGTTGAGACGGCACGGCCAGCAATGTTGTTCCTGACGGAGACGCAAATAATCCGCCCAGCTGACACCACCTACCTGAACTATCCCGGCTTTGTGCTTGAAGAGTCCTTCAAAGCCAAAGCCGGAGTTTGCTTATTCGTTCGGGCGGATGTTTGCTGTCGCCGTCTGCGCTATCTGGAGGACCCTTCCTTCTCCCTCCTAGTGGTACACGTCGACTTTGGCTCTCATTGCCGTGTCTACGTCTGCGTCTACCGATCCCATAACGGCGACATGGAGACAACTCGACTAATTCAACATCTTAGTCGGGTGGCAGATGATGCGCAGGAGCGGTTTCCATCGGCGGAACTGGTGTTTTTGGGGGACTTCAACGCCCACCATGAGTTGTGGTTAGGTTCCTCCAAAACAGACCATGCTGGTAGAACTGCCCACGCATTCGCTTTCACGCATGACCTGACGCAACTGGTGAACCAGCCCACCAGGATCCCAGACATAGTTAGCCATGCGCCCTCCTTACTCGACCTTCTGCTGACGAGTCGCCCAGCTGGATACCGGGTGGAGATTCGAGCTCCTTTAGGTTCCTCGGATCACTGCTTGATATCCAGCACAGTGCCATTGGCATCGCGCCCGCCAACAGCGGTTTCGAAACGCCAGATTTGGCACTACGCGTCGGCAGACTGGGACGGGATGCGGGAGTATTTTGCATCCGTCCCTTGGAGGCAGCGCTGCTTTAGTGGGAAGGACCCGACCGCTAGCGCCACTGCCGTTGCTGATGAGATAGTATTAGTAATGGAATACTATATTCCACACTCCTATGTTATCAGCAAAGGCAGAAGCAACCGCTGGTTCAATCGCGAGTGTGCCAGCGCTGTTGAGAGCAAACAGACGGCATACCGCGCTTGGATTAGAGGTAAAGCTCATGGGGCTCCCGAAACTCGCTCGCTAAAAGCAGCCTATAATAATGCCACCAAGTCGTGTAAGAGGGCCTACATTAGAGCGGATGCCCAGCGCGTTGCACGAGTAGGCCAAGAACTCCTGACGCATCCTACGGGCAGCCGTAGCTACTGGCGTCTGGCCAAAGCCGTGCAATCCAACTTCTGCCAACCCTCGCTGCCACCACTGAGATATCTTGACGGAACTTTAGCTCACAAGCCGCAGGAAAAGGTCGATCTCCTGGCCAAACTCTTTGCGGCTAACTCCCGGATCGATGACTGTGATGCACAGCCACCCTCAATTCCTCACTGTGGCCACACAATGTCTGATATTAAAATCAGGCAGTGTGATGTCCGTGCGGAAATGCAGTCAATTGATGTCCGGAAAGCTAACGGTCCTGATGGCATCCCAGCAATAGTTCTGAAAATGTGTGCAGCGGAGTTGTCCCCTGTGTTAACGCGTCTGTACCGTCTCTCGCTCTCTTCGGGTTGTGTGCTGGAGAATCTTGGAGAGAAGCTAATGTGCAACCGATCCCTAAATAAGGAGATCGGTCAGATCCGACTAATTACCGCCCTATAGCCGTAACTTCAGTGTTGTCTAAGATCCTAGAACGAATATTGAACAAACAGCTTATTCGATACCTAGAAGATCACTCCCTAATTCACGATCGTCAATATGGGTTTCGGCCAAAACGGTCAACGGGTGATCTTCTAGCGTACGTCACACATCTCTGGGGTGAGGCTATTGACAAGCGTGGCGAGTCACTGGCAGTTAGCCTTGACATAGCCAAGGCTTTTGATCGGGTCTGGCACAAAGCTCTTCTCTCCAAGCTCCCGGCATACGGTTTGCCCGCTCAGTTCTGTACCTGGATTGCTAGCTTCCTGCATGAGCGTAGAATCCGTGTCCTTTCGGATGGATGCGCTTCGCGGTTCATGTCAGTGAACGCTGGTGTTCCTCAAGGCTCCGTTCTATCCCCCACGCTGTTCCTTCTGCATATCAATGACATGCTTCCTCTTGGAAACATTCATTGCTATGCAGATGATAGCACAGTGCATGAGAGATATGACGGGCACCCAACGGCTGGGCGGGTAGACACCGAAATGAAGCGAGCAAATCTTGTCATTGAGCTCGATCGGGTGATGGACCTCATTTCTAAATGGGGCTCCGATAATCTGGTGGAGTTCAATGCCAAGAAAACACAGGTGTGCGCGTTCACAGCGAAAAAGTCGCCATTCCTTCCCCTTCCTTCTCTTCAGGGTACATCTCTAGGCCTGCAGAGCAGTATTAACATTCTCGGTATGGATATCTGCTGCGATCTGAACCAAAAGGACTACATCGAAACCGTGATTAAAAATGCCTCACGTAAACTCGGTGTCCTGAACAAGGTGGGGCGATTCTTCACGCCTGATCAGTTGTGTCTATTATACAAGACACAGGTGCGGTCTTGCGTGGAGTATTGCTCTCACCTTTGGGACGGCTCCGCAAAGTATCTTCTCGATGCCTTGGACAGATTGCAGCGCCGCGCTGTGCGCATTATCGGCAATGCAGAGGTCACTAAAACTCTCGAGCCTTTGCAATTGCGTAGAGATATTGCGTCACTCAGCGTCTTTTACCGTTTATACCATGGCGAGTGCTCTGAAGAACTCTTTGACCTCATCCCTCCTTCTCCCTTCCTCCATAGGAGTACGCGTGCTGCTCTCCGGAGTCACCAATTTACAGTCTCTAACATTCCATCTCGCACGAAGAAATTTGGTGACTCGTTTCTTTGCCGCACTTCCAAAAGATGGAATAGTCTACCAGCACACGTATTCCCTCCTACCTATGACATAGGGTCCTTCAAACGAGGCGTGAAGAAGCACTTTGTGGGCCGGCAGAGTGAGGATGACTGATGCTACGTCTCTTACGCTGCACCAGTTGTCCTCGCGCCTGGACCTCATTTCCACTTAACATCAGGTGGAGTGGAATGCACTGTCATAAAATGTTTTATTTGAATCAGAAATCACAAGCCTCTGGGATTGTTATCGCCCTCCGCCTCCATTTATCTTAATATCAGCCTTGATGTATTACTAAATAAACCATTGTTAGGTACTAAATTAAATAGGTTAGGTTAATATAATCAGTCTTAAAAATTCTCGTAATGAAAAAATCAAATATATTCTTATTTTATCAAAATCAGATTAGATTTTATTATAAAAGCCCGGTATAAGGTTTGAACGAATTAACTGTAAAATATCGTTTTTATTTGCATCAGAAAGCTGCTGGGTTCTTTTCCACCATCTAGATAACTTAATTTTAACATTGATATATTCTCCCTCATATGACATTTTGTACTCATAAGTTTCGTTGTTTTTAATAAAATTTATCATTGTGATCTCAGTAATTTTAATCAAATGGCCATTGATGTATTTATGAAAATTTACTCCTTGCTGGTCAGCCAGCGTCTTCATGTCATAAAAGTTATCATAGTTCATTTTCTGGACTTCTTTTTTTTGCATCTCTAAGTAAGCTTACTCATAGGCCCAGATTTTTTGCTCTTTTTATTGATCTTTCTATCAGAGAATGGACATGTGCTTACCGATTTCAGCAAAAGTATTTTGTCCAGGATACGGATTAATTACCGCATCACAATGTAATGTTTTTTGTATATCCAGCATATTAACATTTTCTTTGTTGAAAACGTTTTCAGATCGAAGGAGATTATAATGTATCTCTAGCAATATCTGTTTAATGATGTCATTATCATTAGGCACACTGAGGTTTCCAGGTGCTTCATAATAAAATTGACTTGGATTTCTCAATTGATCTAAGTACATGGATTCCATCACTCAACGAATCTAAAAGTACACAACATCATTATATTTTATTTATATTATCAGTAAGTATAAGTATCTACTTACTTTAGGTAATTAAATAAATTATTTATTTATTTAAAAAATAGAAGTATTTTCTAAAGCTTAAGTTATTTACCTTCTTTCTCACTTTTTTGCATTAGAATTATAAGAAATGGAAGAACTACTAGACGATGCACTAGTAGACGATGAGGTACTAGAAGAGCTGCTTGACGATGAGTCGCTACTTGATAAGGATATAGAGCGTTTTCGCTTTTGAGTATTTAGATTATCTTCTTTAGCAATATCTAAAATAATATTTAAATAGAGTCGATAACTTACATTTTATACGTTTTTAGTATTGGTAATTATGTATTTTGTTCATCCAGTACAGTTACTCTCGAGTTCGGTCAACTTCGGGCAAGTTCCGTGAGAGTGTACTAGATGCTATAATATAAAATATGTAGCATAATATTTCATCAAAAAGAATGAAAATAAATACATGCCAGGTGTTATAATTAAATCTTTAGTTGTCTTGGCAAAAGGAGGAGAAAATGAGCCTTCTTTAGCCAATTGTACCAATCAGTGCAAACGGTTACTCATGGTTTGAATTTCAACTTCAATCTTTGTCTTTATTATTTACTGAAATTTTAAATATTGGTAAAAAAAAGAAATATGACTTACACTTTTGGCAAATATGCCGTTGTTCTGCTAAGTTAGTAAATAAATAAACAGGCACAAGTGACACTTACGACAACGCAGTTCTTGTAGCGGATGCCCCTCGCGGATGATCGTGCACAACTGCCTAAAGTGTCGTTGTTTTGCGCGGAAGTGAAGGCAAATATTCTAAATATTACAATGACACTAACGCCATCTAATGATTAGTAGGTAAACTAGCGTAATGCCGTTGTACCACTTGTTTAACTAGACGTTTTTGAACACTTTGACCATTTAAAGTAAATGTCTGTATTTATGAAGATGTGACGATATATTGCTATGTGAGCGCATGTGCTCAGCGTAAAAGGTGGCGAGCCCATCGCCGCTCTATAGTGTTAGATGTATGTTCAGTCATTAGTCCGTTAGTCGCCTTTTACGACACCCTAGGAAAAAGAGGGGTTGGTAGTCCCATGGAAATTTCCAGACACAGAAATTGGCGCAACTGTCAACATCGAATTTGACAGAATCGAGCATAGACTATGCGATATTTTGCGATCACGATGCATAAAATGTACCACAGAATCGAAATAATTGACGTTGTTCATGCTAAAGTAGTCTGTAATTCGATGAAAACACGGTACAAAGTCAAGTGGGTCTTTGTAGGTGCGGTCGCAATCTCATGCGACCGCTTGGGGTTTGAGAGGTTGAGCTTCTAAACCACACGGTATTATAAAATTTCAACCATAAACAACACACATTCCGTATGACACTTGCAATCTTCATACAATAGCAGCGCTTTATCTGGAGCGAATAACATTACAATAAATAAACGATGATGGTAGAAAAATAATTCCGGGAAAGCCACACAAATGGTGTCATGTCAAATGCCACAAATGTATGTGCATTATTTGCCCTTACAAAACCAGTGCCCTTATGTTTTGCGGAAAAACAGATTCTGAAGGCGTTTCCTTTTCCCCTTCCGCGGGGAAACCGGTGAATATTTCACTGGGACGGAATATTGAATTATGAAGATTTCGTCGCATTAACACCGCCGTGATTCTATAGGAGTCGCCGTTTGTACGTGTTTGCATACTTTATTTTTGTTTGTCGCGATCGTAGCAATTGGAAAGCAGTGGGTTCTACCTACGTACCTACCCCTCCGGGAAACGGATATGATGTATACACCTATTTATGTATTTTTGGGGTTCCCCACCGGGACACGGATATGATGTATGCACCTATTTATGTATTTCTGGGGTTCAACACCGGGACACGGATATGATGTATGCACCATTTATGTATTTATGGGGTTCTCCACCGGGACACGGATATGATGTATGCACCTACTTATGTATTTTTGGACTCCCCTCCGGGAAACGGATATGATGTATGCACCTATTTATCTATTTTTGGGGTTCCCCACTGGGATACGGATATGATGTATGCACCTATTTATGTATTTTTGGGGTTCCCCACCGGGATACGGATATGATGTATGCACCTATTTATGTATTTTTGGGGTTCCCCACCGGGACACGGATATGATGTATGCACCTATTTATGTATTTTTGGGGTTCCCCACCGGGATACGGATATGATGTATGCACCTATTTATGTATTTTTGGGGTTCCCCACCTGGAAACGGATATGATGTATGCACCTATTTATGTTTTTTAGGGTTCCCCACCGGGAAACGGATATGATGTATGCACCTATTTATGTATTTTTGGGTACCCATTACAAGTACCATGGTTGTCCACCGATGTTATTTGTAATGATTTTACTTGCAGTATGTTTAATTAAAAAAAACTTTGACAACAAAACAGTGGTAAGTATATTATTATCATCATCATCATCATCAACCTATATCAGTCCACTGCTGGACGTAGGTCTCTCCCAAGACGCGCCACTGAGCCCGGTCTTCGGCTCTTCTCATCCAGTTTTTGCCAGCTACATTCCGTAGATCGTCGCTCCATCTCGCCGGAGGGCGTCCTACACTACGCTTGCCTAAACGCGGTCTCCACTCCAGTATCCGTTTGCTCCAACGGTTGTCGGTTCTTCGGCAAACATGGCCGGCCCACTGCCACTTCAGTTTGCTAATCCTTTGAGCTATGTCGAACACCTTAGTTTTCTGACGAATAACATCATTCCGGATTCGATCTCTCAAGGAAATTCCGAGCATAGCTCTCTCCATAGCGCGCTGAGCGACTTTCAGCTTGTGGACCAGCCCCACTGTCAGCGTCCACGTTTCAGCAGCATAGGTCATAACAGGTAGGACACACTGGTTGAAAACTTTCGTTTTCAGACATTGAGGGATGGAGGACGAGAAGACTTGACGAAGTTTCCCAAACGCAGCCCAGCCCAGCTGTATTCTCCGGTTTAGCTCTCTCTCGAAGTTGTGTCTACCTAACCGCAGCGTCTGCCCGAGGTAGACATACTCCTGCACAACTTCGAGAGGCTTCTGATATTATTATAAACCAATGAAAAATCCGTATAAAATGTTTCATTCCAATGTTAGCGTAAACTTTATAAAACTACGCCGTTGGTTGCCTTTAAATTGTTTCCTCGAAAAAAAACGAATGGCCACATATAACCAAAATAACTGTATATAAAGCGGCGTTATCGCTCTTTTAAAAACTAAGTCAGCAAAGCCGCCTAATCGAAAACTAACCGACACGCGAGTTCTATTATGAACGTTGTAATCTCAAACGCACACGTAAAGACGTTAGCACACCGAGCGCGAAGCGTTGCTGTCTTTCATACATACATATAATCACGACTATTATCCCCGAAGGGTTAGTCAGAGATTAGGCAATGAGGACCGCATAAGCAGTCCTCTACCATAGTCCACTTTTCACCAAATAGCGACTGCACCATGTGCTCAGCTCAGCTCAGTGCTCACTCTTAAGGAGCGGCCAGAATACCAGTGTTGCTGCAGCGGCTCTCTAGCCGCCGCAGCACATGCTAAGGCACGCACCTCGTTGACCAAACATACAAACTAGTATCTGTTGTGCACAGCACGTTACGTCCCCATACGACCATTGTGTATTTATTATGTATAGGTACTTAATTAAGATTTAACTCTTTTTGTGTTATTGTTGTTATTGTTTTTTGTGCTGTTATTATTAACCTCGTTATTGGTCAATTAATGTCTATCTATCTATCTATATATCTATCTATCTATCTATCTATCTCAGCGTGACAGGTGAGCCCATCGCCGCTCTATGCTGTTGGATGTATGAGCAGTCTTTAGTCCGTTAGTCGCCTTTTACGACACCCAAGAGAAGAGAGGGGGTGGTAGTACTATTTCACCGCTACACGACACGGTTATTTAGAAAATTACCCTGCGGATCTGTAAATCAAACCCTTTTACCGAGTTACATTGATACATCGAATAGGTACTTTAAAAGAACTATTTTAGACCTTAATGTCCAGACAGGCATTGTAGGCGAGACGTATTCAATCAAAGCCTTAAAGAAATGTACGCCTACGCGTTGATAAATTGCACAACTCTTTCCACGTAAGTAGGCAATATTTTACTTGGTACCGCAAAATGGCAATTTTTTTCAATAAATTTTATACTTTATCGCTTGGTTATAAGGTTCATTATGCATTGAAGAAGTTTGATAGTTTTGGGTAGGTATCACCACCAAATATCGTCTGCACATGTGCTCAGCGTGACAGGTGGTGAGCCATCGTCGCTCTGTGCTGTTGGACGTATGTGCAGTCTTTAGTCCGTTAGTCGCCTTTTACGACACCCATGGGAAGAGAGGGGGTGGTAGTATTCTTTCACCGCTTCGCGACACGGTTAAAAAAAAATTGTTTACGCTCACACCAATTATTTAGACCAATATAAAAATATTCTATTGAAACTCGTTAATATTAGTAGAGGATCCGAGTATACAACGACCTTCACCGAGCGGTTAATGGATGAAAAGTATTTAATACCAAATTTAATGTGTTAAAAAAAATATTGCATTTGTTTCGTTATTAGATAAATTACATAGGTACCAATCGAAAGTATAAGGCCTCTATAATATGCAAACGTTAGGTTGACTATTTTTTTTCCTGTCATAACATTGGGTAGGCAGGTGTAAACAGGCAAGTCAATATTAGTAATTTGCAACCGTCAAGTTAAATAAATAAAATTTATATTAAATAAAGATAAGCTCATTACAAACACACACACACCAAACCAGTGCAATGTAAAAAAAATATTATTTTTTTAATAATAAATTAATCATTAATGGTACTGGACTGAAATTTTTCAGCCAACCCACTCGCAATATATTATTTAACATATTAAATTTGATATAAAATACTTTTCATCCATTATCCTTCTCGGTGAAGGTCTTTCTATACTCGGATCTTAGACTATATGGTAAGTTATCGGATAGATATACACAAACATTGAAAAAACACCCAGACCCGAAATCAATTATTTAGAAAACAGATCATCTCTAAATTGACCCGACCGGGAATTGAACGCGGGCCCGTAGAGATGGCGCGACACGCCAGACCAGACCACTCGACCACGGAGGTCGTCAAGATACCTTATTTAACTGTTCTGTGATAAGGGCACGCTGGTTTAATGCGGTTACAATGCAACAACTGGAACCGGGGCTTTGCCCCTTCAAAGCACGGAGTGTTCGAGATGTACCTATATTTTTTTTTTGGTCGCTTATTATTATAGGTAGGTCGCTGGCGGCGACTGCTGCGGATTCCTTGGACTGCGTTTAGGACCAACGTCTCGGTCCTGGCAGAATTAAAAATCAAACAGAGATTATCGTCGACTGTGCAAACACGAATCCTCAAGTATTTCGGACACGTTGTTAGAAACAGACACTCCATGGAGCGACTCGTTGTCCAGGGACGGGTGGAGGGCAAGCGGTCACGCGGTCGATCACCAACGCGTTGGACAGACGCCATCAAAGCAACGACGCAAACCTCGATAGTTCAGAGTTCACGAGACGCTGAAGACCGCAACAAGTGGAGGCGCATCGCGAGGGCTGTTTTAGCCAATAAAAATGCAACGTCATCAACCACGACCACTCTGTCAAGAGTGAACGACTAAGGAGGAGGATTATTATAGGTACCTCTTTGAGGTAACCTTTGACGGTTAATTTCGCTGGACTTTTTATTAAAAATATTATAAAAATATGTTTCTGTTTAAATAACTAAAAAAAAGTCGAGTGACTACATTGCGAAGGTGGCATAACAGGCAAGAACGGAAACCGAACGCCATATCCTCACGTGTATATGTCGTGGCCATTTCGTAAAATTGACCGTCATATCATGAAATGCTCAAAATATTTCATGAAATGATCATATTCCAACCTAACCTAATCATGGTGTGGCCCGAGCATTTCATGATATGACCAATATTACGATATGGATACGGCATATTTTAAAATTGACGAACTAAATTGACGACCTCCAGTGGTTAGCACGCCGGGTCTGGTGTCGCGCTATCTCTGAGGTCCCGGGTTCAATTCCCAGTTAGCTCAATTTAGAGAAAAACTGATTATCTAAATTGATTTCGGGTCTAGGTGTTTTTTCTGTTTATGTATATTTATCCGATATCTTACCATATTAACGAGGCTCCAAAGAATACTCTAATTGATCTAGATAATTGGTGTGAGCGCAAACAAATAAAATAAAACATTATAGACAGACATAATCAGTCACCACGTGACTAAACTTATGTTTCACTCCAAGCACTGCTACAATTTCACCGCAAAACGAGTGAAATATTGCCCCACATTCCATTCAGTACCGTCCACAAAAGCGTGAGTAGCTGCCATTCCTTCCTGCCGACGACGCGACGGTTTACAGTGAACGCCATTTTGTACAGATAGTAAAATAAGTGACTAGACATTTTAACCCTTTCATAGGCTGGGATTTATGCTTCCATCATATTTTGAACTATAAATAAGAAACAGTGTGATGGCGGCTCATCCTTTCCCTGGGGTGTCGTAAAAGGCGACTGACGGACTAAATACCTTTCATGCTAAGCACGTGTGCAGTTGTAATTTGGTGAAATGTGTCTATCGCAGAGAACTGATTTTGCGGTCCTCATTGTCATCTAATACAATTATGCTAATGAAATTGTTTACCTAATGAAGATGATGGGTTTGGTTTTTTATCTCACCTGAATGTAAGTCACCTATTATGTCATCTCTGCACATTATGGTTGACTGGTAGAGAATGCCTCAGGCATTAAGTCCGCCATTTAATGTTATGCTGCAAAAGTATGAATAAATAAAATAAAAAAGTGACGAAACGTCAGCGCGCTACATGTAAACTTTGCGATCTTGCTAACTGCCTTAAACAGTCTTAAAAATGTCTTACCAGATAGTTTAATGCTGTCAAAACAGTTATTTCCGTTAGAAGTCAACACTTTCTATTCGTTGTTCTCTTTCCATTGACAATGGCAACTTTTTTACTTTTTATTTCTACTTTACATGAAAACTAAATATGTATGTTCAAACTTGTACTCTTTGTTAAATACGAAACGGAAATGAAGTTTAAAACAAGATTAATATAATCAGCTGGATCGTGCTCAAAGAATAGGCAAAGAACAGAAAATAACCGACCGGCGGACGGACCTTTTTCAAGCAACGCAACAGCCGAGGGATTAAAAAACTTTCACCGTCATTTGTTTTTATTATCATTTTTCAGACGACAAACAACCCTGCGGCGTAGTCAAATCTGGGCCTTATTCTTTTCAATGGTAAGGGTGAATTTCCTATGAGGCCAAAAGCATTTGTTAAAAACCAGGTAATACAGGCATCGTTTGCTTCCATTGAACTCAAGTCTTTGTGAGGGCCTCGAGTTTTGAGTTTTTTGAGGTACATTTTATACTTTGGAATCACGGGCTTAAGTCAATTAAAGCAGAGTACCCAGCATTATTGTTTATTAACCCTCCCTCTGTTATCGAGAACAAATTGGCGTAATAGCAAAAAATATTTGGAGACTAAAAATATTAGTAGGAAGAGCGCTACCAAAATCTTTACTGAACATATTTTATTAAACGTTAAACGGTTGTATTTAGCTTGACCTGTTTGTTGATGTTTGGTCAAATTTAGTACCTAAAATTTTGCCCCATTTCTTATTGACCGATTGATTTGAAATTTGGGACACACCTTTAGTTCTGATGACTATACAATTAAGTATACCATATTTATTATCATTGTAAATCCAAAATGGCCGCCTCCACAAAATGGTGGATTACATCTTTTTGTTCAACCACCTCAATATGGGTATCAAATTAATGTGCTTAAATAGGTTGTAGTAGTATACAGTACATTATAAAAAAAAAACTTGAAAATAGAAACATTGCGACTTACAAACAAAATTTTAGCTAAACGTTTTTATTGAAAAGAAAGATAATAATGATGTACATAATGTACTAAAAGCTACAAAATAATTAAAAATAAAATCGTGGGGCGTAGCCAAAGACTATATCTCTGTGGGCGTAGCATAACCTGTATAAAATGTGTAATTAGCATTTTTAATTTTATGAACGGTTGAGTTGAGACTGTTGACAGATATTTCACGCGCACCACGATATTATTATAATTGGCTATTTGACAGTTGTAACAATAAAAAATGAAATATGTCGGAAATGGTAGTTTATGATTTAACGATATTATCCAATAGTTTTTTTTATTTAGATAATTTGTAAATATTATATTTTTACTAAATAAATTTGCGATTTTTTGTCTGTGGATTACAAGACCCGAAACACGGGCGGCAAGGAGCGGTCATGATTGAGCTTCATATGACGTCACATTTCACAAAATTATCAAAAACAACTGTCAGGTTTCAAGATAAGTTTATATATTTATTGAAATGTGACGTCACAGAGCAAAATGTCACGTCACCAACTGTTTTCGCACGAAATTCTATAAAGAAAAATATGTTTTTTTTTCTGTTAGATAAAGATTTTTTCGAGAAAAAAATATTGTACGGGTTATAAAATAAGCGTTTGTAATTTTTTAATACTTTTTCGAAAACTGTCAAGTAGCCAATTATTTTTTTAATTATTTTGTAGCTTTTAGTACAGTAACTACATCATCATTATCTTTCTTCTCAATAAAACCCTTAAACTTAATTTATTTTTACCTGCTATTTATCCTTTACGTATTTTTCATACCTAGATGTGACAGGCCTATGATGATAATGATGATGATGAATTTAATAAAACAAGGATCTAGGAACACTCTATGTGACCTCGAATAAATATGCGAAAAAGACTTCTTCATTTAAAAATATATTATCATCAAGAAAGAGGATTATTTTAACGGACCGGTATCTTTAAATCATTAATTTACTTTGATTTCGTCAGCCACTGCCAAATATTAATAAAATCACAAATTAGGCGGTCCCCGGTCGCGCCATAGACAAACTTTACCAATTAAAAGTTGTGACTAGGCAAAACTAGTTCAGAATTTTGGGTTTTGACGAAAACAGATACACGATGTTGTGTTGTTCTGTTCTGTAAAATAGATTTGTTCCTAATTTAGTTTTTTTATTATTATTATTACTTATTAAAGAATTTCTTTTTTTTTCTTTCTGTGAAAATACCAATACCCCAATTAATACAAATTCACTATCCTTGCCTAGCTCTAGAAACATAATAACAATTTAAAACCATTTCTTATATAAGTATAGTTATGTTTAAATTAGAAAAACAATAACAATTAAGATTTTCCATGATTCGGTGTAAGGTGTGAGTGATTAAATAATTTAAACATTAGGTAAATTTTGTTCTGAGTGTCGTATCTAACGATATAGGTCAAAATATTTAAAAAATATAAGTTTATTTGATATCAAGGCAATTAACAAAAAAGGTCCTATCTCACTTCTAGGAGTCTGGAAACCTCTCAAAAAAAAACTCAAGTTAAATAAATAAATAAATAAATAAACTTTCCTACACTCACACCAATTATCTAGCCCAAGAGAAGCTTCGTTATGAAACTCGTTAAATGGTTACTAGACAACGGATAAACATAGGTACATACATACTTATTATATATAGAGAACACTCAGACCCGAGACAATTTAGAAAACAGTAATTTCTAAATTGACCCGACCGGGGATCGAACCCGGGACCTCAGAGATGGCGACACCATGAAAACCGGTGTACAAACAACTCGACCAAGGAGGTCGTCACAAGTTGCTACCGCGCAGGTCATAACGACCGAAACTGACAGGTTAATAGAGAAAGTTATAATTAGCAATGTGTGAAAACTGCGGACGCGTGCGGCGGGTATCTTAGTAATTCACGTACACACAACATTACAGTAGAAGACCTATTATATAGTACTCTTTTTCTCCGAAACGAAATTTCGGCCGAATTTCGTATGCTATTTACAGCGGTTTCCATTCCTCCCGAAATTTCGTTCATACAAAATAGGTTTGGGCTGTAGAGTATTAATTTTTAGAAAATTGTTTAAAAGGACATAATTTGTCTACTATTGGGCTTGCTACTAAATTCCAAAGTCTTTTAACTTGACGCCAATGTATAAATACTTGAAGACTTATGACCGTATTTATTTAATGACCTCCGTTTTTTTATATAAATTAAAAACCAACATTGATTTTTACTCGAAAATGGCAACATTATAGTAGGATTGTGACACTTTATGTTATTAAAAATGAAAAAGTGACGCTTGTCTGACGTTTTCTATGTCAATACGCATCGTAGACAGATGTCAGACTGTCAGCCGCCAGACGATTCCGGGCTGCGCTTTCGTTGTGTTAGTTGTGTGTATCGTTGCTAAATACTAAAAGTGCGAAAAAGATAACTGTGCTAACGATATCGTTTCTACATTACCATAGACCTCATAGACTTACCTACTAAATAACCCTGCGTTCGCTAACATTAAAAAACCGGAACTTTCTTTTAGAAACGTACAAAACTGTACGTTTCTAAAAGAAAGACAATCAAAATAGAGTATTCTTTATCGGAGGTAATTAAAAAACTAAAAAATATACAGAATTATAGCATTTAGTCTCTTGGACAAGGAAGTACTTATATGAATTGTTGCAGTTATTTTTTCTTTTATTTAAGTACCAAAAAAAAGTATGTCTTTTCAAAAATAATGTAAAGCGCTATCAATAGCAAACGAAAATTTTGACGGTTTGGGTTAGTATGACCTGAGGGCCTCTTTCGTTTCGGAGAAAGAGAGTAGGCCCTC
Organism: Scoparia ambigualis; assembly: GCA_963921215.1. NCBI lineage: Eukaryota > Metazoa > Arthropoda > Insecta > Lepidoptera > Crambidae > Scoparia > Scoparia ambigualis. The sequence continues at coordinate 11,306,467 of OY992524.1, read as the reverse complement.
AGGTCATACTAACCCAAACCGTTAAAACTGTTAATCAATTTCGAACTCCAACAAGTAACAACTAAAGTTGAGAATCGTTTGGAGAGTTTGACAGTTTTGTATAGCCTGAAGTGCTGTTGTGTGTACAGTCGAGGAACTTCATGGTCGACTGCTTTTCGGCAATATTCGCACGTGGTCCATTCCGACCGCGCGTACGTAGATCTTGTATGCATATAATCACGACTATTATCCCCTAAGGATTAGTCAGAGACTGGCAATGAGGCAAGGAGGACCGCAAAAACAGTCCTCCGCTATAGTCCACTTTACACCCAACAGCGACTGTATTATTATTATAACTTAATTAATGGCTTCGCGTTTAGCATTAAGCCAATTTCAAATGGTATAAAGAAGAATGGGCAAAACGTTCCCCCCCCCCCCCCCCCGTAACACTTACATCTATGCATCAAATAAAAGTACTTGAAAAGTGAAGCATTTTATTGTATGACAGCAAATCGGTCAGGTATTGGAGAAAAAAGTTATTGAGAAGAAGAAAATTAAAATTACGATTTTCAAGAAACTGGTGAATGATTATTACTTGTCCTTATAGCCACCCGTTTAGTAAAATCGCTACATAATGTAGTTTAGATGCTATTTATTTCTAATTATATAATATATATATGAGTATGTATATAATATGTATGTATTTATTTAAGTATTTTATTATTTTATACTTATTAAACATTAGTCTACTAATAATATCCATGGTGCACTACAAGCCCACTTTTAATTTTAAAATAATCTTGTCCATCCAAAGGTTGTCTGAAAGAAATCACTTTTAGTGATAAGACCGCCATTTGTACGTCTACTTATATATAGTTGTATTTTTATTTGTTGTCAAATTTTTTTTTTGTGGTGTAAGTACAATAAAGTATATTTATCTTATCTTTATCTTAAAATAATAAATAGATACCTAGATAGATAATACTTTTATTGTAACATACTAACACAAACATTAATAACGATAATATAAAATTGAAGCCATGATTTTTTCTTAAATTTAAACTATACACCCTCATTTCTCAATTTTTTTTTTAATTCATTTATTCGCTCGGTCATATTTGCTGTCCTAACAAAAAATACACTATTTATTTCGAAACTTACCATGTGGGAACTTACAAGGGGTGGGACGGGTTGCATACAAAAACGCCCATTCTTCTTTTTAGTTCATTTAATATTGTATGGTAGTTTGAATTAAAATGGAGTCTCACAACACGTGTTGTTGTTATAAGAACACAGGAGAAACTGTAGCGACTGATTGTTATTATGTGCTCAGCGTGACAGGTGGTGCGTCCAGCTCTAAGCTGTTGGATGTATGTGCAGTCTTTGGTGTTAGTCGCCTTTTACGACACCCAAGATAAGAGAGGGGGTGGTAGTATTCTTTCACCGCTATGTTGCGTAGCGGTCGATCTTGTGCAAGCAAATATCGCCGAGAAGAGATCGACCGCGAAGTCTGTCGATCCTACATAAGAATTATAACAGTGTGCCCTCATGACACTGATAAATGAGAAAATTATAGGCAGAGACCACACAGCTTTCCATTTTCTACGATACTGATACACATACTGAACGGTTCTCGAGTGGCGACCGCGCACCGGAAGACGCAGTGTGGGCAGGCCTCCAACAAGGTGGACCGACGATCTGGTGAAGGTCGCGGGTAGCCGCTGGATGCAAGCAGCACAAGACCGGTCGTGGTGCAGATCCTTGGAGGAGGCCTTTGTCCAGCAGTGGACGTCTCATGGCTGATGATGATGATGACATACATCCTTTGCATCATCATCATTATCAGCCTATAAACGTCCCACTGCTGGGCACAGGCCTCCCACGTGGACAATAGCACGTGGGGATATTGGCCATACCCACCACGCTGAAAAAATGCGGGTTGGTGGGTTTTAACGACTGTCATCTTACGACAATAACAGAGACCAACGGCTTAACGTGTCTTCCGAAGCACGGAGGAGCTCGAGATGTTTTTAATTTGGTCACTCATCTCCGATGGGTCCCCGGCATTGCAAAAGTTGCTTAGCGAGCAAGCATCGCAAGCCGAACGCGCTAGACGCTGGGCCATCGAGCTCCTCATTCTCCTCCTCCTTTGCTTCACTTACTTTCAAAACTTATACTACTTCTTTATACATGCTCGACGGTTTAGGGTACTCTTGACCTGACCTTTAAGGTGAACCTCACCGAGCTGATCTAAGTACGTTTGCCGAGGTCTTTCCCTTAGAAAATTATACGTTAATGTTTATTTCTGAATGGAACTCGATGGCACTGCAACTTCTTCAAAAGGGACTTACAAAGTTATTTACAGGGTGGGCAACGTATAAGTGATAACTCTGCTGTTGCGTGGGGGCCATAATGTCGTTATACCCTAACGATATAAAAAAATAAAAACCGAATAGGTACCTACTAAGGAACTGTGATTCAAGTAATTGCAAACATTTTGATCGATACACATGTGCAGTCGCTATTTGGTGAAAAGTGGACTATGGCAGAGGACTGCTTTGCTTTGAGGACCTCATTGCCTTGTCACGTTGCGGAAAAACGGGGGAGTGACGCGATGAGGAGGAGTAGAATGAAGATAACAGCACGATGAGTTCAGACGTACTTATATTATTTTAAATAAATTGTTAGTTATTATATATATGAAGCACAATTTAAGCATTAATACACACACGACTAGGTAAAGGTTTAGGTTATATCTTATTATTCATATCAGGACGTATGCCTGGAACTGCCTAGTTATAATAATGCACTGTTCGCAATAACAATAAATCGGAAGGTAAAACAATAATTAGAAGGAGCTCATTCTTGCTCCGCGGATGAATCTGAACTGAATTTACACCTAAGAGTAGAGCTATAATGAAAACAGAGGCTAGACAGAGAATAAATATTTGAATTTTAAATTTAAAACTAAATATAAAAGAATGTCATTCACAAAGGTCACAAAAACCAACAAGGCTTAGTTGCCTTGTTACAGCCTAGTACTCTGACTAACCCTCCGGTGATATAGTCGTGAATATAAGTTAATTATGTTGATCGATACCGTCTGAAAATATCATGAGCCATGACTAAAAAATATATTTAATTATATTTTATTTTTTCATTTCTTTATTTAGATTCTCACCGGTAGAAAACACAAAAGCATAAATTTAGTATTACTTACTATATTTTTTTCGATACAGCTAAGTAGCTCTTCATATATGTATTATCATCTTATGTTAAGCGATGTATCCTTCCTATGTTAGGCTGTAGCACGACCTACTTAGAGTTCCTTTTACGCAACTTTTACAACTTATATAATTTATAGGCTGATAATTATTGAACAGAATTAACGCCTAGCAACTGTAACAGTATACTCCCAAAGATAGCAATCAAAAACAATTATTTCCTAACAATTACGAATTCCTATTAGGACCATGTTTGACTTCAATTATTCCGTCCGTTTGTTCAGCTAACAATTTAATGTTTCGTTTTGATAGATGCTGTAATTTCGTTTTGTCTTTTGATGCTGAAGTGCTAATTGCTTATTGTAAGAGCTCCTATACACTAGCGTTTTCCTAGTGTACGAGTAAGAAAAACGCATCGCATACGCTATGACCCTGCGACGAATACACCGCCTTACCGCACGGCCACGACCGCTGGCGATGGCGGTTTGCGACGCGACGCGCGATTTCCCTGCTGTCTACTCTTTACGTTCTTTCTATTATCGTTGACTAAAACTGCCGTAGTTTAACACGCAATGAACTAGAAATCCACTTCATACGACGCTTTTGTTCGTGGCCGAGGACTTAACGTCTGTTTTAAGTCCTCATGGCTAGCCTATCGGCATCCTCATTTCGGTGTGTCAGATTTAAAACTTTGCTAACAGCTTCATTTTTCTGTACCGACAATTAGTTTAGTTAGTTTTGTAGTAGTATAAGATCACAGGTGAAATGTGCTTAAACAAATGTAATCAAATTTAAAAAAGTTTTCGCGTAAAGGTGTCGGTAACAAGGCAATATAATGAAAGGAATTTCTAATTAAACAACTATGTAACTGGCTAAAATTAAATTAAATTTGGCTTAGAGACACAGAAAACGTAGCTGTTTGCTTCGACCCTTGAAAGGAAGGTCCAACATCAAGGCACTTTTTTATTCTTTCTTGCAGTCTGTTTTGTCTTTATTCTATAAGCAGGTAATATTCTATTCATAATAGTGTACATTTCACCAAAATAAAAATTACTGACACTGCTGAATCCGAATCTGAAAATTATGTCAAGGCAAATAAATAAAGTAGCACCCTCCAACCCTGTAGCACGTACAGGGTTGGAGGGTCGAGTTAAATTTTTATTTGAATTTTTACTAAGCCAAAATATTGTAGTCGTTCATCATTACTTACAAGGGTCTAAAAATAAGACTAATGAATTGTATTAATAACGTCGTCCATTTTTGTCAATTAAACAGAAATTTATATAAAACATTAAACTTTTATTTTGTAAAACGAACACGTGAATAAGAGCCAATTTCCGTGTGATTTATCACGAGTGTAAAGGTCGCGTCGCTAACCAGACGCGAATAACGAATGCCGAACGAGCGTAATTGTATTTATTTGAAAATAAAAACGAATTACGTTTATACCGTTATGCTATTGTGCCGACAGAGACGCACTTAGAATTACCCTGTATTTACGTTCATATTGATTAGCTTACGTCGCTTTCTTGTTAGGGTTAATTAGTTACCTACTACAGAGAATCGGTACCAACATTAGTAAGTTTCTTTGTGATTTAGATGTTAGATACAGATATTTTGTAATTATTATTTATGGTTGGTAATAAATAAAAATAAAACTAAGTTAGATGTAAGCCCAAACCCATTTGAATCTTACGTTTATAAACAGATATTAAGGGTAGGTTGTCATTTTTAAAATATTTTACCTACGTATAGGTAAGGTAGGTACGTTAGAATGTTTAATTTTTTAAAGTATAAAATGAAATGAACAAAAGCGTCCCTAAAATACAACCACGTGAAACCAACCGGACAAGCAAGTCGGACAATATTCAAATTTAATACGTTTAATTTATTAGAGAGAACAATTTATGGCCGAATTCATTGGTCGTTCCGTGTTGTCTCGATTAAAATTCGAAAGAATCGGAACGTAACTCGTTACTTATGATCACGGATTAGACAAAGAAGGTACTGTTCCTGTCTGTGCTTGTAATATATCGTATTATCTAGATAGGTACCTAATAAAAATGTAATACTTAACAAAAAATTTTTTTACTCTACCTTCGTTACGATATCAACAAAATTGTGTGATAACCTTTTGTGTAATACCTACATATTATAGTAAAGAAGGTATAATATCATTGGTGATAACTATATCAAAACCGGCCAAGTGCGAGTCGGACTCGAGCAAGTAACATCATATAAAAGTTCGTGTAGTTCGTCGTAACTTTGATCGATGTTTTAATAATAGCGTATTTTATTTAAATTAATTAATCTATGACGTATTAAAAAAAACTACTTACTAGATCTCGTTCAAACTTCGATGGAAGTTTGCATGGTATAATGTACATCATATATTTTTTTTGGTTTTATTATTCTCTTATTTTAGAAGTTACAGGGGGGGGGGGGACATTTTAGACAGTTTAGAAAAAAATGATATAAAAAACCTCAATATCATTTTTGAAGACCTATCCATAGATACGTATGGGTTTGATGAAAAAAAAATTTTGAGTTTCGGTTCTAAGTGTAGAAACCCCAAATTTTTTTTTCTATTTTTGTGTGAAAATCGGTTTACAGAATACATCTACTAACCAAGTTTCAACAGTATAGTTCTTATAGTTTCGGACAAAAGTGGCTGTGACATACGGACGGACAGACAGACAGACATGACGAATCCATTAAGAGCTCCGTTTTTTGCCATTTCGCTACGCCCTAAAAGAATGAAGTTCCGAATATAAGTACACGCATCACTTGAGATTTGCTGCACTTATTAGTCTAACTTCTTTTTATTGTGTTCGTAATTGTTAGGACAAGGTTTGTTTATAAGATTTTTTTTGGAAAATCCTCGGCGAAACCATTACGAGATATAGGTGGTTACACGAACGAAAAATGAGAAAAAGTATCAAACCAGACTATTAAACCGTCTCACATACTAGTGAAAAAATCACACACGTTAGGTCCTATATTAAAATTACACAAGGTTTCAATAAATATAAACTTGTCGCGTAGCGGTGAAAGAATACTACCACCCCCTCTCTTCCCTTGGGTGTCGTGAAGGCGACTAACTGACTAAAGACTGCACATAGATCCAACAGCATAGAGCAGCGGTGGGCTCACCACATGAGTCGATATTTGGTGAAACGTAGACTATATGGTAGAGGACTGCTTTTGCTGTTCTCATTGCCTGTCCCTATCTACTCACCCCTATAGATAGGGTATCGCAGCTGGAACTACGGGTCCGACTGTGTTGCTCAGGGGTACTACGGGGTTCCGGTTCAAAGCCCCCCGCTGGTCGTGCCTTAACCGGCGCGTCCGGCGGGATTTCGGACGTGGGTTGGACTTGTAGTGGCTTGTGGTGAGCTTGTGGTGAGTGTAGAGCTTGGGAATGTTCGTTTGTCCTGGTATTGTGTGCCAGGACTTCCAAACTCGTGCACAGCGAGCGGGGCTTAATAGCGGTCTCTGTGGGGCCAGAAGCGGAAAGTCCTGCGGGCAACGTGAGTTTCCCTTTAAGTTGGCAGCTTTGTCCGGTGGTTCTCATTGGACATTGGTGTTGACATTCCGGTACTAGCCTGGAGAACTAGTAGAGGCGGTCCCCTAGATGCCGTAGCCTCCGGTCCAGCCAGCCGCGTAGGACGTGGGAACTGGCTAGGCTCCCGGATGAGTTCCGAGAAGTGAGTGTGCAAGGTGGACACTTGGAAGTTGACATTAGAGTTGACGAGCAGTGGGAACTGCGAGTTGTGCCCTTCGTGCAACGAGAAGTGAGCGAGCTTTACAGCTCCGGTTACCTATCTTACTATTTACCTTTTGTAAATGTCGTTACTTCTATATTATTTTAAAGCTGTGGAGTTTCTTGTGCCCGTTCTTCTCCACAGCTAAAAGACTTCCTGAATGGGTGGGGTGGGTGGGCGGGTGCCCATCCATCCAAATAAATTTAGACGATTCAAAATACTTATTTTCAGTTTATTGAATAAAGAAATTTTGAGTTTGAGTTTATCTGGACAATAGGCAGTGAACTACACGTGTTCACGGGGAAACTCTCCTGAGCCACTAGTCTTATGAGTACCGAATGAAGAGCGTGCTTCGGCGGGCACTGATTTGGCGTCAAAACCTAACGCAGATGGTCTCCTGCGCGAGTAGTTTACTGGCGCAGGGACGTCTGGCACTTCTTGCATAACCTAACGGTTAGTCTCGAGTTGCCAGTACAAATAAAACTTAGTGAAGTAAGGAAAGGGGATGCCCTCATTGCCTTGACTAACCCTTCGGGGATAATAGTCGTGATTATATCTATATGTATTTCAATAAATTTTGTGGTCTATACTTTACCCCGTAAGGTTCTAGAGAGTAAGAACTTGTAAGAATGATACCCCTGCCGATGTCAAGCGGCAGTTATGTTTGTGTTACCTTTAAAACTCTTATGTAGCCTCCGATTTCCTTATAATACCCGATTTTCTTCAACCCCCAAATTATAAATAGCTCCAAAGCCCTACACAGCTACAATAGTCAGGCCATTGTACCCTACGGTATCGCATAAAAGGGCAACGGAACAATTGATCTCGCTAATGTCACTTATATACAATGACTTGCAAGGCATTGTCCGCCAAAATGAGTCGTAAATCGACCTGCCTAAACATGAAAAAATGGATGACATAGCCTCCCTGATTGATCATGCATCGAGAATGGTTGAGGTACGAAGAATAATGAGTGTGGAGAGAATCTTAAAAATACGGGTAATGTTTATTGATGAGCTCTCTGAAAATGTGTGGAGAATATTTTGCACAGCAATGAGATGAGAGTTGCTACCGTCAAAAGGTAATCGTTAATTATTACCTACTTTAAAAAAGAGAAGAAAACAAGAACAATCAAGACTAATTGGACTTCTTGGCGGGAAAGTGAAGCGTCATTTCTGCAGTTTTGTTTTATTTTCTATAATTTGTGTTTTGTCGAATATTCATGTGAAATAATGGTGAATTATTTACTGTTAAGTGTTCGTGAACGTGCATGAGTGTTAGCAAATAAAACAAAACAGTGCAACATCACTTTTCAAATTCTCTCAAGAAGTCCGTGTGAGACCTCAATAAAGTCCCACAGCTTTATTGAGTCTCGAGGGGTTTGGGGGAAAATCATTTAGCATTAACAATTCATTATCACTCATTATCATCCACTTAATGCAAAGAAAATAATAATTACTAAAAAACTTGACACTGGCTAAATGTGCTGATCGCACGATGCCATTATTTAATACTAAAAAAAAGGCTATTTGACAAACCATGATCAGAAAAATAAAAACACGAACAAAGGAGTACTCACTTTAAAAAACATACTCCTTTTAGCGACAAACAAAAACTTACTTGTGCACAGCAATGTTTACGACAAGATAAAGAAAAAAAGAAAGATGGCCGTCGCCACTATGTCACATTCATACATACATAGATACACGCCTTTCCGATGATTATATCCCAAAGGGTTAGTCAGAGACTATGCAATTAATTAGTCCACGTTTCACCAAATTACAACTTCACAATTACTTAGTAGAGTTACCATTTAGGAATTTGAAAAGTTCTGACAAAAATCCTGACATTTCGATAAAAATCCGGACTAGTCACAAAATGGAAGCATTACTCACTTTTTTGTGTTTTGTTTTTTAGAAAATGAGAAGTTAAGAAAGATTAAAACTGTTAAACGTAGACTTATTTGATATTACTTAAAATGTAGTTATGAGTAAAAAAAAAAAGATGGCCGTCGCCACTATGTAATATTCATACATACATACATAGATTCACGACTTTCCGATGATTTTACGGATGACAGGCATTGAGGACCGCAAAGCAGTCCACTACGAGCTATTAGTCCACGTTTCACCAAATTACAACTTCACAATTACTTATTAGAGTTTTGCTGCTGCATGCATGCTGTTGAATGTATGTGCAGTCTTGAGTCCTTTAGTCGTAGTATTAGTTAAAGTATTATATTCATAGTACCTATGCCTATATTAATACGTTCCCTAAAAGATGGTTGAGCGAAGCGATGGCTGATTCACATGTCATACGAACGGGTATGAAACGGATGCCGCCTGTGGAGGCTGGTCTGCTATTACAATCATATTTTTATTGGTAGTATTTAATACCTAGTCTTTCTTTCTCTTTTTTTGTCAAAGATACTTTAAGATGTTGTTTAGTTTATTTTAAATTGGGGGAATACCTGTTTTTTTATTAAATATTCTATGTCGTTGTGTTGTCTTGTAATCGTACTAAATATTTTTTTTTAAATCTTGTAATGGAGAATGTCCTTCTATGAAAAGGAGGGCATTTTCCAATTTGCATTAACGTTGTAAAAGAAAGGGAGAAAATAAATGCCCTTGCTGAGTTTCTTGCCGGTTCTTCTCAGTACAAGGCTCCGCCCTATAGTTAGACTTACGAACCGATGGCATAGTGACATTCATAAGTGCTCAATTATTGTAGCCTAAATTGAATGAAAATTTTGAATTTTGAATAATTCATATCAGCCCTAAACGTCTCACAGCTGAGATCGGGCCTTACACTACGGTGGCCCAATATTATGTTAAAATGTGTTGCCATCTTAACCTGTTCTAACGATTTAACGTAATTTCCGAAGGGAAGAAAAATAATTAAATTCAGCCACTCTTCCAGTGACACACCATTGCGAAAGTTGCTTAGCTTTCACGATCGTCACCCGAACGCAACAGCTCTGAGTTCCTGCTGTACTCAATGATAACAAAACACAAAATCACAGTTTCACTTTACAACGTTTATCAAGTTGTATCAGCAAAAACGCCGCATAAAAGCTTCAATTGAAATTCCTTATCTCTAACAAGAAAATAAGTTTTATCAAGAGACAAGAAAAAAAGTAATCTAGTGGCGAGACAAAGTGACAGTTACAAAACATGATATGCGACGGAGAAGCTTGTAAAACAATTAGCAAAGGAAATGAAGCTTTATTGCGGCTAAACAAGGTCTACATGAGCTAAGATTAGAAAAAATGTAGTGTAGTGGATAAGATTTAAACGAAAACAGATGGAGATAAATGTGGCACATTAATATCGGGCCCTTTGCTAGGAACGCAGTCGTTTCTGTGGACTATGCGAAGGGCAGTTTGGTAACTTTTATAAAACTATACGTATAAATAAATTAGAACTGTGTGGTGATTCTATTAACCCTTCACTTGCTTCGTAAAAGGCGACTGGACTAAAGACTAAATACATCCAACAGCATAAAGAAGTGATGGGTCGACCTCCTTTCATGCTCAGCACATGTGCAATTGTCATTTGGTGAAACGTGGACACATCTAATTTCTAAATGTCTCTACCTACACCTAGCGGGGTCCCATGTTGAAAGTGTAAAAGTTACAAAAAGAGAAATAGTCTGCTGACTAGAGGTTTCTTTGCTGCTTGTTTGTGGCTGAAGTAAAGACGTTAGAAGAATGTTTTTTTTGTTTTGATGAACAGAACAATTACAGATCTAAAAGTTAATACCAATTTATAGTTCATCAGGCATAACTTTGGTAAATATCCCGCTAGGTGGAGGTCGGCTAGAAAAGTTTATACTTCCGTTTTTTATACGGAACAAATTCTGTTTTCAGCATAATTCAATAGAACATATCCAGGTATAATTCTCTGCATCACTCATAAGTCTCTCAGACATGGGACCCCGCTGGGTGTAGACACACCCTACTATCCTTCCTACTAATATTATAAACGCTAAAGATTGTAAGTATATGGATGGATGTTTGTTACTCTTTCACGTAAAAACTACTGAATGGATTTGGATGAAATTCCGCATACAGATATTCTCTCTCCTTATTTCACTAAGTTTATTTGTACTGGCACCTCGAGACCAACCGTTAGGTTATGCAAGAAGTGCCAGACGTCCCTGCGCCAGTAGAACACTCGCGCAGGAGACCACCAACGTTAGGTCTTAACGCCAAATTAGTGCCCGCCGCAGCGCGCTCTTCATTCAGTACTCATAAGACTAGTGTCTCAGGAGAGTATCCCCGTGAACACGTGTAGTTCACTGCCTATTGTCCAGATAGGTAACCGGAGCTGTCAAGCTCGCTCACTTCTCGTTGCACGAAGGGCACAACTCGCAGTTGCCACTGCTAGGGTCGTCGACTCTAAAGTCGACTCCCAAGTGTCCACCTTGGTAGCGGAGTAGTAAGCACACTCACTTCTCGGAACCCATTCGGGCGCCTAGCCAGTTCCCACGTCCTACGCGGCTGGCTGGACCGGAGGCTACGGCATCTAGGAGGCCGCCTCTACTAGTTCTCCAGACTAGTACCGGAGATGTCAACACCAATGTCCAATGAAAACCACCGGACAAAGCTGCCAACTATAAGGGAAACTCACGTTCCCCGCAGGAATTTTCGTTCTGGCCCCTCAGAGACCGCTACTAGGCCCCGCTCGCTGTGCACGAGTTTGGAAGTCCTGGCACACAATACCAGGACAAACGAACATTCCCAAGCTCTACAGCTAACGACACGCCACTACGAGTCCATCCCATGTCCGGATCCCGCCGGAGGCGCCTGGTTAAAGGCACGACCAGCGGGGGGCTAGAACCGGAACCCCGTAGTACCTCTGAAAACACAACCGGACCCGTAGTTCCAGTTGCGATACCCTATCTATTGAGGTCGGTAGATAGGGACTCCGCATACAGATAGTTTATAACCTGGATTAACACATGAAATACTTTTTATCTCAATATTCCCACGGGAACGGGAACCACGCGGGTGAAACCGCGAGCAGCCGCTAGTAATTTATAATGCTAATTTGTTGCTGTTTTAAGAATTAACATTTTTTTTTTATTAACTACCGGTAGTTGTATTAAATTTAGCGTTTGTTTCTACTTTCCACGATCTATGAGATCTATTTTAAAAGTCCGCTGCAACAGTCTGACTTCTGTGGCTTTGCGGCTTTTATTGAAAATATCGAATTTGTGTCGTTATATTCGGAACACGAACTGTAAATTTTTTGCGACGATAATTTTTTGTAAAAATATTTGACGCGGCACGGAAATGTAAATATGTTAATCAATGAAAGGGCATAAGCCACATACTAGTCGACATTAAGAGGGTTTTCGCATTTCGGTTTCCAATACAAACTTCCAAGTCGAAATTTTTAAAAGCCACTGAGCCAATTTTAATGAAACTTTGCATGCTAAAGTAAAATACAGGGATCTAAATAGTATGTTAAAAACCATTTTTTAAAAACGTTTATTTTAAGTGAGTTATTGCGATTTTAAGCTTTCTATAGAGGACTTTAAATCGTAATAACTCAGCTAAATAAACGTTTTTTTTTAAATGTTTTCAACAAACTATAATTAGATCCCTGTGTTTTACTTTAGCATGCAAAGTTTCATTAAAATTGGCTTAATGGTTTTTAAAAATTTCGACTTGGAAGTTTGTATTGGACAAGTGTATGTAACAAGCATTACCTATGACCAAACCCATTTAACATGAGACATAATCATAATAGAGCCGTTTGGTATAGCTCTCTTTAAAAGGCGACTAACGGAATAAATACGGCGCATACATCTAACAGCATAGAGCGGCGATGGGCTCAACACCTGTCATGCTGAGCACATGTGCAGTTGTAATTTGGTGAAACGTGGACTATGGCAGTGGACTGCTTCTCCGTTCCTCATTGCTTAGTCTCTGGCTAGCCCTATGTGGATAATAGTCGTGAATTAAATTATGTACCTATGTAAAATTTTAAACACTGAAAAAAGACGACAATTTCAGCCGGGAATCGAACAACGCACCTTCCGCATTTCGGGCGGCTGCCTTAACCACTTGGCTACCGAGGTCTGGCTTTCAACCGAAGGCGGAAGGTGCGTGGTTAGATTCCCGACTGAGGTTGTCGTCTTTTTTCAGTGTTTAAAATTTTACTTAAGTATATTTAAGCGTATACACTTTTAAACTTTCGCGTTTCATTATGCACACATATATAAACGGGATTTAACGCAAAACTACGCAAAGCACGTTGCGTCAGTATTGCAGCCACTTGTGGGTAAAACGCCGTCTTTTGTAAAGGACTCACGCCACTTTGTTCAAACTATAAAAAGCCTAATATTGGAACCGGAAGATATTATGGTGAGTTTTGATGTGGAGTCGCTATTCACTAATGTTCCAATCAAGGCGTGCTTGGACGTAGTCAGGGAGAAACTGAAGGACAACGATATGCCTCGAAATTACATTAATCTGCTTGAACATTGTTTGGACGGCAACTATTTTCTTTTCCAAGGTCAATATTACCTACAGATTGATGGTGTCGCAATGGGAAGCCCAGTCGCCCCGGTACTTGCCAACATCTGGATGGAACATTTTGAAGAGAAGGCTCTGAGTCTCGGCCCGAAAACTATCCGACTTTAGAAAAGATACGTTGATGATATCTTCAGTGTCGTTAAGGGCAGCAAGCAGGAAGTAGATCAGTGGATTAAACATCTTAACTCCTTTCACCCAAATATGAGGTTCACATATGAGATGGAGGCGAGCAGGTCGTTGTCCTTTCTAGATGTTAAGATAACCGTGAGACCAAACGGATCCGTAACACACTGTGTTTATCGAAAACCCACGCACACGGATAGATACCTACACGCTACCTCACACCACCACCCTCGACACTTGCAATCCGTGATAACGTCACTAAAGAATAGAGCATTTGACCTCTGTGACCCTGAGCATTTAGAGCGTGAGCTGGATCATGTTCAGGAGGTACTAAGGTATAACGGATATCAAGTGAATCGACAACGGAAAGAGCGGACAAAGAGGTGCAAGCATCCCGAAGTTAGCAGGCAAGCGGCCTACATGCCTTATGTCAAGGGAGTGACGGACAAGATCGGCCACATATTACGTCAGTACTCAATACCGACAATATACACTCCAGGCATAAAGGTCCACAACATTGTGGGCTCTCCGAAGGATGTTTTGCCACTTCAAACACCAGGCGTATACAAGATAGACTGCAGCTGCGGTAGCTCCTACATAGGCCAGACAAAACGGACGATCCATGAGAGGGTCAAGGAACATATTGCGGCTGTAAAAAACTGCCAGTCTAACAAATCAGCCATTGCAGAACATTTACTTGAAAGAGGCGCAAATCACTGGATTGAATTTCATCGTACGCAAGTCCTCTCCACAGATCGCCACTTTTATTCAAGAGTAGTGCGTGAAGCGATTGAAATTAAGAAACATCCCAACAATTTCAATCGGGAAGATGGTCACAAACTATCATCAGCGTGGAATCCAGTGTTTACAAAAACGCAACTTCGTTTTAGCTCGCAATCGGCTAACTATCAGAATAAGGCTTGTATACGGAATAGGGACACCGTTAGTGTTGTGTGTGACGGTAGTTTGTTAAATAATGTGACGGTGGATGAAGACTCTTCGACGCCAACGGAGGCGATACACCGCGACAGCAGTCAGCCCGTGACCACGGCCGGTGCAATTCGGTCGAAACGTCGGGTATAAAAGGTATGCGTAGGATGACTTTACTAAATAGTTTTGCGTTAAATCCCGTTTATATATGTGTGTATATTTAAGCGTTAATAAAACGCTTAAATATAAAACATTAATCTATGTACCTGTGTATTATTATTTTTTTTTAAACTTTCCAACACTCACATCAATTATCTAGCCCAAGAGAAGCTTCGAAGAAACTCGTTAAATGGTTACTGTACAACGGATAAACATACTTAAAATTCTTAAAAACATACTTACTATACATAGAAAACACCCAGACCCGAGACAATTTAGAAAAACAATAATTTCTAAATTGACCCGACCGGGGATCGAACCCGGGACCTCAGAGATGGCGACACCATGAAAACCGGTGTACAAACCACTCGACCAAAGAGGTCGTGTATACTCTTAACAAGTGTTTAAATACAATGAATATACTTTAGAGAACAATGAGTTAATTTAGGAGGTCCTACTTAGCAAAGATTCAAATGAAAAAGAGTTTAGTGAATATATAGACTTAAAGACTTAAGTTTGCTAATGAACGCTAGGCCTGCCAATCAGCACTATTGAGTCTCTATTGTCTTAATAGAGACTCGTTCTTTATATTACTGCTAGTTGAAAGCTGTATTAAATCGAATTTTCATTCTCCTGATAGACTTGAATATAGTATTTATTGCCATTTTAAAAATACGTTGACTATTATTATGTTTTGTGTACTTAATCAGGTCTGAAAGATTTGTATCTTTCGCATCCTTCCTACCAAAACGCGAAAGTTTGTAAGAATGGATTAATGTTTGTTACTCTTTGACGTAAAAACTACTAAATGGATTTGGATAAAATTCGGCTTACAAATAGTTTATAACCTGAATTAACACATAGGATACTTTTTATCCCGATATTTCCACGGGAACGGGAACCACGCGGGTGAAACCGCGATCGGCCGCTATTTGTCTTATATTCTTAACTAGTTGCCCGCCCGCGACTTCATCTGCGTGAACACCCTATATTCCCGTGACGAATTTCCAAAAACACACACTACAAAAAAAGAATAACCCAATTATGTGCAGCTGCTCTGAAGCGATGCGCGTACAAACATTTTGGCAATTAATTTTTAATAAGATGAAATTCACATATGTACATACCATAAAGTAGAAGACTTATTTAAAACTATACCATAAAATAAATTAATATACTACAACAAAAAATCTGTATGAAGAAGGTAATAAGAGTAATTGAAGCAAAAGCTCGATGGCGCAACGGCTAGCGCGTTCGGCTTGCGATCTTGCCGGCTAAGCAACTTTCGCAATACCGGATCGCCTGATGGGTGACCAATTAAAAACATCTCGGGCTTCCTCCGTGCTTCGGAAGGCACGTTAAGCCGTTGGTCCCGGTTATTGTCGTAAGATGGTAGTCGTTAAAACCCACTAACCCGCATTGGGCCAGCGTGGTGGGTTATGGCCAATATTCCCACGTGCTATTGTCCACGTGAGAGGCCTGTGCCCAGCTGTGGGACGTTTATAGGCTGATGATGAAGCAAAAGAAGTGTGTCACAAACGATTGTAACAAATGGATAGCTTTTTTTTACTACATCCTGCCTGATGGTAAGCAGCCGGTGCAGTCCAAAATAACATTTATGACGGCCTGCATAAATGCCGTTTTACGCCCCGCTTTAAAGACCCGGAACTATGGAGCTGGGACACACATTTGCTGGCAGAGAATTCCAAAGCCGAATGGTCTTACGGGAGGAACGACTTGCCAATTTTTTTGGTAAGAGTGCTGATAGTCTGCACAGCATAATGGTGGTTCCTAAGACCAGCACGTGTAGTCAGGGACAGGAAAGGAGAGGGCGGGATTAGATCAAAAAGTTATTCAGAACACTCTCCGTAGTAATTTCGGTTGAAGCAATGTCACTTCACTACGCAGCTGGAGCTCCTCAAGAGAGGCTGTAGCTTCAGCATCTCCAATAATGCGTACCGCTCGCCTTTGCAGTGTATCAAGTACATCAAGGAGGTATTTAGCGGAGCAGTCACATAAATTAAAGAAATACTCCATTCTCGATCGCACCTGAGTCTTGTACATCAAACAGCGCTGCTCAGGAGTGAAAAACCTCCTCACCTTATTGAGAATACTTAAATTACGGGATGTAGTTAAAAGCTGTGGTCTCTGCGTAATACGGCGTGATGTAAAAGTCCGTAGTATCCATCCGGATTTTTTAAACATATTTTGTTGATCAATACTAGTGGCGGAATCTCACATTAGAGGTCAAAACCCAGTATGGTTCGCTGAGCCATCAAAATAATTAAGTAGGTAGTAGGTACAGTTTATTTTCTTAATAACGTACATACTGACATAGGGAGCAAAACAGCCATGCTCAAGTGGGACTGGGCGGGCCTCGTTAGCCGCATGCAACTAGAGAAATGGGCACATACCATCACGCCTTGGGTGCCCGAGGACGGGAGGCGTGGTCGGGGTCGATCCACGTTGACCAACGTTCAACAGAAACGTTGGCGAGACGATTTGTAGGAAACTGGTAAGAGAGCGCCAAGGATAGAGATGCGTTGAAGGGTTTAGGGGAGGTAGAGAAAAGAAGTGGGACCAAATAGGCTGAATAATAATAAGTAATAATAATAATAACGCACATACATCACGCAAGTTTCCAAGAAGTGTAGGCAGATACCACATCTTTCCATTAGCTATGATACTGACGAACATCCATAAGTATATAAGGTGACTGCTAGAAACCGCAAGAAACTTCAAGGGCTGGTCAGGTCATGTGTTTTAAACATGACAAAAATGACAAAAAAAGGAATTCGTGTTTTTTCTGCGTCAGCTGGGCGATAAGTACCTACGTTGACGGGTCAACAGACCGGCCGGCCGGCCGTTGCCCTCGCGTTGTAAAAAATAGTTATTTTTAATTGTTTTCATTTTATTTTTCTTTGCTTTAAAATAAATAAGATACTCCAAATTATATCCAATTAAAATTCCTAAAATGAATTATTTAATTAAAAATTTAAAAAACACGAATTCCTTTTTTGTGATTTTTGCCATGTTTAAAAAACACTTGACCTGACCAGCCCTTGAAGTTTCTTGCGGTTTCTAGCAGTCGCCTTATATTTTCTTGAATTTGTATCAGTATATCATTTATTCTCTATTTAATAAACACGATACGAATATAAATCGGCAGTCGCCCAAATAATATAACCGCTCTATCACTGTCAGGGTCACTGGGGCCTTTTGTCTGCTCAAGTTTTGTCACGTTGGCCCAAGGCCATCAATCAAGGCAACGCATGTTTCCATTTTGGCCTCTATTTACGTACACTGCTGAAGCATGTAAATAGTTTTTTCTTTGACAGACCGCTATAGAAAAAAGTGTAATCAAAAAGTAATTATCACAACTGCGATGTTATCTGTACCAATGAAACATATTCTTACATAGAAGTATTTTCTGTCGGAAAATGTACTTTTTCTTCATAAAAATAGTTATTTTGAAGTTGAAAAGGAGGCAAACGACTAGGCATCTCACCTGATGGGGAGTAATCACTGCCGCCCATGGACACCCGCAAGACCAGAGGTGTCACAGATTCGTTGCAGTGTTTCAGAATTGAGGAAGGAGAACAATATTTGAAATAGAAAGTCTTTTAAATTATAGTTTTTAGCATAGACTCACTCACACACACACACACTTACGCATAAACATACATACACACACACACATACTTATGCACACACTCACTTATATGCACAGCCTTTTTTTATAATATTTCTTTTTATTTCTTTAGTGATAATGTACTTTTTCAAACTTTTATAATATAGAGTTTTGTTACCTACTTTGTTATCGTTAGTGCCTTGTCGGATTGGGGTCCCCTGGTACAGGTATTACTTATACTTAAAAAGAGATCCTGAGCACTATCTAAGATAATCATGTTTATAGTAAGGTACTGATTAAATATTTTGTATTTGTATATTTGAGGATAGAGTCGGAATTGTGAGGGAGAGATAGTCCGGTGCTTTCACTCACCAGACGAAACAACAGCAACGGGTACCATTGTTTCAGCGTCCTATTCCACTCCTTCTTCATTAAAATGGCGTGATACGGCATTTATGCAGGCCGTCATGAATGGCAGCGCTCGTTATCGTGCCTATTCCACGGTGGGGAGCGCTCTCATTATTTTGGACTGCATCGGCTGCTTACCATCAGGCAGGATGCAGTCACAATGACGAGTCAATATAAAAAAAAATAAGTCATCGCTATAATAGATGGACTATTGAAATAGAAGGGTATTGGCACATAGGAACCTACCACCCATGCGAATTAGTGAGTCCAAGGACTGCCTGTTTACGCTAACAGCCGGGACCAGCGAGCCTTCCGAAGCACGGAGGAGCTTGAGTTGTTTTTAACTTGGGCACTCATCCAGTGATACTACTTGCGAAAGTTACTTATCTGTCAATACCACATACCGAACGACTGCCGCTGCGCCATAGAGATCCTCTTGGTGGTTTTGGTATTAAATATAAGTGACTGAATGTCCATAGCTTTCCACTCATAACTAGTACGAAATTCCTGAAAGTATTATATAATTAAATTAAATAAACTTTCCTACACTCACACCAATTATCTAGCCCAAGAGAACCTTCGTTATGAATCTCATTAAATGGTTACTAGACAACGGATAAACATACTTAAAATACTTAAATACATACTTATTGTACATAAAAAACACCCAGATCCGAGACAATTTAGAAAAACAATAATTTCTAAATTGAGCCCACCGGGGATCGAACCCGGGACCTCAGAGATGGCGACACCATGAAAACCGGTGTACAAACCACTCGACTAAGGAGGTCGACAAGTCAAGTATAATTTGCGTTGAAAAGTTTATAACGTCAACCTAATTTCTTTTCTTTAAGTTTTGTATAGAGGCTTAGTTATGAATCAAGCTGGAAGTTTTGAATCACTTTAAATTCCCTAGAAGATGAAAAGATATCAAAAGCTAATGGACATGGTTGATTGATGTATACTTTGTGAAAGTTTGTGGTTTTTAAACACAGAAGCCGATGTAGAAACAACGTCAAAAAGCGATAAAACGACCAACAAATATAAGCAACTGTCACTTTTAGATTTATCTTACATCTTAAATTTAGATTAGATAATGCTTTAATTGCAACAGTATACATATACAAATACATACAAAACATAAAAACAGGTACAATACATAGTTACAATTTGGCGGTCTTATCGCTATGAAGCGATTTCTTCCTGACAACCAGTCGGATGGATGATCTTATAAACTCGAAAAACGAAGGTGTAAACATTCTGTGTATTATAGTATATTATTATTGATGTAGTATATAGACCACTCGGCCGAAAAGTCGGGTGTTACAATGGTTATAGTTTTACCCTTACTTACCCCTACATTTAAACCCCTTCTTTAAAATTATTTTGACTAGCATGAACTCTGATTAATTTTGAAGACTTTGCAGTTTGCTCATTTAGAGTTTTAGATTATTATTATCTCAACTACTATTCGATAAATTTATTCCGACCAATTCGTAGACTCATAAAAGCCTTGGTAAGTTCATGTAAGCAAAGTGATTGAAGTTAAAGTAAATCACTTCATCAAATGTCAAGGGCTGCGCCCAATAAAAGGATCCTGCCTTGGTTACCAATTCTATGTTATAAAACGATAAATCAAAATATTATATTGAATGGGCTTTCACTGAAGTCATTACTTAGAGTAAGCAATTTTATATTGGATTATGTAACTACGTAGTAACTTGACGTTGGCAACGGTAAGTTACTACGTAGTTTTTTATATCGGTTTTAGTTTCCGTCCGTGGTTTTGTTTCAATTTGTTTGTTAAAAAAGAATTTAAATATTTTATACAGGTAAGAAGTTTATCCACGGTGCACACGAAATTGCAAAATAGATCACTGCTATAATTCCCTGAAGTACTCGTTTTAAAAATAATGTTATACTTATAGTATGAGTATAACATAATTTAATAAAATACCCGAATCCATAAAAGATTTAAAAGGGCCTTTCACAACTGGCTTATGAAACATGATGAATGATTTTTTTAAATAAAACTTGACATTTAGTAATTTGTAATGTTTAAGTAATAATAATTATTTATAATTTAATTTAAACTCTATAGCTGACCCGACAGACGCTGTCCTGTCTTAATTAAAAAAACTATTTTTTTTTCATAAGAACCTTCTCCTGACAATAACAATTTCAACAAAAAAAGAATTAGCGAAATCGGTCCAGCCGTTCACGCGTGATGGCATGACCAAGGGAAAGAGGGATTCATTTTTATATAATAGATTATATAATTACCTACCAGTGTTCATTCACTGGATTTACTAAATCAATAAACGAACGTAGTAATCAACGTTAGAGTTCATACAAACCAAAAAATATCAGTAAATTAATACCTAGTTCGAACATTAGCGTAAAATACGCCAACCGTTAATTAAAGTTATGTACAGAAAACGATCCAATTTGAATAGCAATAACATATAAATTTGTTAGATTTTGAAAAATCACAAGCCTCCTATGAATGAACCACATTTTCATTCACTGGATTTTGCTTGTTTTCGTGGTCATATATAAGGCGACTGCTAGAAACCGCAAGAAATTTCAAGGGCTGGTCAGGTCAAGTGTTATAAACATGACAAAATAAACCCAAAAAAAAACGTACTTTTTCCATTTTTTATTAAATAATTCATTTTGTGAATTTTCATTAGATAGTGTTAGAGTATCTTATTTATTATAAAGCAATAAAAAGAGTAGTAGACTATAGTATCTCTCTCTCTTCTATTTAATACTTTGACATTAATTTGATTTTAATTTTAATGGAAGTATAATTAAAGATATTTATTTTGCATGCTGTAAGATTTTATATCTATTGCTACGAACATCTACTGTGTACCTTATTCTTATGCATATAAGTGATATTTTTATTTCTATTTCTAATTTTCGGCTACGTTTGGATCTTCTGGCCTTTCCACTATACAATAGCTCATTATCATACATATTATACAAAAGTTAACGTGTCGCGTTGCGGTGAAAGAATACTACCACCCTCTCTTTCCTTGGGTGTCGTAAAAGGAGACTAACCGTTAAAGACTGCACATACATCCAACAGCTTAGAGCGGCGGTGGGCTCACCACCTGTCACGCTGAGCGCATGTGCATTCGCTATTTAGTGAAAGTATAGTAGAGGACTGCTTTTGCTGTCCTCATTGTCTAGTCTCTTTCTAACCCTTCGGGGATAATAGTCGTGGTTATTATGTATGTATATAGTACAATAGCTCATGGGATAAGAAAATTGGGCAAAATCTAAACGCCTTTGCCCAATGCGGATTGATGGGTTTTTTCCGATTGTCATCTTACGACAGCTACTATAACCACATGTTACTCATGTGCTATTTCCAACGGCTTAACAAGGCTTCCAAAGCTCTGAGGGGCTATTATATTTTAAATTAGTCACCCATGCTGTGATCGGTCATTGCAAAAGTTATTTCGTATTTAAAATTTTTGGTTTTTAAATGTAGCATGAGTTATTTTAATAATTTTTTGAATATCAATTTTGTAATTTTATTTTTTATTTAAAATTAATGTTTTTGATATTTGTTTTCAATTTTATTTGTGTTGTATGGATCTCATTATCCGAAATAAAGATTTATTATTATTCTTATTAATTCACTTGTGTGATCGCAACACGAAAACACAAACCGGTGTACCATCAAACTCCTTAGTTGTCCTTGTACTACAAACTTCTTTTTCTTATTAACAGCAACGAGCTAAGATATTGATGAATAAAAAGCACCTTATACGCTTAAGTTGAAGCAATCCATCATCTTCATTTCTAGTAAAAGGTGTACAGTCGGTGCCAGAAATAGCTTAACACCTTAGTACCATATCACACCAATTCGCACGGAACGATCGCCCTCGTGCAACCATGTATAAAAGTATTCTTGATAAGACATGGTTCTAAAGTGTTAAGATACTTCTGAGGCCGACCGTACTTACTTTAGTCACTTTTCTAGATTGAGGCAAAGCTTGAGTGGTTAAAGCGGCCAGTCGAGGCCAACCGACTTTTATTTTGTAGGAAAGTAAATGACTAGCTGAATTTGCATTTTACCATCTAGTCGTGTGTCCAGTTAAGCCTAAAGTTTTTGTAGGACTAAGTATATTTTTAAAGAATGAAAGAAAGCTAATGTTAACAGTAATTTATAGTCCGTACTGACTTTAAAACAGCTAACCACGGCTGGTGCAACTCGGTCGAAGCGTCGAATAATTTATGGTAATAATATAAGTAACCTGGGGAACTGGTGGGTAAGCGCCAAGGAGAGAGATGCGTGGAAGGGTTTAGGGGCGGCCTTTGCTCAGCGGTGGGACAAAATAGTCTAATCAAAATATAGGGAGGTCAGCAGTTTGAGCCGCAGCTTTTCAGTGTCGAAAGGTCCCTTGATGACATCGATGGAGAGTAGGTAAGTAGGTAGACTAGCCTAGATTTAAACAAAAAATTTCTACAAACAATCATGAGCAAAAACAATGAGTTCATGAACGAACCATATGAAAGTGCGGGGTGCGCGTGCGTGTTACAAAGTTACAAACATGGCGCGCGCTTTTTTATCCCACTCATACGCCTATTGAGTTCTCTCTCGTCCCGTAACACACACGCATGCACACTTTGTTGCACGCGTTTCATTGCGTGTCTTAGAAAACACCCGTTTTTTATACCTAAAAATGAAAGTAGTTTCCCCAGCAATAATTTTTATTACTTAATGTTTCTTAGTTTGATGTACACTATGTGTATATTACGGCTCCGTTAAGCTTCTTTTCATACTCTGTATATCTGCGGGTAAATGTATATGTTCCCAAGGTTACTAATTATTACGGTGACAGAACCCTCAGTAAGAGAATTCCTTATGTACTGAACAGTGTGCCTCAAGATGTTAAACTGTAAACAAATTTGGTAGCCTGCTTAAGAAATATTTCTTAGAAAGTTTATTATAAGTTTTAGCTTATAATATAATTTTGCTAAAAGATAATATTTAGATGTTTTGCAAAAGTTATTTATGTTGATGAATAAAATTGCAAGCCTCGTTTATGTGAAGCGATGGGAGAGGCAGCAGACCTAGACTTTTAAATACAGATCTGCATGATTCATCAAGTAAAATTCCATAAATGGCATTCCATAAATGGCTTTTATGCACTTTTTGTGCTATGAATGCTGTATTCCAATCTGTGCTATTATCCCACACGGCCCATACCATTAAACCATACTGCAACACGGATTAAAAGTACGATGTGATAAAACTGCAGTTTTTTTACTAGTAACTTTTGTGACTTGACTTAGTGCGTAAACAAATTTGTTTGTTCTATTACAAACATTCTCAACTTGTAACTTTCAGTTTAAAAACTGGTCTATAATAATTTCTAAAAATGTTACGTTTGTAACCTCATTGATTTTAGTGATATACAAGTTTAAATTATATTTATTGTTTTTATTGATTTTTATTTAGATTAATTTTTAAATTATTTGCTTCGAGCCATTAAATTAAATTGACAATAATTTTGTCTATGTCCACCCTTAGAGCATTCTGGTTGAATGCTCTAAGTGTCCACCTCATGATCAGCCAATTAATTATTCCTCTTTTCAGTGTTTACAATTATAAAAATGTCATCTGCGTATAAAATACATTTATGGCTGGTAATGCTAGACAGATGTCATTTACATCTAATAAGAATATAAGAGGACTTAAAATACTTCCCTGCGGAACTCCGTTTTCAATTATAAGACATATAGAATGATAATGTATCATTTCATTATTTGTTAATTTATCTACAACAACATATTGTTTCACCAGTTAAATTGGCAATCGTGGTGATTAAGTCAAAAAATCCATCCATTGTAGTGAAGACTTAGTTTCAATGATGGAGGCCTTTGCCCAGAAAGGGACAGGTATATAGGCTGCTTTACTTTTTTTAGATAATAAAACTAAATCAAGATACTACTTTTAGTACAACACCTGAATAAAAAATTAAAAATAATACTTATAAACGATGTCTTCCAGAAAATTAAAAGGTTGAAGATAACTTAGACACTTTAAAACCGAAGAATATCTTGAATGAGTAAAGTTTTGTACTAAAATCACAAATTAAATATTAGTTTTGTTCACGAGATTTAGAATACCACTTGGTATATAATATCTCCTTGATCTTTCGAGTAGAGTTTAGGTTTATGGTAAGTGGGTTTTGAAGGAATTTCTTAGAAAGTTTGAAAATGAGGATGAAGAGACATCAGACATATTATTTTAACCTTTGAAACCATATAAGTCGACATTGCTGCATCAATTGTGTTTTTTAATTTACATTTATATATTCTAGAATTGACAACATAAGATACAACTTTAAATATAAAATACAGAAGGCGAAGTTTCTTAAAACTAAAATAATGGTATTGTAAAACAAAACAAAATAATCCACCTTAAAAGAGAATTAACAAAACAGTAACAATAACAATAAACAGCCCTACGTCATTGCTTTTGTCTAGGCTTTGAAAAACTACATCAAGTTTAGGCAGTTTTTTTACCAGATCTCTTATACAAACGCTAACTACACACATTTTATGCATACTTTTTTATACACGACGGCCGAGTCGCATTGGTCGGGGTTACTGTCAGGATAAAAATAATGTCGGGCGTTAATACCTGTCTAAATATTTTTTCATGATTGCCTATAATTGCCAGGTCATGAGTTGCGTCACCAAATTAAAAATATCACGACCTCCTCTGTGTTTGGGACGGCTCGTGAATTGTTGGTCCCGGTTTTGCCGTAAGATAACAATCGTTAGAAACCAACCAACTTCCCGAGGGCTGTGTGACGTTTAAAGGCTGATGATGATGATAGTAAACCTATAAAATTAGCCTAAAATACTAGTAGGTGCTAGCTTAGCTAGCAACATTTACTAAAAGTGATTTTCTACTCCACCCGGTATTAACCCTGAAATGCACAGCGGCCCGTGGCAAAACGCAAACACCTCCGCAATGTTAGCCGCAGGCGACATAATGTCGGCGTTGCTGCGACATCTGTGTCGACTGCGTTGGTAAACAGGCAAGACTCAATTTTCCACAGTAGCTTTGGGAGACGCTGAAAATCACTTTATTTTAAGTAGTAACGCTGTATTTCCACCTGAGGTAGACATTTTTACAACGTTCAAAGATAACTTTGAGCAGCGTAAATTTTGTTGGTAGTAGCTCAATAGCGCAGTGGTTAGCGAAATCTCAAAAATTTTGCATTATTGTGTCACCGGATAAGTGACCAGTAGCAGTGGGACGTTTTCAGCCCTCTACACCGCGTTGATATGTAATTTATTGCCATTAGTACCTCGTATATCATAAATAATTCACTAACAAAGCAAAAGTTGTGGTCTGAACGAAAGTGATTTACGTTCGTATGTAATATTTATTCTAAGCTATTTTCCACTAAACCCAGTGTTAACCCTAAAATGTGGCACTGTCACACAACGCAAACACGTTCGCAATGTTAGCCGCAGGCGACATAATGTCGACGTTGCTTAGACATTTGTGTCGACCGCGTTGGCAAACAAGCGGGGCTCAGTTTTCCACAGTAGCTTTTGAGAGCCACCGAAATTCGCTTTATTTTAGTAGTAGCGTTTATTTTGTTAGTAACTCGATAGCGCAGTGGTTAGCGGAATCTCACAAAAGTAATATCGTGTCACCGGATAAGTGACCAGCAGTGAGACGTTTTAGGTCCTCGACACTCACCTTACGTTACATTGATATTTAATTATATCAAGAAAAACTCGTATATTATAAATAATTAAAGTTGTGATTTCTATGTACTAACTACTTCGGGGAACGGGAGTCATGTATGTTAGTATATAATATTTATTCTAAGCAATGTTCTACTCAACCCATTATTAACCCTGAAATGCGCAGCGGCCCGTGGCACAACGCAAACACGTCCGCAATGCTAGCCGCAGTCGACATAATGTCGACGTTGCTTCGACATCTGTGTCGACCGCGTTGGTAAACAGGCGAGACTCAGTTTTCCACAGTTGCTTTTGAGAAACACTGAAAATCACTTTATTTAAGTAGTAGCGTTTATTTTGTCAATAGTAGCTCGATAGAGCAGCGGCTAGTGCTAGCGCGATCTCACAGCTTTAGCAAAGGAGGATGCTAATTTTGGGCCCACCCTCCAACAGCCACGTGTAATATGTACACCGTTGAATAAGTATGATCTTGGCTGAACGTTCCAAATGTAAGTCCGTTCAGACTTTGCTTGCTTTAAATGCTTTATGGATGGCGGGGCAGTATAAGCTCTAGCCAAATAATGCTTCTTCGTAATATATTGCACTTTTGTGCAAATACACTAACTTTATTATCAGTCAGTGTTGCTCACACTCATGGCTTTTGCGGCTGCTTAATTTAGACGATCATCCCCTTCGGGGTACGGGCATAACGTGATGTATGTTTGTATGTAATATTTTATTCTAAGCAGTTTTCTACTGAACCCGGTGTTAACCCTGAAATGTGGCACAGCACAAATACGTTCGCATTGTTAGCCGCAGGCAACATAATGTCGGCGTTGCCGCGACATCTGTGTTGACCGCGTTGGTAAACAGATGAGATTTAGTTTAGCATTTGAGAGACACTGGCCATTTCGAAAAACACTTTAAATAGGTAAAGTTTAAGCCAACTCTTTGTAAGGATTTACTTGCCTTTGTTGTCGTTTTAAAATACTTTCCTACATACTAGATAATAATTATTTTCGGCAAAGCTTGATCACAGGAACATTTTGTATACTCCTAAAAAAATTGAAACCATTAAACACTTTCTGTAGTTGTTCTGAGTTACTAATAACGTCTTTCAAGATTTACTCAACAGGGCGAATTCGATTCAAGTCAAAGTTTTTATCTAACCTTATTTGCTTACATATTTAATTTCTACTTTCGAATAGTTGTATAAGTTAGTAACTTTCAAGATTGATAATACAAGATAAATACAAATTGAAAAGTGCTCGTATCACATTAATTTTCATTTTACGGTCCGGTACAAACGCAGACATTTCCACAACATAATGCCGGCAACACGCTGCGAACATCTGTTGACCGCAGACGTTTCTAGGCTGCAAGGGCTGCGTGTGCAAAATACTTATTAATCACATAGGTACAGTCACGAGTACCAATATGTAAACACTTTGACTCTTAGTCCATTGTATTAAGATAAATTTTTGCTCTTGACTGTACATACATTAAAGATTCACGACTATTATCCCCAAAAGGTTAGTTAGTGTAGTTAGTCCGAGTCTGGGTAATGAGGACCACAGGAGCAGTCCACTGCCATAGTCCTCGTTTCACCTAATTACAACTGCACATGTGCTCAGCATAATAGGTGGTAGAGCCGTGTGGTATAGCGGCTCACTAAAAGAATACTATCAACCCCTATTTTCCCTTGCGTGTCGTATAAGACGACTATCTGACTAAAGACTGTATTACATCCAACAGCATAGAGCGGCGATGGGGACTCATTAATTCTACTTTATTACCCGCATTGGGTGTGTGTTTCTTTTATAAAAGATGGAGGCAAACGAGCAGGCGGGTCACCTGATGGAGAGTAATCACCGCCGCCCATGGACACCCGTAAAACCAGAGGAACGCAGATACGTTGCCGGCCTTTAAGGAAGGAATAGGAATTGTGAGTGGGGGGGGAAGGGCCTCCGGAACCCTCACTGGCTGGACAAAACACAACAGCACCAAGTGCCATTATTTCACGCCAAATATTCGTGAGAGGGTGGTATTACGCTGGGCGAGCCGGCCCAATGCGTGCTGTTACGCCGCGTGGCTCTACCACTCAGTCAGTGTCACTCATTTAGCACCACCCAGGGGTCACGTGTAGGGTCTCAAGGGTAACCTACGGACGCGGGTAACTTAAACCCCCATTGCGGTGGGTTATGGCTCAGTTTCCCTATGTACCGTTGTCCACGTGGGAAGTTATGTGCCCCGCAGATGGACATTTAGTTTAGCAAGTCGTCTTCAAATTTAAATAAGAGTAACTTTATTATATTTTTTTTTTCAAAACTTCTTTTGCCAAAACATCATTAACCGTTACGAAGTCCGCGTGACCTCACGCGTATAAAGCGTCACCAGTTACAACTAAAAATCCGACTTTATAACAAATGAACACACCTTTTCATTTGTCATTTGGTTTCAAAAACAAATAAATGTAACTACTGTTCCTCTCTGTCAACCCTAACATAGACATTCGACCTGCGCGAGTCGCGTCCGGTGCAATCGCATTCAATATTGCATTGTGTTATTAAAGTATTTGTTGACATTTGTTGCACAAAATGAAACGTGTAGCCCAATAAAGAAAACGTTTACCCTTTTGAGTATTATCATTTGCGTTCCATTATACTTCGGGTCTCAACCGAAGACGATTACTTATTACATGCAGCAGTACATGAGATGGTGCTATCTTCTTCACACTTTTAGATTTATCCTAAAAAGAAATATTTTATTTCCATTACCTGCACTGGCAACCCCGCGTCACGAGACGTCATTACGTGTTTTTGTGTTATCGGAATTACACGTACTTTTCGTAACGGAATTAAATTTGTATTTAATATGATGGGAAAATGTTAAAGTTCGCAGTTGAGAGACAGTGATCATTATGGTATTCTTTGTAAAGTAAAGAAATCATTTTTAATTCAAAAAACGTAGGCGTTTATTGTCATCGGTGTCGGTGAATAGTGATAAATGTCGTATCAACGATATTACGACACGCAGGTATTGGAACATAACGCTAATTTACCAGGAAAATTAACTATTATGTAATGTATCATAGTTTTAAGGAGCTAAGATCATTTATCATTAAAATTATCTACCCTCATTTTTATTGGTTTTTCTTGGGTTCTTTAATAATGATTGCAACAGAAATTAAAAAAATTTACAACAAAAATTCTTTAAATACTAAACTACTTACTTAGACACCATTGTAACAGTGTTTAACTTAGTAAACGTATGATGTGTCGACGATATATAACTGCTCAACTGTGTTGATGCTTTATTTTACTCAATGACATTGAATGTCATTGATTTTACTCCATACAAGCCGTATCGAGGTTACTTACACCAATTAGACAGTGCTGAGGTTCTATTTTACTCCACGCAAGCCGTGTCAAGGTTACATACTCCACTTTAACAGAGTTGAGACTCCACGCATGCCGTGTCAAGGATACTCACTCCACTTTAACAGTGTTGAAGCTCCACGCTAGCCGTGTCGAGGATACTTACTCCACTTTAACAGTGTTGAGGCTGCACGCAAGCCGTGTCGAGGATACTTACTTCACTTTAACAGTGTTGAAGCTCCACGCAAACCGTGTCGAGGATACTTACTCCACTTCAACAGTGTTGAGGCTCCACGCAAGCCGTGTCGAGGATACTTACTCCACTGTAACAGTGTTAAGGCTCCACGCAAGTCGTTTCGAGGATACTTACTCCACTTTAACAGTGTTGAGGCTATATCTTACTCCAAGCAAGCCGTGTCGAAATACTCACTCCACTTTAACAGTGTTGAGGCTATAATGATGAAGTCAATTTTTGGATACATCAAGAAAGAATTCCAAGGAGCCCCTCTGCATTGGAAGCAAAGGAGTCGCCACGCGGTTTTCAGGTTATACCTCAGCATTATATATACTTATTAATTGTATTAGAATAATAATTAGACTTACTCCGCGACACAGCGGCTAGACAAGCCGTGTCGAAGATACTTACTCAGGGTTGAGTGAGGCTATATTTTATTTCACGCAAGCCGTTTCGGGAGTATGTACTTAGTACATTTTAACAGTGTTGAGGCTTTATTTTACTCCACGCTAGCCGTTTCATAGTTTCTAACTCCACTTGAACTGTGTTGAGGATTTTCTACTCTACATAAACCTTGAGAGGCCATACCTATTTTACCCTAACAGCTTCACGTTTCCACGTCCTCTGTGGAACAAAGCAGAGTCTTAACATTGTTGAGGACGTGGGTTCGATTTCCACCTGAAGTGAACATGATTTCAAATCTTCGGGTTTACTTATCAATAATTTTTTGGTGAAGACATCTTAAACTATGTCATTGATGTTTACAATGACTCAACCAGTAGCGGCAGAAACGAAGCTTGGCCATTCGCGCTGCTTGCAGCGCTAGCGCCTGTGCCCGTGCCAGCTGCGCCACTAAGATCTTCGATCTGTCCCCATATAGGGGGTCACGGTCAGTCCGCTTTCATTGGACACCTATAGATTCTACAATTTATCAAAGAAGAACCTCATAAAAAGTAAAGGTTTATTCATAATAATAATTTAAAAAAAATAAATAATAATAAGTACTTACTTACCTACTTGAATAAATGGAAAATAAATAATAAAACAAAAATGGTCATAACGTACATAAGGTTCGAAGCTTTAAAACTAAATTAGGAAATTGAAAAAAAAAAAAAATTTGCTCTGTTGGAAGTAAATATGAATAAAAGTTTTAAAACTTCACTTTCTGAGCATAATAATATTAAGACCCGTAAAGCCATAACCAAGTTTGATTCGGAAAGAAAACAAAAATCCAACGCTCTGTACAGGGTCCCGAGCTAATGCCCGGGCTGAAGTTGTGATCAACTTCGAGGTTCTTTAAACTCTAGTGGGGGCGCCACTGCGCGTAGTAGTATCATCAGCTATCGAGCTGCGATCAACCCCACCAGCACAGCACGATTCACACCGCCGAGGGACTGCCGAGTTTCCGCCTGATATCTGACAGGGAGACGTTGGAATCAGAGCTATTGCAGTCGCTTGACCTATTTTTATGACTGAATGAAAGAAAGTGTGAGCTCACTAGGAATCGTAATGTTTTACATTGGATTCGTAAATGTAATATTCATTTTCCCGGCAAACCTTTACAAAACAACTATACCCCAAAACAATGTCTGTTACTTACCTATTATCTCAATCTATGTAGATAAAAATAAATCGCCAAATGTGTTGCTAAGCGCACGAAAACGGCTCGACTGATTTGTCTGATTCTCTTTTGTTGTGTTTATAAAATTCAGGAAAAGTTTACAAAAAAAATGTAAAGGATCTCACAGATTCACTTAAAATTTAAAGCAGGTTCAAAATAACTATATTTAAAAGAATCGAACTGCCCTTAAAATATTAAATCACAACTACTATTGTCAACAATTGATATTTAAGATGCTTATTTTTAATTAAGAATCTACTGCAATTAAAGCTGATCGTAAAAAGTTAAGGTTTAGTTTGAGGCCTCAGTTGAATTTAATGTTCTTCTGTTCGGCCTATTTGTGTTTGCGAAATAACTGGAACCGGTTCTAGAACAATTGCGCATAATATTTGAATTTTCGACAATATAACTGTTTAATTTATGTTTTGTACCTACGCACGAAAAATAAGCTCAAACTATGGTGATTGTGTATTGAACAATAAAACTACGAGCACCTTTTTGGAGTCATAGGGTTTGTCACAAACACTTACAAAAGCATTACTAAAAACCGAGTAACAGAACTTGTTTTTAAACATAAATGTATAATAGGGGATTTAGATTTAGCATGCACAGCGGCCGTTGCGGTTTGAATTACCTACCTGCACCAATATTGTTTGAACATGAGAAGTTCTTAGCATTAATTGATTCAGAAACTTTTTTGTATTTGCACCCTACATCCAGTCTTGTAAAAACATTATACGGATATACGGAGTAGGCAACTCTCCTACAATGCATTTTCACATATTATTAGTTCATTGGCAAAGCCATAATTTGACCTTACAAACCCATACAAACGTAGAATGCATCACGAAATCCTGACCAAGCCATAACAAAAAAAAACACTTACATTTATTATAAATTAGATAAAGCAAAAGGTATTGTTGTGGTACAGATTAGAATTTACATCCTTGGTATACAATGTGGCCCAAACTCGTTGTCCAAGAAAAAATGTTCTTCGGCCCTAAATAATATTTGTTATACCTAATTTCCTTTCAAGGCGAGCCATCCACTTTTAGATAGCCTTATCCAGGTGGCGCCAAATTATTAGTGAATCACTGACCAGACATGGTACCACAAGCATCTTGTTATATTTTTACATCTCTTGCAACAAAATCAGTAACATTAAATCAGTATTGTATTTGATAATATCTTGGTGGCTTTATTCGAAAAATAATAATTTGAATGTTTTCAAAGCTGATAGTTATAAAGTTATCATTTCTAACCCAAAAGTTTGAGGAAGGTTGGTCTGCTTTACCTGTCATATATGGGAAGTAATCTAATTTACATGAATGACTGTGTTTAACACAGTTTTGTTTAGTGTACACTAACTAAGATTTATTGCTCTAGATCAAAAATACAATTCTACATGGGACACAAATGTCATGTTAATTAAACCATATTTCCAGAACTATCCTTAGAATCAGATCATAATCATTGATTTGTCACTTATGATTCTTACACTATATTTTCTATTCTAAAAAAAACGTAGTCTATTAGTCGTCCTTCAGAGGTTAATCAAAAATCAATACAAAACTATGTGATTGTGATTGAAATTACCGACTTCATTTAGACTTCAGGACCCTCGTTTGGCAACCGCTCATCAGATTGTCCAATATTTGTAAGTGTCCTTGTGATTTGTTGCTGGCTGTGCCAACCTCATAAAAATTTGTTGCAGATTAAAAAAAAAATGTTTCCAAGACAGGGGACTCCGAAAACAAACAAATATCGGTATCGGCATGTCAGCTCACAGTCACAGTACTCGTTCGGCATTTACTGCTCACACTGCTCACAGATCTAGTCTGGAGGTGTTTCGCAGAGTTGTTGTAGGCTTTTTTAATACTGTTGGAGAAATGTTTAGGTACAAATCAGAATGCATTCGTCAATGCAGTATTTACACAACAAAATAATAATACTTATCAAATAAATAAATGAAATTGTTAAAGTCATTGTTTAGAAAACGACCAATGCATCGATAGCCATTAAACGTATCTTTTAAGGAGGCTTATGCACCTATAAAAAACTACCTACATATTGTAAAGTTTAAATTGATATAATTTTTATTTTTATTGTGTTAACATTACAATGCTCTGAACATCTGCATGTAATAAGTAATCGTCTTCGGTTGAGACCCGAAGTATAATTAAGAATCAAACGAACTTACCTTGCGAAGTTTGATTCCAATTATGCGAGGGTCTCAACCGAAGACGAATACGTCAACGGGATGGGGTCCCAACCCAAAAAATAAAATAAAAAATTGTGGAGGATAACACAAAATTCTTTGAAATAATGACGTCTCGTGACGCGGGGTTGCCAGTGCAGGTAATGGAAATAAGATATTTCTTTTTAGGATATATCTAAAAGTGTGAAGAAGATAGCACCATCTCATGTACTGCTGCATGTAACGTCTTCGGTTGAGACCCTCGCATAATTGGAATCAAACTTCACAAGGTAAGTTCGTTTGATTCTTAATAAACAAAAGTATTAAATGGTTTTAAATGCAATCTACTACGTATCCTAGACATATAGAAAGCTATAACCGAGTGTGAGTGTGAAGAAGATAGCACCATCTCATGTACTGCTGCATGTAACGTCTTCGGTTGAGACCCTCGCATAATTGGAATCAAACTTCACAAGGTAAGTTCGTTTGATTCTTAATAAACAAAAGTATTAAATGGTTTTAAATGCAATCTACTTTAATATACCTACGTATCCTAGACATATAGAAAGCTATAACCGAAAGCTATAAAGTTGCTGTGTTTCCCCGATTGTTATCTGAACGATCTCATTATTGTTCTCTTTCACTAAACCGCACACTTTGATTTCGATTTAAAAAGGCAACTAGATTAGTAGTGTATTAGTTAAAGTTATTTAATTTTAAATTACCTATTATAAATATAGCTAATTAAAATTACATTAATTATGTTGACCAATAGATACATTCCGCTAATCTTATTGGCTACAACATTTTTTATCACACTTAGAATAACAAAAAGCTCGAAAACCATTTTCAACTTAATTTAATTATTCCCAAGGAGCACTTACGTTCATTTAATTTGCTATCTACTTGAACGCTTAATGAATTTGGATCATTAGAAATAAAATCCTCTGTAAACTGATTCTGTAAACGATTCAGCCGATAAAATTTAATTTAACCAATTAATTGTTTGCTTGAAATAAACACTTGGCACGTTACACATTTTAAAGGAATAACAATTATTTTGTAATTCAAATAATAAGCACATAATTCGAATAGCTTTCGTTTTGTTTCATTATAACATTAATTTAATGTAACACTTTTAACGGATTAACCCGTTTTTAATAACTAAATTACTGGTCATTTATTTAATGACATATAATCACGACTATTATCCCCGAAGGGTTAGTCAGAGACTGACAACGAGATAGCAATAGCAGTCCTCTACCCTAATCCACTTTTCACATAATAACGACTGCACATGTGCTCAGCGTGACAGGTGGTGGGCCCGTCGCCGCTCGATGCACTCTATTGGATGTGAGTCTGCACTCACAAAGACTGCTCTTTAGTCCGTTAGTCGTCTTTTACGACACCCAAGGAAAGAGAGGGGGTGGTAGTATTTAAGATTTAGAACGCTAAATTGGTAATTATAGAAGTTTAAAGAGCTAATTTATGTAACATCGTTCTACTCGTATATTGATTTATTATTTACTAGCGGCCCGCCCGCGCCTTCGTCCACGCTAACTTAGAAAAACCGCCATAGTTCAGCCATTTAAAAATTTATATCTACAAAATATAAACAAAAACCATCCTCAGTTAACGCTCTATCTTTTAGTGGAAACCGCATAAAAATCCATTGCGTGGTTCAGGAGAATAGTGCAGTGCCACAGACAGAGGCAAACGGCGACTTTACTTTATAATATGTAATGATGATTCAATTATATATTCAGTGGTAGCGAGTGACTATAGTTAGCATAGTATCTGTAAAGTTGTCTACCAATTGACTATTGATGAACGCTAAGGAATAGACAAGGAGTGTTAGCCACTTCGTATAGGGAGGCAGTTCTTCTTCAGTTCCTAGAAAACTCTATAAACCAAAGTTTCACTGTTAACATGATCATCACGCTGTTACCGTCCCACTGCTGGGCGCAGGCCTCCCCACATGTAGTAAAGCACACGAGGGATTTGGCCATGAACCATCACACTGGCCCTTTGATTATATATGGCCACATTTTATCATCTGCAAATGTTTTGACAAAACATCTAACTATAGTAGAGATACAAGGCCCTAAGCATTTAAAAAAAAATCATGCTAGTTTTTATTTTTAACTATTTTAACTATTTTTCCTAACAAAAATCCTCTGATCAAAAAAAAAAAGGCTCGTTTGAATCAAACTACGGGCACGTGTAAGCGGTGTAGGCATTGCGGCCTCTTTCTTTCGGCTTCTTTGAATTTAAACTACCGAAAGTGCGTAAGGGGTGTTTTATTTTACTTTTAATCGAAACAATTTTTGGCGTTTTTCTTGAAAAAATTCAAGATTTTTCATTAAATAGTTTATTTATGTTGTTGAATTTATCCTCAAAATATTTGCGGTTGATAAAATGTGACCTTATTATATGTATATAGTCAAAGCACTGGCCCAATGCGAGTTGGTAGGTTTTTACGACTGCTATCTTACGACAACAACCGGGACCATCAAGAAGACCCGGCGAGACGTTCATTTCGTCGTGTGACGTGGACCAGGAGATCATGTGCAAGCAGCTGAACGCGATGAGGGACCGCTGGGACGAGCTCAACAACGGTCAGTAGCTGTTCACGACAAATAACACTTGTAGAAGCTTGTAGTTTAGTGGTTTAGATGTGACTGGGCATATAGAAAAACTACTTAGTTATACCTAGAAAAAAAACGCGTTGTAACAAAGTTATTTTTTATTTATTAATATTTTGGCAATTCTTTTTATGCAAATTTAATGTTTGTTATTATTATAACATAATTACGTAATTATAAGTTTTTATTTTGACCAAACCGACACTACATAATTATTTCCTATTTATGACTATGAGGATTTAATGTACACATTTCGGTTAATTTACAAATTAATTGACTTATGGCCTGTTTCACAATAGGATTTAGCTAGGCCAAAGGTTTTGGCATACTAACTAGCAAGGTCAATGTAAACTGACTGACGTTGAATTCTTAACAGCGTATGATGGAGGGACAACGGATACAGTGGTAACAGGCGAGCCGTTTATTAAATATCCGTCGTCGAACAATACAGATTGCCGTAATCTTTATCATCCGCACGGCTGGAGACGAATGGAAGAAGGAGGCACACCGTTCTGATAACTTTACCACATGCAATCTATTTTATTTTATTTTATTTTATATTATGAGCCGTGTCGCGTAGCGGTTAAAGGATACTACCACCCCTCTTTTCCCTTGGGTGTCGTAAAAGGCGACTAACGGACTGTAGACTGTACATACTTCCAACAGCATGGAGCGGAGATGGGTTCACCACCTGTCACGCTGAGCACATGTGTCATTGCCTAGTCTCTGACTAACCCTATAATAATAGTCGTGATACGGAGTTAATTGTGGACCCCCCGCCAAAAGTAAATATGGGGTAAAAAAGTAATAATAAAAAAATGATGAATGTTTTCTTTTTTTCAATACAAGATTTTGCCTGCTTGATGCATATGCGCTCACCCCCGCGATAACCTCGGTTTTGGTTTGGTTGGTGGTAGAGCTGTTTAGTCCGCCTGGCTAGCTACCACCATCTTATCTAAGTCTGTCGCCATATCAACGATGTTTATAGCATTGTTGTGTTCCGACAGTTTAGAGATAAGATAGCCAGTTCCAGTAGGTTGAGGAGTCCGGGTGAAGGGCGCTTCCACATTTGGCCTTATCGTCACTTACCATCAGGTGAAATGTAGGCCAAGTGCTTACCCGTTGTAGAATAAATATAAAAAAGAGATATAAATGGGACTAGCAATTTCACTTTATTAATAAAACTCTATTTAAAAAGCAAGTACGAATGAAAATTTTAGAGTTTCGAGTTCTATTCTTTAGTAATTTTAGTTTTGATGAACGCTGAAAACACATATTATAGTTTCTTGATTACAAAACATATATACTTACACCGAGCTCCAAACTAGTCCCGTTCGCATTACATATCAGCGTTCGCACGACACTTATTCAGAAACTTGTACTGCGAGTAAACCTACAACTCGGGTCTTAATTAATTTTGTTCGCGACAAAGCAAAATAAACTCTTACCGAGTTCACAATGACATTCGACGAAATATCACGAAACAAAGAAATTTCTACTCCTTTGAACGGCGACGACTAATGTTCGTCGTATGAACTCTTTGACTGCGACCCTGAAAGACGGGTTAGACTGATGTCTTTGTTAGCACTTATAGCTTCCAGTAATTTGGTGATTTTGAATAGCCTACTTACATAATACAGCCGAATACAATGTGTCCCTGTATATACAGAGATCGGCGCTCGAAGTGTCACCAATTAAAAATGCGGTATTGTCAATTTAAATTTTATTTTATTTAAAAACTTCAGAGAGTCGTAAAAACGTTTAAAATTTTAAGAAAAACATGTTATTGTTCGATGTAGCATTTAGCGCGGATAATAGCATTAAGTCTGTTCGGAAAGGCTTCACACGCTGCACGAACCGCAGATTTTTTTGTTTTCTACTAACTATTTATTTCTCTGCATTTTTCTTTGGCATGCGTTGCTTTATTAAAATTGACAGGAGATTGGACTATAACCCACCACGCTGGCCCAATGCGGGTTGGGGTTGGTGGGTTTTAACAACTGCGATCTTACGACAACAACCGGCTCCAAAAGGTTTATTTACGTGCATTCCGAAGGACGGAGGAGCCCAAAATGTTTTTTTAAAATTTAGTCACCCATCCAGTGCCCCGACATTGCAAAAGTTGCTTAACTAGCGAGATCGCAAACCAAACGTCATAGCCGCTGCGCCGTTGAGCTCCTGTTGCTTTATATAACCGTTCTATTAATAATAGTTCTATTAATACTACTGCATAAACGAGGAACTGACAGAGAATCACGATGCATTGTGTATTGTTAGTATTTGTCAATTAAAATGCAGACTTGTGTGACATATCAGGCTTGGAAGACTGGCTTGCGTTAATGAATCACAGAGCTACCTATGTATTGCCGCATCTAGAATTAAGGAGAAATATTCATTTGCATTAACCTTAGATTAAAACAAAAAAGGCATTAATTTAATAATCCTACTAATATTATAAACGCGAAAGTTTGTAGGTGTGGATGGATGTTTGTTACTCTTTCACGTAAAAACTACTCAATGGATTTGGATGAAATTAGGCATATAGATAGTTTATAACCTGGATTAACACATAGGATACATTATATCCACTCACTCTTGGATTTTTTTTGACACTTTTTTGACAGTAACTGTCAACGTCAAATTAGACAGAATGGAGCATAGACTATGCGATATTGTGCGATAACAATACATAAGATGAACCACAGAACCGAAATAACCAAACTTGTTCATACTAAAATAGTCTGTAAGTCTATGAAAACACGGTACAAAGTCAAGTGTGTTTTTGTAGGTGCGGTCTCATGCGACCGCTTGGGGTTTGAGGGGATATTCCGATATTCCCACGGGAACGGGAACCACGCGGGTGATACCGCAAACGGCCGCTAGTATTATAGATACGTCACCTCCGTTAACCATGTCGCGTAGCGGTGAAGAATGGTACCACCCCCCTCTCTTCCCTTGGGTGTCGTAAAAGGCGACAAACGGACTATAGACTGCACATACGTCCAACTGCATAAAGCGGCGTTGGGCTCATCACCAGTCACGCTGAACATGTGCAGTCGCTATTAATTGTTGAAAAGTGGAGTATGGCAGAGGACTGCTTTTGCTGTCCTCAATTGCCTAGTCTCTGACTAACCCTTCGGGGACAATAGTCGTGATTATATGTATGTATGTATTACGCCTGTTTCCCAGAGGGGTAGGCATAGACCACAGCTTTCCATTTGCTACTATTTTATTTTATTTTATTCATTAGTACACAAACAGAATTACAACTAAGAACAACATACAGCAACAAGCGGAAAACACACACAGGCTAAGTCGCAGCTCCAAAAACAAGTGTACAGTCAGCATCAAAAGTAGCTTAGCTTATGATATTTTCAAATGATTTTTACGGTTGAAATGATCAGAATTGTCTGACATAGCTGTTGATAGCTATTGTCAAAAGTACATCACAATATACTTTTGCATTATTGCCTTAACCATTTATTGAGACAGAAAAAATGTCATATAATTATGAAATGTTATATGATAAGTGACACTTACACGTGACTATTACTTTTGCCACCTTGTTTTTGTTCAGTTACTTTTTCAAGAAATAGTTGATATAAAGTTAAATTAAATTAGATTACAATAAATAAAATTAAATTATTAAATCGATCAAGTGCTGTTTAAAAATTTACTAAAGATAACAATATACTTATAAAAAATATATGTATGACAATAACATCAAAAAAGTTTTTATAACAATCAATGAGAGATAAATAATTATAGGTAGGTAAGTAATAACTTAAAGGAATATTATTATTTTATATAATTTTCACGATTTTATATGTGCTGGTAGCGGCTCTACATTAATTTGAAGTAAGCTCTACATTTAATTTGAATTATTTTAAAGTCAATCAATCTTTTTTAAAAGGCAATCACTTTTGTGAATAAATCAACTATTTTGATTAAAACATGAATAAATAAACTGTTTTAGTTAAATAAACACGGGGTAATTTCACCAAATTATTTATTTTGTCAATAAATTAACCTTTATTCGCAACATTATTGTTTTCTAATATCTATAGACTGTTTGGCTGTTGTCCTTTGTCTTATTATTATCACTGTTTTAATAATAAAAAAATTGATTAACAAAGTAAAACCAAAATTTTATTTATTATTCCTCATAAGTGTTTTGAAAAACGTATGAAACGCGTGTGCATTGGTAATTACAATCTTCGGCTCCATAAAGCTCCATAAAGCTCATAACTCGCCTCGATTGTAATGACCAACACCTAAATCATAATGTACTATTATTTACAAAAACTATGTAACTTACGGCCCGGCCACTAATTTGCCGCTGTAAGCGGAGCGAGCGGTCTTGGCCGAGCCGTAATATTTGTTTCGGCCGTATTAAGTTATCTTATCCGCAGTTATAACTTCTCTAACTTGAAATCTAAATGATCATCCATCTTGCATCCCACCGGGACTACAATGGTACGGTAGACCAAAAAACCTACGGTCAACATCAAAATCATCATCTCGGCGAAGTTTTCCGAGCGCTGAGAAGAGAAGATCTCAAAGCCTTGGTAGCAGCCAAGTCAAGTCAAGTCAAGTCAAAATATATTTATTCAATAAACTCAATTAATAAGCACTTTGAATCGTCCAAATCTTTTTTAACCTACCACCCATTCAGGACATAATTTTTTAACTGTGGCAAAGAATGGGCGCAAGAAACCACAGCGCACAAAAGCAACGACATTTACAAACAAAAAAAAGAGTATGTCGTTACCAGGTCAATACAAAATATGAATTTAAAAATAAAAAAAAATGATGCAATACAAAATTACAATACAATGTAGTATCAATTAAATAAAGACAATTAGAAATAGCTGTTGGAGTGCTTGGAGCATTTCAGATCCAAGCTGTTTTGTCTTCTGTGTAATCTGACACTTTATAATAAGCTTTTTTATAAAGCTTTTCTTTGATTTTGATTTTAAATTTATTAAGATCTAATTTCTGAATATCATTTGGTACTTTGTTGTAAAATCTTACACACAGACCCCTAAAAGAATTATTTATTTTATGGAGCCTAGTATAAGGTACTGCTAATTTGTTCTTACTTCTAGTGTTTACATTGTGAATATCACTGTTTTTTGAAAACATTCCAGTATTTTTATGAACATAAATCAAATTTTCATAAATGTATTGTGATGCAACTGTCATTATATTTATATTTTTAAATCTCTCTCTGAGAGAGTCGCCAGCCTTTAGGTTATAGATTGCTCGAATAGCCCTCTTCTGAAGCACAAAGATAGTTTGAATGTCGGCAGCATTTCCCCACAGTAAAATGCCGTACGACATTACACTATGAAAGTAACTGAAATAAACTAATCTGGATGTATCAACGTCAGTTAACTGACGGATCTTCATTACTGCATAAGCCGCAGAGCTAAGTCTATTCGACAATTTAGCTATATGTGGGCCCCACTGAAGCTTGGCATCTAACGTGATGCCTAGAAACACAGTGGTGTCCACAGGATTCACATTCTTATCTTTAATTTGTACACTAGTTGTTACTTGCTTAACATTAGGCAATACAAATCTAACACATTTGGTTTTTCCCTCGTTTAATAGCAAGTTATTTATACTAAACCAGTGAACAATCTTTGAGATCGCATTATTCACATTGTCATAATTTGGGTGTCGTCGTTTCACTTTGAATAAAAGTGAAGTATCATCAGCAAACAATACTATCTCATGACTGTCTTTTACAAAATAAGGTAAGTCATTAATATAAACCAAAAACAAGAATGGACCTAGTATTGAACCCTGCGGAACTCCCATTGTAACCACTGATCCCGGAGATCTTTTACCGTTAATGTCGACCTTCTGAATCCTGTTACTCAAGTATGAGATTAGAAGGCTCAAAGAAGCATCCCTAATTCCATAGTGGTTAAGCTTCCTGACCAAAGTTTCATGTAAAACACAATCGAAAGCCTTGGATAAATCACAAAATACCCCTAGGGCATCCTGTGATTCCTCCCAGGTATCAAATATTTGGATTAAAAGCTCAACACCGGCGTCAGTTGTTGAGCGACCCCTAGTAAAACCATACTGTTTACAATGTAAAAGTTTATTTCTATGAAAATGAATTTGAATTTGGTCTAGCATCAACTTTTCAAAAATTTTACTAAATGTGGGTAGCACAGAAATAGGTCTAAAATTAGAGGGGTCAGAAGTGCTACCTGATTTAAACAACGGAATTAATTTGCTATGTTTCATTAGGTCAGGAAAAACACCACAGTCAATGCATTCGTTAAATATGCAAGCTAATACTGGAGCTATTGTCATAATTACTGATTTAGCGACATCCACGGAATTACCCCACAGATCAGCAGTTTTTTTTTTATTGAGAGTGTTAAATGTTTTTAATATATCTATAACACAAATTTTTTGAAAACTGAAATTACTTTCACAATCTTTAACATTCTCCTTCAAAACAGATTCAGCTACAGTGGGGGAGGAAATCAAGGCTTTTGTAGTTGAAACTGGAATGTCAGTAAAAAACCTCTCAAATGCTGCAGCAACATCAGCATCAGAAGTCAAGGTTTTATTATCACAATTTAAAGTGTACTCATTATTACGACTTCTGACCTTTCCTGTTTCACTATTTATAATATTCCATGTCATTTTTATTTTGTCATTA
This sequence comes from Scoparia ambigualis, assembly GCA_963921215.1. NCBI lineage: Eukaryota > Metazoa > Arthropoda > Insecta > Lepidoptera > Crambidae > Scoparia > Scoparia ambigualis. Next base: position 11,263,211 of record OY992524.1, on the reverse strand, counting down.
CTATTCTTAATCTTAGAACTCAGATAGTTTGCCTTGGCTAATCGGCATACTCTTTTAAATAACTTTGAATAATTTTTAACATATAAATTGAAGTCGTCGCTGGTGTTATAGTTGCGTTCACCATAAAGTTCATAAAGGCGTTTCCTACTTTTGTGAATACCAATTGTAGCCCATTCATTAAAAGATGCAGTACCACTAACCGAGATCTTTTTTGGAACAAAAGATTTATTAAATTCTGAACAATATATGTTAAAAAAATCGTTATAAAAGACATCAGGGTTGTCATTGTATTCTAAATAATTTAATTTTGTATCTAGATTGCTTTTAAAGCGTTCCAGCCGACCTGCAGTTTTTGGCACAACAGTGATATTCTTTTTCATCACTTGCTTACGCTGGTGTGGAAAGCTGACCATTTGGCCACAATGATCAGAGTCCAGGTTATTAATAATTTGCTTAGCCAGTGGTTTTACATTTGTATATATGTTATCAATACAGGTGGCCGAAGTGGCAGTTATTCTTGTCGGCTCCAAAAATTAATTATTCAAATTGTATGATAGAAATAAGTTTTTAATTTTAGTTGACAATGTGGAGTTTTCTAGCAAATTTATATTAAAATCACCGCAAACAATTATTGTTTTACCTACATTGCGGACCTTACGCAATGTCTCATCCATAACTTTTTCAAAAAGATCATACAATGCTGAAGGAGGTCTGTATACACTTATCACAACAAACTGCTCCAACTCCACAGAAGCTATTTCTATTGTTCGCTCAACCGAGAGGCTCACTATGTCTTTGCGTTCTTTTAATTTAAACTTTTTACTAACAATAATTAAGGAGCCACCATGTATTGCATTTCCTCGACTGAACGAACTTCCTACCAAATGATTCTTAAAATTGAACATGAACTGATGGTCTCTAAGCCAGTGCTCGGTAATGCAAAGAATATCAATATTATTACAGTTCATGAACAATTCAATCTCTAAATCTTTGCCTATCATTCCTTGGATGTTCTGGTGAACAATGTTCAAAGATTCTACATTTTTTAAATTTAATGATTGACCGGGGCTTTTTATAAAGTTTTTTTTACATTGATTTAATTTCATTTTATTTGCAAACATTTTGCAAGAGAGTTCCTCTTTTGTCTTATAATTTAATTCCAATAATTTGCTAGAGGTGTCCTCTATTGTCTTATAATCTAATTTAAATTATTTGGAACATATTCCAAAGTCTGAATTGGCATGTCAGTATGTTGCATCTCAATAGAAGCCGCTGAGCTAGCCATGTTATTGGCTAAATACTTAAAATAAAATGATAGCGAATTTGCTATCTGTCGCTTAAAATAAGTCTTAAGATAATATTTATCTTTTGTCAATATAAAATTATTATCTAATAATTTATTTATGTCTATTAATGCTACTTTCTTTTCATAGAAAGCCATTGTATTCAATGTCAAATTAAGCTTAAATCTATAATTATTTTCTTCGTGTGGCAAGTTTTTACTGTAAGGAACAGCGGCTGCCACAGCGCTGAGAATTGGCTCTCGTCGGGGAAAGTGCAAAACCGCGTAACTAACATTGGATAATATCGCGTATCTGACATAAGTAGCCAATTTAAGATTTCGAGGGCAATGCACGCAGAATTCTGATTGGCAGCCGCCATGTTGACGTTCATATCATTCGACCTATAGAAAGCAAGGAATCGCCCAAAAACATAACCGCGTATTTGGGGCCGGCAATTTTCGGTACCGCGTATGTGATCAGTTGTCAGTTAAGTTTGCGTATTTGTGGTTTGTTTACGTTGTTAAACTCGGTTTATAATTTAAAAAAACAGGTAAGCGTTTAAACAATGTTTTTTAATTATGTTTTCAATAGAATATTGGCATTTAGTACTATTTTAAATAACTTACAGTTCATATTTCCGTCCTAACTCTCCTAATAACTAAACTTTTTAGCAAAAGAGCTAAATATTACAAGGTGAATATGTGTATGTTAGCCAGTTTATATAAATGAATTTTATTTTGAAAAAATCCACCAAAATATAAAAATAATATTTAATATTTTGTCTACTTTTAGTTAGGTTAATGCATTTACGAGGTTTTGCTGTTTGGTAAAGTGTATTTACATGATACATGGAGAAAGGTAATTATTAGTTTCATAATATCTATTTCAGATTAAAATGGCGAATAGTAGTTTTGTCAAGAAGATGAAACACTTCATGTTACGACATTAAAATCTTTAACGAAAAGGCGTGAAAAATTATTTCAGTTTAAAAAAAATATTTTACTTAAGCAAACAGCAACCTATAAAAATACCAATGAACTCTCTGAAGATTCAAACAGTTTAATTAATTCAGGAACGGGAAATCAAGAAGAGCCTACTGAAGATAATGTATCTTTAGCTAACTGTGACACCACCACTTTCAGTACTTTACCATTTAATCTGCTGGAAAAAGGTTGAAATGATGTGCCTGACCCTATTATGACCTCGACCATTAATTTACCATATGGAGGTTGTATGTACTGAAAAAAATAATGCATTAAATGAATTACCACATCTTAACTTTTCATCAGATGACTCTGTTGCTGATCCAAATTACGTTCTACTATCTGAAATAACAAATGTTGAACCGATAGCTTCAACATCAATAGACAATAATAACGATTTGTTTCCTGAAAGAAATTTAGAACCTGAAGTTGCGAACAAATCTAGGACAAGGAAACGAAAAGCAGAACGAATGTCTTCAAAAAGGTTTAGGAATAAGAATTTGAGAATACTAGGTACACAGGTAGTATACAGAGGTTTTAGAAAGACTGCTGCTGTGCCTACAGGCTCAAACTTTATCTATGCTCATGTTGATTTTTTATAAGAGATTAATACGGTGTACTCTTTTAGCTACCCAAAAAGTAATTTTTGGGTAGCTGAAAGAGTTCTTACTTTGTTAACGAGTAACATTTTTTTCTAATTAAGTGCAATCGAAATTACTAAGTCATACGCATTATTTTTGATAGATAGTTAAAGAAGCTCTTTTATTGTTTACGATTTTATTTTGTGATACCTACTACATCGCTCGTTATATTGTTCCCATTAAGGTAATTACCTACCTAAGGAAAGGCTGATAGAGGCTGAGTAGAATGTAAGATTAAATTAAACTGCAATATAAATAATTTGTTTTGTATTAATCAATGTTTATATTATGAAGAGATTTTAAAATAAAAGTTCCTTTTTTGTTTGTTTTGTTTATTTAATGAAGCTCTTGTAAGAAATAATACAGTACCTATTATAATACTAATATCATGATTATTTAACATTAATTTGTAAGTTATTAGTTTGATTTCAATACCGCATAACTTACTCTAAGGTACCATTCTGGTAAGTTTGTGGTTAAATCAAATCCGCGTAACTGTTGTAGCGACTAAATTAATAACTTTATCACGTAATATCTATTGTTAACATTACACGGAGCATGAATAAAACACTCTATGCAAAAATGAGCCTAAAATTTACTAAAATAAAAAAGTTATAAAGTTTTTACCTTCTCCTGTAAAACTATCTTTAGTGCAGATACGCGCCCCCTACCTGTAGCATATTCGCGGACTTGCACTATCCCCGACGCTCTGTCTCTTTCATATTCATAGAGTTGGAAAGAGACAGCAGATCACATCCACGCGCGCAGCGTCTATGTGATGCTTAGAGAATCTTTTCTTTTTTTATTTCTTTCTTTTGATTCTTTTATCTTTTTTTTATATCTTTCTTTCTAATCTCTTTTAATTTTCAGTTACATACATTTTTTAATTACTACATAACATTCTTTGCATCTATTTTACAATTTTTCTTACTTTCTAATACATTTATTCTCACTTAAAAACATTTTTTTTTCTTTTATATTAAATTCTAATAATTTACATTTCTTAATTAATTAATATTATTACATTTAAAGATTATTTTCTTATACATTTACTTTCTTTAATTATGAGCACATGTGCTGTTGTTAATTGTTAAGACGTGGACTATAGTAAAGTACCTAATTTGTGGTCCTCATCAGATAGTCTCTGATTAGTTTTGTTAGATTTAGCCCTTAGCGGATAATAGTCGTTAATATACAGAGTGAAAATAAAAAACAAACGACTCCAAAAAATTTGACTGAAAAAATGCACTAAAAAGTAATAAATAATTGCGTACTTTAATTTACTTGCAATAAACCTTTATTCTACTCTATCTTATAGTCTTAAAAACTATGCGTCTGCCATATACCTACTTAACTTCACATCTAACAGAACACATATAACAAACAAGCAAATACCAAATATTTACTTGCAATCCACCTAAAGAAACAAATAAAAAAATATTATTGGACTGCTTATATAGACAATCAATATAATAAGACATTATAGTAGAATTATTGTTATTTTTGCAGTCGGTGCCAGCCAAATTGCCTAAAATTGCCAGAATACACTGAAAGCTACTGTTACAGAATATTGCAGTTTGTGAAAAATGGTTTAGTATGGATTTAGCCACTTTTGATATAAACCGCGACATGATAGTTTCTGAATCCAAATGCTTTACTTACTACTGAAAATAAAAAAATCGCTATAGGTATGCCTACAATATTTGAGGAGTTCCCTAAATTCCTTGAGGATCCCATCATCAGAACTAGATTTTGATAAAAATGTGACCAATCTGGGAGTATATCCTTTCAAATAAAAAAAGAATTTTCCAAATAGGTGTATAAATGACGGAGTTCTCAGGTAACAAACTTTTAAAAAAAACTTACAACCGAATTGAAAACCTCCTCCTTTTTTTGAAGTCGGTTAAAAAAGAGCGTGGTTGGAGGAAAAGTACCCTTATTATTGACGATGGCAAATTTTACTGAAAGGAAGCATTCCTTTATATTAAAAAATAATTAAAACTGCAATTAAAGATTTTTGAAAAATCACCTGCTTGAGCCGGGAATCGAACTGGTGAAATGTAAAAAAAAAAATTCTGTATTTTATGATACCCACCGAAAGAGTCATTCATAAGGACCAATTTCTTATACACAACATAGTATCTTAAATTAAAGAAAGACAAAGAAAAATATTTTTTTTTATTGTAAAGCTTACTTGCTTGCTATCTAAAACTTATGAATTGCTCAAAATAAGACCCGTTTTCACAGACATATTTTTCGACTGAATTCGTTTCGTTCGTTCGTTATTCGTTTAAACAATTACTTTAATTGTTTAAAAGAAATTGATCCTTTTGAATGACTAATATAGTTAGTTAAAAATAAAATACAGGACGTATTTTTTTTACATAATTTCACCGATTCGATACCCGGCCCAAACAGGTGATTTTTCAAAAATCTTTAGATGCAGTTTTAATTATTTTTGAAAATAAAGGAATGTTTCCTTTCAGTAAAATTTGCGATCAACAATATTAAGGGTACTTTTCTTTGAACCACGGTATTTTTTTGCACCCTGTATGTATGTATGTTAGTAGGTTTCGAAGAGAGTAAGAGTTTAGCATTCTAGCACTTAATATCGAAGTTTAGTACAATTGGAATTCGCAAATCCTACAACGACACAATGTAACAACGGAAAGTAACATATTGTTCACAACCTACCCTACAGACATTTGGAGAAACTTTATGTGGCTTTAGAAATAACATTTTATTTGATAACAAAGTTTTAGTACAAACAAACAAAACAACACCTTCACAAACGTGTTATTAACTCCATACATAACATGAGGGGTCTACCTTTAAAACCCCTTAAAACAAATATTGATCAAAATTTAACTATTACCAGAAAAACAAAATACAATGAATTCCTTGGATGATCGACTAATGATTCCGTAACAAATTCCACTAAACCACGTATAAAAGCTATTAGGAAAAGTGACATTTGTATCAAAACCCACTGAAACACCAGTCTGTCACTATCAAATTCCGCTAAAATAGAGTTGGCCAATAGCAGATCTTAATTACGACACGTGACTTTAGAATAGTATGTCGCTATTGGGCGTTATTGTTGTCGTCGCGAACGATGCTTTATGCGGTTTTGTATTAAGGCTAGGTGTTAGTGAAAAATTAAAATAACACGTTCTTAGAATTACTTTTTGAAGTAGTAAACAATAAAATTAAAATCTGCGAAAATTATGAAATATTGTTGAGGCTTTATTCTGTAAAATACACCCGATGGAAACACGATTTTATAAAGTTGGCTCGATAGAATAAATTCACAAAGTTACATATCGCCTCTTTACAAGAATAACGTGACATCTCATCAAATCGTTTTTGATGAGATGTCACGTTATTCTTGTAAAGATGCGATATTTTTTGTCATTTTATCTTCTTTTCCAGGTTTTATTCTTAAAATAAGTGATTTAATATTATGAGTCATTTACCAAAATGAAGCTCCTAAATAACTTGAGTTATTATAACCGATGGTTTTTTATTTATTACATCTATCAATTTTTTAAAATATAAAACGCGATTATTCGCGCCGCTTCGCTGTTATACCCGTCCCGTACCGTTGCACCGTCGAGAGAACGAGAGGGAAGCGCTCGAAATACCTCCCCTTAAAAGGAGATTGACTATTTTTGACCAAATGCTGCCCAAGCATGGGAATACTTTTATTTCTGTCCTTACCTGAAGAAATATTAAAAAAAAATTATAAAAAAACATCCACGGGGGGGGGGGTACCTAAAAACTTATCTTTTATCTTATCTTTTTGGTGCTTTAACTTTTGATATATTTTTTAACGTTTTCGTTTACGTTATAAAAAATTTTCATCTTACTTAGTGCCTTTGCACACGGCGTAATAAGATGTTTGTTATTATTTTTCGTTGATGTAAAACAGCAACAACAGATTTTTTTCTCATACTCCTTGGATAGATTCTGAAGCGCTTTGAGTTATATACTACATAGTATCAGTCTAATATGCAAAACTAATGCGGCGATGCACTCACCATGCACCTGTCACGCTGAGCACATGTGCAGTCGCTATTTGGTGAAAAGTGGACTATGGTAGAGGACTGCTTTTGCCGTCCTCATTGCCTAGTCTCTAACTAACCCTTCGGGGATAAGCAGTGTACTCCTACTTGCAAGGCATTGCAATGGATTTTGAGGTTATACAATTTGCCCCCCGATTGGAGGTTATTTATGGCCATAGGCCTAACAGTAAACCTTTCAATTAAAAAAGATAGTGTTTTGCTAAATGTAGTTTACGTCGGTAGTCGTACTACGGATTACCTACTATTTCTGTCTTTATGACATTCTAAGAAATAAAAATAAAAATGTTTATTTTTCCGAAAGCCTATTATAGTAATTTTTTGTACAATTAATTATATTTGTTTTTAAAAGGGTTAAGTTTTTACATTGTTCTATACTTACTATGTTTAATGTTATATTTTTCAAAACTAGAAAGACAAAAATATATAGCTACCTATATTATTTTCAATTGTGTATACTTACCAAACCATGCTTTCTATCATTCAACCCTAGGCATTAATTAATTCAAAACAATTAACGTTCATTATGAAGCAACGTCGTAATACCTTAAGTTTCTTGTTTCTATAATTCTTGTGTTACGTGTGTAATACAAGAACATAATAATAATTATAAGCTCCTTAGTTTATGATCAAAACAATGCATGTTACATTTCCCCCTGCTTAGAATAATAGTGGAATAACAAGGGAACTGACATCCCTATTAGTATAATTAGGTATGGTAACTAGGTAAGAACTATATTATACTACGGAACAATTAAAAGAACATTATACTAACAGTAACATTTATTAAAGACTTCTTGGCAGGAAAGTGAGACGTAATTTTTTATTTTCTAAAATGTGTTTTTGTCGAATATTAATTTGAAATAAGATTTAACCGTGTCGTGTAGCGGTGAAAGAATACTACCGCACCCTCTCTTCCTTTGGGTGTCGTAAAAAGCGACAAACGGACTAATGACTGCACATACATCCATCAGCATAGAGCGGCGATGGGCTCACCACCTGCCGTGCGATTCTCTAAGCTAAAGCCTTGATAGCTACGGCTGCCGCAGCGTTGAGAAATGACTCTGTCTCTTTTATATTCATAGAATTGGAAAGAGACAGCAGATCACAGCCATGCGCGCAATGTCTATGTGTCGCTTAGAGAATCGCATAGCTGTCACGCTAAGCACATATGCAGTCGCTATTTGGTGAAAAGTACACTATGGTTATTATTCCTTTAGGAATGCTTTGCTGTCCTCATTGCCTAGTCTCTGACTAACCCTTTGGGGATAATAGTCGTGATTATCATGTATGTAAGTAATTTGAAATAATGGTTGATTAACGAAACGTAGTAAAAAAGTCCCATAGACAATTTTTTTAAACGTTTCGTTATCTTTGAGTCTATTTGAGCGCTTTTTAACGCAAATCACACTAATATTATAAAGGTGAAAGTTTGTGAGTGTGTATGTTTGTTACTGTTTCACGTAAAAACTACTAAATGGATTTGGAAGAAATTCAGCATACAGATAGTTTACGTGAAAGAGTAACAAACATCTATCCATACTTACAAACTTTCTCGTTTATAATATTAGTAGGATAGCGATGACTCGATTTCAATGACGGATTCCTTTGCCCTGCAGTGGAATAGTACACAAGCTGTACTTTGCTCTGCTTTACTAAATAATCAAATAACTGAGTTATATTTAATTCTCATAAACTAAAACTCATATTTAATTCTCTCTTAGGTCGGATTCGACCAAACTGGAATAAGGTCTTATACCTAGATTTAACGCCGAATTTGTATAGACTAATCTCGGAGTAAGTTTTATTCCAGTTTGGTCGAATCCACCCTTAGCCACTTGTTAAATATTTGTAAAGCTATAGCTTTCGGATGTTGAAGATAAAAATAAACATTGACAAAACAACGTTGCAACAAAGTTCTATCTCCTTAGGTACACTTCCCATCTTGTTCACTTTCCTGGAACGTCTTCCCCGAAGCACTCGAAAATTCGAGAGGCTAGTCGTCTTTTGTCAAGTGTCATTTCAGTTGCGATATTACCGCCATCTCGCTATGACGTCATACTGAAAGGCTTTTCGGATAGATTGCTTTCTAGTTGGCCTGTGATATGTCCAAATGTTAGGCCTGAACTAAATCCGTATTCAACTATCGAATTTTGACAATCTTGATAGTGGCTGTCCAAAATATTACACCGTGAGTGGCTAACTTAACTCTTACATCTCTAACAGTCTGTCGCATTAACATTAATGTTAGTAGCGTTGTTGTTCCGAATATGATAAGAGTAAAGAGTTTATAGCTTTTGTAGCTTAGCATGTGGCTGAATTGTTTGGTGATAAAGCTCGATTCAAATCCACTTATGTAAGTAGATATGTCAATATAGTTAAGAAAGATAAGATAATCAGTTTAAAGGCCGGCAACGCGTCTGCGATTCCTATGGTTTTGCGGGTGTCCATGGGCGGCGGTAATCACTCTCCATCAGGTGACCCGCCTGCTCGTTTGCCTCCTTCTTTTATAAAAAAAAGTTATTAATTTGTAGAGTATTCAGGGTTAAGTGCGTTTCCACCCAAGGCCTTATTGCCATATCTCATTTTTTTATGGAAATCCTGTTAAATGACTCTACCTGATGTTAAGTGGAACTTCCCTTTCACTAGACCAGTTGTCATCGTGCCTGCACTCTACTTGGAGTCAAAGCGCGAACTATACTGGTGCAGCGTCAGAGATGAAGCATCAGTCATCCTCGCCCTGCCGGCCCACAATGTAGGTACTGTTCACGCCTCGTTTGAAGAAGAGAGCCGTATCTTAACTTCGATCCTAGGAGACTCCATATTTTTCTGGTTTAAGAGTTACAACTACACAGCAGGTGTGGAACCTCCCCTTAGTCGATGCAATTACCTGTCCATTATGCCTAAACTTTATACACGAATTCAGGCCGTTCGAAGCCAACCAGAAGGCTGCTGACATAGGTTTCTGGTCAGGAAGAATTCAACTGTTACTGACTCGAAAAGAAGAAGAGGTAGGTGCTGCATGGATTCCGTTTTCTCTCCACATGCCCTGGACAAACTGTTTGTTGCTAGTTGCATTCTCTAAAGCATTTGTTTTGTTGCATAGTGCCAGGTCAGGGCACTGGGTGATCGGTTTTAGCATCACTTACTGTTAAGTGAGACGTAAGCCAAGCACTACCCCGCTGTGGAATATAAATATGAATAAATAGATCATAAGTTTCCTCGCGGTGTTTTGTTCGTCCCATTTTATGTAAGTAGTCACATTTCTTACAGACCTCCATTTATAAGAACAGTTTGGAGTAACGCTTTATTTCGTCGTGTTTTCACGGGCGTATATATTTTACCCAAAGGTTCTATTTTAGGGTTATTTCGCTAAATTGTATACCTACTTTGTTTATTTATATACTTATCTGTTTTTAATATCTGTACTTATAATTTTTCATATAAATTTTATTAATGAAAAAAAAATCCTATTTCAAATTTACGAAAGTGGTTATGATATCGTGAAGATTTTACAAGAATTTGAGGTCTAGGAGTTTATTGGGGTGTTCAAACTACACCAAGATCGAACTTCGAATGTTTAACAAATATTTCTATTTCAATAGTCTCAATGTTTAAAAATCTCGTTCTTCTTGTAGTATTATTTCTCAAGTTGGGGGTCAAAGTTGCTCGCGTCCGTAGGTTTACCCTTGAGACCCTACACGTGATCCCTGGGTGGTGCTAAATGAGTGACACCAACTGAGTGGTAGAGCCACGCTGCGTTGCAGCACACATTGGGCCGGCTCGCCCGGCGTAATACCACCCTCTCACTAATATTCGGCGTGAAATAATGGCACTTGGTGCTGTTGTGTTTCGTCCGACCAGTGAGGGTTCCGGAGGCCCTTCCCCCCTCCTCCCAATTCCTATTCCTTCCTTAAACCTATTTCTCCCTTAAAGGCCGGCAACGCGTCTGCGATTCCTCTGGTTTTGCGGGTGTCCATGGGCGGCGGTGATTACTCTCCATCAGGTGACCCGCCTGCTCGTTTGCCTCCCTCTTTAATAAAAAAAAAAAAAAAAAAAAAAAAAAAACGTATAATATACCACGAATGAAGATGACATTATGAGTTTTATAAGTTGTTTTATAAGATAAAATATGAGACTGTAACTAAATGCCCTGTATTCAAAAATACGAGTAGGAAGTTCTGTAGATAGAAGCCTTAAATCTTGTTATTAGTATATTTAAAAACGTATTTTTATACCTGTAATTAATTAACGACATAGATTGCAAACTACTAGTAGGTACTAAATAGGTAGCATAAATATATCTTTATTATTGTTCAAACTTCCTGAAAATTAGTAGAAAATAATATAATAAAAGCTCAATAATCGATCAGCAACCTAACAACTTAATGTCAATAAATTTATTATCATTTAAAATGATATCATCATAACACTTGATTGTTTTAACCGTAAAAAAATATCATAAAACCTTAATACTGTATCGGAGGGAACACACAAAAATGTCATTTAAATTTTTTATGCGCCGTAAAACAACGCGCGCCCGATAAAACTCACAACACTAATGCAATGCATAAACATAATTACCGTCGTATTTATTGACTACGAAGTGAACTAAGCCATAAAATATTCACCTGTAATCCGCCAGCCGCACGGAACAAGAACCAAACTTTTCGCTCAAAGTTTCACTGATATAAAATGCCACTGATAAACAATTACACACACTGAGAAAAGTAATAATAATAAACAATTGAACTGCTACTTTCGAAAACTTTTCGTCTGTCAAGGTTTAGTTTTAGAACGCGTCACAACCAGCCAGTTTGAGTTCGAATTTCCAAAATGGAGTTCGAACTTCGACCGCCCGCACTCAACTAGTGGCCTGCCTATTCGGCGCCCTGCGTTGTACTGACGTGGGGCGGGCGAACGGTTCCACTGGTAACTCGGAATGCAGGCGACGTTCAAAATTTGTTGGTCTAAACAAAATCTGTTTGGGAATTCCAATTTCATAAATACTAGTTTTTAAATAATGTTTGTTTTCTAGGTAGGTACTAAGGTTTTAATTGCGGATGGATTTGTGGTCACCCTTACTCTTGAAACCGATTGCTGGATCGGATTTGTACTGTGAATTTTCGTATTTTTAAGTTATGACACCAGTGCTAATTTGGATTCATATTGGGTGAACTAAATGGCATTGAGTTTTGTATTCTTTTTCACTCAATATCCACGCAATATGAATCCATATTAGCTCTGGTGTCGTAACTTAGGAGTAAGAAAATTCACAATACCAATCCGATCCAATAGCAATCGGTTTCAAGAGTAAGGGGACTGCTTTAGGCAAGTGTTGTGATCAAGCCAAACCTATCGATTGTTGTGGTGTTATTGTCTATGTTATATAAATAATAGCTACTTTTTACTACAGTTAGTATGGAGAAATAAATGTACAACATTTTGTAAGTGAAAGTATTCCGCGTTTGATTGATATTGAAAATGTTAAGTAATATACCTACATTTTTGTATATTACTTAACATTATTTGCTTGCTCGCATTATCTTAGAGAGAGTAAATTCCCTCAAAAAAAAAAATGAGTGTACTTACCTATAATTTTTAAAAATCATTTTTGGTAATTTTTCTTTACTACAAGTGTATTCGCCATCTAGTGTAATAATATAATATAAAAAAATAGTCAGCCCGTGACCACGACCGATGCAAATTAGTCGAAACGTCGGGTATAAAAAGGTATGCGTAGTTTGCCGTAGTATTTTTGCATTATACCCCGTCTAAATATTTACGTAAAATGGAACTCAAATTTAAATGTGTTGCGTAGCGGTGAAAGAATACTACCACCCCCTCTCTTTCCTTGGGTGTCCTAAAAGGCGACTAACGGACTAAAAACTGCACATACATTAAACTGCATAGAGCGGCGATTGGCTCACCATCTGTCATGCTAAGCACGTGTGCAGTCGCTATTTGGTGAAAAGTGAACTATAGCAGAGGACTGCTTTTGCGGTCCTCATTGCCGTCTCTGACTAACCCTTCGGGGATAATAGTCGTGATTATGTGTGTAATGTGTGATATGTATGGAACGCAAATGTTTAAAAGTGTAAAAAGTTTACTTTTAAAAATGAGATAGTTTCAGCGTTTCGAAATTCGATCACCAATTATTGTTACGGGAATAAGTCAACTACTCATGTAAATTTTATTTTAAACACTGAAAAAAAAGACGACAACCTCAAGCGGGAATCGAACCGAATTTTTTTTTTCAGTTTTTAAAATTTTACTTAAGTATATTTAAGCGTTAATAAAACGCTAAAATTATAAAACTAACTACTCCATTTGTTTAGATATTTGGCCAAGCGGCTGTAAACATCAACCGTAAATGAGTAAAGCCAAGTGAGTCGTAATCCATCAGAGAGCAATTACATTAACAACAATAGTCTCCCACCAACTTCGGTAATTAATGCAAGGGCGACTCACACTGGGAGACAACTCGTTAGGAGGAGCAACGGAACAAAAACCGATAAATCAAATTTGTGTTTTTTGTGGTCAAATGTAAAAAAGTGGCCCAGTTCATGGTTTTCTAATGCAGAGTTAAACGAAATCTATCAATTTATTTGTGTCGGCATGACTGTTTGGAAACCTAAATTCTGCATTCGTGACTGTTGAGCTAATACAAAAAAATGGATATATCGGTTTTTGACCAAACCAACTGGATAAATCGGTTTTTGATAAAACACTGTATGTTCGGTATCGGATATATCGGTTTTTGATGTTGAAATTTTTTTGGGATTTATCGGTAGGTATCTGTTCCGATCGCCATCGTTGCTTAGTACGATTGATGTAATTATCGGTTTACTCAATAGTTATAGTTGTTAATTAACAGTGGAAACTGTTTTGGCTTATGTGTTATCCACTACCTTTTATCTTTAAGAATTATTATTACGCTCTTGTTTCCTTTAATTCAATAAAATAAAATAAAAAAAATTGTTTGCCTGTAAAGTCGGTTTTACGGGCGAAGATTTTACGTGACAACGTCTTTTTCTCGGTAGAATATTTATTGATATGAATATAATTAAATTGCACAATAGGAACAAGGAATTGAATGAAAATAAGAATTGCACAAATTTATCATAGTTGAGTGGGAGAGAGACGCAAGGCATTCGGCGGGCCTCTCTCTCGTTCGGTGACTCATCGTAACGTTACCCAGCGTTACACTTTTTCATAAGTGACTCCCAGCCGCAACCTAATTTAAGACGTTGTCACGTCAAAATTAAGTAAGTTCAGATCCGGGTATTTCGCGGACGGATTAAGAGCGAATTTATTAGTTCTCGACCAGGTTACATTTACCATAGAGCAAGATATGTAACGAGAACAACCAATTGGAATAAAATAAAAGACAATATGTGATATATCGGTTTTCGTTCCGACGCTCCTCTGTACAAAAAAAACAACGAAAAGTAACATGATATTTTTCCGAACTAAGTTAGAGAATACGGAAATGTTGTTGGGCAAGTTATTTCGTTTTTTTTGACGTGACAACGTCTTAAATTAGGTTGCGGCTGGGAGTCACTTATGAAAAAGTGTAACGCTGGGTAACGTTACGATGAGTCACCGAACGAGAGAGAGGCCCGCCGAATGCCTTGCGTCTCTCTCCCACTCAACTATGATAAATTTGTGCAATTCTTATTTTCATTCAATTCCTTGTTCCTATTGTGCAATTTAATTATATTCATATCAATAAATATTCTACCGAGAAAAAGACGTTGTCACGTAAAATCTTCGCCCGTAAAACCGACTTTACAGGCAAACAATTTTTTTATTAAGGAGAACGTTTTTTTTTCTTTTTTCTACAAATAAAAGTAACGGGGTGTGTTTCCTAAAAGAACTAGTCAATCCAAAAAAAAAAGATTTTTGGATGGTAGATTTTTTATGTGTCTGCACTTAAGCACTAAGTTAACTATAAACTGTTATATTAGCCATAAGTGTCCCAGAAGTGGGACAAAGGTCTCCCCATACTTTTTTAATTGTGTATTTGTGGATCACTAACATAGTAAATATTGACTCCCCTCAAACCCTAAGCGGTCGCATGAGACCGCACCTACAAAAACACACTTGACTTTGTACCGTGTTTTCATAGACTTACAGACTACTTTAGTATGAACAAGTTTGATTATTTCAGTTCTGTGGTACATTTTATGCATCGTAATCGCAAAATATCGCATAGTCTATGCTCGATTCTGTCAAACTTTAACGTTGACAGTTGCGCCAATTTTTGTGTCAGAAAATTTCCACGAGTGATTGGTTAAACCTTAGCTTTAATCTTCCGGTTAAGTTGCCAGTTAACTTAAATGCTGTCAACTGCCGTGTACAACCAGACACAATAGTAGTTACATTGTTAGTAGGTTTTCTCACATTAATTACGAGAGGTTATGGGATGATGGCATATACTCATTATAATAATTTTCTAATTAAGTAAATTATTAAATCATATTTATGATTATCTACGAGTATATTAATAAAAAATAATCGAGCTGGACTTTTTTCTGAAGGACTGGTCTCAGATCGCTGCTAGTAGGGAGAAATGGAAGAAGGGAAGGGAGGCCTTTGCCCTGCAGTGGGACAATTCAGTCTAATAATAATAATAATAATAAATGTCCCTAATGTTTGTACGCGCATCACTTCAGAACGGCTGCACCTATTTGGCTAAATTTTGTTGTATTTGTAATTGTAAGGACAAAGTTTCTATGAAATAATTTTTTTGGAAAGTCACGCGGTACGGGGTGTTCATACGGACAAAGTCACGAACGGGCCGCTAGTCATATTGTAATAGTTAGTTATAGTTAGTTAGATATTGTTTAACATACATACATAAAAACACGACTATTATCCCCGAAGGGTTAGTCAAAGACTAGGCAATGAGGACAGCAAAAGCAGTCCTCTACCATAGTCCACTTTTCGCCGAATAGCGACAGCACATGTGCTTAGCGTGACAGGTGGTGAGTCCATCGCCGCTCTATGCTGGTGGAAGTATGAGCAGTCTTTAGTCCGTTAGTCTACTTTTACGACACCCAAGGGAAGAGAGGGGGTGGTAGTATTCTTTCACCGCTACGCGACTAATAATATGTAGATTAAATTATATGTTATTTTCAGTGCTCTAACAGGATATCTTGTTTAATGTGTTTTTTGTTTTATAACATTCGTAAACAACAAGAACTGCAAACAATTTATTTAAAATTTAAACTTCAGTGTAGGAGAGCCCTTATTTCATCTTTCAATAGTAATGTGAACCAAGTAAATTGTGTGCTCAGCCGAATTCTAGCTACCTAATGTAAACAGCGCTAATTGTAATTTTCTGGCGGCTACCACAATATTTACTGAATTATTAGTAAATAATTGAAGTTCTAAAAACCGTTTTAATTGTCTTTAGTTAAGAGGCCTATTACGTCTCGAATGTGATTTTTGCGTAAAATGCCCATTTTCGTATTTTGTAGTAATTTTGCAGTTGTATTTATCGTTTTTATCGAAATAGGATAATAAATTTGTGCATAATATTACAAATCTCCATTCTGTGAGCATAAGTTGAATTCTGACGGCCGGCGCATCGCATTTTGTAGTAATTTTGCAGTTGTAGTTATCGTTTTTGCCTTAATAGGTTATTAAGTTAATTATAAAATCTTTTTTCCTCATGAAGTGACAATTACTCTGTTATAAATTTTGCTCAATAATGTTATCGTAAATAGGAGATATTCACAGTTAACTTATAGCGATTTTCGAAGTTTTTTGGTTTAGAATAAGATTTTTTTCCTATATAAAATCAATGATATCTAAAAATTCCGAGGCCGCTACGCACTATTCGACTATAGAGATGCAATTTGGGGTTTAATTAAAAAGTTAAGCAAAATTTACAAAAAGCGAGGCCGCTACACACTATTCCAATAGCTATTCTACAAAATTCAATTAGTCATAACTGTTGTCATGTATTTTTGTTTCTGAGATCCATAACGCCAAAATTGGCCATTTTACGCAAAAATTACAGTCGACATGTAATAGGCCTCTTAAGTCTTTTGACAGACCACCGACCAGATGGTTAAAGAGACATAGAGCCGATAATTGGAAAAACCTGGATGCGATCGTCTCAAAACAACGGCTTTTTCTGAGTGTAGAGCCACGCTGCGTTGCAGCACGCATGGGCCAGCTCGCCCGGCGTAATACCACCGGGCGTCACGTAATATCGGCGTGAAACAATGGTACTCGTTGCTGTTGTGTTTCGTCCGATGAGTGAAAGTACCTACTGGATTCCCATTTCCGATCATCGATTTATCAAAAACCTAATGTAAACATCGCTAATTCTAATTTTGTGATAGTTTTCACAACACCGTGTTGCGTAGCGGTGAAAGAATACTACCACCCCCCCTCTTCTCTTGGGTGTCGTAAAAGGCGACTAACGGACTAAAGACTGCACATAAATCTAACAACATAGAGCGGCGATGAACGTTGAACGATGAACATACAACGCCAAATTTAGTCGCTTAACTTATGCATCTTTTGGCGCAACGGCTAGAACTATACGCTGTATCGCCAGTGGTCCGCGGTTCAAACCTCCGCAGGATCAGTTCATTTTTTATGAAAAAAAATTTCTTTCATCCTACAACAATTGACTGACATCAAGTGGAAGCAGGCAGAGTTATTGGAATTATCTAGCTGATTTATTGCTCAATAGCATCGGAGGGAGCTGTGTTTGGAACCCAATATGGAAAGCAATATTACAATTCGTCCACGAAAATTAATTCTTTTTTTTTTATAACAGAAGGAGGCACACGAGCAAGCGGGTCACCTGATAGAAAGTAATCACCGCCGCCCATGGACACCCGCAAAACCAGAGACAATGCTCAGTATTCAGAGCGATACCCACAATATAGCAAACAATTCACAAACTGAAAATAATTTAATCGAAATAGAAACATTAAAAATACACTAGAAAGCGCAGAGCAAGAATTAGAAAACTTAAATAGTGAAAATAGCAAATTAAATAAAATAATTGAAAATCAAGAAAGACAAATAGAAATGGTGAAGAAAATGGCTACAGAAATTGGAAACAAAAACAAATCTATATCCCCAATAAGTCGAAAAAATCATTGATGATCCTAAGGTCTTCCAGGCTAATTGTCTTTTGAATGAGTTAGTCCACTAGTCAAAACGTTTATCAAATAATTTGACCTCAAAGGGAAAACGGCCAAGGAGCAAGTCGTCCTCAATTCATGTAGTCCATAGTGCAAATGGTCTTTAACGGAAAATAACATAAAATCATAACGAGATTAACGCATAATGAGCTCTTTCATGCAAAATGGCGAGATCGTCTCCAATATACTGTAACACACCCGTATCGATAAATTATACTCCTCGTCAAAACAGGTTGCCAGAAGTAGAACCCAATCACCAAAACAATCATTGTTCTTTAGAGGGCGTCACGTGTAATGAAAACACACAGTTAATCGAAGATCATACTGAATCATGCAAATTGCATACTCAACCAACAATGCCATTAGCATCATCGCTGTTGAAGAGAAGTATAAAAAAAAGAAACAGGTTTACATTTTAGGGGATGATCAAATTAATAATCTATCACCCTATCTACACTACAGTCGAAGTCAATACTCTGAAGAACCATACTCGATCACAACTATATGCAAGCCGGGAGCTTCGTGTTCGCAAATATTAAACAGTTGTACCGACATTCACAGTAATCTAAACAAGAATGATATTGTTGTATTGGCACTGGGGTCAAATGACTCTAATCCTTATTTATTGTTCTCTGAACTGGGGACAGCATTATACAAATTAAGGGACTTTCAAGTATACATTGTTAATGTACAATATAACCCACATCTTAATGTAAATGCTCTGAACTATAATATGAAAATGTTATTAAGTAACTATTCTTAATGCCGTTTTATAAAAATATTTACTAGTAAAAACAATGCCTTTATATACTATAGACTCTCTAAATTATTTATAAAAGAATTATGTAACAAAATTAATATCGAATTAGATTATTTAACTTATCAAGAAAAGTACCTTGCACCACATGTGATAAAGTCTTTTGTCTCACGTACTAGTAGTAATGTTGCTAACAGTCAGCATAAACAAACAATAACAAAAAAAGTTTTGAAACAAAAAACAATTCCGTCTTATTTTGAGAGTGTTAAGCCGGTACCTTTACTTATGGAAGAAAGTGAAATAACATTTTTCAAAAACATAGAATACAAACACGTCATTGAACACGAGTCTTTACTTTACTCATTTGAGTGTTGTGACATAGAGATACCACAGCATAACTTATTAATTTTTTGTATATATCGAACGCCTCAATCTAAAGTAGAAATATTCCTCAATCAAATGCAAGTTTTGCTAAATAAAATAGTAAAGAAACGCAACAAGAATATTATTCTCTGCGGAGACTGGAATATTGACTTGCTGCAAGACAACCAGTACTCAGGAGAATTAGTTAGTATTTTATCTAATCACAATATTACGAGCCATATCACCCAAGCAACTAGGAAAAAGGCATGTCTTGACATTATAGCTAGTAATATGACGGAAATTTTTCCTAAATTGCATTGCATTTGTTTATCAGATCACGAAATAGGTCAAAGTGTTTAAATGCAAATAGAAGTTCATAATTTTGTTAAAAAGCCTAAGTTTTGGTTTGAAAAAAAGATAGACATGTGTAAGGAGAATCGTAAAAATTTTTTTAACTGCATGTCTTCATTATCATTTAGTGAAGTCCTACAGGAAACAGGTACAGGAAAAGCTTTTAATATTTTTCACCATTTAGTGAAACTTTTTTACAACTTATGTTTCCCTGTAGTTACAGTTAAAATGGTGGCCAAACAGAAAAGTAACATATGGCTAAGTAAAGGATTAAAACGAAGCTGCATTAACTAGAGGCGACTTTATCTAAAATATCGAATTTCTTCCGCAAACAAAGCCCGTAATAAGAAAAGATATAGCGGCTATGCTACCCTACTCGTATTACAAAAATGCATATCACAGGCTCAGCGACCTGTGAACACGAAATATATAATAAACTATAAAAATGCTTGCAAAGCTTCCTGGAATGTAATTAAAAATAATATAAATCATAAGCATTTTATTATCTTGGGAAGAGCGAGTCAACCCCAACACGAGTATTGTATTACTTTCTGGGATGTCTCAACATTTTGTAAAAACGATATTGAGTAATAAATGCTATTTTTATTTTATTTATTATTTATTTATTTTGACAGTATTATACAAGAACTAAAACTAGATAGTGGTAAAGTAATAATAGATTCTCAAGTTATTTCCGAAACACTAATTAATCATTTTATTGACATGACAAATAAACATACTTAATCTAATAATACCAATTTGACACATAATATTGATAATAATCCAAGTAGTATCTTTTTGACAGCAGTAAACAAACCTGACGTATTAAAAATTATAAAAAAATTAAAAAGACAAACTCAACTGGATATGACGATATTAACGTTAAAGTGATCGTTGAAAGTGCCACGTATATAGTAACAGCTTTTGTTCATATCCTGAATCTCTCTTTTTTAGAAGGGCATTTCCCGTCTCGTCTGAAACAATAAAAAAGGTCCTTACGACGACATTAACAACTATAGACCCATAACCCTCATTCCTACATGGTCAAAATTGTTTGAAAAGGTTATGTATGGCAAAATACTAAGTTTCATAGAATCACTTAACTTATTAACTTGCGCACAATTCGGTTTTAGAAAAGGGAAGTCCACGAGTTTAGCATGTTTTCACTTGATTTATCACATAACAAGTAATCTAAACTTAGGCAGTAAAACTGCGGCGATATTTCTGGACATGAGCAAGGCCTTTGATTTCGTTTCTCACAGAATTTTGTTAAGCAAACTTGATATATATGGAATCAGGGGTAATGCTCACTCTTGGTTAGGATCATACCTGTGTAATCGGGAACAACATGTAGAAATTTCAAAAATTTCTGGAAAAACCAAGACTGTCTTCAGGTCCAGTAGTCGACCGAATAGTTGTGGAGTACCGCAAGGAAGCATACTGGGTCCACTCTTGTTCCTTATCTACATAAACGACCTACAATTAGCATGTAGTGCGCAATGCATTCTATTCGTTGACGATACTACATTGGTAATCAAGAGCAAAAACAGTGACGAACTTACTGCTCTGGCAAAGGACAATTTGGAAAACGTTGACAAATGGCTACAAGCCAACAACCTTCACATAAATATTGACAAAACTAAACTTATGACTTTTCAGGCTAGAAGTAAGAATGACATAAAATTTAACCTAGAGTATAATAATAAATACATTGAAGAAGTTGACAATATTACATTTTTAGGCTAGACGGTGGATAGATTTTGTAATTGGAAATGTCATATTCAGACTCTACTTAGCAAATTAGACAGATTTGTATATGCCTTAAAGAGAATCAAGCAAAGTGTATCTAGAAAGGCTGCCCTTATGGCATGTCATGGCTACGTTTCCTCTTTATTACGATATGGCATCATACTATGGGGTAATTGTACTGATATTATCCGTTTATTTAGACTCCAAAAAAAATGCATAAGAGCGATATGTGGTGCGGGATACTTAGATAGTTGCAAACCTTTATTCATTGAACTAGGAATATTCATTGAACTAGGAATTCTGCCACTCCCCTGTCTATATATTTTAGAAACTTGCTTGTTTGTTAAGAAACATTTGTACTTATTTAAAACAAATAATGACTATGGCCATAGAGGGAGAATAGGTGATAAATGACGTATTCCATACCAAAGGCTGAAATTATATCCTAAAAATTCATATTGCATGGCCATTCGTATGTACAACAAACTCCCATCTGAATTCACAAGTTTAACGCTATTTAAATTTAAAGGTAAATTAAGGAAATTATTATTGATGATAAATTATTACTATGTGTTTTAGATTTTTTATGTGACAAAACAATTAAGTAAACAATATAGTATTACGTTTTTTTTTGACATTATATAATTATAATTATGACTTATGTAGATGCATTTTGTAATTAATGATACTTGCCTTATGCTGTTTTTCTTTATATAAATAGCTATTAAATTATATTGATATTTAAAATATTTGCACGCCGTTTGTATATGGCAGCATGTAACGGCACATTTTATGTATAAGACCTTTGTCAAACCACATGTTTTGCAAATAAATGATTAATTGATTGAATGCTGAAAGTCGCAAACGGAACAAGTATGCGAACCTAGGTCGCAACTATATATTTGTTCCGTTTGCGGTGGAGACATTGGGTCCATGGAGGCCGGAGGCAAAACAGCTCGTTAAATAGTTAAGTATTCGCCTCATTAAAGCCTCCGGTGACAAGAAGGCTGGCAGCTACCTCTGCCAGCGTATCAGCCTGGCAATCCAAAGAGGTAACGTTGCCAGCATTCTTGGTACCGTACCCATGAGCCCACAGTTGGAGGACATCTTTTATTTATAGGTTTATTTTCTTTTCTTAATAAATATTATTATTTAATTACTTATATCACAATTTCTATATAACTTTACTTTAATGTTCGACAAAACACACATTAAAACTTACTAAAAAGTTGCCATAATTACTGAAGTGCTATTTTTTTAATACTTACTTACATTTTTTTGTAATTTATTTAGTGCTAGTTTTATTGTAACTGACGTTAATATTGCAAGATGAAAAGATAGGTAGGTACCAGCATACTACGCCCGCCCGACTATAGCAAAATGAAGAGTGGCGTGTCTGTTAATTAAATAACCTAGCGTTGTCGCCTGTCAAGCTAATAGTTGTTGATACCCAGCATCTAACTCGCGTACACTCATTATTATTTACTAAGCAGACTTATAAATATTGTATATATATTATGTACAATTTAAACGCAAACTTTGTGGCGGCCAAATTTATTCAACCATTTCAAATTATTATTGGAAAATGTTCAAAAATTTTACGAGCAGGATTCAACCCTGCACCCTTCTGATATTCTGGATCAGGTACACTTCCATTAATTGGAATAATAGAATTTCAATAATAGACATAATTATTAAGCTACCATAACTCTTATCCAGCCCGCTGAAATTCATCAACACTGTTTATTTATTTACTTTGAAAACGTGTTGTTAACCATGTCACGTAGCGGTAAAAGAATACTACCACCACCTCTCTTCCCTTAGGTGTCGTAAGAGGCGACTAACGGACTAAAGACTGCACATACATCCAACAGCACAGAGCGGCGATGTTCTCACCACCTGTCACGCTGAGCACATCCGCGGTCGCTATTCGGTGAAAAGTGTACTATTGTAGAGGACTGCTTTTGCTGTCCGCATTGCCTAGTCTCTGACTAACCCTTCGGGGATAGTAGTCGTGATTTTGTACTTTAAAAGCGCCCTTTTAATTTTAACAACTACCTACGTCAGCAACACCCGATCCTTACATGGACATTGATGATGATAACATGTTCAATTTATAGGGCGAAACCACCAAAGAGTATCTACATACGTATACATATTCTCACGACTATCAGTCCTCAAGGGTTAGACAGAGACTAGGGAATGAGAACAGCAAAAGCAGTCCTCTACCATAGTCCACTTTTCACAAAATAGCGGATACGCATGTGCTCAGCGTGACAGGTGGTGAGCCCATCAGCGTTTGCCGTTGGATGTTTGTGCAGTCTTTAGTCCGTTAGTCGCCTTTATGACACATAAGGAAAGAGAGGGATGGTAGTATTCTTTCACCGCTACGCTACACGGTTAGTAGTTTGATCATCCGAAAGCAATTACAAGTAAATGTAACAATTTGTATTTCTTTCTTTTCTTTAGTCTACCCTGTCTTATTTTGTATTCCTATTTTTTCTGTCCCACTGCTGGGCTCCGGTCTTCCCACAAGAATAAGCACATGGCGAGAAAAGACCGTGCTCATAAATATAAATTTATGCAATTAAATTAATAGCTGAATCTTTAAATTACGAATTACTAAAGATCATTTGTTCGTAAACACAAACATTAACCGGAAAGGAATCGCCCATTTTATGTTGTAGGCGGTATCATTGAAAACTTCGTATTTCCACAAAATACGTTTCAACCCAGTGACCACTGTAGATACTTACAGCTTAAAGATTTCGCAATATATATTTCCGACGCTGACATTTATTAGGATTGGCGCCTTAGTGTTTGCTTCAAAAATGTTTCAATTACAAATAGGTACTCTTTACAAAACGTAAATTCAATTCAAGGAAATTCATCGATACGAAAATTATTATTAAATGGTATTGAATAAATTATTTTATCCTTGTTCTTTCATTACATGTTATAAAGTAACATACCCAATACAAGTTCGAGATTTTATACTTTATACTTTACTCACAAATCAGCACACTAAAGGCCAACTCAGACGAATGACAGTTTCCTTCAAAATAGAACACTATAACCTATATCGCGTAACGCAGACGACATACCTACTAAATATCCGAGTTCAATTATTGTAAGAGAACTTATTGTGACGGTCACCGGTAAAGTTGACTGTCCCTCGTTTGCACAGATTTTAAAACGGTTACAGACTAGCGTTTTTGCGACGTGCAAGAGCTTTTTGTTGGAAGGGTTGTGTATGCTCGTCTTTTACTATAATCTTTTACTGCAATTCATATGAGCGTTGTTAAAAAAATCATTAAATATAATAAGCCTTCACTTACAGGCACTTATTAAAACTAATAAAATAATATTTATTCAATCAGTACGATTACACCAACACGTAAATAATAATGAAATTTATTGAAACATTACAAAAATAATCAATTAAAAATGCAGTAAACCAAATAACAAAAACAAAATAATAATTAAACATTTAAATCATTGGTATTCATCATCATCATCAGCCAAAAGACGTCCACTGTTATGTCCACTGGAGGCCTTTGTCCATTGGTATTAAATTCAATTAAATATTATAATGAAACCAAATAATTAAACAATACTTTAAAAAAATGTGCAAACATTATTTAATTATTTATAAACTCGTAATAAGCTAAATATTGCTACTGACCCACCGCGCACCGGTTCAAATGAACACGCCAGAATAAAATTGCGATTACGCGCGTTTGCTTTTTTTAAGGGTAAAATGTGACGCGCAAAAATAACGCCTGGTCTGAAACCGCCCTTAACTGAAACAGTTGAAAGCTTCACCTACTGCTATACGCCCATAGCTGTATTGTAAAGCATTAGGGGATGACTGGCTAAAATAGACACATTAGGGGGCTTCCGTCACGATCCATAAATTACGGGGGGGGCGTATCTTTGTGTTAACTAAATGACGTCATTACTCGTTAATATTTTTACTTGCTGAACTGGCTAGCGAGTAAACGGCACCAACTAATGGTAGGAATGTTAGTCATAATAGCTAGGGATCGTTGGACTTTCGTATGATTTATGACCGTTTTAGGTGGTTGACACCACTAGGTACATTTACTCCGGTTTAAAATGTAGGCTGTTTGATTTTTGTCAGTAGGCAGTGAGAAAACTGTTGCATTAAAGTTTCCGAATAACAGGTTAACAAAAACAACTTTTCTTTTTATTTCATTTTTTGAAAAATAACACGTGACAGGTGGTGTCAGTGCCAGCGCATCGCCGGTATATGCTGTTGAATGTAAGTGAAATCTTCAGTGCGTTAGATGAGTGTCGCAGTGCTAAGATAAAAACAGAGATTTGATGAAACTGTTGCATTTAAGTTTCCGAATAACAGGTTAATAAAAAAACTTGTCACTGTCACACCAATTAACTAGCCCAAGTTAATCTATACTTTTGAAACTTTTTAAAGGTTAGAAAACGGGTACACACTTTTTTTTATTTAGCCAATTTTTCCCACTGCTTAGCAAAGGCCTCCCCCAAACCCTTCTACATACTTGTT
Organism: Scoparia ambigualis; assembly: GCA_963921215.1. Classification (NCBI taxonomy): domain Eukaryota; kingdom Metazoa; phylum Arthropoda; class Insecta; order Lepidoptera; family Crambidae; genus Scoparia; species Scoparia ambigualis. The sequence goes on along the minus strand of OY992524.1, from coordinate 11,237,282 downwards.
ATACAAAGATAACACCCAGACCCGACTTCACATTACAGAAGCAGTTATTTCTAATTTGACCCGACCGGGAATCGAACCCGGGAACCCGGGCTTGCTAACCACTCGACCACGGAGGTCGTCAATTATTAGTTTTCTCTTTTCCGTCTGTAAGTCACAGCTGTGGTTCTGTTTGCTAAAAGTGCTACAAAATCAAACACCGAGAATATAGAGAAAGTTTTTACGTAAAGATCTGCAATAGTTCTCTGTAATGCCTCAGATCAACTACTCGTTCCTTACGGGTGTAATGCCTTCGAATATGTAGTGTAACTGTGTATTTAAAAGGAATGCCTATCAAAAAAAATAATCCGAATTTGTTTTTTTATTTCAGACCAAATGAGTCTATATATTGTTAGTACCTACACAAAAATTAAATCTTATATCCAATGTTAGTAGCAAAAATAATATAAACAATAACACAAAAAAAGATATGTAAGCTTGATTCCATTAAACTAAGCGATCTGTTTCCATTAAACTAAGCAAGATAATAATTAGAAGTCCGTTATATTATAAGTAACGTAAACTTAATTACTTAAATTACATAATTTTTAGGGGTATAATAATATACAATAGCTAGGTACGAGTATATTCAATTATAATAACCACTCAAACATTTCTGGGGACCATATCCATATACGCAAAGTCAATTAACAAATATTTTACATAACTATGACATTTGGAAAACGTAACGTTTACGAAAAACTGAAACACATCTATTAAGCATAGCAATGTGTTCTGTAATAACTTTGTTGATATTAATATTCATTCAATTTCTTATATCGCTTTGGGATCTCTCCATACTTTATTCAGGCAGAGCTCGTCCCAGGGGTTCCCAACCTTTGCACATCTATTGTTGAAGTATCTTTGAAAGGTACATTTGTAAGGCGCAAACCTTTTTCAATTGGAATATAAATAAAATTGCTACTTAAGGTAAACAAGTCGCATTCAATATAACTGCTAAGTAACAAGAAAAGCTGATTTATTTATAAAAGAGTGATTTTATATAGTTAGATCAGTCAATCCTACAACAAATAATTTAATACAGACAGTTGAGCTACCGCGCTTTTGGTGTTTGTTGAAAAATACCCCACTTATTGTAATTGTATTAAATACTTATAGTGGAAAATTCAGTTTATTTCTATTAATATGAATGTATGAATATATATGCAACAAAACAACTACGTCATCAACATCCTACCATTCTACTTATCCACGTCATGTGTCCGGCAGAAACTTGCCAACTTTCTGCCGGACACAATATGTGTACAACAAGCTTTTACAACTTCAAGGAAGAGGCAACGAAGTGACACAAAGGGGGTAGTTGACTGACAGTTAAGTCTAAGTTAAGACAGATAGTCTGCTAAGTTTCAGAGAAAAGGAAACTTGCAGTTTAATATTTTATTTTTCTAAAATACTAAACTATGAACAGTGTGGTATACGGGTCACTAAAAAAACTGTCAGCAACGTGCAGTTGTAATTGGCTTTGACAGTTGTAACAATAATATATGAAATATGTCTGAAATGGTAGGTTATAATTTAACGATAATTATCCAATAGTTTTTTTTATTAGGATAATTATATAGTAAATATTTTATTTTTACAAAATAAATTTGCGATTTTTTTATCTGTGGATTACAAGACCCGAAACACGGGCGGCCATGATTGAGCTTCATGTGACGTCACATTTCACAAAGTATACAAAAACAATCTGTCAGGTTTCAAGTTTCTATATTTATTGAAATGTGACGTCACAGAGCAAAATGTCACGTGACCAACCGTTTTCGCACGAAATTTGAAATCAATAAAGAAAATATGTTTTTTTCTGATTAAATATCACTTTTTCGAGAAAGAAAACATTGTATGGGGTATAAAATAAGCGTTTGTAATTTTTAAAATACTTTTTCGAAAACTGTCAAGCAGCTAATTTGGTGAAACGTAGACTATGTCAATGCTTAGGCATTGACATAGTATCTCTGACTAACCCTTTAGGGATAATAGGATAAATAATACATGAATATTATGACTGTACCTACCTATATATTTTTTTAATGATTTTTTGATCTAAGGGTGCCCTACGGCTATGCACACGGAGGGAAAGTACCTTAAATATTGTAGATACATCATTTAATTGAAGACTGCGTTTTGATTTCAAAACAATTTAAACCGCATTCATTCTTTTATAATTATCTGCCTGAACCAGGAATCGATAGTGCCGAAAACGAGAAAACAAACTTTCCTGTGATTCTACAATACCGATCGAAACCTCGACGACCTCCTTGATCGAGTGGTTTGTACACCGGTTTTCATGGTGTCGCCATCTCTGAGGTCCCGGGTTCGATCCCCGGTCGGGTCAATTTAGAGAAAAACTGTTTTTCTAAATTGATTTCGGGTCTGGGTGTTTTTTCTATGTTTATGTATATTTATCCGTTATCTTACCATATAAACGAGTTTCACAAGAATACTCATCTTGGTCTAGATAATTGGTGTGAGCGTAAACAAAATTTAAAAAAAAAAAAAAAAAAAACGGTCAATCACAAAGATTATATAATTCTAAATTACGAGTTTGACGAAACCATAAAATTTTCAGTAAAATATATTTGTAAATACTCTTAAAACTTTCAGATGTTGTATATTTTTGTATATACATTTAATATTTAAAAAACGCATTGGTTAGCTTATCAACACTGTTTTTTATACAGTAATACGAGTACTAAGCGGTGTCATTCACATTTCAATTTTTATACTGTGTTGTAGTCAAGATTTATTTCTTTTCATAGTCTTCATCATCAGCCTTTAAACGTCCCACGGCTGGGCAAACTGCATATAAGGAGATTGAGTCATAACCCTCCACGCTGGCCTAATGCGGGTTGGTTGGTTTAATGGACTGCCATCTTACAACAACAACCGGAACCAATGGCTTTACGTGCTTCCGAAGCACGGATTCTTTTAATTTAACATTTGTTAAAATTCAACATGAACCAAACATGTAGCAGGGGAACAGCGGCAAAAGTGGAAGCTAACGTGTCCTTTGTGACGCGAGAGAAATCTAATTTTAGTAAAAGGATATAAATTTATTTATAGGAATGGACAGGGTTGGAGCATTGGAATAAGAAAAACATATATTATTTATATTGTTTTCCATGCTCATTGCGTACCGCTCTATTGAAGTACGAAATTGTATTTGCAGATACATTACAGCAGGTAGGTACAATAAGCAAGTCTAATAGACTTATGTTGTAACTTATATTTGCATTCACAATGCTATATAGATATAGGATAAAATGTTTACTAAAAAAACAATTAGTATCAGGAAAGCTAGAATGGGATTCGAACCCATGCCCTTTGGATTGCCGGTCCACTGCTTTAACCGCTAAGCTACCGAGACCTCAAAGGACTCGTTGATTTTTTTCTAGTAAGTAGTTTATTTACGCTGCAAGCCAGCGGTATTACGTCACTGTGAAGTCTACCCTCACAGTCGAAAGAAATATTATTGCAAGTATTTAGCAATCGATAAAGACGTAACGTAATTGCTTATAAATATCTTTATTATTGAATTTTTTAAATTAATCTGAGCTCTTTTTTATTCCAAGCTCATTTTTTAAACCGTGTAGTATATCAGCTTAATAGGAAACGCTACGTCGAAGTGACATGCAAAATTCTCATACAAAACACAGAAAAACGACGTTTCGTAGTACCCTGTTTCCTCCTTCAGTTCTGAACCAATTTTTATTACTTTTTCAGCATCGGTTAAAGAAAGAGATTTTCTAGGTATATTTGATTTTTTTAAACCAGCCATCTTTAATGTTTCTGAAGACGCCTTAAAACGAGTGATTTCTTTAAATTTTAAAGGCTCCTGGTTATTAAATAAATGACTTAATGCAAAAAAATCAAACATGCAGACATAGAAAATCTCTTTCTCAAAACGATGCTGAAAAAGTTATAAAAATTGGTCTAGTTCTGAAGGAGGAAACAGGGGACTACGAAACGTCGTTTTTCTGTGTTTTGTATGAGAATTTTGCGTGCCACGTCGACGTACTGTTTCCTCTTAAAGAATATTACCAACTTCTCTCTTCCCTTGGGTGTCGTAAAAGGCGACTAACGGACTAAAGACTACACATACAGCCAACAGCATAAAGCGGCGATGGGGTCACCACCTATCACGCTGAGCAGATGTTTTTTTATGACGACCTCCGTGGTCGAGTGGTTAGCACGCCAGGTCTGGTGCCGCGCCATCTCTGAAGTCCTGGGTTTAATTTCCTGTTTTGTCAATTTAAGGAAAAACTGTTTTTCTAAATTGATTTCAGGTCTGGGTGTTTTTTCTATGTTTATGTTGTATTTATCCGATAACTGGGGCTGCCGCGCGATCTCAAAAACTGACTTATATCTTAACGAACTTCAAAGCAAAATCAATCATATTGATATTTAAAATTAGAACAATTCTGCTTTGAAGTTTCACACCTTGTAATTTGATTAGAGCAATGTTTTCATTCTGCGAAATGTACAAAACCATCACGCGCTTGTGTTAAAAATTAAAATTTACTTTTTTAAGATGGAATATCAATACAAATATTTTCATATAAGAATTATTGTTTCATGCGTAAAATTAAGAAAGTTGTCGAAAAATTTGTTTTTAGAAGTCATTAGATTAATGTATTGTTTGTTATTGTTTATAATCAAAATCTTTGGGAATATATACATTTATTTACGACTGTATTACTATTTAAACATCACAATATCAAAAAACTCATGGTTATTCTATCCATGTTGGCACTTCAGACCGATCTCTTTGACTAAACGTTTGACATTCTAATTTCAAATTATAGGTTTTATTCACAAATTATTACAACGTAGAACCTGCCAGTGCACTAACATAGCATAGACTCCACAGTACCTAGTACCATAGCTAACATTGGTTAGTGATTCAATCCATAAAGTTCATAACGAGTAGGGACCTAAGGTTCTCCGGTGTTTGTTTAGCACAGTGTACATAAAGCTATGTTGATATTACTCGTGTGTGGTATGGTAGTACATAATTTCGTGCTTTTCGAGATGACTGGCTAGTCGGATTTTCCTATCTAGACGTGTCAAAGGAACCGTACGAGATTGCATTCTCGCTATTGCTTTAAAGTTGTACGAACGAAATCTGTCGTGCTATAATGTTTGAAGGTGGGGCAGCAGCTAGCGGTTTTCAGTTCAAATTATTAATCTGTATATTCTGTTCAAATACATAATATATACATACATATATAATCTCGACAATTATTCCCGAAAGGAGGCAATGAGGAGAGCAAAAGCAGTCCTCTACCATAGTCCACCTTTCACCAAATAGCGATTGCACATGTGCTGAACGTGACAGGTGGTGAGCCCATCGCCGATCTATGCTGCTAGATGTATGTGCAGTCTCCATTAGTGGTCTTTTACGACACCCAAGGGAAGAGAGGGGATGGTAGTATTATTTCACCGCTAAGCGACATGATTACATAAATAAATAATCTGTATAAAAAATATCCTAATACCTTTTGCAAAGCAGGTTTTGCCCTCGGTGTCGCCCGCGTCTATGGGCTGCGTTGCGTTAGCCGTGCACTATCCGGGCAGACCGTATGCGCCAATAAAAAATTACGATTTATAAAATAAGTGACGTAAATTAAAAACCTGTAACTTTCATAACACAACAATCTCTATCTTATCTTATCTACCTCAAACTTTATAAGCTTAGCTAAGATAATGGAAGCCGTAAACTTTAAGACTCAAAATAAAACTTTTAACAACTATCAGCACACTAATCAAGAAATATTGGCTTACAACTCTTGTGACAAGTAGTTCCAACGTAACTATTTACCCTTTTCATTTCAAATGTATTCCGTTCAAATGTGTACCTCAATAGGGAATAAATACAACAAATTACGGGTCCCACCTACGTGAATCCACTACAGTGACTTGTACCGTAAGGACGAAGCGACATTCGATTTTCTATCTTGAGGTCAGCGGACGCAACGAGATTGCGATTTAAATTGAAATATACGGGAACAAATCGGTTGTTGCATGCAAATATTCTTTATTCATTATTGTCAATACTTTTAAAATGATGGAGATAATAAGTATAGAGTCCTGGAACTTGGCCATTAAGTGCAAAAAAGCACTATTTAATGAGATTACTAAACACCCTGTTTTTATAGACATACTAGCGGCCGCTCGCAGTGGTTCCCGTCCCCGTGGGAATATCTGGATAAAAAGTATCCTTTGTGTTAAACCAAGTTAAAAACTATCTGTTTGCCGAATTTCATCCAAATCCATTCAGTAGTTTTTACGTGTTTATACTTACAAACTTTTGCGTTTATAATATTAGTAGGATCACAACAGAGAAAATTACTTAGCTCACTCTACTGGGCTTACCATCTGTCACGCTATGCACATGTGCAGTCGTGCATAGATTCATGATTATTATCTTTTTTTTTTATATATATAGTAGAAGGAGGCAAACGAGCAGGCGGGTCACCTGATGGAGAGCAATCTCCGCCGCCCATGGACACCCGCAACACCAAAGGAATCGCAGATGCGTTGCGGGCCTTTAAGGAAGGAATAAGTTTTAGGAAGGAAAAGGAATTGTGAGGGTGGAGGGGGGGGGGGGGGGCAAGAACCTCCGGAACCCTCACTGGCCGGACGAAACACAACAGCACCCAGTGCTATTATTTCACGCCGCGTATTAGTGAAAGGGTGGTATTACCCCGGTCGAATTTAGCACCACCCAGTGGTCACGTATCTCTCTATAATCTCTCTCGTATCTCAAAGGGTTAGTCAAAGATCAGGTAATAAGAAAACAGTCCACTGCTACAGTCTACGTTTCACCATACAATGTGCACATGTGCTCAGCGTGACAGGTAATGAGCCTGTTGCCGCTCCATGGTGTTAAAGGTGTCTTTGGTCCGTTAGTCGCCTTTTACGACACCCAAGGGTAGAGATGGGGCGGTAGTATTCTATAGAGGCTTGTGTTTAAACGCCTACCAGAAATGTATCAATTTTGGTTTAAATTGGTTTATTGGTTTACGCTCACTTACACCAATTATCTAGCCCAAGTTAAGTCTGGTAATATGGTTAAACTAGATAACGGATAAACATACATATTTATTGATTTATTTATTTTATTTATTTATTGTTTTAGGATAGCTAACAGCTTATAAAAAGTAAATAATTACAAAAATAGAAACAAAAAGCTATTGATAAGCTACCACATATAGACATCAAAAAGATTCTTAACCATAAAAACAATAATCGGTTTCACAGTCTTCTTAATTACCTAATATTAAAATTTCTATGTAAGTACTTTATGAAATTTTTAAATAACTTAAACATGTATTCTTATGTAACATTATCAGCGAGTTCAATTATTACCTTTCGTATACTATTAATAGTATCGTAGAAAAGGTCTATATCGCTTTCTATAGCTTTGTTAATAGTCGTACAGACCCTAATGAGGAAACTGTTCTGTCTATAGTTGGTGCTGTAAGACTGAATGCTAAATGGTTTGTAGGAGCTATGACGGAGTGATCTTGTGGGTATTTTAAAATTGATTTTACTTAACAGACTGGGGCAGTCCGCTAAGCCTCTAATCACCCTGAGAAGCAATGTTACATCAGCAATGTGCCGTCTAATAAATAGGGGTAAGATATGAAACTTTGCACAACGTTGTTCATATGACATTTTTGGTATTTTAAATTTATAGTTAAGAAAACGTGTAAACTTTCTTTGAATTCTCTCAATTCTTGTGACATAAGTTTCGTACGAGGGGTTCCATATAGAACAAGCGTACTCAAGGAGACTACGGACGTAGGCACAATAAAAAATATTTTCATCCCCCCATCTCGGAAAGAGTATTTTTTTGAATTTAGAACATCGTGTGCACTAAGTTTGTGAATTCAAAACACCATTAAACCCTCGGACCAAATATTACATGGACAGAGTCTTACGACGTTGCCGCTTTTACATACGTGTATCAAAGTAAAGTATTTGTTTCTCTGTCTGTATGACTGTAGTGTGATATGAGTAAAAGAGATAGTTAATGTACGTTTGGCAACGACGCACTGTCGGTGTGAGACGTGTCATTTCATGACCGACTACTAGGTCAAAACATTGCTGGATTGTGCGAAATAATAGTAAAATATTAAGAAATCTTAGTGTTTGTGTTATTTGTGTAATATACAATTGACATAATGTCTTGTTCTGCTGTTTATTGTTCGTCAAGAACAACAAAAGGAGGTGTGAGGGACCAGGAATTATCATTTCATACGTTAGTGATTTCTCATAATATGTATGCTTTACTATGAGTTTTTTAATAATTAAAACGGCAAAGCATTAATTTTTGCTAATTCTAAATCATACTATATCGTACACTATTCATAAGAATCAGGTTTTAAACCTTAATTAAATGTAATTTAAAGGCTTTGTTTTTGGCATAATGATTAGTGATGTACGTATTTGTGTATCGAAGCTTTATCGATATTATTAGTATTCTTTTTATTATTCTTTTTTTAGGTTTCCAAAATGCCCGGAAATAAGACGTGAATGGGTTAAAGCTATTAGACGTGATAACTGAGAGCCTACAAAATATTCAAGGCTCTGTTTCAAACATTTTGAAAAATCTTTTTTTACAGTAAAAATTTTAGCCTTAGTTCAAAATTGAATCTTAATAATATGGGCGGGAATATGAATAGTAAAAAGTATTGCTCTTCACTTTACTACACAAATTATTATTTTTTATTTGTTTTTTATAATAGAAGGAGGCAAACGAGCAGGCGGGTCACCTGATGGAGAGTAATCTCCGCCGCCCATAGACACCCGCAACACCAGAGGAATCGCAGATGCGTTGCCGGCATTTAAGGAAGGAATAGGAATTGTGAGCGGGGAGGGGGGAGGCCTCCGGAACCCTCACTGCACGAACGAAACACAACAGCACCAAGGGCTATTATTTCACACCGGATATTAGGGTGTTACCAGACCAATCGATCGATCGTCGATCGATGGTAGAATGGATTAGTCGACGTCGATCGATGTAGATCGACAATCGACCGGTAAAATGGATTGGGTGTTAAATCGAGCTGTTTGATTAGACGCACCGGCCGCTTCACTTTTCTGAGTGGTAGAGCCACGCTGCGTTGCAGCACGCATTGGGCCGGCTCGCCCGGCGTAATACCACCCTCTCTAATATTCGGCGTGAAATAATGGCACTTGGTGCTGTTGTTTCGTACGACTAGTGAGGGTTCCGGAGGCCCCTTCCCCCCCCCCCCTCCTCCCAATTCCTATTCCTTCCTTAAACCTATTCCTTCCATAAAGGCCGGCAACGCGTCTGCGATTCCTCTGGTTTTGCGGGTGGGTGTCCATGGGCGTCGGTGATTACTCTCCATCAGGTGACCCGCCTTTTCGTTTGCCTCCCTCTTTTATAAAAAAAAAAATATATTTCGTGCCCATGGATAATAATCGTAATATTAGATAATGTTTATGTTGATAATAATGAGTGATGATAATATGAACGTTTAAATACTAAATGATATTCCCCCAAACACCTTGGGAAGCACTTTAGATTAAGCAACACCGAAAAAGGGGGGAAGGGGAGGGGGAGGGCGGGCCAAAGTGCGAAAATGCATAGTTTTCAAGATATTTTTATTTTGAGGTTAAGGTTATTTTTAGGAAAAAAAAACAAATATTCTACTAAGTTACCATTACCGTAACTACCCCCTCCATCCCCCTCCTCTCTACCTCCCTCGAAACTACTAACCTCGAAATTCATGACAATCGCTACGCAAGAAAAAAACAAAAACAAAAACCGCTGCTTAAAATGTCATTTGGATAAAATAAGCGATCGTTGGCTTTAAAAAACGGCCGCATCCAGATTCTTCTGCGTTTGCGTCTCCGTAATAATAGTACGAGCAACATCGTACTGGCCAAGAACAACGAGTCCTTTTCTGAATACATTTCGCTGATGGAATTTAGCCAGGGTTAATCGATCAACGCCGACCGGCCGTCGATCGATGGGTTAGACGAACGGTATCCGTCGATTGATTAAAGCTACCACACCTATCGATCAACGTCGACCGACCGTCGTCGGACGATTGGTTAGTAAACCGGTAGGTATCCGTCGATCGATTAAAGCTACCAGACCAGTCGATCAACTTCGATCGACGTTGATCGATGCCGTCGATCGACGATCGATCGATTGGTCGGGTAACACCCTTAGTGAGAGGGTGGTATTTACGCCGGGCGAGCCGGCCCAGCGTGCCCGGCGTGCTGCAACGCAGCGTGGCTCTACCACTCAGTCAGTGTCACTCATTTAGCACCACCCAAGGGTCACGTGTAGGGTCTAAACGGTAAACCTACGGACGTGAGTAACTTTAACCCCCAATTATAATAACGAACTAGGTACACACCACATTAAAGTGATTATATCGATATACTAGTCACATCTTTAGTCACGCACACATGTACAGATAGAAAGCTGCACACTAACAAAATACGGACATGCTAAAAATCCAAAGACTCTGTCCATTGTGATATTTGGTCCGAGATTAAACCTATTTACTTCTCCCTCCATAGTGCCGAATTTATCATACAACCTTTTTTAATTTGTTAAAAACTCAGACTCGGAACCTTTTTGGTGTAGTTAATTTATTTTAATTTGCTTATTCATTTCCTCGTTGAGGTGGGATGAAAAGTTACGTGTTGCACTCGAGTGCAAAGATTTTTCACCTCGTGCTCTTTTGATTCCCTCGGTAACGCTCAGGATTCTAATTTTTGAATCACTCGCTACGCTCGTAATTCAATTTTAAAATCCTTCGCTTGCTCGGTCATCAAAATTGAGCACGCGGTTAAAAAGCAAGTTTGCACTCTTGTATAACAAATAACTATTATTGTTTTCATTTGCTTAAATGGCTTAGAAACACGCATAACGAAACCTAGAGCGCGAGATGCCCTAGACAATATTAACATATAAAAACACTTAGAACCGAAATCATTTCAGAAAAACAGTTTTGTCTAAATTGACCCGACCGGGAATTGAACCCGGGACCTCAGAGATTTCGCGACACCAGACCCGGCGAGCTAACCACGCGACCACTGAGGTCGTCAAAAAAATCACTACCAATAAAATTCGGAACGCTTACCAAAACGGATAAATGATCACCAAATTGTGTTTCCTAAAATATTATGAAAAGGAAAGAATTTATATTTTTTTAAATGCCTTAAAAATATCGCCTTAAAAAATTTACAACACAATCGCTACGCTGCGCTTCCCGATTGTCTTAAATTTCTAACCTATCACGTGTTGGAGTGATCTATCAGGAGTAGGGCAGCTAGTATTTCTGTTGTTCAATAAAAAAAATAACCTCGATTATGCTTTATAAAACTATATGACGACTTCTTGGCGGGAAAGTGAAGCGTCATGTCTGCAGTTTTGTATAATTTTCTATATATTCTATATAATTTATGTTTTGTCGAATATTAATGTGAAATAATGGTGGATTATTTACTGTTAAGTGTTCGTGAACGTGCATGAGTGTTAGCAAATAAAACAAAACAGTGCAACATCACTTTTCAAATTCTCTCAAGAAGTCCGTGTGAGACCTCAATAAAGTCCCAAAGCTTTATGGAGTCTTGAGGGGTTTGGGGGAAAATCATTTACCATTAAACGATCATTATCACTCATTAACATCCACTTAATGTAAAGAAAATAATAATTACTATTAAAAACTTGACACTATATATATTATATATGTGCTGATCGCACGAAACCATTATTTAAAAGAAAAAAAACTATGCGTTTTAAAGTATGTTTTTATTATGATAATTTATGTAAGACATTATTTAGTGATCATTATATATCCATTTTGGGAAGCAAAATGAATATTAGTACAATATTATGCAATTATTGTGATGTGTGTTTATTTATTTTGGATCATAACATAGTATATTATAGGATCCTTTTTATAAAGGCATATTTTTTTTGGAGTCATTTAATTTATTTTGTACATGGGCGTCTAAAAATATTTCTGGTGAGCGTTTAAATTTATACCCTTCTAAAAATGAGCTGACACCACACAGCTCCACAGGCGATTACAAAGTAAAAAATAACAATATGACGTCCTTTCAAAATATTCCCATAAGCGCAGTTGTTCACCACCAAAGGTTTTCCGGAATGTCACCTAACTCCCAACAAGCGCGGCCTTCCCAACTTCTACTCGTATTTGTGAATGACAGCGATGCGAATACCGGAACCATTTTCTCCGTACGTGTTCGAACTCCGATAACGTACTGTGGACGACACAGTCGCCGTGACACCTCTATAGGAGTGCGCGCCTAATACATTGGTTATAACCATTGAAGTATTATGACTAGAGACAGACAAAGGGTATTAGTAAAATGGTGTGGGACCTGAGCACACCGCGAATGATGCTGCCGCGTATGAGCTATGTCATCTATGTGGTAGCCTCTCATGAAAAGAATACTACATTATACTTATACATACTTATAATCATGACTATTATCCCTGAGGGGTTAGTCAGAGACAAGGCAATGAGGACTGCAATAGTCCACTTTTCACCAAATATTGACTGCACATGTGCTAAGTTCCGGGCAGGTGGTGAGCCCATCGCCACTCTATGCTGTTATATGCATGTGCAGTCTTTAGTCCGTTAGTCGCCACTTACGACACCCACGGAAAGAGAGGGGGTGGTTTAGTATTCTTTCACTGCTACGCGATACGGTTAAAGTATACTACTTATACCTATCTCTTCTATTGGGTGTCGTAAAAGACGACTAACGAAATAAATACTGCACATACATTCAACAGCATAGAGCGGCGATGGGCTCACCACCTGTCATGCTGAGCATTTATGCAGTTATTTTTGGTGAAACGTGCGGACTATGGTGGAGGACTGATTTTGCGGTCCTCTCTACTTAGACTTTGTGCTACCAAGCTGTTGCCAAATGAGTAAAGAACTGTTGCAATGCGTTTGCGGCCCATGAACCGCAACTCAGTGCGCAAAAGATAGGTTCCCTGTGTCGTCTATAGTTATCACAATTTCTCCATGCTTATAATGGGCACGCATTGCCGCTTCTGTAGGAGGATAATGGTAGGTCATAATACGCGTGTGTTTAAGATAAGGTACTTCACATTACTATGGAATATTAACCGTTTGCGCCTTCTTAGTTATGGAGCGGTAACCCTGATCTACACCCCACTCTGTCAGGAAACTTTGGTAAATAGTCAGTAGTAATACTCTTAGTCAAATGTTTTATGTACATTTACATTATTATTCTAACTGTTCTGAATATCGCCTTACTTCAAATCGCCCAGGTACTTAGCGGTTGAATGGTAGAGAACGCCTTGTGGTGTTAAGTCCGCCTTTATAAATAAGCTATAAGCCTAAATTCTGATTTTGCATCTCATCTATCCCGCTCGCACAATTAGTGCATGAGGTCACGCGGACTGAGGCATGCACTGAGCGGGGGCGATAGGTCGGCGGGAGAGCGAATGGTTCTATTAGCAGGATACCTAGTTCATTTTTTTACGGTACGGTCTTAGATTAAAACAAAAAGGGAAGATACGGCATGCTCCTACTTGTAGTCATTCAAAATATAGTCCTATCCTACTCAACTACTTAAGCAAATACTCACACACGCACACCTATAAAGTTTAAATCGAGCGAGCGAGACAAAGCGGTAAGTTTCAACGTCAGCGCGAGGGAGTCAGCGAGTAGCGCGTTGGCGTCTCGGTCGCTTCGCAACAGACGAGTACGTATGACCGATTCCGACGCCACTGCGGAGTAGCCTCTTACTCTTTTTCACACAGTAGAATATCCGCGATAGTGCGATGTAGCCTTTCGCTCGGCAAATTGTGACTGAAGTGAAATTGTGACTGAAGTGAAATTGTGCCTTCAGGCACAGAATAAATAATAGTACTAATTTTGGCGGCTCACTCACGAGACGCTAATGCCGTATCTTCCCTTTTTGTTTTTATCTAAGGGTACGGTATATAAAATGTAAAGTATGCGTAGAAAGCATTTAATACTTTTGACGACCTCTGCCGGGTCTGGCATCGCACCATCTCTGAAGTCCCGGATTCAATTCCCGGATAAATTTTGAAGATAGATTTCCGAATTGTTTTTCTAAATTGATTTCGGGTTTGGGTGTTTTCTATGTTTATGTATATTTATCCGTTATCTAGTATCACCGTATTAACGAGTTTCAAAAGAAGCTTATCTTGGGATAAGTAATTGGTGTAAGCGTAAATAAAATTTATTTATTATTTATAATCCCCGTCTAAATGTTAGTTTATTAAATCGCGTAAGTTTAATTGTGTATAAGTATACTGTTTGCACATTATTTACAAAACAATACACAACATACTATTAATTATACATCATACCAATGAACAATTATTAATGAAAACTAATTAACAGAGGCTTGCAAATCGGTCCAGACCAAACCACAGCATCGAAAATGTGGCGATGTTTTCACCCACATCAAGTTCGGCGAAATATCAATTAATACTAACATTATTGTTCCGACTAATGAAGCTTATTGTAAATGTGGATGTGTATGAGTTGGTTTGTCTTTCAAGTCAAAACTATTTTCTTATTTATTTATTCCAGAAAAGCTTATAATTTAACATAATAAAAGTCTGCCAAACGGCGCATGCAGTTTATCGGCAGCAGTTCTCGTTGGATAACAAAATCAAACTCACATGCGTACGGTCTACAGCCGTGCGATTCTCTAAGCTAAAGCCTTGATAGCTGCGGCTGCCGCAGCGCTGAGAAATGACTCTGTCTCTTTCATATTCATAGAATTGGAAAGAGACAGCAGATCACAGCCATGCGCGCAGCGTCTATGTGTCGCTTAGAGAATCGCATAGCAGCGCTCATCAGCACACCACCCTATTCAACGCTTTATTTACTTACACCGGCTTAGAGCTCTTCAGAGCATAATGTACAAAACGCAAAATGTACACTACACACAAAATGTACAAATCGCATAATGAACAAGTAAGCGCACGTTCATAGGCAAAAACAGAAACTTATCTGACTTCTTAGTTGATATTATTTAGGACGTGACTTAGTTGCATTTAGATATACTTACGTAGATAAAAAAGCCTTTGCATGGGCGTCGCCGTGAATAAAGCCTTAGGCTTACTTGTTCATTTTGCGATTTGTACATTTTGCGTGTAGTGCACATTTTACGTTTTGCACATTCTGAGTATTGTACATTTTGCGATAAGTACATTTTGCGTGTAGTGTACGTTTTGCGTTTTGTACATTATGCTCCGAAGGAGCTTAGAGGATCCATTGATGTCTACGGTACGGTACGCTACGGTCTACGGTAGATATTCCTCGGCGAGCTCGCACGGCTGCCAAAAAATCTTGCTTCTTCTTGCGCTGAGTGAACCTCACAATTATGTTCGGGGTTATGCTGTTGTCAGGTGGGGTTGCGGTGTAAGATAATGAAGACTTATTACTTGAACGTAATATTGAAAATGTAGTAGGTAGTAGTAGCCTCAACCCCATGCGCTGGCGACCGCACATTAAACTTATTTTTTTGTCATACTGAGCAACGGGTTATTTTTAAACGGTTTTATTTAGCTTGACCTGATTGTTGTTGTTGATGTTGGGTCAAATTTAGTAGGTACTTAAAATTTAACCCCCTTCCTGTTGACCGATTGATCTGAAATTTGATACACACCTTTAGTTCTGATGACAATACACTCGTGTATATTCAGTATCATTGTAAATCCAAAATGACCGCCTCCACAAAATGGTGGATTATTTTTTTTTGTTCAACCACCTACTAGTATATAGTGTATCAAATGCTTTCATTTGATAGAAGCCCTTTGGCTTGACTAGTAGTATACAGAAAAATAAAAAAATAAAAACTTGAAAAAAAAAGTAAGTCAAACTTTCGAGTTAAACGGTTTTTTTGTGAAAATGAGGCAAACGAGCAGGCTGGTCACCTGATGGGAAGTAATCACAGCCGCCCATGGACATCCACAAAACCAGGGGAGTCTCAGATGCGTTGTTGACCTTGGGGAAGGAGTAGCTGTGAGGTAGGTGTAGGTATTATAAAGGATGCCCTTCCACCCAAACCCTTACATTTGATACCCATATGGAGGTGGTTGAACAAAAAAAATGTAATGTAAATGAAAAAAAAATGTAACGTAGAGATGGGCTTCCGGTAATTTCACTCACCGGACGAAACATAACAGCAACAATTTATATTATTTTACTCCTATTAAATTAAATTACCTAATTTTTAATTAAATTTAATTATTTATCTAACAAAATTAAATTGTAATTTTTAATTAATTTTACCGTGTCGCGTAGCGGTGAAACAATACTACCACCCCCCTCCCTTCTTCTCTTGTGTGTTGTGAAAGGCGACTAACGGACTAAAGACTGCACATACATCCAACAGCATAAAACGCCGATGGGCTCACCACCTGTCACGCTGAGCATGTGACAGGTGGTCGCTATTTGGTGAAAAGTGGACTATGGCAGGACTGCTTTTGCAATCTTCATTGCCTAGTCTCTGACTAACCCGTCGGGGATAATAGTCGTGATTATATGTTGGGGGAAAAAGTCTTTACGCATATAGTATGTATGAACTTGTAATAATTTCTCTTTTGCTATATACTATTTGTATCTGGCTGGTTTTGGTATCATTAAAAGTTTTAATTGTAAAGTGAAGCGTCATGTCTGCAGTTTTGTCTTATGTTCTATAATTTGTGTTTTTTCGAATATAATGTGAAATAGTGGTGGATTATTAGCCGTTAAGTGTTCGTGAACGTGCATGAGTGTTGGCAAATAAAACAAAGCAGTGCAACATCACTTTTCAAATTCTCTCAAGAAGTCCGTGTGATATATCAATAAAGTATCACAGCTTTATTGAGTCTCGAGGGGTTTGGTGGAATATCATTTACCATTAAACGTTCATTATCACCACAGATAAAATTATCACTCATTATCTACTTATTGCAAAGAAAATAATTACTATTATAATATCTTACTTCATCGTCATCATACTCAATATCTTACTTGACACTGGATAAATCTGCTGATCGCACGAAGCCATAATTAAGAGGAAAAACAAGAAGATAGTTCCAAATTCAAATTAGGAAAAAGAGTGATTTTCATTTGTTTTTCTTATTGTCAAGATGAGTGAATCTAATGAAGAAATTCGACACATTTAAAAATTTTACTATAAAAAAGGTAAAAAAACAACTCAGGCCGCGAAAAAAATTTTGCGATGTTTATGTAATGGACCTAGTGCAGTGTCTGTGAGAGTAGCACAAATTAGGGTTAAGCCTTTTAATCCGGAAATTTTGATGTCAAAGATGCACGTCGCTCTGGTCGCCCTTTTACGGATAAAATTAATGCCATTTTCGAAAAAGTGGAGCAAGATCGGCATATCAGTAGTTACGACGTTGCTGAAGAACTGGGAATTGACCACAAAACAGTTGTGGCGCATTTGAAAAAAACTGAGTACACAAAAAAGCTCGATATTTTGGTACCTCACGAGCTCACTGAAAGAAACCTAATAAACCGTATACTCATTTGTGATTCTTTATAACGACGTAATTAAACTGAACCATTTTTAAAGAAGCTGATAACTGGTGATGAAAGGTGGATCACGTTCGTCAGGAACGTGCGAAGAAGGTCGTAGTCAAAGGCCGGTCAGGCTTCACAGACTGTGGCGAAACCCGGGTTTACTCGCAACAAGGTGATGCTGTGTGTGTGGTGGGATTGGAAGGGCATTATTCATTATGAGCTATTACCACCAGGCAGGACCATCGATTCTGAACTCTACTGCGAACAATTGATGAGATTAAAGCAAGAAGTTGAGAAAAAGCGGCGGGAATTAATCAGCAGAAGGGGTGTGATTTTTCATCACAATAACGCTAGACCTCACACATCTTTAGCCACTCAGAAAAAATTAAGAAAGTTGGGCTGGGAGATGTTGATGCATCCGCCATATAGTCCTGACCTTGCACCTTCAGATTTCCACCTGTTTCGGTCTCTTCAGAATTATTTAGGCAGTGTCAGGTTAACATCACAAGAGGACTGCCAAAACCACTTGTCGCGGTGTTAGCCCCAAAATTTCTATAGCAATGGGATCATTGTCCCTACAAGATGGCAAAAAGTTATCGAACAAAATGGCACCTACATACCTACTTTAGTTAAATGTAAATAAACTATATTAATATATTTTTTTTAATTTTCTTATAAAATGCGAAGAAACTTTTTCCCCAACCTAATATCTTAGAATAATAACGCTATAGAAAGATAGTCTTCATACAAGCGCTCTGTCAAAAATGAAGCACTAAACCGATTCACAGACGCGTGACGTGCGCGCATGGCCGTGATCTGCTGTCTCTTTCCAATTCTATGAATATGAAAGAGAGCACTGCGCAGGCTGCTGCTACCGAGGCTTTAACTTAGAGAATCACACTGCAGTACGTTTATATTTTGACCTAATTAACTACAAGATACTATGAAATACTGAAAGCTTACCTGTGAAAAGTGATGTTATTACACTTCTTTTGTTCTCATTAGGGCTACTTCTCATTAGGGCTACTTCTCATTAGGGCTACTTCTCATTTGGGCTACTTCTCATTAGGGCTACTTCTCATTAGGGCTACTTCTCATTATGGCTACTTCTCATTAGGGCTACTTCTCAAAATTTGGGAATGTTTATTGAAATAAGTACTGGCTTTATGTATATAAACATGTTTATTCATTTGCAAGAGGTCAATGACATTATTTTAAGAATAAATCAACATTGATTGAACCAATGTAATAGGTAAGTATACAATATTATAAGTATTATTACTTTAGTCTGGTTTGAAACTAACATTTATTTATTTATAACATACAGAAATCAATAGTTAAAGGATAGGTAAACATTACAAGGTGTCACATCTTTTAATTAAATTTGACTAAAAGAAAAAAAACAAGACAGGTTAAAAAAATAACACACACTACGGTCATTTCCCGGAATGGCAGACAGAGACCACATTTGCTACGATCATAACACATTTATTTTGCTTCACGGACTCTCATAAACTTAGATGAATGATTGGGTCTCGCTACGCTCGGCTAGATACCTGCATCGTACTTGTCAAATGCGGCAACAAATACTACGCCGAAATCGGCATACCCGAATTTTTAAATAAATGTTGGGTATAATTCAAAATAAAATGCCAGTTTGCGTAACAAAACCGTGTAAAAATAATACTACAAAAAATAAGAAGAATAGAAGAATCCTTGCAAATGGTCATAGATGAGTTGCCGCATTTACGGAGCTGTGATTTTTAGATAGGGCGGTATCTAGTCGATCGCAGCCAGGCCCATCATTCATCTAAGCTCATAACATTCTTCATACAGAATGTGCGTCTGTTTGTGATACTCTCATTAACGAGACTTTAATTTATTTGATTCTAAACAAAATTTACTCTAATCCAATAGAACCAATAACCACGCAATTGTGGTGTATCAAACATTTCTATGTAATAAACGCTACAAACCACAACCGTCATCTGTACTTAATGTAACCATAGACCTACTATCGCGCAGACAAACCAGCCTAATGACGTCATAAACTGAACTGACTTTGGGTACGCTCCGTCAACTAACGTCGTGGGTATTAGCCCGATTATACAGAATTTCGTCTTCATTAGCTTGTCTTACTCCGTAGATCGGGGATTGAGAAGCTCCGGGAAAAACTCCACCGAAGCATTCCTTCATTTTGAGCCTGAGCAAGGCAAGGAAAATGAAGTAGGATTTGAAGAAATAGAAACGTTGAAAAAATTTGCAGTTAATTAATAAGATAACTAGTTCCTCAGTGGTTAAGGATTCCGGGCGAAGCGCGCGGCCTTATCGACACTTACCATCAGGTGAGATGAAAGCCAAGCGCTTCCCCGTTGTTGATAAAAAAAGTAGTTTTTTCAACGTTTTACTATCTTTAAGGCAAGGTATTCCGAACGCTTCTCTCCCGCTCTCCCGACGGTACGAAGGTAAGTACGGGACGGGTGTATCATCGAAGCGGCGCGAATAGGCGCGTTTTTATAGGTTTTTTCCTATATAAGAAAAAACAAGTAAAATAAAAAATATGTGTTTTTGCATTCACTAGATAACGAAAAGTTTCTACTGTTGGTAAAAAAATTAAGGCATTTATTAAAGTATTATCTGACTTACAGCTCTTATATAATTTTGACTGAGCTATATTTGGATTTTTCTATCGAGTGAAGTAATAAACCAATCATATTTCTGTATTTAAGAGCCATTACATAAATATGTTCAACTATATTTTAAATGAATTTTAGAACTGTTTGTTTTATATTGGTGGCGGTGCAATCAATCGAAATTGTTAAAAACGGGAAAACGCCTTAAGCGTTATTAACGCAAAAAAAACATAAAACATTATAAAACATAGATTTTTATCCTCGCACAGCTAGCAGCATAAGACTGAAAATACGTTCAAAGGCATCAGTGTGGTGATACATTTTTGTATGTGTGCTGCTTCACATCGAACCGTAAATAAAACAATTTACCCCTACCACCGGTTTAAACGGCCGTTAATATTATACCACTCTTTTTAGAGTCCCCACCGAACAACATCAGCTGTGTCCGATTTTTATCTTTTAATAGGTCGTTACATTCGGATTACCTTTTCGCTGTAACGCTAAACTATCTCGTTCATCAAAAAGTGTTACCATAATCCATTGGGTCCTTCAAACGAGGCGTGAAGAAGCACTTTGTAGGCCGGCAGAGTGAGGATGACTGATGCTACGTATCTTACGCTGCACCAGTTGTCCTCGCGCCTGGACCTCATTTCCACTTAACATCAGGTGGAGTGGGGTCATTTGCCGGGCTTGGTATTAAAAAAAAAAAAAATTGACAAATTATTAAAGTGTAAAATCGTTCTTTCGTTTAAAACAGAATATGTAACTTGTCCTAAAAGCTTAAGGAAAAATCCAATTATAGATAGATTGGGAGAACGCTTTTCACATAAATCACCTAACAAATGACTTAGGGTGGATTCGACCAAACTGGAATAAGGTCTTATACCTAGATTAAACGCCAAATTTGTATAGACTAATCTCGGAGTAAGTCTTATTCCACTTTGGTCGAATCCACCATAAATCGATTACTGTGTAATCAATATTAAGAGGATTTACGCATTTCGGTTTCCCATACAAATTTCCAAGTCGAAATTTTTAAAAACCAGTAGTCCAATTTTGATGAAACTCGGCATGCTGAAGTAAAATATAGATATCTAAATAGTTTGTTGAAAACATTTCCAAAAAACGTTTATTTAACTGAGTTATTGCGATTTTAAACTTTCTATGGTGGACTTTAAATCGCAATAACTCAGCCAAATAAACCTTTTTTTTTTCAAATGTTATCAACAAACTATTTAGATCCCTGTATTTTACTTTAGCATGCAAAGTTTCACTAAAATTGACTTATTGGTCTTTAAAAATTTCGACTTGATAAATTGTATGGGAAACAGAAATGCGCAAACCCTCTTAATACGAAAGTAGTTGTCTGTAAGATTTTTATAAGTCTATATAAATATTTTTATGCGCACATGACATAATTTGATGGCAAACAATTTTATAGGCAACAAATATAAATTAGGCACTGCCTTAATGAGAGCCGTCCAATCAGGCTCGACGTTCTTCACGGAAAATATGCCCAATTAATTTGAGAATGATCTTGAAGGTCAGATTTGTGAAAGCTTAAGAAGATACACATTTCGGTGTCCCTTACAAACTTTCCGTTTTAAAATTGTACACAATAATAAGTCAAGAAAATTACAGAGAAAAAAATTAACGTCCCACTGCTGGGCACAGGCCTTCCCACATGGACAACACGTGGGGAGTTTGGGCCATAATCCCTTACGCTGGCCCTATGCGGGTTGAAGCGGTGACCCATCCAGCGACACGGCATTACGAAAGTTTATTTTTCATATATATCTTTCTAAAGAGCACACACACAGCCCTTAACTTTTGAGCACACACACAGCCCTTAACTTTTGAGCACACACACAGCCCTTAACTTTTGAGCACACACACAGCCCTTAACTTTTGAGCACACACACAGCCCTTAACTTTTTCAAAGGAAAAGAATAAGTATTCAAGACATCTGTTCCATTTGCATAAGTACGCACTGGAAAGAAAACAAAGTTAACTTGACTTTTAACCAAGCCCGCCGGAACGGTGTCGTGTCGTGTTACACACAATATTTTTCTTGGAGTTTTGCAAATATTTTTCTTAGAGTTTTTTTTTTTAAATTACATACCTACTTACATATAATCACGACTATTATCCCCGAAGGGTTAGTCAGAGACTAGGCAAAGAGGACAACAAAAGCAGTCCTCTTCTGTAGTTCACTTTTCACGGAATAGCGGCTGCACATGTGCTTAGCGTGACAGGTGGTGAGCCCATCGCCGCTGTATGCTGTCAGAAGTATGTGCAGTCTTTAGTCCGTTAGTCGCCTTTTAATTTCTTTCTTTCACCGCTACGCGACACGGTTAAAGTTTATTGCAAAATTGATAAAACAGTATTCGTAAAATGGTGGTGGAGATGTGTGGTGGCGGCTCATTAAACGATTTCAACCAACCGATCTCTTCTCTTGCGTGTCGTAAAAGGCGACTAACGGACTAAAGACTCCACATACATCCAACAGCATAGGCGGCGATGGCCACACCACCTATCACGCTGAACACGTGCGCAGATGTTATTTGATGAAATGTGGACTATGGCAGAGGACTGATCTTGCGGTACTCATTGCATAGTCTCTGTCTTATGACCACCAAAAAATTTTACTTATGAC
This sequence comes from Scoparia ambigualis, assembly GCA_963921215.1. Lineage (NCBI taxonomy): Eukaryota > Metazoa > Arthropoda > Insecta > Lepidoptera > Crambidae > Scoparia > Scoparia ambigualis. The sequence continues at coordinate 11,214,372 of OY992524.1, read as the reverse complement.
CCACAGACATCAAACTATTAAATCTCTTTGTTATGACCACACATCAAAAATAATATAATACTACGGTAGTACTATCAGCCTGGCGCACTCCGCGCTTTAGGTATGAAGCTACAAGTAGCCGACCGGACGGACGCCCGCGAACACCCTGCAGTTGTTAGAAGAGATAAGAGCTACGCGATAGTACGCGATAGAAAGAGAGGCAACTTCTAGGTAAATTAACCTGAAGGTATGGGAGCGGTGTGCGACCTGAATTGCACTTTATTGTGTCTTAGCAAGAGTCGCTATTTATTTAAATGACTTAGCGGAGTGAACCTTCTGTACTTGAACTATTATGTTTTCCATGGTACTATTATGCTCGACATTCACGGTCAGTTAAACTGATCAGTTTAACTGACGTACATCCAAAAACTGACCGTGACTGTGAAATCTTAAGTTGAAATTTTTTACTGACGACAACCCACGGATATTTCCGGGCGAACTGTAATCCGCTAGCTTCAGTGAGTGAGTGAGTGCGCGTGTTTACATCCGTTTGCCATCAGTCGGAGCCAGTGTTGCCAACTTAGCTACTTTATAGCTAGATCTAGCTATTTTTGGGAGCCAAGCAGCTAAACTTTTTAGCTACTTTTTCTAGCACTTTTCATGAGAAGTATAGAAGTACATTCGAGAAATCGTCTTTTTGAAGTTGTGATAAAAACGAGGCAGATTTTGGCCGATTTTTTGCCAATGTCGGGCAGATGTGCCATTTTTGAGATGGTCACACTGCCCTTCGATTGAGAAATGAGGCCAGTTTGAATCCTGTAAGTGGGGACCGTTTTAAATGATCAGTTGTTTTAACTGATCAGTACCCCTCAGGCCCCAAGCGGTCGCATGAGACCGCAACTACAAAAACACACTTGACTTTGTACCGTGTTTTCATAGACTTACAGACTACTTTAGTACGAACAAGTTTGATTATTTCGGTTCTGTGGTACATCTTATGTATCGTGATAGCAAAATATCGCATAGTCTATGCTCGATTCTGTCAAATTTGACGTTGACAGTTGCGCCAATTTTTTTGTTAAAAAAGTGCCACGAGTGAGTGGTTAACTGACCGTGAGTGTCTAGCTTTAGTTATTCTGTGACAATACATACAATCATCACGCCCGTTGCCCGGAAGGGTGGGCAGAGTCCACAGCTCTTCATTTACTACGATCGCGACTCTTTCTTCTGTTCTGTGATCGTATTATACTTGTTTTGCTTCAATTTCTCTTATAACTTTACATAATTTTTATAAATAAGCAACTTCTTTAAGATATTTAAAAAAATACTGCCTCTGGTTGTAAAGTATTTTTTAAACGTTTCAAGTCTTACAGTATGTTGAAGCGTTATTAACGCAAACACAGCAAATATTACGAAGCAACTACTTTTTAAATCCTCAATTCGGTCTTAATAATTTTTCCAATAGCAAATTCCGCCAATACTTAGTCAATAAACTACCCACACATTGAGCTACCGAGCCCATCTTACCTTATGGCCAGAAAACTAACGATTACTCTGCAATCAGGCTTTATAGCGGTATGGAGGCTTTACTCCGAGCCCGTGAGTGGGTCAAAGGAGCATTTATAGGTCAGTCGCCTACTAAGCGTTATCACTGCAAACTGTACTCGCTAGCAATGACTTTGTTTCATCGATACTGTAACATTGTTTATTTTATTTAAAATAATAAGTAAGTACAGAGGCAGAGGATTGCTTTTGCGGTCCTCATTGCCTAGTCTCTGACTAACCCTTCGGGGATAATAGTCGTGATTATATGTATGTATGAGTACTTGTTTTTTTTTTGCTAGATACTCTTTTGTATGTTGTTATCTTTGTCTTGTAATGGAAAATGTAACAGTGAGGGCTAATATTCTTATTAATGACAAATGGACTAAGCAACAACTCGGACACTTTAAATTCGGACACAGTGTCCGAATTGTCTCAATTTAATTATATTATTTTTTCACTGTCATTTCGGACACCAACTGCCCTTTTGTAATAGAGAGGTCATTTTCCAATTTGTATTTGACACTGTAAAAGAATAAAATATGGAGCCATGGAGCGATATTATGCTAAATTATAGGGCCTAGACACAAATACTCACGAAAAAAAATCACGAATATCGGATATCGACTAATTTTGCAGGCCAGTCCCGTTCATTAAGGCAAGAGAAAATTTCATTATGATTGGCTAATTCGTTATATTGCCTAAATGACGCTTGCACTCGAACGATCGTCAAAGAGCACAGCTATTGATTATGCCGACAGTATACACAATACAACACTCAGGCATACGATATTGTGAATATTTAAGTGAAACTTACGCTTGATTTTCAATGTGCCTACATTTTGGTGTGCAAAACAGATTAATAATGTAAGCAGTACTAAATCAGTTACTGTTGTGTTGTACGCAATGACATTCTAGAATGTCACTGGTTGTACAAAATATGATTTTTATTCAAACGGAACACTTTTTAATAGGAATATTTGCTGTTGATAAATAACACAGTTATATTACTATATAATTAATAGAAGCAAATAAACATATCAATAACAATAACAACCGGTCAAAAACCGGACCATTTCGTACATTCTCATCGTGTTACGCACTGTCCGTCGCAGTGAAACATTTGGTTACTGCTTCGGCAAATTTCACGTTTTCGCATGTTACAATATAAAGCTATCGCAATGAAATACACTTTACACATGATAGTGTAAGAAAAATGTATTTCTTATTATTTTGAATTGAAAAGACGATATACATTGGTCACTCGATTTTGGGTACTTTAAATTTGCCTAGTAATAACGGCTTTGCTGTTGCTGAACACAATAGTAGCAACCAGTTACAGAGTTCGATTCGGTTAGACTTCACTCCTGTTCAAGCATTCCAGGAGTGTTACTTTCGGTCATTCGAAAGTACTAGAAGTACGAACGAAGCTACTTGCTGTTTCGACATTAATATTATGGATAGTGGTAGGATTCTAATCAGTAATTAACCGACTGGATGTCGACTACAATAATACCTACCTATTTCTACCGCTACGCAGCATTGTTTTACAGTTCTGCTTTCCAGTGAAATTACAGGGCATAACATCAGGCTGGCTGTCACGTTGCAGGCTTAGTATCATACCTAGCCTACACTCTCCCACAGATGGGAAAGGTCCCCCCCTCAAAAATACCCCCCCCCCCCCCCAAATATCCCTCTCCCCCAAATCTTTCCTTATTCTTCTTAGGGTGCCTCTCCATCTAGTGAACGTTGGCAGTCAGCTCTGCATATTTGGACTTGTTTCTGGCAAGACGAAAGAGTACGACGTCATTCCAATTAACCAATCATTATCAGTTACAAGAACTCATATCTGTCGTGCTTAAGCACGTGACCCAGATATGCAACTTTTATTTGCTTGATAGTTTGCAAAAGCTTATGTTTCTGGCTGACCCGTATAAAACATTTTTCCTTCCATTCATCATTAAACTGAGCCACCTCATGCCAGTAAGGTACGGCATGTGGTAGTCAGTATCATAAAAATAAAACAAAACATGTAAATACATTTTCTGAGTGGTAGAGTCACGCTGCGTTGCAGCACGCATTGGGCCGGCTCACCCGGCGCTATACCACCCTCTAACTAATATCCGGCGTGAAATAATAGCACTTGGTGCAGTTGTGTTTTGTCCGGCCAGTGAAAGTTCCAGAGCCCCCCCCCCCTCCCTCACAATTCCTATTCCTTCCTAAAACCTATTCCTTCCTTAAAGCCGGCAACGCATCTGCGATTCCTTTCGTGTTTCGGGTGTCCATGGGCGTCGGAGATTACTCTCCTCCAGGTGACCTCGCCTACTCGTATGCCTCCTTCTATTAAAAAAAAAGGTAGGTAGATTAGATAAGTACTGAAAATGCGTTTTTTTAATGTATGTTATATTAAACTACAAGTTTTTTTAAATAGAAATAGCTGTCGCGATTTGAAGGAAGTCGTGGTAGGAGCCACACTACAGATGCGGTTAATTTACTTTAAGGTTGGTGTTGTGTGTATTCGAAATAGCTTATGAGGAATTCACTCTTTTAAAGAAGATATTTGTGTTTTTATTTATTTTGAATACCACGTCTGATGTTTCTTTCTTTATTTATTTATTTGTAAAAGGTACACTGACAGATTACTGTAATTTCAAGGGTGTTTACGCAAACGAAGTAGCGAGCGGGCCGCTATTATGAAATAAATAAATAAATATATAATTAAAAAATTAAGTAAGGTTAACGTTTTCAATAAAACCGTTTACTTAACTAAAAACTTTTTTGTTTTCAATAATTTTGTTTTTTTGACGTGACAACGTCTTATAAATTGGTTTGCCGGGTGACACTTCAAGAAACTGCGTTACGCTCCGCTCACGTTATGCGCTCACAATGAGAGCGAGTGAGAGGCACGCGTCCCTTCCACTCGGGCATGGTTAGCCCGCCTAAGAGCGAGAGAGACTATTATTTCATCCTTCTTCCTACTATACGAATGAATATTCACATTAAAATTATTTTACCACTCAAAGTCGTTGTCACGTAAAACTTTCGCCCGTATACCGACTTTACAGGCAACCAATTTTTTTTATAATTATCTGTTTATGTACTACTTAGTCAAGCCGACTCAAGCCCTTTCATTTGATATCCATATTGAGGTGGATGAACAAACATATGTAATACACCATTTTGTGGAGGCGGCCATTTTGGATTTACAATGATACTGATTAAACATAATTGTATTGTCATCAGAACTAAATGTGTGTACTAAATTTCAGATCAATCGGTCAACAGGAAGGGGGCATAATTTTTAATACTAAATTTGACCAAACATCAACAACATCAAGCAGGTCAAGCTAAATAAAACCATTTAAAAAATAAGTGTAAAAAGTGTGGTCACGTTTCGGATGTATATAGACAACCTTAATTCTCTTTGGGGACACACTAAACTAATTCTAAATTTTCACAACTAAAGCTAAGTTTGCAGCTGACCTACAGACAAAGTGTGAACGTGTTCTATAGGTTTTAAGTGAACCCACAGAACAAAAGAGAGCTGTAGTAAACCTAAACATACTTAAATCTATTGGTGGTCCGACGAGACTTATTTTAAACCATCAGATGCTTTGTACTCGACGCTTTTAGTGAATTTCCTCCGAAGCAGACGAGCAAAAGCGCTTTTCTATTCGCTTGATTTAAATGCAAATCCATTCTCGAAATCCCAACGGCTGCAAGAAACGGGGAACAATGCATTTAGTTTTCCACTAACCTAAATACTTCAGTCAAAGAGCTACTGCTCAGTAATAAAATATTTCGTTATGAAAACAAAGCTTTTTTATTTATTTTTATGCTTCAGTGCGGTTTGCATATTACCTATCTCGCAGTAAGCGAGATAGTTTCTTTGTTTCATCTGTAGTAAAACGCTGCTGACCAGGATAGATATTCTTTATTCTTCTTTAACAACCAATATTTTACATTTAGTCACACACAGTATAAAGTATGAACACCGTTTAACCGTCCGCACAGTACAAGCGCCAAAGCCAGAATGCCTCACTCACCGAGTCACTGACTGCCGTCCTACTTCTCCCCCCCTGACACACATGACATGTGTCAAATCATAGATTGTCAATCGTTCTATAGATTTAAGAATAGACTAAAATTGAATTATGCAAATAATTTTAAATGAACCTTACACATCATCATCATCATCAGCCTATACTTGTCCACTGCTGTACATAGGCCTCTCCAAGAACACGCCACTGAGCACGATCCGCGGCCACTCTCATCCAGCTATTGCCAGCCACCTTGCGAAGATCGTCGCTCCACCTTGTCTGAGGGCGTCCTACGCAACGCAGTCTTCACCCCTGTTCTTTTTTTAATTAAGAATCAAACGAACTTACCATGTGAAGTTTGATTCCAATTATTCGACGGTCTCAACCGAAGACGATTACTTATTACATGCAGACACCGATAATGATAAACGCCTACGTTTTGGAATTAAAAATGATTTCTTTACTTTACGAAGAATACTGAAAATGATCTCTGCCTCTCAACTTCGAACGTTAACATTTTCTCATCATATTAAATACAAATTTAATTTCGTTACGAAAAGTACGTGTGATTCCGATAACACAAAAACACGCAATGACGTCACGTGACGCGGGGTTGCCAGTGCAAGGAACGGAAATAGAAAACTTTATATTTAGGATACTAAAAGTGTGAAAAGGATAGCACCATCTCATGTACTTCTGCATGTAATAATTTTATTAATCGTCTTCGGTTGAGACCCGAAGTATAAAAATCTTTGTTTTGTTTTAAGGAGGCAAACGAGCAAGCGGTTCACCTGATGGAAAGTAATCACCGCCGCCCATGGACACCCGCAAAACCAGAGGAATCGCAGACGCGTTGCCGGCCTATAAGGAAGGAATAGGCTCGTTTCTTGAAGATCCCTAAGTCGTAACGGTCCGGAAATATCTTTTTCTAGTCTTCAGAACGGCTGCACCCATTTCGCTTATTCTTTTTTTGTTGTGTTCATAAATGCCAGGACAAGGTTTTAATTCGTCACTTACCATCAGGTGAGATGAAGGCATAGCTTACCCGTATGAGATTAATAAAAATTCTTTTTCCGAATACGTCGAACGAATTTACTTAGAGCAAGTTCCAGCGATCAATTGGACGAGTGTGTGCATAATCTAATAGGAAACGAAGATGCAGGCGCGGGGAAATTGAATTTCTGTTGGCCTGATTGCAATTGGATGCTAGTTATACAAAGCAAATGTTTTGTCCCGGTGAAGTTGTGCAGAAGTAAAGATTGTTTATTAGTACCATAGACAAATTAGATAATCGTCCTTGGCAATCCTACTAATATTATAAACGCGAAAGTTTGTAAGTATGGATGGATGTTTGTTACTCTTTCACGTAAAAACTACTAAATGGATTTGGATAAAATGCTGTACACAAATAGTTTATAACCTGAATTAACACATAGGATACTTTGTATCCCAATATTCGTACGGGAACGGGAACCACGCGGGTGATACCGCGAGCGGCCGCTAGTAATACATACATACCATAACAACTTGAAATATTATTCATATTCTCTCTCGCTTTGTGTGGTTTTTTTTAAAGACCTTAGTATTAAGGAGTACTTCGTTATTTGTTAAGCAGGACTAAGCTAGATCTACTATAAACAGGGTTAATTTTGGATCCCCCGCCAAGAGTAAATATGGGGTAAAAAATGGAATCAAAAAACATTTGACCAAAAATAAGTAATTTATAAATTGTTTTGCCTGCTTTTTAGGGTTCCGTAGGAAAATGGCAAAAAACGGCACCCTTATGGATTCGGCATGTCTGTCTGTATGTCTGTCCGTCCGTATGTCACAACCACTTTTTTTCGAAACTATAAGAACTATACTGTTGAAACTTAATAAATAGATGTATTCTGTGAACCGCATTAAGATTTTCACACAAAAATAAAAAAAAACAATATATTTTGGGGGTTCCCATACTTAGAACTGAAACTCAAAAAATATTTTTCATCTAACCCATACGTGTGGGGTATCTATGGATAGGTCTTTAAAAATGATATTAAGGTTTCTAACATCATTTTTTTTCTAAACTGAATAGTTTGCGCGAGAGACACTTCCAAAGTAGTAAAATGTCTGTGTGTGTGTGTGTGTCCTGTAACTTTTAAAATAAGAGAATGATAAAACTAAAAAAATATATGTTGTACATTGCCATGCAAACTTCCACCGAAAATTAGTTTAAACGAGATCTAGTAAGTAGTTTTTTTAATACGTCATAAATTAATTAATTTAAAAAAATACACTATTATTAAAACATCGATCAAAGTTACAACGAACTACAAGATCTTTTATATGATGTTACTTGCTGCTACGGAAACCTTCATGGGCGAGTCCGACTGGCACTTGGCCGGTTTTTATATCCTATATTGCTAGGTGCGTGCGCTCACCCTCCTCGTGGGCAAAGCGACGGCGCGCCGTCATTGGTGCAAGGGGTAAATAATAGCGGTCAAGGCCCCACTTCACGTAGGCAGACGCATCCGCAGACGTCGTCTGCGGGTGCGTCGGCCGACGTGATTAGCGCGTCACAGACGCGCAAATCACAGGCATTAAACATCTGTACAGTAGGCATTTAACATCTGTAGATGCATCTGCCTCGCATCCGACTGTTGTCGGTTTTTGTGGCACGCATCAAAGGGATTCGGCGCCAAACGTCCGGCGTCTGTCCACACGTCTGCCGGCGCATCAGTTTGATCGGAGTTGCGATTGAGAGTGCACGCGTGCTTCTTGTGTTTTAATTCTCATACCTACTTTCGTTTTGATGGGTGGTGAGTGGTGGTGGTTTGGTGGACGTGAATACATTTTGTATACACGTTCAGTGAGATGAACAGATGAAAAACGTGTCCAGGGATAACTAAAAAGTAATTTAAAAGTAAAAAAAACCTTTTTAAAAACAAGCTTTTATTTAAATGCGCTAAAAATAAAAATAAACTTTTACTTCAAATCTTTTACTATCAACAGTTTATAACGTCATTAAACAATTTAATATGATATAAAAGGCTGTCGTGAGATTTACTATATTATTATGTAAAAGTAAGTATGTGTAAATAAACAAGTAAATTACTTAAATAACTTGATGTGATTGATTTTAACTATTAAAATTGCGAGTGCGAGCGCGAGTTGCGTCTGCCCAGAATGAACATAAACTGATCGACCTGCAGACGTGTGAACAGCTCGTGGAAATTCATCTGCGGACGCATCTGCCGACGTGAAGTGGCGCCTTCACGCGCATGCGCTTTAATAACGGGCCAGGTGACAATAATATAAATTTTTTTATGGAAAAGTTGAGGCAGAAAGTTTTTTTTTTATTATTTCATTATTTGATAGTACTGCTGCTATAGGATCCCCTGCCAATAATTTGGCAGAGGGCCAAATTTGTCCTGTATAGGTATATAAGATTTTGAATGAATCATCATCATCATTAGCGGAGATTTACGATTATTATCCATAAATTAAAAAATCCTATACATTTGCATTCACCTGTTACTTTATCGTTTTGTTTTTGGTTTGTTTGTGTTCAGTTTATTTATTTATTGATTTTCAATCAATTAATTAAATGTAAAGTGTGGGAAAATTAAATTCAATGTTTTTAATTAAATTAAGTTTTAAATTTTAATATTTTACTAATATAGCTAGCTATAAGAGAAAATGTTACTAACAGTCTGTGGACCAAATACGTCTGAAAATTACTGATTTTTAATTTTTAATTTATTTTATTTATAAAAGGTTAGTTAGTAGTCAGAGATTAGGCGAAGAGAACCGCAAAAGTAGTCGACTGCCACGTTTCACCAAATGACAACTGCACATGTGCTCAGGTTAAGATTATATACGTATCTATTAGGAAATCTCAACCTCTTTATGCTTATATTTATTTAGCTAACACTATTTCCCACTGCACCTATTGTTAAGTTTGTAATCATTTATCGAATTTTAATTATAGCGGTGAAAGGATACTACCCCACTCTCTTCCCTTGAGTGTCGTAAAAGGCGTCTAACGGACTAACATCTGCACAAACATCCAACTGCATAGAGCGGCGATGGGCTCACCACCTGTCATTTGGCGAAAAGTTTACTATGGCAGAGGACTGCTTTTGCTGACCTCATTGCCTAGTCTCTGACTAACCCTTCGGGGATAATAGTCGTGATTATATGTATGTGCATGTATGTATTTGTATTACTAAACAGAAACCGTGTGGTATAGTGGCACACACATCACACACACTGCAAATACATCCAACAGCAACCGACCACGGAGGTCGCCGTTGATGTTTGTTTGAGTAAGGGATGAATTATATTAGACCTGGCCGTGCAAGAGGCGTGCCGTGTGCGTGGCCCGGACAGAACACTGATTTGAGACGTTGCATACATTTTGAATTTATATTAGAGCTGGCCGTGTCCCGTCCGGGCCCGGACGGGACACGGATCATGCACTGTGTAATATGATCTGTTTCACACAAAATGTATGCAACGTCTCAAATCAGTGCCCCGTCCGTGCCGGACGGGGCACGCGCACGCCCCGTGCACGGCCCGGTCTAATATAATTCATCCCTAATACTTCTCTTCTCTCTTCGGTCGTTCCCTCATGACTGAGGATCGTGATCATCACGGCAGCACTTTGGATTGAACGAACTGTCTCCATCGGGTCCGGTCTGTGGCCATTCTCACCGCGGCGTAGAAGCGGGACGTTGGTCCCTAATGCCCCCTCTTCACGTCGGCCGACGTGTAGGGGGGTGATTTGCACTAAAAATTTCGGTATTTAAGGTCTGCAGACGCAGCGGACGTTAAATACCTACCACAGACGCGCAAATCACCCCCCTACACGTCGACCGACGCATCCGCAGATGACGTCTGCGGATGCGTCTGTCGATATGAAGAGGGGGCATTACACTTAGCTAGTGACATACGGTCGAATACGCAGTCGTTACCGACACATAAATCTTAGACGGCAACAACGGATAACTTCCGAGTTTCGCAGACTCATAAATCATATAACTGTGACTTAAAATGTTACTTGAATTGTGTATGCAGATACGTAATGGCTGCCACATTTAGTTTCCGATGTATCTCACGTAGCGAGTTTGAAACCACTTCGCTTTAATGTGATTCACTTCACTGAAAATGATCTCGCATAGGCTCGACTGTCGGTGTCGGTTAAGCACATGAACTATTTTGTTCAATGGTGCAAGTGCTGATTATAACAAATAAATCTAATTTAATGTTGTCTTCTTATTTAATGTAACTTCCAATTTAATTAGGTAATTTTTTTACTGAACCTATAGTGTCTTACTGCTGGGCAAGGGTATCCTCCGTGTCAATTAATAATACAAAATTACACAAGTTGTCAATTCATGAATAGTATGTAAAAATACCTTTTGTGTTGAAATAAATGATTTTTATTTCATTGTACTTTTAGGTAATGATAAAAATTAAACGTTATTAGAATCAATCATCACCATCAGCGTTAGAACTAAGCAATTAAGTGCATATCTTCTTTTTCACGCATTCCTGTATCCTATACCACAAAAAATGGTATGGTACGCGACGTGTATCTTTCCTACAACACGAGATGTGAAGAGGTAATTGTAGTGTACGAGGATAATAATTAAATACGCGGCCGTTCTGACAACAGTTTATTGCAATACAACGCCATAACACAAAACACGCTTATATCTAGACAGGTAGTTGGATATTAACTTAACTCGGATTACCTAAATCTTACAATATTTACAAACCCACACTACAGTAATTTGTAGGCAATTGCGCCGCATTTGCCGTCAGGCTGGTTTCAGAGTCGCGCTGCTCGCTCGCGCGGGTGAAGCGACGCGGGCCACGAGCTACAAAACGGTACCGTAGAATGGGGCGACTTTGATCAATTTATAAACTGAAAGGCTTCTATTTCATTCAATTTACGTACTAGACATGTAAAAAAATAACCCCACTTTTTCACGAAAATTTAACAACAAGTTCTGGATTTCATTTTACATCGAAATTAATGTAGCGCACTTTCCATACTTCTGCAAACAATGGCTGATCTGTCGAGGCTACCAACAAAACAAAAACGAAAAGGATACGTTTAAAACTTATTAAATTAGAATTTAAAAAGTAAAAACCAGAAGCTATCATCAAAGTCGCCCCGTTATTCAAATTCACCCCATTTTAAGGTAAGCGTCGCCCGCGCTGGTGGTAAGCGTCACTATGAAACGGTACAAGGCTACACTTAGCTCGTGGCCCGCGTCGCTTACGCCCGCGCGTGCGGTCAGCGTGACTCTGAAAGGGGCCTCAGTGAAGCTGTTCGTATCTCGAAGGTCCCTACGTATAATCCCATAAGTAAAAATCGCAAATTTTTAAGGAGAGCAGTTTGAAAGTGTCTTTATCAGTATCTTTAAAAGTATACAAGCTGTGATTACCAAATTAGGCAATGTACTGAATATATATTAACTTGATTTATAATATTGTATTATGTTATTTTACACTTACTGAAATTTACGTCGGAAAATACAAATTATTTAACAAATCAAATGGCACTTACTGAATTTTACATGGGGAGTTGCTCAACGTCAAATTTTGTATGTGGTATTGTTACGTTGTAAATTCAGGTCCCTGTCTACCTTTAGAAAAAGATTCGCAGTAGTTAAAAACAACAATTACCTGTAGACTGTTGGTATAGTCATTGTGGCTTGTTAGACTATAATCCATTTTTTCTTCACATTAAATACAAGTAGCCTTAGCTGACACATTACAAGACACACTTTTCTTGCATTTTCAATTAATACACCTTTCTAAATCAGTTTTAGTAAGACTTAAACTTAAATCTAAAGAGATCTACGTAATTTGTTTACGTTTAGATTGTGACATTTGTCGGAGAGAATTTCTGACGGCCCATAGACACATAGAGGAGGGGGCGATATTGCTATAGAAAAAAAAAGATTTGGAGCTATCAATTCAATTTTAAAAATAGCCGATACAGTTCCGGTAATAAATAACATAATAAATTAATATGTATAATATTTACTTTCGGTAATTAAATTAAATTCAAACATGACAGGAACTAAAACATTTTTATTAAAGATAGAATGTGAGAGTCGCGTAAAATGGAATTCAAGTGTTGCCAGAATGGGTACTGTAAATTGTGCGAAAACCTATTAAACAACGGATTTCACATAGCTAAACATTATTTGTTTTTGTTGGAATGCATGGAGTTTGATTGTTGACAGATTCTTTTATTTCCAGGACCAGTTGGAAAACGTTCTATTTGACGTTTTGGTTGTTTTTCTTAACTTTATTTTCGTCCCTTTGGGGCTCATAATATTACCACTATTGGGAGAAATTTTCGAAAACGGCCTTCTATTACTGAACTTCCGGAATATGTCACCGGCCTAAATGTTGGCATTCTTTGGAGGTTATTGACGCTGGAAGAATCACTTTAACGAGGTGGGTAACTTGATTGTGTAAAGACGTTAGGGAAGTGAAAGGTTTGTTGTTATGGAGCGTGTTGTGATCTACAATGGTTTAATTAATTACAGGAATCCGTGCCCAAAACGAAGTTCCGGTCGCTGGCAGCCACGCGCAAAGATTATAATATCCCAGCGCGTGCTTCGAGAGGCCCGTCTCGCCGCCAGGATTTAGAGCTGGGCCCTAAAGCCTGGACGCGAGACCTGTTTCTTCGGGGTACCAGCGGCCACCTGCTGCCAGACGAGCTGTCGCCGCCTAGCGGATGAGCAGACGTTGACGGTTTTTTCCACCCAACAATTCTGGGATCATTGTTTTTTATATTCGATAACATTTTTACCTTGAGGTTTCGACACCTTAACCATTATTTTCGTTTTACTATCCCACTACACCACGGGTTGGTGAAGTGTGAAACATTTTAGGATCTGCGAGTTCGACCTGTGTGAAGTGGAACAGTGACGTCGTCTGCAGGTTCGGATCAACTTTTAGACCCTGGCGCCCATAATTATTCATTTTATATCGGTGTAACCCCACGGTTCTCTAGTTGATTGGATTTAAACGTTTGATGGTTTTGGTACGGTTAAACTGATTAAAACATTTAATTTAATATTTTTATAGACGGAGTAATTTAATTTTAATTTCAACATCATACTCCGGACGGTACTGGCTTTATCCCAAAACCCCACGACCATAGCTCTTACCACTGAAATATTAGCTGGCTGGTTAGGTAGTAGTAGGAACAGTATTATAAAATTTATTTGAAATTAAAATTATCACCGACCCGCTTGGTCACTTTTGACTCTTAGGATTTACTTGTGTTTTAGGGGGTGATGTAGCTTTGTAATACGGTTTAGATTAATTTAAATAGTAAATTATAGTTGGCAAAATTATTAGAAAGTTTATTGGACTTTCATTTGAGATTGACCCTAGGGTCAATTTCGACTGATAGTTTTTTTTTTGTTATTTTCGGCTTAATAAATTAAAATGAGTAACGTAAATTATTAGTACCTAACATAATATAAGGAAAAATTGTGACTAACCCCCTCTTTTAAATAACAGTAGTGAAATAAAATTTATAATTTTATTTTATTGTTGTTGAACAAAATTTTAGGGTGTGTGTTCTTTTACAATATACTGCCTCGCTGTTGAACATTTTATGGTTTTATTTGATAACAACCCACTGAAGCTTGCGTTTGGGATTTTCTTCCTTTTCCCCAAAAGGGACAAAATCTCAAATGTAACAGTATTTAATGATTTTGTTTTCGGAAAACTTATTGGTTTAATTTAAGATAGGGTATTAGACAAATAAAATAAATTGTTATGTAGGTAGATGTTAAAATTAACTTTAATTAATTTACATAATTAGTTCCAATTCACTTAAACATTAAACGCAACTGACACTAGGGTACTTATACAAGAGGCCCCTCGCGCAGTGACGCTCCGACGTATCATTCAAGTTGTGGCACTTCAGACATACTACGGCGGAGAATTTAATTTAAATTGCAGTTATAGTATTTGACATAGGCGGTGAGATATCATTTATTCCGTGTGTGTGTGTGTCTGTATGTGAGGATATTTGGGTGTGTGTGAATGTATATATGTGTTATTGTGTGTGTGTATGTGTGTGTGTGCGCCAGCCTAAATATGTCCAGGACGGGGTGCTTGTTACCGTAGAATATGCTGTATCCCCTACTGGTGATGGCACGCCTCAGCCGGTGGGTGTCCTGGAGGGAAACAGAGGATCTGTTCCCACCCTTTGCATTGCTCTGACCTTAAAGAATTAAACACGTCTGCTTTACAGAACGTTGGGATAGGTTGCTTCCCTGTCTTCTGGGCCATCGTTCTTATTCAAGTTCTGTGTCGGCGTTATCCGCGTTTAGTTTGCTTGTTTTGCAATGTTACCTCGTTTTTAACATACGATATCTTCCTTCTCCGTACCATACATGTTAATTTTGTAATGGACAACGGGCTGTGGTCCGTTGTTTTTTTTATATACATTGTTGTATTTATCACATGGATTCAAAACTTATGTAAGTATGTCTATTGTTAGGTACCCTATTTATCTGTTTTTTAATATTGTTTTTTTTTAAATCTTAGTTGTTTTAATGTTATCGTTGTAACTGTCTCGTGTGTTGTAGCTAAATAAATTATTTTTCATTTCATTTCATTTTTTTTCATTTCATTACATACTTCGAAATCTAGATAATTATTGAACTTTTTCACTTGTTTGTTTCATAGACCGATAGAGTTAAATCAGTAGAAGACAATTAAACAAAAAACTGAAAATCACGGATGTGCCACATCTGGGATTATACTTAGTCGATCTAGACTTTGATTTAAAAAAAGTTTCGGGAACGGATTTGCATATGATTCCAAATTCAACTTTTTGTTTTTTTTTGTTGTTAGATTGGCACAACTGTTATCCATTTTGGCGCGGAGTTTGAGTTACATCTGTTATTAAGATTAAATACAGTGCTGTTTTTAGTTAGTTTATTTTATAACTGGTGTGTATTGCAAATTTCATAATAGATAAAAACATCGAACAAAGAGTTTGTCTTTAATTTTGCGTCGCCAATGGAATTTCGTGTTCGGAGTCACTGAAAATGTTACAGAAGGCTTAATGGAAGGAATGGACTTTATCAAAAACACGTGCTTATGACTGTACAAAGCTTTCAAAAGCGGTCGAGATGTGATGGAAGAATTGCTATGCTCTGGTAGGCCATCAACGTCTTCAACTGAAGTTGACATCGCTGAAGTGAAGAAAATGGTAACTGAAAATCCTCATTCAAGTTTGAGAGAGATAGCCGCTGAACTTAGTGTGACTCACGAGTCGATACGTACCACTTTAAATAATCACTTAAGTATGAAACAAGTTGCCGCTCGGCTAGACCCAAAAGACCTGAATTTGCTCCTAAAACTCAATCGCATAAGAGTCGCTGAGGACATGCTAGAACGAGTCAATTCCGACCCAACATTCATGCAACGCATTGTTACTGGTCACGAGACGTGGGTTTATGAGTTTGACATGCAAACTATTCAACAAGCTTCTTAGTGGCGCCTTCCGACTGAACCGAAACCGAAAAAACCACGCCAAAGTCGATCAAAAGTCAAAGTCATGTTGACTGTTACCTTTGACTATCGCGGTGTTGTTTACTCGGATTTCTTGCCGGAAAATCAAACGGTAAATAAAGTATATTATTTAAGCGTTATGCGGCGTTTAAGAGAGCAAATTCGAAGAAAAAGGCCAAATTTGTGGAAAGAAAATTCTTGGATTTTGCACCACGATAATGCGCCTTCGCACAAGGCCATCACTGTGAACGAATATTTGACCAAAAACTCAACAAATACCATCGAGCAACCACCATACTCACCAGATATGACTCAGCCGACTTCTTTCTTTTTCCTAAACTTAAATGACCACTTCGTGGCACCCGCTTTCATTCGGTAGAAGACAAAGGAGAATTCGCGGCAAGAACTGAACTCAATTCCGGAAAAAGCGTTTAAAAAATGTTTTGATGATTGGATTATTCGTTGGCGTAAGTGTATCGTTTCTGAAGGAGCATACTTTGAAAAAGATAAAATAAATTTGGATGAATAACTAACATTTTGTGTATTATTAATCTTTTCCCGGTACTTTCTTGACAAAGTAGTACATAACAACCGTATCGCGTTGCGGTAAAAGAATACTACCTGCCACCCCCTCACTTCCCTTGGGTGTCGTAAAAGGCGACTAACGGACTAAATACTGCACAAACATCCAACAGCATAGAGCAGCGATGGGCTCACCACCTGTCACGCTCAGCATATGTGCAGTCGCTATTTTCACCAAATAGCATTCCTTTGAATGCTTTTGCTGTCCTCATTGCCTAGTCTCCGACAAACCCTTCGGGGATAATAGTCGTGATTGTACTATTATCCCCTTTGGGGACTATACGATGAGGACCTCAAAAGGAGTGCACTGCCTCAGTCCACGTTTTACTAAATAACAACTGCACATGTGCTCAGCATGATAAGTGGCGAGCCCATCGCCACTACATGCTGCTATGTGCATTCTTCAGTCCGTTAGTCGCAGTTTACGACACCCAAGAGAAGAGACAATGGAAGAGATAGGTTGCCGTTTAATAACGAGCTGCCATCAAACAGCTTCACTTAATGTCAATGTTTATTTTCAGGGCATTCTCCGGACTTCTTCCAGAATTTTACACCATACAAACGCGCCTTCAGCAATACGAAGCTCACATAATTGAAGTTTAATTATTTAACTGACCCTACAAAAGTTCGCCTTCACATTAGTACATACGATCTTGCTAAAGGCGCAAGTTTTATAGTGAAACTAACTAAATACCTGCCGTTTCCGCTGAACTTTCGTTGCCGCTCTAGTAAAGTCAAACTCAAGTCGCAGGAAACTTTAGAACCTTCTAATCAGTTTCTTCTTCGCTTATACAGATCAACCGCAAGATTTTACGACCTCTGTGGTCTGGTGGTTATAGGAATTCGCTTTTCAGCGTTGGTAACAAATTGTATTGGTTTGGTTAAGTCGGAATTTTTAGTCTAAATTACATACATAAGTACACACGGCGTCAGATCAACCTAACCTGTCAAACTTCTCCAATGAATATTGATCCTTAAAACCAAACAATAAAGTTCAAATTTGATTGTAGAAATTGGCAGTTTTGGGTAGCTTGATCTGACGCCGTGTGTACATATAATCGCAACAATTATCCCCGAAGAGACTAGGCAATGAGGACAGCAAAAGCAGTCCTCTACGACTGGACATGTGCTCAGCGCAACAGGTGGTGTGCTCATCGCCGCTCCACACTGGATGCTTGTGCAGTCTAAGGACTAAGGTCCGTTAGTCGCCTTTTACGATACCCAAGGGAAGAGAGGGGGTGGTAGTATTTATTCACCGGTGCGCGACAAGGTTAGTCTAAATTAATGACTATTTTTTGGCTGCACCATTCTATGATTGACTAGTAGAATGGCTCAGTCATTAAATAGTACAAACTAATTAACCATTACTTAATACTAATTAAAGTAGTATTAGCTAATCCAGATTGAATCATTGTTTTTTGCCATTTGTTTGATATTTTTAAAGACGGAAAAACTTATTAGTTTTAATTTTAAACACTGAAAAAAGACGACAACCTCAGGCGGGAATCGAACCACGCACCTTCCGCATATCGGGCGGCTGCCTTAACCACTTGGCTACCGAGGTCTGGCTTTCAACCGTCGAAATTTGTCAGTGCTTGATGCTTATGTTTTTAGTCAACATTGCTTCATCAAATCTTAGAAGTTTTCACCTCTGTCGTCTTTTTTCAGTGTTTAAAATTTTACTTAAGTATATTTAAGCGTTAATAAAACGCTAAAATATAAAACATTAATCTATAAACGCAACTTCATCTTAACCGAATGTTCAAATATTTGTAAAAATATTTCTTTCGGATCTCAGGTCGTCTTTTTTCAGTGTTTAAAATTTTACTTAAGTATATTTAAGCGTTAATAAAACGCTAAAATATAAAACATTAATTTATTAGTTTTAAGCAGGACTTAGTAAGATCTAAAACTACTAAAACATCCTACACACGTTTTATACCCTTTTTTTTAGAGTGTGCTTGCTGTCTGTCGTAGATGACCTTTACAGCGTAACCGGGCTTGTTTAGGGACGGCAAGAAACTTACAGGTTGCTCAAGCCCGTGAGACCGAAATTCCCCATAGAGATTCTAGCGGGGGATGGCATCTCGCAAGCGAGTCTTCGATCCCCCCGCCCAGATTCTCTTGGGGTTCGAGTCGGTTCGAGAGCGGGAAACCCGGGGGCGCCTTTAAGAGTGCAAATTTGGGAACCTCCTCGTGGTGCACCCTGGGGTAAGGCCTCTCGACGCAGGACTCCGCGCCAAAGCGCGGGTCGAGGGGCTTTAGGCAATCCCTGGCGTGCTTTCTGGGCGCCGAATTCTAGGCGGTGCCCCTTCTGGGCACTGCACCCACGTGCGCGTCCATTCTGGGCCGCATGCTCGCCGCTCCTTCTGAGCGGCTTTGAGAGGAGTTTCTGCCGGCGCCCCTCTGCGGGCTTTTGAGGTGGGACGCGGCCTCGGACGTCGAGGGTCGGATATGGGCTTTGGGCGGCGGAGCCTGAGCCCCGGATTGCATACAAGAGGGAGTACCGGCGGTTGGCCCCACCGACGAGTAGCGGGTCTTCGCCACACCCGTGAAAGTCCGGAAAACCGCCCAGAAAACCATCCTGTGCAACTGGTGGCATTCGAGAGATGTCGCTTTCGAGCCGCGGCCCGGCAGTCGACGGCCGAGGTCGCGTGGTGTGTTGCGCTTGTGGACGTGGGTCGCAAGTGAAGGTGGATGGGCTTCGGTGGGCATTTCATTATGCCCCCCCGTAGGCCCAAGGGTTGGTGTTTCCTCTTAACTCGTAATCCCTACGCGCGCGCGTAAACCTCCTAGGACGCTCCTGACGGACGT
This sequence comes from Scoparia ambigualis, assembly GCA_963921215.1. NCBI lineage: Eukaryota > Metazoa > Arthropoda > Insecta > Lepidoptera > Crambidae > Scoparia > Scoparia ambigualis. Next base: position 11,194,867 of record OY992524.1, on the reverse strand, counting down.
CAAATCGATATCGAGTCGGCTGTGCTTATCGGAATATGAACGCTCGGGTCACGAGATAGGTTTCAGTTTCGTGTGGGGGTCGTTGGAAGGTGAACCTTCTGTACGGTAGTAGTATTAGTTATTCTGTGCTTGTACCAAGACGAAAAACGAAACAATTTTAAAACACACAAGTTTATGCTTATTAATTTTTGACGTTTTTTTATGCTTAAGTTTTTATAAAAAAAGATATTTGAATGATTAAAAATGTCAACCTTATTGGTTAGGTACTAATGTTTTCCAAAACTCATTTCAGCCGCTACTTTATTTTACTTCAAAAACTCTCCAATTTATATTACTTACCACAGTATCAATACGATAATTGGAAATCATATTACACAATTCTATGACCACGGCTTATATTTCGGTTCGACGCGATTCTGTTTCGGCGTGCAGTGGTACTGGGGGTAGCAATGCGCATTTGTCTGGCACAGACTATAATAGCTCGTTAGATTAGTTATTAAGTCTTAACTATAAGTTAGTTAACTGTTTTTTTATTATTATTAGTATTGACGTCAATAAGTGCCTGTAAAGGTTTACATTTAATAAATAATTTGACTTTGACTTGACTTTGACTTTGACCGAGTTGTCCGTTGGTGGGTGTGCGCTCCTGTGCTTCGGCACAGGGTGCACAAGTTTGTGGTGTTCCTTGCGTGGGACCGCGGTCTCACACGTGAGGCCGCGGGGGGCTCACGGGTGGGGCCGCGGTCCCACGCATGGAAGATTTTTTGCGGAGGGGGGGGGGGGTCTCGGGGGAAACCTCCTCCCCTAGGTTTAGGAGCACTAGGCTGCATTGCACTGCACAAGCCCTCCTCCCGTTTGGGAGCAGCCTGAACCTACCAGGCTGCTCCCCCTGCTCCAGGGGGCCCCCTACGGACCCAGGTAAAACTGGGTCCGTAGCGGGCGGCGTTTCGCGGGGCGTTGTAATACGGTACCGCGGCGCCGCGTCGCGTTTTTGAAGGAAGGTGTCGGTTGTTTTACTAGGTCGGGCCCGTATGTCCTTACTCACCCGTTTCCCTTAGGGGGGCGTGTGGGGACATATGGGTTCCAGCCCTGGACAGTGCATGGGGTTCTCACTTCCTCTCGAGGCCTCATGCCAGTGCAGAGAAGCATTTTCTCCGACTAAAACAAAGAAAACGGTACCTCGGCTCGGGTTAACCGTGTCCTGCGACGCCGACGATTCGACCGAGTTGCACCGGCCGTGGTCACAGACTGACTGAAAAGATAGCATATCTACAGTCAGCATGTAGGATGCCTTACTAACGGTGGATTCGTCCAAACTGGAATAAGACTTAATCTAGGTATAAGACCTTATTTCAGTTTGGTCGAATCCACCTTAAGCAATTTTGCGTTAAATCCAGATTAAATATATTATCATCATTGATACTTTTAATTTAGTTAATCCGGTTAAATATCATTATTCAAATTATAGTTTTTCGTCAGGTTCCTATTTTCAAAATACTCAACAAAATAAAAGAGAAACCATTTTAAACGAATCAAGGTGAAAGCTCCTTTCTAGAGCTATTTATAAGACATTTTATAGGCCAAGAATTCCAGGTACGACCCCTAAACACCCAAATACACTCGTAAATCCGAATTTGATTTTACATGAGCGTACGCTGAAACCGATTTATATCGTCTCACACAAATCTTTTAGAAATGTATTCGGGGAAAATATCATACTAACATTTCCATCAATTCTCGTGGACGGAAATTGTTTGATCCGAAAAGCCTCATTTCAATATACTTAAATTCACATATTGAAAAAATATGTCGTACTGTACGGTCCGGAATGCGTCCATAAAGAAGACTGGTGAAAGAAGATTTCGTGTCGCTTAGCGGTGAAAGACAACTACCACCCCGTCTTTTCCCTTGGGTGTCGTTAAAGGCGACTAACGGACTAAAGACTACACATACATCTAACAGCATAAAGTCACGTTGAGCACATGTGCAGTCGATATTTGGCGAAAAGTGGACTATGGTAGAGGACTGCATTTGCTGTCCTCATTGCCTAGTCTTTGACTAACCCTTCGGGGATATTAGTCGTGTTTTATGTAATTTTTCTGACAGGCGGGGGAGGCGGAGGAGAGTGACACATAACCCACAGTGACCCCAGGCCTCGGAGTATGTGTGATGCATTTTACCTAGTTAATAAAAGAGAGTGTTTGGTAGAGGGTTGTCAAAACGAAAGAGGCGGGTTGAGGAGGTCATTGACTACCTAGTTCAGGTGCAATAGCCGAGATTTTGCAATGGTTTTTACAATTGTTTTAGCATAACTCTTTCTACTTCAAGTTATTCACTTCAAGATTGCAACATTTGACATAATAAAAAGATACATTTTGGCGGCTGCACCAAAAAGATAAAAAAGGTATGCTAAAATAACCGTAAAGCAAACTCAGGTAGCCTCCAACCTCAAAATGACTCCTCAACCCGCCTCTTTTGTTTGGTTTCTCCTTTCTCTCCAAACACCCTGTATAGGAGGAAAAAGAAAGAAAAGTGTCGATCTAGGCCTCTGAAACCCACGTATCGACGGCGAAGTGACCATACCTGCTATCTAATATTTTTCGAAAAATTTGCTTTCCTAGCCCCTCAAACCCCAAGCGGTCGCATGAGACCGCACCTACAAAAACACACTTGACTTTGTACCGTGTTTTCATAGACTTACAGACTACTTTATTATGAACAAGTTTGGTTATTTCGGTTCTGTGGTTCATCTTATGTATTGTTATCGCACAATATAGCATAGTCGATCTCGGACCAATTGGTCCGAGTAGTCGATGCTCCATTCTGTCAAATTTGACGTTAGTAGTGTAATATTGGGCATTCTAGATCACTTTTCACTCCATTGATCTCACTGACGTTCGATCAATGTCGTTAAAAGTGATCTAGAATGTCCCAATATTACTTTTGAAAATCACTGCCACTCGCTCAGTCAACGTCAAAAAGTGATTTAGAATGTCCAATCGACTTCTCGTGTTTTAGAATGTCTAATCGACTTCTCGTGATCTAGAATCCCATACAACGACTGCGATCTACTTTACACATTTTCAAGGTCTTTCGTTCATAGGATGCAGGAGCTTTTGACAATATGGAATTACAGCACAACTATAAATGAATGTGACTTAGTGAACTCTCAGTACGGAATAAGTGTTGTTTAGACGTAAGCGCCTACACGATTAAAATAGCAATATACCATTAACAGCTACGCTCCTCAGTCTTTCCGAAGGCGCTTGGTCAATTTATTCTATATTGTTTATAATGCCATTTTGTAATATAGTTTCGATTCATCATTGAGATCACATTATTAAACTTAAGTATCCGTCATATACGGTTTTTATTTGCCACCACGCTCCAAGGTGTATCATATAGTTGCATTTGTCAAATTTTATTCCTGACCCATAAGAAAACACTTGTGTATTTTAATCGAATTCATATTTCAATTTCTGTATACAACGACTTCGATCTACTAAACACATTTTCAAGGATTTCGTCTACTGAATGCGAAGGTTTTTGACAATATGGAATAACAGCACAACTTAAACTGGATGGGGCTTCCTGGTCTCCCAGGACTGGATCCCCGAATAAGTTAGTGCTATGAATAACATTTATCAAAGTAGTACCTCGACCCATAGGAAAACACTTGTGTATTTTGATCAGAATCCAGTATGTAATAGTTTAATTTCTGTATACAACGACTTCGATCTACTTAACACATTTTCAAGGATTTCGTCTAATGAATGCGAAGGTTTTTAACAATATGGAATTACAGCACAACTTAAGCTGGATGGGGCTTCCTGGTCTCCCAGGACTGGATCCCCGAATAAGTTGAACTATGAATAACATTTGCTAAAGTTGAACCTCGACCCATAGGAAAACACTTGTGTTTTTAAACCAAACTTCATTTCAGTATACGGTGACTCCGATCTACTCTACACATTTTCAAGGTTTTCAACAATTGGAAGAAAAGGTTTTATGCCGAAACACCTCAACCTCGATCCAAGGAAAACACTTGTGTATTTTGATTAGAATCAGTTGCCAATTGTCATTGTCGACTCTGATCTACTCAACACATTTTCAAGGTTCTCATAAAAAAAAACACTTGTATTTTTTGATCTAAGTCAATGCAGACAACTGTGCAGGGAATTGTTAGTTACCTTATTTATATCAATCCCGCAAACAACAACGTATGCAATCACTACACACACACACAAACACACACACATACATTAACTACGAGTTCGACTTTGAAACTTCCCGTTTCAATGCTAACGAAAACAATTTTAATACGGGTTATTCCCAAGCGCCATCAAAAATTTGTTTGAAAAATATAAGAAATCCATACATCAATTCCTATACTCCTCCAAAGACCAAATATTATAAAAGATATTATCGAATCAGAAATGAGGAGATCCGTAGACGAACTAAGGCAGCCGATATAGCCCGAAGAATTGCTAAACATAAGTGGCAGTGGGCAGGGCATATCGCTCGAAGAACCGACGGCCGTTGGGGCAGATCGGAGTGGCAACCGCGCACCGGAAGACGCAGTGTGGGCAGGCCTCCAACAAGGTGGTCCGACGATCTGGTGAAGATTGCAGGTAGCAGCTGGATGCGTGCGGCGCAGGACCGGACGTGGTGGGGATCCTTGGGGGAGGTCTTTGTCCAGCAGTGAACGTCTTTTGGATGATGATGATGATGATGACCATTTTTTATCACGGAGGAGCATGAAAATTAATATATTTGTATTTTTTCTGGGGAGGACTTTGGGCCATTTTGTTGTGGGAGAATGGGAATAACCTTTAACATAAACACAATTAGAAAGATAAAGCTAAGTCTATACTGTTTTAATAGACAAACGCATTAAACATACATTTTCATAATACATACAAACACAAACATCACGGCGTATTCCCACAAGTGGGATAGACAGAGCAACAAGTAACAATTAATTACGTCATGCTGAAGTCACGTTTAGCAACAAGTGATCAGATAGGATTTTCATAACAGTACCTTTCAAATTATGGTTTAACTTATAAAGCAAATGTCGATTTGAATACGTACCCACTAAATATGGTTAGATTTAATTATTGTGGGAATAATATGAGTACATAAACACCGAAGTTATAAAAATAGACTGCCTCACGGTAATCGAACCCGCGTCTCTCGATATCCGAGCGGCTAACTTGTAACATACCGAGACATTTGTTTAATTTAGTACGTACATCAAAATGTTTAACTTTTACCGTCTCATTAATAAAAATGGCCAAATGTTACACCTCGGTTTAAAGTGACGCTGTCTCGTTTTTGTTAAAGAAGACAGATAGAGACAGCGTCAATTTAATCCTAAGTGTAACTTTAATCAACGTTTATTAATGACAGGGTTAGAGTGTGAGGAACTCGATGAGGTACCTAGTGGTGAACTCGATCTGTGATTGTGGTGGTTATGAAACTCTCGTTAAGACGATCATGAGATGAAATGTAATAGTAAATTTCATGCTTAGTGAAAACAGTCCTAATGTTGCACATCCGGACAATCGTCGTCAGCGCTTTATCGAAAGGTTAGCAATTACACAGGAAATGTAAAATACTTTCGCTGCAAGTTTTCGCACTAATCGATAAACTAAATATTTTGCTTAAAATTTAAAAAAACAGAGGTTACAAACATTGCTTCAATTTTGTAATTACTTCCTTTCTTGCTACTAATAACACATATTTATTTATAACATTGTAATACTTATTTAATTACTTTTGCTTAAACGTACACTCGTTAAAATATAACAGCTAATGTAGTGGTTAGGTAGGTACTTGACTATAACGCGAAAAAGGCTCAGGCTAATGGTTTGATGAATGCAAGCATTTATGTGTACATCGTATAGGTAACGGTTTGTAGTACAGAAGGTTACGCTACCGATTAAGCTTGCTTTACTTAGATAATGTATGTGTTTATAATAAGCCCAATATGTACCTATTTGGTTTGTAATAAAAGCAATAATAATAAAAAAAAAATTTGGAATTAACAGTTTTTACATACGGTGTTATTCTTGAAAGTAAAAACTAGCACTAATAGTTTAATTGTATACAAGCAAAAAAAAAAAAAAAAAGTTGATCACTCCTGCTTAGTAAAATTGCTGTTAAACACTTTTCTCCAATAAATACCCGAAAAATGGTAGTTGTCGTATCAGTGCTTCCTAAGTCAGATCGACCACTAGTACGCCTAAGCTACGCCTAAGTTTTTAATATTTAGTGCTTCGGTACTCTGACATCGCTACGAGAATCATCCAGAAGATATACACCGAAACAATGTTCGTAAGTTTTAAATATTTTTATTTTTCTATTAGCAATGTTGTGTTTGCTCGACTTCGTATATGTTTTGTAAGGTATGTCAACGGTTGATCCCTTCTGCATCTGCAACCGTTAGCACCGCCAAACCGCAGTGGGTGTGCGTGGTGGGCTATGGTCCGTTCTCTCTATGTCATCATCATCATCATCATCAGCCTATAAACGTCCCACTGCTGGGCAGAGACCTCCCACGTGAATAATAGCACGGGGATATTAAGCCATAACCCACCACGCTGGTCCAATGCGGGTCGGTGGGTTTTAACGACTGTCATCTTACGACAACATCCGGGACCAACGGCTTAACATGCCTTCCGAAGCACGGATCTCTCTCTATGTGTAAAGAAGTTATTAAAGAAGGTCTGTAGAGGAGCAGTGACCTAGACCAGCAAATGTTATTATTTAATCGTACTAGTATTTACTGTCATATGTTAAATGTTAATGTCACTAATATTTATTGTTATTTTAGGTCTGAAAGCAAGCAAGTTAAACGCTCTGCCAAGAAAAGCTGTGTGTTAACCAATTCATTTGACTCGGACAACGAAAGCATAAGGTAATTTGCGTTGATTACTTTTAAATCCTGTTAATATATTTTATGTTATTTCGTATATCGTCAATATTAATAATTAGTTTTTAATTACATTTCTTATCTTTCTAGCTCTAAGAAGAAATGCCTGTACTCGTCGTCGGTGCCTAAGACTTCAACAACGATTGTGAAAAAACAAGAAGGGTCTAGCTCCGCTTTAGACTGGTTAAATGATTCAGAGTCAGATAACGAAGTTTCGCCGCCTCCACGCAAGACAGACCAGACCTTCGACAGTGTACTAACGCGACGAGTACCAGGCGGGGTAACGCGTCGGACTGCGAAGCTCGACGGTGAACTGGTGGCGGAGCTGCGTCTCTACGACGCTGAGGAGGTGCGTAGCCTCACCGGTCTTGAAAGGTGTGAAAAGGCAATAATTTGGGTTCGACTACAAGGCGAAGCTGAGTCTCCTGAATTGTTGACTATAAAAAAATTCATAAAATTAGCCAAATCAAAATTTACTGAAGAGGGGGTATTCTTTAGTGATAAAAAGAAAAAATAGTCACAGTCAGCTAGGTACTACATATTAACTAGTTACACTCTCTTCGGTAAATTTTGACTTAACTAGTTTTACTTATATATTATATGTGTGTTAGGTTTTATACATTTTACTTAAAAACTACTTTAACCTCTTGTAATTTTTTAACACAGTGAAAACAAAATCATAATGGTTAAGACTATATTCTGTTCAACTTGCAACTTATCCGTTAAAAATAATGCTTTCTCTGCTCATTTAAAAAGTATTTTACACAAAAATAATAGTTCTGTAATTGAGAGCGAGGGTATCGAACAAGTGCATAGCGCTCTTCGCGGTCGCATAGCGTCGTACCGTGTTCAATGCGAGGACGTTGAAGAACGTATGCATGTGTTTGCTCCTGCAGATTTTTTATCGCAATTGCGCCTCCGCGTGAAACTTTTACTCTCAGCCCGAATTGAGGCTTATACAAACCTTAAAGTAAATTTCGAATTGTTTTCTGAATTTTTTCTGCATAAGGATGACTCGATTTCAACGAAATCTTTTGCTACTGAAAACATTATCTTACATAAAAGTTATAATTTTGATGCTATGTATACAAACATTAGCCATAAAATTTGTAAAAAAGTTGAAGAATTTGAGGAAAGAGATAGTGGTTGGGCTTACTTACGAAGCTTGTATCTAGAAGTAAATATAAACAAATATAACCCGTTGAGAGCCTCAGGTTACTTAGATTTACCTAACGCTATAAAAAACAAACGTGCATGTATCAACATTAAAAATTCGGATGATTACTGCTTTTTATGGTGTGTCATGGCATCACTTTTTCCTGCAAAAAATAACGCAAATCGAACCACCGCATATCCGCATTTTGAAAGTGTACTTAAAGTTAAAAATATGACATTTCCAGTAGGGTTCACAGATATAAGAATTTTTGAAAAGAATAATCCCAACATAAGTATTAATGTTTATGGCCTTAAAAATAGCAGTAAGGTTGTTGGACCTCTGTACAAATGCGAATTACGTAAAAGACATCACGTCAACATGCTTTTTCTCGAAAATGGAAAACGTACGCATTACTGTCTAATTAAAGATTTAGCTAAATTACTTCGCAAGCAGTTAACTAAACATCATTCCAAAATATTTTTATGTGAGGATTGTATGATATTTTTTGATAACAATCTTAAACTCGAAGCCCACGTTTGCAGTGGTGTAGCAACAATTTTACCTAATCAAGGAACTCGAATACAATTTGAACATTATGAACGCATGCAAGACATGCCTTTCGTTTTATACGCAGACTTTGAATCTTTGTTAGAGCCAGTTGAACCAAATTCTGAAACAAGTTGCACAACGATTACGCAAAAGCATGTACCAGCTGCATTTGCTTACTACGTTGTATGCTCCTACGACAGCTCCCTTAATAAATATGTGTCTTATCGAGGACCTGACTGTGTGAATAAATTTTTTGATAACCTTCTATCTGATATAACTGTAATTTATAATATTTTGCATTCATCGATCCCTATGTTCTTAACAGATAAAGATAGAACCAATTTTGCTCAAGCTAAAAACTGTTATCTTTGTAACAAAATATTATTTGACGACAAAGTAAAAGATCACTGTCATCTTACTGGACGATATCGTGGTGCAGCTCATTCTTATTGTAATATAAAATATTGTTTGCCTAAGTTCGTTCCCATATTTTTTCATAATTTAGCTGGTTACGACAGTCATCTTTTCATACGACAGTTAGGAGAATTATCAGGTAGGATACAAGTGATTGCAAAAAATAAAGAAAATTACATATCGTTTACCAAATTTTTTCGAATTAGTAACGAAGCTATCATACCTGTTCGTTTTGTCGATTCTTTTAAATTTTTAGGCACAAGCCTAGAGAAGCTAGTTGCAAATTTAAATACAAATGATTTTAAACATCTATCTTTTTTTTTTCCTTCTCAGGAACATTTTAATTTACTTAGACGTAAAGGGGTTTATCCTTACGAATACGTCACTACTTGGAGTTCTTATGATGAAGAAGAAATACCTCCTTATAAATGCTTTTTTAGTAAATTGCACAATTGCAACGTATCAATAGTAGATTATGAACACGCAAAAAGAGTATGGCAAACCTTTGAATTACGGAGCCTTGGAGAATACACTGATTTATATCTTAAGTCAGATGTACTCTTACTAGCGGACGTCTTCGAAAGTTTTCGAAAAACGTGTAAGACGAATTATAAACTGGATCCTTCTTTTTACTTAACAGCACCTAGCCTAAGTTTTGACGCTATGCTATTAAAAACAGATGTTAAATTAGAATTAATAAATGATTTGGAAATAATAAGAATGATACAAAAAGGCATACGCGGTGGTATATGTTTATGTTGTACAAGATATTCGAAAGCCAATAACAAGTACTTACAAACTTATGACCCCGCAAAAAGTGATAACTTCCTTGTTTATATTGATTGTAATAATCTTTATGGTTATGCTATGTGCGCTTATTTACCTCATTCAAATTTTAAGTTATTAAGTGAACTAGAAATTTCAAAAATTGATTTTCATAATATACCCATTGACGGGGACATTGGCTATATACTCGAAGTAGACTTAGAATACCCTTTCCATTTGCATAATTATCATAACGATTTTCCATTCTGTGCTCAAAAATTTGCTCCTCCAGGATCTAAAACTTCGAAATTGATACCAAACTTATACGATAAGTTTTTTTACGTCATTCATTTTTCCCATCTGAAAACATGTCTAAAACATGGTTTATTGCTAAAAAAAATACATAGAGTAATTCAATTCAATCAGAGTCCATACTTAAAACAGTACATTGATATGAACACTGAGTTACGAAAAAAGGCCAAATCTATATTTGAACAAGATTTCTTCAAACTTTTAAATAATAGTATATTTGGTAAAACACTAGAAGACACCGAGAAAAGGGTCAGCGTGAAGTTGGTTAATAAGTGGAATGATGAAAAGAATATAACAAAGAAAAGTTTCGGTGCTGAGCAACTAATAGCTCGACCAAATTTCCATAGTGCTACTATTTTTACAGAAAATTTTATAGCTGTTCAAATGAAACCCGAGACAATTACTTTAGACAAACCCATATATATTGGCTTTTCTGTATTAGAAATATCCAAAAGTCATATGTTTGATTTTCATTACTCTATTATGAAACCTTTTTATCGGGAAAAATTAAAGCTTTGTTATACGGATACTGACAGTTTTCTTTATTCAATAGAAAGCAAAGATTTTTATACAGATTTAAAGTTGAATTTCCTTAGATATTTTGATACTAGTAATTATCCATTAAATAACTGTTACGGTATACCTGGTCTTAACAAAAAAGTACCAGGTCTTTTCAAAGATGAACTAGGTGGAAATTTAATTTCTGAATTTGTTGGTTTACGATCAAAATTATACTGTATAAAAACAGTACAAGAGGAGTTAAAAAGGGCTAAAGGTATACAGAAACAGGTTTTGAAAAACGTACATTTCGAAGATTACAATAACGTATTAAACAAAAATACTTTTTTAAGAAAGAAAAACATAATTTTTAAATCCTTAAAGCATGAAATATTTACCCAAGAACAGAACAAGATAGCTTTGTCAGGTAATGATGACAAACGCGTAATATTAAAAAATAAAATATCTACTATGTCTTGGGGCCACTGGGATTATATATTTTAGCAATTATTTTTTTCACTGTGTTTTTAAATTCTATTATTTAGATATATGACTATGATTTAGATATATTATATTAGAGTTATATTATACTTAAGGCTTGAGAAATAAAAAAATGTATTATTATTTATTACCATTACTAAGATTCATTGGTTGAATTTAAAATAATATTAACTTTTTATAAACTATTGTAACCAGTTTTTCAATATACTTAAGTAGGTACATATAATGAATATTTTGATTTATAAAAATTGTTAAAAAATATGTAAGTTGTTGCTTTTGCTCAGATTCATTTATTGTTTGAATAGGAAATCTAACTTAGATTATGAAATGTAATGTAAAATTTACTCTAACCAGCTGTATTAATATACCTAATAAAATATAAAAGTAACCGACTAACTTGCATTTTTATTTAATTTATTATATATCTTTGTATAATAAAACATTGACGGTAAATAAGTAAGAAAATTCTAACGCAAACAAGTTTGAACAAGTCAAATTCAGAGTAGGTTGTACTCTTCTGATTATAAGGTAATATGAAACCTAATTAATACAAATCAGGTCACGTTATTGGCAAGTTAATCATTCTTTAATAATATCAATTCTTTCTTTTTATTTTGCTGAAATGTCCATTAATTACATGTTTTACTACCTATATTGTCTTGCTGTGTCATCATGTACATTAATATAAATGGGTTTCAAATTAGTTTCAATTTCAATTATTAAAGTGAAGGCGTCAGTAGTCCAGCTAGATAATATCAACATGGTAAGTTTAAATAATTTTGTATGATTATAAATTAATTTTATTTGTGTTGTAATTGTGTCGTTATTTGGTGAAAAGTGGGTTATGGTAAAGGACTGCTTTTGCTGTCCTCCTTGCGTAGTCGCTGACTAACCCTTCGGGGATAATAGTCGTGGTTTTATGTATGTAATAAACTATTTTATTTTATGTTTTAGAATACTCAAGAGAACCTGGTGTCGCTCAGCATCAACAAGGAGTTCGTACAACCGTCATCTCCCACTTTTGAACAGAACGCTCAAGATATGCTCGAGGGATTTACAGAGGAGTATCCGAATTGGAGAGCAGATGAACGGCGAGGCGATTCCCCGCTGTATAACAAGGTGGTGAATAATATCACCAAGAAGAGACTTCGAAAAAGAAGAAGTTATCTGAAGCATTCTCATTCTTACGTGATGAAAAGTACGCCGATTCAAGGTCGTCGATTAATTAAGATTGAAGTGGTGGACTTCGAAACAAATCATACTGATCCATTATTATCTGCGCAGTATGTGGTAACAGAGCATATTGACCCCATAATGGATCAAACAGAGGCTATCATTAGCAATATATCAAAAAAAGTTTGTGGATATAGTTATAGTTTTTAAGAAATTCTAAAATAAATATTATTGAATTGAATACTAAGATCGTTTCATTCACCCTTTTTACTTTTAGTAATTAAACAAAAAGATATTTATACACATTTGATTTATTGAGGAAAATACTTTATTACATTAATAACTCAATTAACATTTAAAGTGTACCACTTTTTTAGACACAGAACATTTTTTAAAGCACACATTTTTTTATGGTACTCACAATTAAATTTATTTACATCTACATGGTAATCACTATATAATTTTAAAAAGTTAGGACAACCTATTTCTTCCAACTCCATTATTTCACAATCTTGACATAGCTCGCGAACCCATATTCCTTTTTCCAATCCCTTTACTAATACCTTCTTACTGCTTAAATACGGAACTATTATTCGTCTAAATTCACGGTAATCAATGAATCCCTGACTCCATTTGAGCCCGCGATTCCTTTCTAACCACCGGATTTGCTTCTTTTCTTCATCTGTTAGGTTTTTAAAAGCATATGGTGGCTTAATTAAGAACGTCTGCGTATGGTTTTTAGTTGCTATTGATAACTCTTTTACAATAAAATTATTTTTCAAATCCTTAAATCCTTGCACATCCACTATAATAGTATCGTTATTCATGATAGCTTTTTCACAATGTTACTCAGTGGTTTATATTCAAATATGCAATCGTTCAGTATAAGGCAGTATGCAGCGGTCTGATCAGGTATCTCTTGATCTGTTTCGATTTCTACTCTTACGTCGATTGATCCCTTCAGCATTTCTTGTTGGCGAGAACAGTCAACAACGAATAAAGGAGCAATATCTTTAAACTCTTTTAAACTCGACAACGGTTCTGATCGACGTCCGTGATAATACTGCTGAAACCTTGCATACTGTTCGTATATTAATAAAAACTTGTTGTCAGAGAAATTTATGTTAAGTCCTTCGTAGGGGTAATATGATGAATTTAAAAACACTCTTACGTCACGAACATTGCAATGGTCGAACTCAGCCATTGACATTTGAGCATTATGTTTTCGGTTTGTTTGTAAGGCAATAATAACAAATCGAGGTTTCTCTGTTTGCGATGAAGTTTTAATAGCCCAAGTATGCTTACGTGTCTTGGGTAGTAACGGATATTCATACAAGTCCCAGTTACGAAACGCTAGTGTAATGGCTCGATCTTTTTCTAAATGCTTTAATAAATTAATTCTCTCTCGATCTGACACTTTAATATGTGGAACACGCCAAACGATTTTATTTATTGTTATATTTTCCACTATTTGCTCTTTACTCAATTTTATTGCATTGACATTTGTGTTGCTCCTCAACAGTACTAACTCATGTTTACAGTTAATTAAAACTTTTTCATAATCTTCTGCAAATCCTAATATTTTATTTAATGGTATGGAGACAGAGAAAACTCCGTTTGTAACATTGGTTATTCCTGCAGGAGACCAACCCCAAACTTTTGCACTTTTGGATTCATTTTCATTCAAAGACAAATAAGACTTCATTGTCGTTGTGATACCTGCATTTTTTATTTTATCTATTTCTATTCCATTTAACTCATATCGAATATCTTGGAATAGAAATAACGCAGGATTGTTTACAAAATGCACACTTGTTACCTTTTCTTTAGTGGTACTGTTATATACATCAGCTTTACCTTCAATATACAAAGTGCTGCGTGACGGCAACACATACAAATCTTGCTGATTGATTGGTATTCTTATTTCATCATTATTGTTGAAACTTGTTACATACGGCTTATACGAATGATATTCAAAACTCTCGATACTGTTATCGTATGACGTTGGCTGAGATATATTTAATATGTTCATTTTAACAAGCCTACTAGCTTTAGAAATTCTTTATTATTTTTAGTAACCTTCTTTTTTAAGTCAAACGGTGTTCTTTTACTTATTGCTCTTTTGGAACTGACTTGAACACCTGATGAGGTAGGGTTTTTATTAAAATTAATCATTTTTTTCTAAAATGTAAATAAAGTTGTACGTCTTCTCCACGTAAATTAATCTGTCTATTATCAGCGTCTAACAACCTAATATTAATTGCACTAATTGAACTTTGATTGACTGGAAAATAGATTAAGTTTTTAGGAATTTCAATAATTCTATAACCGGGTGGTACATTAGGCACAAACTCATAAATAATATGGCTTGCTTTCCCATTCACGAATGATCCGCTAACTACGTCACATTCGATGCGTACGATGGTTGTTGCTAAAATACTGACTGGGTACTGAGACTCACAACTTATATTTGCCTTAATTGTGTCGTTAGCAAAACCTAAAATTCTACCAATGGAATTATTTTTCTCGAAATGAACATCTTCTGAACAAAATATTTTGGTTTTGAGAGTATTATTATTACAAGTCAATTTTAATGCAGTGTTCTTAATGTTGCTTTTTAAAAATTCGCAAATATCTTGAAGTTCATATGATCCTTCAGGAATTTCGATGAACTCATTGATACCGTAATAAAACTTATTGTTCCTTTCGTCTATATTAGGAATAGAATTAAAAGTAGAAAAGTATATAAGTCCGCACTCATATTGCCCACGTAATTCTAAAGTTGGTGAATAGTTAGTTATTAATGAGGCTCCTTGCCCAGTTATGGATACAGTGAAAGACATTTTTATACTGTCAAGTTATTTTAATTGTAACCTATATAAATGATTTTTCCAATACTTTCTTAAAAATAATAAACAAAGATGACCACAGTTTACAGTACCGAAAGATTGATACTGTTTGTAATTATAATTTATGTGCCTATCTTTCAAATATTTTATTAATTCTAATGGAGGTTTTAAGTTACCAAAACTGTTAAAATATTCACAGTAATTATTTTCTTTTACATAGGCTACCCAATGAGTTCCAGGATTTGAAGAACTATCTAAATTAAGAATAGCACACTCACTTTTTCTTGGTTTTGAGGGTAACGTATCTCTCATAAAAACGCCACGAAAATATGGAATATCAACTGAGTGCTTTAATATATCTAAATTAGTAAGTGCTCGTTTGGGTAACCGTTTAATTAGTTTTTTGGA
The DNA here is from genome assembly GCA_963921215.1 of Scoparia ambigualis. NCBI lineage: Eukaryota > Metazoa > Arthropoda > Insecta > Lepidoptera > Crambidae > Scoparia > Scoparia ambigualis. The sequence goes on along the minus strand of OY992524.1, from coordinate 11,179,305 downwards.
GGTTGCAAGTACAAGCCCGCTCCTTTTTTGTGAGACTTCAAATACAACCCTTTTCCAAGTGCAACAGCTTCCATCATCTTGTTATGTCGTTCTGATTCTTGAAGATTTTTTTGAGCGACCTTGTAATCGTTAACAGCCTTTGTTATACCTGCAGCACCCCCAGCGAGTGAACCAAGAGCTGATAAACCAGCAAAGATTGGTATGAGGGGTAACAACCCACCAGTTTTCGGAACAGGAATGCAGCGTGGGAAGCGTATTCCTTTTATATTAGAAAACACTTTTTTTGCAGCTGCATGCGCATATTTTATAGCCGTGCGGTTATCATTACATTTTATTTTTTTCATTTGCTTTTGAATTTTTTTAACACCTTTCATGAATGACCGCACTCCTGCTCCGGCTTTAAGTTTTGCTTTCATTGCATTTTTTACTATCCATGATGCAATCTTTTCTCCTTTCCCAGCATCTTTCGATTTCAATCTTTTCTTTGCCATATTTAAAAGTTCTAAATCGGCGTTTTGTCTAACGTTCCAATCTTTATTATTGTAAGCAATATCGTGATACAAGCAAGCTTCATCCAATTTATTTATTCCTCGTTCACCTCTTAGTAAGCGTTTTTTAAGTTTTGTTCCTGGACCACAAAACTGATATCCAGGTAAGTGTAACTCGAACGGAATGTTATCTATTAAATTGTTGACAATGCCGCTTCCTTCCTTCATTGATGTTCGTAAAGTGACTGTACAACATAATCAGGCGATATTTATATTAAGTCATTAATAATTTTCTGTCAACCCAACTGTTTTCACCATCACTGAGACCCAACCATTTGACAAAGAGTTTGTTTCCTTTTTTCTTTAAAACTTTTTCAATAAGATATATATCGGGAAATTGGGTTCTTTGCAGTTCGTATCCGTAAAAAGATCCTAAAATGATTTGCTTATGTTTGTCTTCTAAGTGGTATGTGACAGGATTTGTATGGTTAACTTTCACAACGTTGAAGATTTCTGTTGACCAGTTGGGAGTATAACCTTTGTAGAATTCACCTTTGTATTTACTAATCCGAACATGATCACCAACACGGTACTTATTTTTTTTCGTTATGTTATTATTTTGTGATTTGATGATGTTGTACTTTACAGTTGTCTGATTTCTTTTGTCAACATCAATAGGTTTAAATTTTGTTATACGATGAACAGTGTTATTATAGCTTTGTACCACGTTTTTCAAATTTTTATTTATCCACTGGTATTGACCGCATAAGCTAAATAGCTTATAAAGGTGACCTTTTAGCGTTCTAATTACTCTTTCAACAATTGCTGCTTTTTTCACAGAATAAGTGGAATAATGGTTAATGTCATATTTTTTCATCAACTCTTTAAAGTTTTCATTATAAAACTCTTTACCTAAATCTGTTTGCAAATTTTTTGGTTTCCGAGACGAATTCAATAATATATTTTCCATTGCGTTGGTGACATTAATTTTATCTTTACTCTTCAAAGGATTTGTCCAAACGTATTTCGATAAAGTGTCAATAACTACTAAAACATATTTATATCCTTTATTAAATTGTGAATACTTTTGAAAATCCATAAGGTCAGCTTGCCATGAATCATCTACTCCTTTTATAATTGTACATCGGCGAGGAAAATTTCTTCTCGCCGCTCTGTGAATTTCTTCTACTATATCTCTTTTACTCATTTTTGTTTGACTTTGCTTGAATCATACGGTCTATTTCTGTTTTTGAGTAAAACATAGTAGACAAGCGATTGGAAGTAGCTGATTCTAAGTTCTGGATGTAAATTTTTACACGACTATTAACTTTATTTATTTCATTCCTTAGATCTTGTACAGTTTTATCCAAATATGCCTTATTTACAGCTTCATCGTCCTTGTCTGGAGATGATAAACCTTTAAGTTTTGATGATTTTAAGTCGTATTCGCCCGTTTCGCACTTTTTTAACGTATCGTTTATGGTATCGATGTATTCAGATAACCTCAAACGTTTATGAATGTGATGACCGAATTTATCTATATTCATTATAATCTCGAAGCTTTGCTTACTGCGAGTATACTGCTTAATTTTCCCCGTGCTATTTGTTTATATTCCATATTTATGATGCCCGCTTCGCGCAGTTCTTCAATTATTGCAACGATTTCATTATCCAAACCCGTGTTACCAGCAGCTTTTGACGCAAGCAGTAATTTCAATCGTTCTATTAATTCATTTGGATCATCCCAATAAACTAAATCTGTATTTGTTTTAACTTTTTTTAAAAGATTGATACCTTTTCCCTGTGGAGGACTCTCAGTACTAGTAGGTTGTTTAGAGAATTTAAATAATGGTTTTATAATACTCATGTATTTAAACCCTTTATTGCTGTTTATTGGTTTGGCAGGATCAAAGTTACGTCTGTGTGCATTAGTATTGATAAGTAGTAGCTTGTAGTTTTCAAGGTCGTCATCTGTAATAACATCTAGATTTGGTACCTTTTTATATAATAGTTCTTTTAAGCCAAGAGTCTTTTCAAAAGTAATGTTTCCAACTTTAAGAATTCTACCGTCATCATGAACGCGAGTGTTTCCAAGCTCAAGTTTCCCTCGCTCATTTCTAATTCCAAAAGGTATGGCATTAAATACTTCAGATGACGTAGACCATGAGGAAGACTCATCTTGATTTATAATGTTTGGTGATGATTGGAGGGACTTAAAAGAACCTTTACTTACATCATGGTTCTTAAAAGGTGACGTAGTTAGGATTTTGTCTGATTTTTGTGGTGTGTCTTGATATTCCTCTTCATCTACACTATTAGAATCAATATATTCTTCACAAGAAGAATACGACTTCTCGCTTTCATTTTTCCTGTTTTTTTTTGATATGGGATCATAAAGCTTTACTTCCTGTAAGTTCTTTTCATCATTTCTATTCGCTAAAATGTTAAGAGGGTCAACAATAGGTTTAAATATTGTTTCCAGGGTAACATTGTTAGAATTTTTAGCATCCTTTATTAAGTCTACCTTCCTTTTAACAGCTGATGCTGATTTTACAATTTGTTCTTTTAAATCTCTTTCCATTTCAATAAATAGGTTTCCTTTCAGCTTTAAGTCACAAATGAAAGTGATTTTATGGCATAATTACAACTGCTTTTGTACATTAATCTAATTCTATAAACGTATCAAATGTCTTCCTATAACATCCTTTGTTTCGTTCACAATCCTTATTTATTACAAGATAATTGAATGGTTTCTTCCAAACAGTTGAGCACATTTCTCGAAATTGTGACCAAGTCATGTCCGACCCTACGTGTTCATCATATACGTGTTTCAAATTTACATCGTCCTGCTTAAATAATATAATTAGGTTAGAATTGTCCCTAATAAGTTGTTTTGGTACTTTTGTATAAGTTTGATTAATATAAAAACAATCGATATTTTTATGACGTCCCATAGCAAAATAATCTCGGATGTGGTTTTGGTTTTCACAAGCAACATCATCAAATATAATAATCGAGTCAGACAAAGCATCATGTGGACTCAAAACTTCGGTGTTGTCATTATATTTATGATACGATGTACCTGCAACCATATTTAATACTTTTTCTAAAAATATGTATTTAGGTTGATACAAAGATTTTGAATAAACATAAAGGTTGCGGAACCGTGGACCATCTGTATGTAGTAATAAACTAATTACTAAGTTTGTCTTTCCACAATTCGAAGGGCCGCAAACAATACAACGGATACTGTTCGGCAATAAGTTGCCATGACGTTTTAACTCATTTGATGATGGTGGGCAAATGCATTTTAATTTTAATGACTGTTTTTGTTTAACAAATCTCATAGCAGCTGTTTTCTTATTGACCACAGTGTTTCGGGAGTTTCAATAAAATGACTTTGAAGCATAGCGCTTAAACATATATACGAGCGAATGGCAGTGATTTTCAAAAGTAATATTGGGACATTCTAGATCACTTTTTAACGACATTGATCGAACGTCAGTGAGATCAATGGAGTGAAAAGTGATCTAGAATGCCCAATATTACACTACTGACGTTGACAGTTACTGTCAAAAAATTGTCAAAAAAATCCAAGAGTGAGTGGCTAGATCATTAACTTTAAGGTCGGTTTCCGCGTAACCACTGATCCGTATTTATGACAACAACGGGAAAAAATAAATGTGGAATTAGCTTCTAGCTAAATGGAATTATTTCAATTGCTCCTATCTACGTACAACCTGGTACAACCCGATTACACTTAGACGCGAAAGTTTTCTTTGTGAAAAAATGTTGTCTTTGTGGTATTGTCACTTTACCTTTTAGTAATTCTCTAAGCTTTTAGTCTAAACTAGCAGCTCGTCCGCGACTACGACTGGGTGAACACACCGAACCCTGTGATTAATTTCAGCAAATTCTATTTAATACGAACCATGTTCTGGCAATTACAAATACAACAAGGAAAGAATTAGCTAAAATATGTGGATGCGGTCGTTCTGAATTGAATAAAGAATAAAAGTTCGTTGCTATTATTGATTTTTATTTATATAGATGACATGATAAAACTAATGAGACACGGTTATAGAGGTTTTAAAATAGAAGAATCTAAAACTATAATTACTAAAAAGTTTGCTAACAAGTGTTAGCAAACTTTTTTTGTTTGAACATTTTAATTGTAGTTTTCTATTTATTAACGACAGGAGTCTAGACCAACCTCAGTCGATTCTTAATTGACAGATCGCTCCCGCGGGTGTGATCGGCTATTCTGGAAGAATTTATAGTAGAGAGGGATTTGTTAGAGGTTAGAGGTTAGAGGTTCTTCATTTACGTGAATTTTCTAATATCTCCTATACGGCAGGTACTTTGTTCTTTTAAAGATTGTGTTTGGTGAAAGTTACATTTTTCATGTCGCCGTACCGTGTCGCGTAGCGGTGAAAGAATACTACCAGCCCCCTCTCTACCCTTGGGTGTCGTAAAAGGCGACTAAACTAGACTGCTTATACTTCCAACAGCATAGAGCGGCGATGGGCTCACCACCTGTCGCGCTGAGCAGATGTGCAGTCAGTAGTAGGGTTTTGAGAGTTCTGGCGCACTCAAAACTGGTCTGGTTCTGACCCCCGCTGGGCTAGTTCAAGTCGTTTCCAAAACTAAAAAAAAAAAAAAAAAAAAAAGGAAAACCCCCCCATTTGAATCGATTGCGCTGGGTCCCAGAGCGATATCTTTAACCGTTTCCGAGATACAATTTTCGAGCGGCAGCTCTCAGTTGATTTACTAATGAATCGTTAATGACTCCTCGGTCCTAATCACCATTCCCGATGCACATCATTATCTAATGACGTACCGACGCCACTGTACTCTTGTTCAGTTGATTTACTAATAAACCACTGTTAATGACACCTCGGTCTAATCACCTTAACAACTATGCGATTGTATTTTATTGATTCTTCAGGAAAGCGCTTTGTCTTCATCTCACCTGATGTTAGGAGATGAAAAGTAAGATCAAAGTGAAGGCATAACTTCACCTGGAATCCTCACTACTAAGGCACTGACTTAGATAAAATGGTGGTACGAAGCTTGCCAAACGGATATCGAACCCGTGACCCGGAGTCTGAGACCGGGGTAGTCCTAACCACTTCACCACAGAGGTGGTTAGTGAGCTAATTGTAATCATTCAAGTCCTACCACCAACCATACTGAATACACACATGTGCAACCTCTGCTGGGAATCGAACCCGTGACCGTGAGTCTGAGACCGGGGTAGTCCTAACCACTTAACCACAGCGGCGGTTAGTGTGTTAATTGTAATAATGGACATTCGGTATGCATGAAATCTTCCCTTCATGGACCATCTCTCGTGAAATATTTTTGCTATAATAATACACCCATACTTACTAACTTTCTGATAAGAGTATATCTTAATAACTTTGTTCATTATAATTAGATAAACTCTATTTACTTATACTTTGAAACTAGTTTATCTGCTCGTTTAAATTAAATTAGCTACCAAACTTGTTTATTCGTGATAGAGAAACACACATTGTTCATTAAAATTAGACTTTGAAAGTAAAATTTTCCTAAACTAAAGTTAAAATAATCATTACATTAACTATCTTGTCTTGTTAAACAACATCGAATTAGATATCTTAAGTAGAGTAAGTTCAAATAGTCATTACTTACTAAAATTGATATATAACACACTGAGTTGTCTATTTTCGATACTCGTGCATAGGAAACTACTACAAGTGCTCCGTTCTGTATTCAACACCAGTACCATGAATGTAAGTAAAACGTTTTTATTTTTTATTTTCTGAGTGAATGTTCTGATTTGTTCTGACTTCTGTCTAACGTATATGATGTGCATAAAACTGATGTGATTCGCTTTCATTTTTTAATTACTGAGTGAATGTTCTGATTTTTTATGACTTCTGAGTAACGTATAAAATTGTACTGGTTGTTACAGATTGCTCGTTCTACATTCAATGAAGACGATGACGATGTGGTGTTCCAAGAAAACACATATAAACATTATTATTACCCACAGTCGGACGACGATGAACTTCCATCGTTGCAGAAGAAAGAATCAATCGACGAATTCTTTGAACCACCAAAGAAGAAGCCGAGGACAATGAGATCTTCAACAGTTGGACGTTGTTCCGGGAGAGATTCGACATCTTACGTGTCAACCAACACCGACGACGGAGCAAGTGCAACACATCTCATTAAGATTGAGGTGTATGATTTGAAGAAGATTGAAAACATTGATCAATCGGACCATTGGAAGCATGCAGATGTTCGTGTGAAATATTACACAAAGTCTATCAATGACGATCATCATAAGAAAACTCGTCAGCTTATTTACAACATAACAAAGGGAATATCCAATTCTCCGAATTGTCGGAAATACTCTTACAGCAACAAAGATAAAAAGTAATACGCCTAAATCCATAGTACTTATTTGTGATTTTGTAGAACGAAGCACTTTCTTATGTCATACAATAAATCAGATATTGGTTTGTGAGTATAAAATAAATATATTGTTAAATCATTTACTTGTTTTTATTTATTTCAAAGGTTTTAATGAAAATACCAAGTTAAATTTCAACATATTTAATAATAATTTCTCAAAAAAAAAAATAGGTTACAGTTACATGTTATTGAATCAATAAAAAAGACTTAAATACATGTTTTATTAACACATCATTATTATGTATCTTTATTAAACATTTCAACAAAGTCACTAAGAGGCATACCTCTAAGCTTAAGATACAAATACACAAGACGTTATTCACCATAAAGAATAAGAAATATCGAATACAATATAACTTAAATTATATAAAATAGTTTTTTAAAATTTTATTTATCGTAATTTATAATGACCCCATGCTAATGTGTCAGTGGAATTTGGTATAATATATCTCTTGGTATCATTGTAAGACAAACAAATTTTATTTATCTTTTGAGTAAAAATGACATGTTTAATGGATCTAAAACGATACATTTCAGCAAGTTCTACATTTTTTTTAAACAAACAAGTTTTATAATTATGTAATTTCAATTGTCTAGTTACAAATTTGTTTACACCTTTTGCTTTAGTTATTGTTTTATTCTCTACTTGCATAGCATACATTTTTGAGCGTAAACCGACAAATTCAGAAAAAACATGGCCATTGTGTTCATCTTTAAAATAACCTAATTTTTTCTTATTTAATAAAGGAAAACCATAAATATTGTTTCGTGCGTAATCCGATGTGTCAAAATAATTACATATATCGGGTAGAATTTCTTTATAAAAATCTGCACAAAAAATTTGGTAAACTAAGCTGTCAGTGTCCGTATACAACAATTTTAAATTTTCAAATTTACACTTCATGTATTTGTAATGGAAATCATACATTAAAGTTTTTGATAAATCTAATATACTAAAACCTAAAAATATGGGTTTATTGTAAAAAAGTTTAGTCTTTTGTAATTGGACTGCTACTAAACTCTCAGAGAAAACTGACAAACTATGAAATTCAGGTTTGGCAATCAGATCTGACACACCTTTTCTTTTACCCCGATTTTCCCAGTGAGTCAATAGTTTAACGTTTACTCTTTTTTCAATATTTTCCATGGTCTTTCCAAAAATTGAATTATTCATTAACTTATAAAAATCTTTTTCAAAATCAGATTTTGCTAACGTACGCAATTGCGTGTTTAAATCTATATATTTTTTTAACCAGGCACTTTGTTTAAATTTCAGAACTCTATGAACTTTCGTAAGTTTTAAACCCAACTCTAAGCTTTGTAAGAGATTTCTATAATGTAAAATATATTTTTCCTTATTATTTAAATTTGGGACCAGCTTTCGTTCCTTAGAACCACCAATACAAATATTTTCAGGACATAATGGTAAATCGGAATGATGATCATGAAGGCTATCAGGATATTCCAAATCTACTTCTAAAATGTAACCAAACTCTGAAGTGATAGGAACATTAAAATTAACATCAACACTCGCCCATTCAAATTGAGAAATAGGTAAATACTGAGACATAGCCCACCCATACAAATTATTAGCATCCAAATATGTTAGAAAAGAAATAGGATCATCTGCTTTATAATTATCCATATAAGGATTATTGGCTTTAGCGTAACGATTACTACATTGAGACACACCACCTCTGATACCAGCTTTTATAAAGGCTATTTTATCAAAATCTGTCAATAACTCGATTTCGACTTCGGTAAACTTTAACATAGCGTCCCAGCTTAAAACAGGAGCAGTGTAATAATGAGCAGGATCTAAATCATAGGTTTTTAAACAAACATTTCTAAAGATTTCGAATATATCACTTAAAAGCAAAACATCTGTTTTTAAATAAAGATTAGAATAATCAGACATACTACAACATTTAAAATGAGACCACACTCTTTGAGCGTGAACGTAGTCTTCGTTAGAAATCGTTGACCCAGTAAGTGAATTAAAAAAGTCATAAATTTTTGGTAATGATGGTGATTTTAATGACCTGAAAGAACTCATATACTCATATGGATATACACCTTTTCTTTTCAGCAATTCAAAGTCGTTTACATTCGGAAATTCATTTTTTAGTTCTATAAACTGATTATTATTAAGATTAGAAGCTAATGAATTTAAACTACTTGATAAAAATTTAAAAGAATCAATAAACCTTAAACTTACACGCTGACCGTTTACGTGAAGAATTTTAGAAAATGAAATATATTTTTCTTTATTTTGGGGGATTATTTGTACTTCACCATCAGCAAAATTTAATGCGTGTACAATAAAGTGAGCATCGTAATTACTTAGATTATGTAATACTACTGGTACAAAGTCTATTTTATGAAACTTTTTACTACATATTTCATGTGAAACACCTATAAACGCTCCCGTCTGCCAGTTGTAGTCAATAAATTGCTCATATAAATCTTTTTTACAAATGTAACATACTTTGGTTTCTTCTATATATTTTTTATTTTCATTCGTAAGAGGGAGAGGAGCAGTTTGAAAACTATATTTACTACATATAATTTTTAAATCTTCTTGGAGCTTATTCATAAATACATGAGCACAGTTTTCTCCGCTATAACTAACATATTTAGAGAGATTACTATCATATGAACACTTAATATAATAACCGAAACTGTACACGTCATGTCTCTGAACATTAATGGTTGATGATTTGTTAGGATCACCAGAACAAGAGGCAATAGGTTTTAAAAACGATTCGAAGTCAGCGTAAATAATAAAAGGAACCCTCTTTTTCTTTTCAAATTTATCAAAATATAACCTATCATTAGAAACATTTTCATTGAACCAGTTTTTTCTAAACATACTTGGACTTGGTAATATTGTACTAATATGAGCACAATCATGTTTTTGGTGGTTATCTACCGCATTGCTTGTAGGAAAATAAAGCAGACAACCATCACAAATGTGAACCGCGCCATTTCGTTTAGTGATCTGCTTACTCACTAATCGTGATAAATTTTTAATATAGCAATAATGTCCGTTACTACCACTGGTGACGTATAGTAAATTTATATGTGTTGATTTGCGAGACTTTGTGAAGTACAGGGGGCCAATAACATGATGAGTTTTAGTCTCAGAGTTATATTCTAAACCAAAAACGTTAATGCTTATATTGTTTAAGCGCTCAACTCTGTAAATATCAGTTAATTTTACTGGAAACGAAATCCCATTAAAATTTAACTTGTTTTCCAATTTCCAATACTCGTTTACACGATCGGGGTTTTTTGTTACAGGATACAAAGCTGAGAGTAAAGCCCATTTACAACACTGCACATCTGCGTTTTTAACATTGATGACTGCTTTTTTAGTCCTAATGTCATAAGGTAATTCAATAAAAGATGATCCCCGCAGTGGATTGAATTTATTAATATTCATATCTAAACTAATTAGGTCCGTAAGACTCCATCCACTATCTTTTTTCTCAAACTCACTGACTTTATTAGCTAATACTTCTTTTATTGAATTAAAAAGTATATTGATGTCTTCGGATTCATTGAGAATATAGTTCTGAGTTTGGAAGTCAAAAACGTTTTGTACATTTTTATTTTGGTGCACGAAGTTGGCACACAGTATAAAGTTTACTTTAAACGTTTTTAATTGTACTATATCATCAAGAATCAAAGTCCTTAAATCATCAATTATTGAATTAAAAAATGTATCAACCGTTTCCAAATCTTTTGAGTCCGCTAAAGAAGTTATTCTGTATGTATGAACTCTTTTGCCAAAAGCAGTTTCAATTAACCTTACATTTGGTAAATTATCATGGGAACGAAACACATTATTTTTGTGATTCTTACTTTTATAGTGATTGGATAAATACCTTTTTTTAACGGAAATATTGCAAACTGAACACATCATCATCTCGCTATTAATACGTCGTCTTTTCTCATTGTTTTGAATGCTATTCTCAGTTTGCCGTTTTAATCCTCTCCCAATTTGTATGTTAACACTGTAAACATAAATAAAAATATTAGAACTAACAAAAAATCAACAACATATTTTTTTTTTTTAAATATTAAAAATAATACTTACGTCTTTTCAATTTCTTCACTGAGTTTCACTAATGATTCATCGAAATATGAGTCAAAAATATTTCGTTCTTTACTTTCAGTAGTTTCTACTATATCACAGATTTCATTTAACTCTTCATCATATTCAGTGCAGTTCAAATCAGTTTTATCGACTGAAGATGAAAAAAAAAAGCACTGACATATTTCGTTCCAGCCATTTATTATTAACTCTCAAGCAATTAGACGAGTAGAAGTTTATGACTCAGAGCATTGATTACTAACTAGTAACTTTTAATATTTGATCGATCTTCTATTTATGTTGAATTTGACATGACAGACCATAGGCACCGCTGCTCGTCGTTTTTATACTAGGTAGATCATTATGTGTTTCTCAATCACGAACCTACCGAACTTGTTTAGTTCGGTAGCTAACGAGCAGATAAACAAAGTTATTAAGATACACTCTTATCAGAAAGTTAGTAAGTATGAGTGTATTATAATAGCAAAAATATATCACGAGAGATGGTCCATGAAACGAAGACTTCACACTCAAATTTTGTATTCTTCGAACAATTGAAAAGTTGAATTTGACATGACAAACCATAGGCACCACTGCTCGCCTCACAGCTTCGGCTGGTCGTCTTCGGCGACCAGCCTAAGCTGGCGAGCAGTGGTGCTTGTGGTATGTCATGTCAAATTCAACTTTCAATTGTTCAAAATAACTGAGATCAGATCCTAATCCAAAAACATTCCTAAGAAAATTAAAATCTATATTAATTAAAAAATGCTACTATAATTTGAATGAATATTATAATGACAATAAAATCAATTTAATATAAATATTTATTGATCGCTGTAAAATAGTAATATGTCTTGTGTATTAATAATTAAATAAATAATTTAATTTTCATTACAATTTATAATTAATTCCGTTGCACGTCCATTCATTCATTAATTGCTAAGCCCAAATGGGTAACATGTTGTACTGGAATACTTATTGATGACTCTACCTTTATATCACATTCATGAACAGCAATAAATACTTTGAATACTTTGAATTTGAGTGTGAAATCCTCGTTTCATGGACCATCTCTCGTGATATATTTTTGCTATTATAATACACTCATACTTACTAACTTTCTGATAAGAGTGTATCTTAATAACTTTGTTTATCTGCTCGTTAGCTACTGAACTTGTGTATTCGTGATTGAGAAACACATAATGATCTACCTAGTATAAAAACGACGAGCAGCGGTGCCTATGGTCTGTCATGTCAAATTCAACATAAATAGAAGATCGATCAAATATTAAAAGTTACTAGTTAGTAATCAATGCTCTGAGTCATAAACTTCTACTCGTCTAATTGCTTGAGAGTTAATAATAAATGGCTGGAACGAAATATGTCAGTGCTTTTTTTTTTCATCTTCAGTCGATAAAACTGATTTGAACTGCACTGAATATGATGAAGAGTTAAATGAAATCTGTGATATAGTAGAAACTACTGAAAGTAAAGAACGAAATATTTTTGACTCATATTTCGATGAATCATTAGTGAAACTCAGTGAAGAAATTGAAAAGACGTAAGTATTATTTTTAATATTTAAAAAAAAAAAAATATGTTGTTGATTTTTTGTTAGTTCTAATATTTTTATTTATGTTTACAGTGTTAACATACAAATTGGGAGAGGATTAAAACGGCAAACTGAGAATAGCATTCAAAACAATGAGAAAAGACGACGTATTAATGAACCATCAACATCTAGAGGAGCTGAAGATGATTCGACTGCAGATAATAGCGAGATGATGATGTGTTCAGTTTGCAATATTTCCGTTAAAAAAAGGTATTTATCCAATCACTATAAAAGTAAGAATCACAAAAATAATGTGTTTCGTTCCCATGATAATTTACCAAATGTAAGGTTAATTGAAACTGCTTTTGGCAAAAGAGTTCATACATACAGAATAACTTCTTTAGCGGACTCAAAAGATTTGGAAACGGTTGATACATTTTTTAATTCAATAATTGATGATTTAAGGACTTTGATTCTTGATGATATAGTACAATTAAAAACGTTTAAAGTAAACTTTATACTGTGTGCCAACTTCGTGCACCAAAATAAAAATGTACAAAACGTTTTTGACTTCCAAACTCAGAACTATATTCTCAATGAATCCGAAGACATCAATATACTTTTTAATTCAATAAAAGAAGTATTAGCTAATAAAGTCAGTGAGTTTGAGAAAAAAGATAGTGGATGGAGTCTTACGGACCTAATTAGTTTAGATATGAATATTAATAAATTCAATCCACTGCGGGGATCATCTTTTATTGAATTACCTTATGACATTAGGACTAAAAAAGCAGTCATCAATGTTAAAAACGCAGATGTGCAGTGTTGTAAATGGGCTTTACTCTCAGCTTTGTATCCTGTAACAAAAAACCCCGATCGTGTAAACGAGTATTGGAAATTGGAAAACAAGTTAAATTTTAATGGGATTTCGTTTCCAGTAAAATTAACTGATATTTACAGAGTTGAGCGCTTAAACAATATAAGCATTAACGTTTTTGGTTTAGAATATAACTCTGAGACTAAAACTCATCATGTTATTGGCCCCCTGTACTTCACAAAGTCTCGCAAATCAACACATATAAATTTACTATACGTCACCAGTGGTAGTAACGGACATTATTGCTATATTAAAAATTTATCACGATTAGTGAGTAAGCAGATCACTAAACGAAATGGCGCGGTTCACATTTGTGATGGTTGTCTGCTTTATTTTCCTACAAGCAATGCGGTAGATAACCACCAAAAACATGATTGTGCTCATATTAGTACAATATTACCAAGTCCAAGTATGTTTAGAAAAAACTGGTTCAATGAAAATGTTTCTAATGATAGGTTATATTTTGATAAATTTGAAAAGAAAAAGAGGGTTCCTTTTATTATTTACGCTGACTTCGAATCGTTTTTAAAACCTATTGCCTCTTGTTCTGGTGATCCTAACAAATCATCAACCATTAATGTTCAGAGACATGACGTGTACAGTTTCGGTTATTATATTAAGTGTTCATATGATAGTAATCTCTCTAAATATGTTAGTTATAGCGGAGAAAACTGTGCTCATGTATTTATGAATAAGCTCCAAGAAGATTTAAAAATTATATGTAGTAAATATAGTTTTCAAACTGCTCCTCTCCCTCTTACGAATGAAAATAAAAAATATATAGAAGAAACCAAAGTATGTTACATTTGTAAAAAAGATTTATATGAGCAATTTATTGACTACAACTGGCAGACGGGAGCGTTTATAGGTGTTTCACATGAAATATGTAGTAAAAAGTTTCATAAAATAGACTTTGTACCAGTAGTATTACATAATCTAAGTAATTACGATGCTCACTTTATTGTACACGCATTAAATTTTGCTGATGGTGAAGTACAAATAATCCCCCAAAATAAAGAAAAATATATTTCATTTTCTAAAATTCTTCACGTAAACGGTCAGCGTGTAAGTTTAAGGTTTATTGATTCTTTTAAATTTTTATCAAGTAGTTTAAATTCATTAGCTTCTAATCTTAATAATAATCAGTTTATAGAACTAAAAAATGAATTTCCGAATGTAAACGACTTTGAATTGCTGAAAAGAAAAGGTGTATATCCATATGAGTATATGAGTTCTTTCAGGTCATTAAAATCACCATCATTACCAAAAATTTATGACTTTTTTAATTCACTTACTGGGTCAACGATTTCTAACGAAGACTACGTTCACGCTCAAAGAGTGTGGTCTCATTTTAAATGTTGTAGTATGTCTGATTATTCTAATCTTTATTTAAAAACAGATGTTTTGCTTTTAAGTGATATATTCGAAATCTTTAGAAATGTTTGTTTAAAAACCTATGATTTAGATCCTGCTCATTATTACACTGCTCCTGTTTTAAGCTGGGACGCTATGTTAAAGTTTACCGAAGTCGAAATCGAGTTATTGACAGATTTTGATAAAATAGCCTTTATAAAAGCTGGTATCAGAGGTGGTGTGTCTCAATGTAGTAATCGTTACGCTAAAGCCAATAATCCTTATATGGATAATTATAAAGCAGATGATCCTATTTCTTTTCTAACATATTTGGATGCTAATAATTTGTATGGGTGGGCTATGTCTCAGTATTTACCTATTTCTCAATTTGAATGGGCGAGTGTTGATGTTAATTTTAATATTCCTATCACTTCAGAGTTTGGTTACATTTTAGAAGTAGATTTGGAATATCCTGATAGCCTTCATGATCATCATTCCGATTTACCATTATGTCCTGAAAATATTTGTATTGGTGGTTCTAAGGAACGAAAGCTGGTCCCAAATTTAAATAATAAGGAAAAATATATTTTACATTATAGAAATCTCTTACAAAGCTTAGAGTTGGGTTTAAAACTTACGAAAGTTCATAGAGTTCTGAAATTTAAACAAAGTGCCTGGTTAAAAAAATATATAGATTTAAACACGCAATTGCGTACGTTAGCAAAATCTGATTTTGAAAAAGATTTTTATAAGTTAATGAATAATTCAATTTTTGGAAAGACCATGGAAAATATTGAAAAAAGAGTAAACGTTAAACTATTGACTCACTGGGAAAATCGGGGTAAAAGAAAAGGTGTGTCAGATCTGATTGCCAAACCTGAATTTCATAGTTTGTCAGTTTTCTCTGAGAGTTTAGTAGCAGTCCAATTACAAAAGACTAAACTTTTTTACAATAAACCCATATTTTTAGGTTTTAGTATATTAGATTTATCAAAAACTTTAATGTATGATTTCCATTACAAATACATGAAGTGTAAATTTGAAAATTTAAAATTGTTGTATACGGACACTGACAGCTTAGTTTACCAAATTTTTTGTGCAGATTTTTATAAAGAAATTCTACCCGATATATGTAATTATTTTGACACATCGGATTACGCACGAAACAATATTTATGGTTTTCCTTTATTAAATAAGAAAAAATTAGGTTATTTTAAAGATGAACACAATGGCCATGTTTTTTCTGAATTTGTCGGTTTACGCTCAAAAATGTATGCTATGCAAGTAGAGAATAAAACAATAACTAAAGCAAAAGGTGTAAACAAATGTATAACTAGACAATTGAAATTACATAATTATAAAACTTGTTTGTTTAAAAAAAATGTAGAACTTGCTGAAATGTATCGTTTTAGATCCATTAAACATGTCATTTTTACTCAAAAGATAAATAAAATTTGTTTGTCTTACAATGATACCAAGAGATATATTATACCAAATTCCACTGACACATTAGCATGGGGTCATTATAAATTACGATAAATAAAATTTTAAAAAACTATTTTATATAATTTAAGTTATATTGTATTCGATATTTCTTATTCTTTATGGTGAATAACGTCTTGTGTATTTGTATCTTAAGCTTAGAGGTATGCCTCTTAGTGACTTTGTTGAAATGTTTAATAAAGATACATAATAATGATGTGTTAATAAAACATGTATTTAAGTCTTTTTTATTGATTCAATAACATGTAACTGTAACCTATTTTTTTTTTTGAGAAATTATTATTAAATATGTTGAAATTTAACTTGGTATTTTCATTAAAACCTTTGAAATAAATAAAAACAAGTAAATGATTTAACAATATATTTATTTTATACTCACAAACCAATATCTGATTTATTGTATGACATAAGAAAGTGCTTCGTTCTACAAAATCACAAATAAGTACTATGGATTTAGGCGTATTACTTTTTATCTTTGTTGCTGTAAGAGTATTTCCGACAATTCGGAGAATTGGATATTCCCTTTGTTATGTTGTAAATAAGCTGACGAGTTTTCTTATGATGATCGTCATTGATAGACTTTGTGTAATATTTCACACGAACATCTGCATGCTTCCAATGGTCCGATTGATCAATGTTTTCAATCTTCTTCAAATCATACACCTCAATCTTAATGAGATGTGTTGCACTTGCTCCGTCGTCGGTGTTGGTTGACACGTAAGATGTCGAATCTCTCCCGGAACAACGTCCAACTGTTGAAGATCTCATTGTCCTCGGCTTCTTCTTTGGTGGTTCAAAGAATTCGTCGATTGATTCTTTCTTCTGCAACGATGGAAGTTCATCGTCGTCCGACTGTGGGTAATAATAATGTTTATATGTGTTTTCTTGGAACACCACATCGTCATCGTCTTCATTGAATGTAGAACGAGCAATCTGTAACAACCAGTACAATTTTATACGTTACTCAGAAGTCATAAAAAATCAGAACATTCACTCAGTAATTAAAAAATGAAAGCGAATCACATCAGTTTTATGCACATCATATACGTTAGACAGAAGTCAGAACAAATCAGAACATTCACTCAGAAAATAAAAAATAAAAACGTTTTACTTACATTCATGGTACTGGTGTTGAATACAGAACGGAGCACTTGTAGTAGTTTCCTATGCACGAGTATCGAAAATAGACAACTCAGTGTGTTATATATCAATTTTAGTAAGTAATGACTATTTGAACTTACTCTACTTAAGATATCTAATTCGATGTTGTTTAACAAGACAAGATAGTTAATGTAATGATTATTTTAACTTTAGTTTAGGAAAATTTTACTTTCAAAGTCTAATTTTAATGAACAATGTGTGTTTCTCTATCACGAATAAACAAGTTTGGTAGCTAATTTAATTTAAACGAGCAGATAAACTAGTTTCAAAGTATAAGTAAATAGAGTTTATCTAATTATAATGAACAAAGTTATTAAGATATACTCTTATCAGAAAGTTAGTAAGTATGGGTGTATTATTATAGCAAAAATATTTCACGAGAGATGGTCCATGAAGGGAAGATTTCATGCATACCGAATGTCCATTATTACAATTAACACACTAACCGCCGCTGTGGTTAAGTGGTTAGGACTACCCCGGTCTCAGACTCACGGTCACGGGTTCGATTCCCAGCAGAGGTTGCACATGTGTGTATTCAGTATGGTTGGTGGTAGGACTTGAATGATTACAATTAGCTCACTAACCACCTCTGTGGTGAAGTGGTTAGGACTACCCCGGTCTCAGACTCCGGGTCACGGGTTCGATATCCGTTTGGCAAGCTTCGTACCACCATTTTATCTAAGTCAGTGCCTTAGTAGTGAGGATTCCAGGTGAAGTTATGCCTTCACTTTGATCTTACTTTTCATCTCCTAACATCAGGTGAGATGAAGACAAAGCGCTTTCCTGAAGAATCAATAAAATACAATCGCATAGTTGTTAAGGTGATTAGACCGAGGTGTCATTAACAGTGGTTTATTAGTAAATCAACTGAACAAGAGTACAGTGGCGTCGGTACGTCATTAGATAATGATGTGCATCGGGAATGGTGATTAGGACCGAGGAGTCATTAACGATTCATTAGTAAATCAACTGAGAGCTGCCGCTCGAAAATTGTATCTCGGAAACGGTTAAAGATATCGCTCTGGGACCCAGCGCAATCGATTCAAATGGGGGGGTTTTCCTTTTTTTTTTTTTTTTTTTTTTTTTTTAGTTTTGGAAACGACTTGAACTAGCCCAGCGGGGGTCAGAACCAGACCAGTTTTGAGTGCGCCAGAACTCTCAAAACCCTACTACTGCAGTCGCTATTTAATGAAAAGTGGACTATGTATAGGACTACTTTGGTTGTCCTCAATGCCTAGTCTCTGACTAACCCTTCGGAGATAACAGACGTGATTATACAACGTGCTGATCCACGTACTCGCCATAAATTTAGAGCTGATCGTTATTGGTATACTTAATGACTAAAAAATGCTATTACACCGAGCAAGTAATAAGGAATCGATAGATTAATAAATAGCGCCCGTCGAGAATAGGGATCCGGACCGTAGTAGGTAGATAAGAGTCGACGACCTTACGCATACGCATACTTGTGGTGCGATATTATTTCGCAATTAAATTATATGTTTACACAATTAAAAATTAAAGTGCCTAGGTACTCACGATCAAGTTTGCGTTGAGAGTACCCGCGAATCGTGTCAATATTTTATTATGTTATGTGTGTGTTTTAAACGAAAGTTTACCTACAGCTCACCTTCCCATATGTTTTTGTTAAATTTCAATAAAAATCACTCGACTCGATATCCGAAGTAACATTAATCCTTGGTCGGGCAAAATGTGTTTTCAAATTTTTTGATACCTAGCCCGAGTGTGTGATCGCTAACCCGCGTTTGAAGCGCGTTGATTAAGTCACTATATAGAGCTCTTTGCCGAGCAGTGGTACAGTACAGAACACAATCAGCTTCTGTCTTAGACTGGCCAGCTAACAGCCCAGATCTAAATCCAATCGAACATCTTTGGTGCGAAGTCATAAAAAGAGTATGAAATCGACAATGCGGCAAATTTTTTTTTCTTATATAATGGCTTCGTGCGGTCAGCACATTTAGCCAGTGTCAAGTTTTTAATAGTAATTATTATTTTCTTTACATTAAGTGGATGATAATGAGTGACAATGAACGTTTAATGGTAAATGATTTTCCCCCAAACCCCTCAAGACTCAATAAAACTGTGGGACTTTATTGAGGTCTCACACGGACTTCTTGAGAGAATTTGAAAAGTGATGTTGCATTGTTTTGTTTTATTTGCTAACACTCATGCACGTTCACGAACACTTAACAGTAAATAATTCATCATTATTTCACATTAATATTCGACAAAACATTAATTATAAAAAATAATACAAAACTGCAGACATGACGCTTCACTTTCCCGCCAAGAAGTCCCACAATGGGGCAATTTGAGAGAGCTTTCAGATGTTTTCTTTTTAGATGAATGGAACTCAATTTCTTTTGAAAAATGTAAGAAATTAGAATCGATGCCTCGCCGCCGCAAAGCAGTTATTAAGAGCCGTGCATATGCCACGAAATTTTAATTACAGTTTAAACTATATTTATTAAACTAATTTCACTTAATTAATGTATTTTTACTTAGCCTATGGTTCATCAAACTGTTACTATCAGGCTGTACTTTAAGTTTTCACTTTATATTTCTCTTCAAAGCAAAATATCCCAGTAGTTGGTTTTCAAATAGAATTTATCATCGAACAACTCTAACTTACTGCGGGCCACTTAATCATACTACTAGCGATTTTGTAGGGCTCTCTTCCAGTCCATTTAGTGCAATCAAGGCAGTAATTAATGTTCATTGAAACCTTAGTTCAAGGACTTGGATGGATTAACTTGCTGCCGTAAATGAAAATACCGCGGAATTGAGCCATGTGACAGTTGGTAGCAGTTTTAAACTAACCTAAATACTTGAGTTTTCGTCCGCGTTCTTTTAGCAACAACATGTGTTGTGAGACTCCATTTTAATTCAATCCACCGTACAATACTAAATGTACTTTTAAAATATATACAACTTTATAATTATAATGCTAAACGCGAAGCCATTAATTAAGTTATAATAATAATAACCTAAATACAATCATTCAAAGAGATACTGCTGGATATTAAAATATTTCGTTATAAAAGCATTTTTTTATCCTTTTATACTTTAGTGTGGTTTTCATATTTAGCCAATAATAGTGAAGGAGATAATGTCTTTGATATTTTCATAATCTACCTATTTAAATAAAAATGCCGTGTCGCGTATAGCGGTCAAAGAACACTACAATCCCATCTCTTCCCTTGGGTGTCGTAATAGGCGACTAACGGACTAAAGACTGCACTTACTTCCAACTGCATAGAGCGGCGATGTGCTTACCACCTGTCACGCTGAGCACATGTATGTATGTAAATAAAAATGTCAATATCAAAGTAAAGGTAATTTTTAGGGTTCCGTAGCCAAATGGCAAAAAACGGAACTCTTATGGATTCGTCATGTCTGTCTGTCTGTCCGTCCGTATGTAACAGCCACTTTTTTCCGAAACTATAAGAACTATACTGTTGAAACTTGGTAAGTAAATGTATTCTGTGAACCGCATTAAGATTTTCACACAAAAATAGAAAAAAATACCAATAAATTTTGGGGGTTCCCCATACTTAGACCTGAAACTCAAATATTTTCTTTTTCATTTAACCCATGTGTCTAAAATAAGAGAATGATAAAACTATAAAAAATATGTGATGTACATTACCATGCAAACTTTCACCGTAAATTGGTTTGAATGAGATCTAGTAAGCAGTTTTTTTAATACGTCATAAATTAATTAATTTAAAAAAATACACTATTATTAAAACATTAATCAAAGTAATAACGAACTACAAGAACTTTTTTTATATAATGTTATTTGCCGCTACGGAACCCTTCATGGGCGAGTCCGAAACGCACTTGGCCGGTTTTTTTTTATATTTTCTTAATATATTTAAATAAAAATCGTTTACCACAAATGTTTTTTCGCGCATCACTTAAAAGTGGCGGCACCTATTTGACTATTCCTTATTTTGGTGTGTTTGTAATTGTCGGGACAAGGATTGTATGAAAACCTAAATTTTGGAAATGTGCATGCAGACGAAGTAAATTGTGAATATTAAATATTATTGTGCGTGGCTTTGCTCTCATAAAAAATTGTCGTCGGATGCCTCAACAACGTGGAGCCAGCTCCACAAACTTATCTCTAACTGTCGAAACAACTAACTAACATTGATGTTATAGAGACATAATTTCGGTTGCTAACCACCGCACTAACCACGCCGAGTACAAACATGATCCATAGTTTAGTGGTTACCACACTGTAACCACTAAACTACAGAGGCGGTTAATAGTGCACCGATCACCACACGTATCTATACAAAATCCATACTAGTATCAGTGTAGGCTCATTTATTAAACATGAAGGTAACTTCATTAATCCGACTGGCGGGAGTGTCCTAATTAATTTATGCAAAAGCCTTCCAAAGGTTCACTGCAAAATTGAAAGTACGCTTCGACAGCAGTTAACCACTCGAAATGGGCCGCTCCACTTATTAATAGGTCGATTTTATATTATTAACTAGCTTCCCGTCCACGACTTTGCCTTTGGCCCCGTACCTTGTGAAGAATTTCCTGAAATTTTCTTACACTGATCCTAATAATTACGAACGCAACAAAAAAACAATTAGCCAAATAGGTAAAGCCGTTTTCCAGAGATGCGCGAGCTTACATTCGTGGCAAATGATTTTTAATTTGGCAAATGATTATAGTCTCTGGCTAACACTTTTTTGAATAATAGTTGTGAGTGTATGAATAACCATTTTTTTTCTTTTCTTCTATAACCAGATTTTAGTTTACAGATAAACCGTGTTTTCTAAAGTTAATTTGACCACTGAAATTTTTAAATGTAAACTCTTTTTACGAATCTAACTCGCGTTTATTAATACTTTTTACGTTTATCAGTCCTGACGTTTCGGACCCTTTACGGGGTCCGTGGTCACAGGGAGACTTTACTGCCGTATTCAGAGACGTCAATAAAGTTTTAATGACAATTAAATGTCATTCCTTCTCTATTCAGCACTATACAAACGAAAGTGATAGCAAGAGACTTAATTGTCATTAAAACCTAATTGACGTCTCTGAGTACGGCGGTAAGGTGTTAGTCGTCTCAAAGTTAAAAGTCATTTGCATACCGTCAATCATTTTTATTATTGTCGCTAACGCAAAGCTCACAATATTTTTTTGACTTGCAGTGTGTTGCTGTTGGGGCTGGAAGAAACGTCAGGAGTCAGGACTAAGATAAAAACCATAAAAAGTATTATAAAGGCGAGTTAGATTCGTGAAAAGTGTTTCAATGTGTAGTACTCGCGAAAACCTTAGAAAACAACACAGAAACTTTGTTTAACCGACGAAGAAAAGTTTAAAAGACGTGGGTCAGTGGTAATTAATAACGATTGCTATCTTACGCCATTAATTACACTAATAATAACATGACTATAAAAAAAATGTTTTTTAGTTTTCATTGATATTTCGATGAAAACATTATAATATATACCTATGTTTTTAGTAATAAATTTTTTGCATCGATTATTAATTACAAAACGATTGCTCATAACGGGGAAACCATTAGTAACACTAGGTAAGAAAGGTATTAGATACCAATTACAAAAAGTTCCTGAAAAAATATGATTTCATTCTAACATTTTAAACTTTCATGGTCACTACAAATAATATTATGAAAATACAGGATTTTTACCATATTTAAGTTGTTGTTTTTGAGTCCCCGATATTTCGGCGCAGTTGCATGCACCATGATCACGGAGTAACTGACAACAACACCTCAAAAATGGTAAAAATCCCGTTTCTTCATAAAAATAAATTATACCATTCTGTTTAAATCAAAGTGAAAATACATGCATTGAAAGGTTTTTGAACCCTGGACTTCCGGTTGTCGTGCCGAGCCCTAGTTCACTAGCCACCGAGGTGTTCCGACCGAGTCATCAATGTACAAAGATTATTACTGTAAAAAGACAGTTTCCTACTTTCTTAAAAAGAAAAAACTACTGAAGAACCCGTAGCACAAAACATTCTCCTGCGAATTGGGACAGTAATTAAAATAAGTATTTCCCAGAGGTTCACCGCGATTGCGTTCTATACATTTCTCCCGGTGTTTTGTGGCTTCCATCTCCAGTGTAAATAAACGCTCCATTTAGATTAAGCCTACCTGGTTATTTTCACAGAAAGAATGTTCGAGAAATGCAAACTAAAATAAGTGCCTATTAGAAAAGCAAACGGCAAATATAAAAACGTAGAAAAAAATAAGGGATTTACGGAGCAAGTTATTGTCATTGCGAAGTGGACAGAAGAGAGCAGGGTATTAAGTGTTTTGTTCTTCTTTAAAACACTATTGTTAAAGTAAAACAAAAGACGTTTTACAAAGCTACTATCGACACGACAATCGGGCTTTGTAAATTATTCTTTAGAATTTAGACAGAAGAGGTTAATAAGGTATAACCAGTCACTAACTACTCACCCATACCAACATTCTGCCCTATCTTTATTTTGTTTACACTTATCCCAAAACATAAAGTAAAGGTTAGCCTGTAGACTTCCCACTGCTGGGCAAAGGCCTTCATTACCGAAATCTGAGTACTGAGTGGTAGAGCCACGCTGCGTTGCAGCTGCAGCACGCATTGGGCTGGCTTGCCCGTCGTAATACCACCCTCTCACGAATATACGGCGTGAAATAATGGCACTTAGTACTGTTGTGTTTCGTCCGGCCAGTGAGGGTTCCGGAGGCCAATCCCCCTCCCCCCTTCTCACAATTCCTATTCCTTCCTTAACCCTATTCCTTCCTTAAAGGACGGCAACGCGCCTGCGATTCCTCTGGTTTCGCGGGTGTCTGTCCATGGGCGGTGGTGATTACACTCCATCAGGTGACCCGCCTGCTCGTTTGCCTCCTTCTGTTATAAAAAAAAATGAAGTAAGTAACTAAAACAGCAACAAAGTAAGTTGGTACGCAGTAAATAGAGTAGGACGGGCTAATAGGTACCCGAATTAGAAAAATCCTGCATCTCGAGTAATAAGCCCTCCAAAATGCGGTTTGGCGATCACATGCCCGGGCTAAAAACAAACTTTATCCGACCTAGGAACTGTACCCGGGACCTTCGGAATAATTATTCAAAAATTAACTGTTCACACTTACTTTTTTTTATAAAAGAAGGAGGCAGACGAGCAGGCGGGTCACTTAATGGAGAGTAATCACCGCCGCCCATGGACACCCGCAAAAATTCCCCGCAAGATTCCTAAGATTCCAGAGAAATCGCAGACGCGTTGCCGGCCTTTAAGGAAGGAATAGGCTCGTTTCTTGAAGATTCCTAAGACGTAAAATACCTCCTTCGAGAGCTGGTTTCACAACACTGTAGTTCGAAGCAAGAAATTTCGTGAAAAACGCACAGTAGTAGACCGCCATCCATTAAGGTGATGTGGATGGAATGACAGTCGACTGCGTGTAGTGCGGTGAAGGAAATCAGCGGCAGGGATCAAATCGAACAATTCCTCAGAACACTCCCATTATATATGCGGTACAATATACAGAGAGACGCAACGTCTCCGGAGAGCCAGTGGATCGAGCCGACCTGAAATAGCCACGTCGTCGACAATACGAGCAGCTCTGCGTTGAATTCGGTCAAATGAAAGGAGTTGGTACTGGGGTGCTCCAGCCTAGTACAGTTGTAAGCGGATGGCCGGCGTGAATTACTGACTCGCTCTATTAAGCACACCCAGCTTTTTCGATGCTAATTTAGCAAACTTACGCAATATTTCTAATTACTTTATCCACGAAAGCCAAGCCAAGCAACTGCATAAATATATAATAAAAACGGAAACAGATGTCACCAAATATGTACCAAATAAAATATAATATTCTTAATAAAATAAATGTTTAGGTAAATATAACAAAGTGGTACTCCATTTTCATTCTCCGAAAACCAACTCGATATTACATTTGCGAACCGAACAATGGAGGAGGAAGATTACTTATGGCACTGTGTTATGATTATGATGATGCTTTTTCTTCATGCCAGATTAAAATGAGTGAAAAAATGAACAAATGCGGAAAATATCAAAAAAGACAATCTCATCGATCAATCATGACTGAATTTTTTCTTTTGTAGTCTCTTTCAATTTTGTATGTTATTATTATTACGAGTGCTGGCAATGATCGGAATAGGCAGTGTAGTAACATAGAGCTGTATAACTTGGTTATTTTATTTACTTATTTATCTATACTAATATTTTAAAGAGAAAAGATTTGTTTGTTTGTTTGAATTAAATAGGCTCCGAAACTACTAGACCGATTTAGGAAATCATTTGACCATTTAAAAGCTACATTGTTCCCAAGTGACTTGGCTATATTTTATCCCGATATTCCCACGGGAACGGGTACAACGCAGGTAAAACCGTGAGGATCCGCTAGTTTAATAATAAAATAAAAAATATGAAATAATTCAATTCACATTGGTTTTTTTATGTTGCCAGCCTGCTTTTCATCGGAAGCGTCAAAAAGCAATGAATCTACACTAATTTTAAAACTAATAAATTGTTATTTATGTTTCAAACTACCGCCCTATTGCACTCCTACCGGTCATATCAAAAATTTTTGAAAGTATTATATGTAATAAATTATACAGCTTTTTAGAAAAATATGACACCCTGAGCAATAGTCAGCATGGGTTTAGGAGGAATCGATCAACGACGTTAGCAGTGTTCGATTGCAATATAGAAATTTTAAATTCACTCAATAATAACAAGAGTGCAATTGCTATATTCATGGATTTATCAAAAGCCTATGATAGAGTTTCGCATACTATTTTAATTAAAAAGCTAGAACATCTAGGGTTACGCGGTCCAACAAAAAAATGGCTCGCTTCATATCTACAAAATAGAAAACAAATTGTCCAAATCACACATCTCGATGAAGCGACCGGAGAATTAAAAAAAATCGAGTCTCATTGTACAATAGTTCCCGGGTTCATCCCACAAGGTAGTGTACTGGGATGTTTACTTTTTTTGGCCTACATTAATGATCTCCCTGCGGTAGTCCCTCACAAACTTGTAATGTTTGCTGATGATGCAACCCTCATAATTCCCTGTGACTATGACGACATGAGCAGTATTACTAGGTCTACTCGTATATCAGAATCTTTAACTAAAATCGTAAAGCATCTTAAAAATATAAACCTCACATTGAACTACGAAAAAACAAAACTTATGCATTTCAGGCCGTGCCGAAGAACCGGGATGAGTCTTAACGTAAGTCATGATGGGAAAAAAATTGAAGTAGTCGACTCATATTTACAGTTGAGGATCATTGTAGACTCAAACCTGTCATGGAAGCTACATGTAGATTCGGTCGTAAATAAACTAAGCCGATTCTCATATGCATTACGCGAGCTTAGAAAAAGTACAAATGAGGAGTGCGCGCTTGCAGCATACCATAGCTACGCCGCGGCTTGGATACGGTACGGCATCGTGCTCTGTGAGAATTCGACGGATGCGCCGGCTGTGTCCATTTTACAGAAGCGTTGCTTAAGGATCATAGCATTAGTGGGACGGAGGGACACTTGTAGAACTTTGTTCAAAAAATTCCGCGTCCTCACTGTAACTGGAGTATACATTTTTGAACAGTGTCGGTTAGTTAGGAAATATTCCCACTATTTCCAGAAAATAGGAGACAAGCAAGGTCGATACGTGTCACGGCGCCGTGAGCATGATTTAGTAGTGCCTTCAGTCAATCTTAGCCTGTTTAAAATAACTCGTACTACATGGCCATTAAGGTGTACAACCACTTACCTCAAAAATTAAAGCACTCCAAGGCAAAACATTTTAAAATGAGCTAAAGAATGTATTAGTAGATAAACCCTTTTACAACATGAAAGAATATTTTGAGGAAAAATTGTAATGTGTTAAGTTTTTCGAATATTTTAATATTATGTTATTGTTATCTCACTTATTTTAAGTTTTACTGGAACAATTTATTAATTTAATAATTAAATTATCTAACCGTGTTTTCCCAATGCCTTGAAAAAGTAAATTTGTGACTAGCTTAACACCTTTCTAACACAAACATATTTCTGTATGTTATTGTACTTTTTGTTACAAATTTAAGGGTGGATTCGACCAAACTGGAATAAGGTCATAAACCTAGATTAAACGCCAAATTTGTATAGACTAATCTCGGAGTAAGTCTTATTCCAGTTTGGTCGAATCCAGCCTAAGTGGAATAAATGAATATGAATATGAATTAAATTACTAAAGCATGTTTGTTTTTGCTGTTAGATTTTCGGGTAAAAAAAGAAAAAAAGGCAACATTTTTAACTACCGCACATAACATAAGGGGGTGTTCAAACGTAAATACTAATAAATACACACGTTATACAATCGTAATAATATACAAAAGGAGATTTCCATAACTTTAATCAACGATAAAATCCCGTAATACTGCGGTTCAAATAAAATAAACTCCAGCGCGAGTTCCTGCGAGTTACTAAGAATCAGAACTTCATTTGCTTGAAAATCTTGCAGTTTCATACCGAAATGCAGCGACGAGACTCTCGCAATTCGCCTGCTTTAACATCGCGATGAAAGTGTGGTCTAGTCATAGGAGCGAGCGAGCTTATTAATCCCTTATTGTACATAAAAAAAACTGTCTTTCTCTCTATAGTAACCTTGCTGACCCGACTGACGTTGTCCTGTCCCCAATATTAATAAACTTTGCCACTTTTTCAACCGCTTGGGGGTAAATTTTTTAATAAACCTGAAATATGTCATTCTTTTTTTTTTAATTAAATTTACTTAATTTTCTTAATTTATTATTTTTTTATTTTATAAGGTAAGGTGGGGTAAGAGGAACATAGTTTACTGATATTTTAACATTATGAGCTTCAGCCAGTAAATACACAGTTTAATTTTAATATTACTAGAAAATAAGTATACCTAATGAAGTTAACTAACTATTATTTTAACATACAAATCGATTCCTTTAGTATTTACGGACAAATCTATCAATGAAGTTGAGTCTTCAAAATGTTCCACTTACCCCAGATATGGGGAAAGAGGAACAACCTAAACTTTTCATGTTTAAACTGACCTTTTTTGATATGTCTTCACATAGTTTAAATGTGATTCTCAAGTCAAATGAATTGAGAGTTAATTGCAGTAAAAATATGGTTTAGTTTAGCGTAATATCGAGAAAATTAAAATTTGGGGTAAGTGGAACATATATGGTATGGTCAGAGGTGGCAAATTCGCAGACGATTTTTAAAATAAAAACAAAAGAATTAGCTTTTAATGAAATAAAATCAATTGAAGTGTATTAAAAAAATAAGTACCTATTGCCAATGAGCATATATTACAATATAACTAAAAATAACAAACGTCATTAAATTTTACAAACGAATCTTCTAAAATCTACAAACTTTTTAAAAACAAAATCAAAAATATTAACTCTGCTTGCACTGAATAAGTTGAGTTTAGATTTAGAGATATAAATTATCATTTTTAAATTTAAATTATACTTTAAAGTGTTCATATCTTTTAAGCCGGTTCATTTTTTAAGAAATATTTTATTTTATTTATATTTATTTATACATATTAAATATTGTTTTATCTTTTTATTATATTTATTACTAATACCACTTTTTTAACAATCACCTACCTACTAAAAATCGCTACAAAAGCAGGTAGGCTAACGTGTTTTCTTAAAAACGAACGATATTTAAGAGACACCTTCGCGAGCAATGCCGCGGATAAAAGCTAGTGTATTGTACATGAAAACCTTTCCAGAAAAATAAAAATTATGTATGTGAAAGAATCACCAAAATCACCAAAATGGGTACAGCATATTGAATAAATCGCAAACATAATACGTTTTTGATGTCGATTATAAATAACCTATTATCATTAATATTTCATCGCCTATAAAAAGGTTTGTCACCCATGAAACCGGGAAAGAGGAACATATGTTCCTCTTTTCCGATTATGGTAGTTTCTCTTACCCCACTTGGCTTTTTTTAGGC
Source organism: Scoparia ambigualis (assembly GCA_963921215.1). Lineage (NCBI taxonomy): Eukaryota > Metazoa > Arthropoda > Insecta > Lepidoptera > Crambidae > Scoparia > Scoparia ambigualis. The sequence goes on along the minus strand of OY992524.1, from coordinate 11,149,784 downwards.
ACATATAAAATCTACCACCCAGTCGTGGTTTTGTAGTTTGACAACAGTTTTTTTTTTCTCTGTTCAATTCACTTAGATGTGTCGTAGCGCCATCTGTGTTAGAACATGAAAACTACATCCGAATTTCTGTTTTATCGACAGAGTAGGCACAGGGCTAGGCTTTATAGTTTTATATTTACGTGATGCTGTTCCTCTTCCCCCCTCGTCCCTCTTAACCCACCTTACCTTAATTATTATTAATTTGTTAACCAAGTAGCTAAATACCAATTTTTATTTTATTTTGCTTTCTTTTACCCACATAAGGATAAATTATATTAGACCGGCCCGTGCACGGGGCGTGCCGTGTGCGTGGCCCGGACGGGGCACTGATTTGAGACGTTGCATACATTTTGTATGAAGCAGTTCAGTGTGTGCAGTTCACAGTGCATGATCCGTGTCCACGTCCAAGACACGGCCCCGTCTGATATAAATAGAAAATGTATGCAACGTCTCAGTGCACGGTCCGGTCTATATAATTTATCCCTTAGAGAGCAAATTTCCAAAAATCCTTTCTTAGTGCTAATCTACACTTTAGAAAGAAGGTATAGTGCAAAAGTTCAGGTTTCTAATCCTAGTAGTTGCTAATCACTCCATTTGTTAGTCATTAAGTCAGTTTTACTCTTCGTATATATAGATAAAATAAAAACAACTAATTAACTGTATTTAATTAACCGTGTCGCATAGCGGTGAAAGAATACTACCACCCCCTCTCTTCGTAAAGGCGACTAACGGGCTAAAGAATGCACATACATCCAACAGCATAGAGCGGCGATGGGCTCACCCTCACCACCTACCACGCTGAGAACATGTTCAGTCTCTACTTGGTGAAAAGTGGACTATGGTAGAGGACTGTTTTTGCGATCCTCATTGCCTAGTCTCTGACAAAACTTTCGGAGATAATTAGTCGAGATTATATGTATGTATGAATGTAAAAACAAATATGTTATGTATTATAGAGAGAAAGAGAGTGGGAGAAGAATACTAATGTACCGAATAACAGTTATTTTGCTTGCTAGAGTTAGAAATTTGATATAAGCTCCTGTAAAATTCCTAACTCTAGTAGGAAAATCAACAAATTGATACCCAAATAGATAATTACTTTCGGCCGTTAGATATTCATAAAAATCATCTCCGTCCATAAAAATCACTTAGCTCGTTTTTGCATTCACAATGCTATATAGGTATAGAATAAAATGTTTTTTTTTCTAGTACACATTTTATCCTACACCTATATAGCATTGTGAATGCAAAATTTCAATAATAAAGATATTTAGAAGCAATTACGACTTTATCGATTGTTAAATACTTGCAATAGTATTTCTTTCGAATGTGAAGGTAGACTTCTCAGTGACGTAATACCGCTGGCTTGCAGCGTATCAACTACTAGAAAAAATCATCGAGTCTTCTGGGGTCTCGGTAGCTTAGCGGTTAGAGCAGTGGACCGGCAATCCAAAGGTCACAGGTTCGAATCCCGTTCGAGCTTTCCTGAGACTGGTTGTTTTTTTTTCTAGTAAACTTTTATCCTACACTTAGCTCATAACTTGGCCGTACTGAGAAATTGCTTAAATTAACTTAAATCCCAGAACTATACTTGTAAACTTGCGAAATATCCAGGTGTTCGCGTCTCAGGGCGGTAGCGTCATGTTTTATGTGAACTTTAACCCAATTAGGATAATGCTTCCAACAAGTTGTATTAGAAATGCATCTTACTATCTTTAACGGTGTCGCATAGCGGTGAAAGAATACTACCACCCCCTCTCCTCCCTTGGGTGTCGTAAAAGGCGACTAACGGACCAAAGACTGCACATACATCAACAATCAACAGGATAGAGCGGCGATGGCTCACCACCTGTCACGCTGAGCAGTTGAGCACATCTGCAGTCGCTATTTGGTGAAAAGTGGACTATGGTAGAGGATTGCTTTTGCTGTCCTCATCGCCTAGTCTCTGACTAACCCTTCGGGGATAATAGTCGTGATTATTGTATCCCACTATCTTTCTCGCCGGGGTCACAGAATAAATAATAGTGCCGGGGTATCCGGAAGGCAGTGGATGAAGCGCACAGAGCTGAATAAAAGTTCGTTATTTTGTTTTTGTAAGGAACTAGATGACGTTATAAGAAATTAAACAGTTAAATGTCGGACTTAAACTATTTTAATAACAGGTTGCCTTGAGATGATTGCCCGTTGAATTTTGTTGAAATAATGTACCTACGTAAATGATAATTAAACAAAGTGTTCCGTTTTGTTGAAGCTACTAAAAAACAATGCTACGTGCTACGACATTTTCATAATCTATTAATTTGTTGAACAACAACAATAATGTACATCGTTCTATCGTGAACACTATTAGGTAGATTGTTTCATGTAAAGATTCGAGCTTTCAGTAATTATGCAGGTCTTACAAAATTTAACGTTTTGTTTTAGTAATAATAGAAATATTCTTTCCCTGAGTGACCGCAATAATGCATTATAGCAGCCAGGCAACTAGAAATAAACAGGAAGGTATTGTTCTAGTAAACTTCCAAATAAAGTTAATGTGATACTGACGAAAACAGAGGATATACAGTACATAGTATGAACTGGTAAGTCATAAGGTTCGAATTCTGCTTGTGGATTTTTTTAATCACTTTCCGAACTTTAACAAAAACCTAGTAAATATAAAATAGTGTAATAGCTAGTGTATAAACTAAAAGACAAGTTAAGGACATCATCGATATTGATCCAAATATAATATTTAAGTGCCGCATAAAAAACGAAAGTTAAAAGTAGAACAGCACTTAGAAAGTTTCATAAAGCCCCGTGCCTATGGCAACTCGACCAAAACGTCGTCGGGTACTTACTTAAAAGCTTATGATGCAGTCATATATAAGTAAGTATGTATTTATACATACATATAATCATGACCAATATATCCCCGAAGGGTTAGTCACAGACTAGACAATGAGGCCAGCATGAGCAGTCCTCTACCATAGTCCACTTTTCAACAAATAACAACTGCACATGTGCTCAGCGTGACAGGTGGTGAGCCCATCGCCGCTCTATGCCGTAGGATGTATGTGCAGTCTTTAGTCCGTTAGTCGCCTTTTACGACACCCAAGGGAAGAGAGGGGGTGGTAGTATTCTTTCACAGCTACGCAATACGGTTAAATAAAAATAGATACACAAATTTCAAGAAACTTTAAGAAAATAGGCATCACTCGCTGTAAGCTCGAAAGCCTAAAAGCTCGCAAACTTCACTAGGCCATCAGCATTCAACAGAAAAGATCCCATTCAAAGTCAGCTCGTTCGCCAGTCTACAAACAACAAGGTATCCTATTTTCCTTAACACAACCTTAAAAACGGCACGTTGGTAATGTTTACAATAATTTTATTCCTTTGTTCTCCCTGATGTTAAGATTATTACAAAGGCAAGGGGGCTTCGAACGCAATCCGATTTGACACTAAGCCTATAAAGTCTTATTATTCCCATATTTCGATCTTGAGCGTGTGGATTACAAGGGGTACACAGCATAAAAACGTAGCAGTAACTGGCACCTTGATTTGTTATGGAGAAGCACGGTAAAACCAGAGGAGTCGCAGATGCGTTGCCGACCTTTAAGAATGGAATAGGGTTAAGGAAGGAATAGGAATTGTGAGAGGGGGGGGGGGGGATGGGCCTCCGGAACTCTCACTGGCCAGACGAAATACAACAGCACCAAGTGCCATTATTTCACGCCGGATATTCGTGAGGGGGTGGTATTACCCCGGGCGAGCCGGCCCAATGCGTGCTGCAACGCAGCGTGGCTCTACCACTCAGTCAGTGTCACTCATTTAGCACCACCCAGGGGTCACGTGTAGGGTCTCAAGGGTAAACCTACGGATGCGAGTAACTTTAACCTTTTCTTTTCTTCTGTTCTCTGCATATCCATATTCTGTTCTGTACGGAGAAGGGAGACTTACTACTTCTTAATTTGGGAGAAGCTTTATAACTTGGTGCTTGCCGTTTGTGGTCCTCAACCATCCCCTTGGCATAGAAAGGATAATACTATGTTTTTTTTGTGGGTTTTTGTACTATTTTCTCATCTTTTCCCTTTTTTCTAACGAGGAAGGTGGAAAAGAGTCCCAAATAACCGAAGGTTACTGATGATTTTGATGTATGCGGGCGTAACGTAAGGGAGCAGTTTATGTAGTTAATTAAACATGGCAAATTGTTACGCACCCTCTTCCTCAATTGAGGGCGTTTGATCTTCAACGAGTCCTAAACTGCATACATCTCGCTCACAGAATGCCAAGCATGTTCTTGCAAGATCTAAATGTTTATCGCTAAAAATATCGTATTATTTCCACTATGTTATAGAATATCGCCTAATTTAAAGAGCTTTCGCACCCAACGCACTTACTACTTCAACGGCAAGCCAAGTGATGCCAAAAACTATACGAAAGTAAGAAATAAAAACTGCAATTTTTTAATTTGTTGCAGTGTACAATATATTGACACCATATTTTGAACTTTATTATATAATTATTGAAAAATTTCATCATGCTCTGCTCGTTATAGAGGACTATTTATCTTCAACATCTGTTGTAATTAAGAAAGAAGCACAATAAATTATGATTATTTTATCTGATATTCACATTTTGAATCTGACTTCATATATTTTTTATTTTATTAATATGCACAACTTAATTGATATTGTAATGAATAACGTTATAATCTTTTGGCATATGTTCCTAACAATTTAACTTGTAAGCGCTTTGAATTGTTCAATAAGCTTACATACCAGACCAGTGTTTAAATAAATAAAAAAACTTTTTATCCAAAACAATCTCCACGAATTACTGTTTTCCATTTATACTGTGACCGAATCAAGGGTGTCGAAAGGGCCCGAAAGTTATCGAATGTTACGGGGATTTCCTCGCCTACGGTACGTGACTATTATGATTTATTTTTTACCTTTCAGAACTCCAAGGCTCTATAATTATAGACATGAAAGGCACCTGTTCGCTCCTTTAATGCTACAAGGAAATGTGTTCATCATTACTTTACGACGAAAATATTCGTTTATTGTAAGAGTTAATAGAATTGAGGTGCTATATTGTTTTTTTTGTAGTTATGTAAAAAAGTGTTAGTTTGGAAAGCTATCGCCATCCTACTAATATTATAAACGCAAAAGTGTGTAAGTATGGATGGATGTTTGTTACTCTTTCACGTAAAAACTACTGAATGGATTTGGATGAAATTCGGCATACAGATAGTTTATAACCTGGATTAACATATTGTAATAGACCTCTATTACAATATGTTAATCCAGGTTATAAACGTAAAATAAAAGGTGGGGGTATATATAAATTATACTTCAGGTAACTTACTATTGACCTATGTTATATAAAGCACAAACAATGTTAGAAAATTAATAAAAAATGATAGATAAACAGAAAAAAACTTACATTACTGGTGCACCAAACTAACCAAATAAATATAAAAAAGCTAAGCGTTACACTAATTAATAACACAAAATAACGTATTCAAACTATTAAGGAAACAGAGCAAAAGGCAATTAGCAAAATATAATAATAACACGTGAAGCGCTATAAGCTAAATAAGTCCACGCACACTGAGGCACGCATTAGCAATATTCCGTGTTACAAAAGTACTACCACTACGTGACGCACTGTACGCAGGCGCGCTCAACTTAACATGGGAGTTGTTCCGAGTCGTCGGATGCAATGCCCGTGCGAAGCAGAACTGCCCGAGTCGAGCGGCGAAATGGCCTTTTATACCCGTGGCGCTGCGTATGTGTGCATGCGTGTGGCGTACGCGCCGTCGTCATATGTATAGCGGGCAGGTAGGCTCTCGAGTATACGGTGCGCGCGTTGTTTACTTCTTACAGTCTCCCCCTCTGGCTCCGAAGACGTCTCGACGAGGAAGCCAGACCCATAGATTGTATTGGTGGTCTTCTTCGAGGTGGTTGCGGAGGTCGCAGGCTGGAAGTGCTTGCAGAGGTAAGTGGTTCATTTACTTTAGGTGGGCGTCCACGCTTTCGAATTGGCAGAGCTGGTACGGGTAGTGGACCAGCTGTGGTACTTTGGTAAGGGCGCAAGGCTGATGAGTGATATAGCCCTACACTTTGATCTGGCGTGTTGGGGTCAGCAACATAGTAAGAGCTGGGTTCATGATTTCTCAAAATGATATAAGGGCCATCTCGGCGTGGGGCAAGTTTCGAGCTGAACCCTTGGGCGGTCTTGCTTATGGGGTGTGAATCAACAAGGACTTTGTCTCCAGGGTTGTGTTTAGGGCTAAGTGTTCTTTTTTTGTCTACGTACTCCTTTCGTTTCTCTTCTTTCTCTTCCTGTATTCCTCTAACCCTTTTCATTGTTTCAGCAAGTATTAGCAGTTTGGGAGTGATTCACTGAGTGGTAGAGCCACGCTGCGTTGCAGCACGCATTGGGCCGGCTCGCCCGGCGTAATACCACCCTCTCACGAATATTCGGCGTGAAATAACGGCACTTGGTGCTGTTGTGTTTCGTTCGACCAGTGAGGGTTCCGGAGGCCCCTTCCCCCCCCCCCCCCTCCCAATTCCTATTCCTTCCTTAAACCTATTCCTCCCTTAAAGGCCGGCAACGCATCTGCGATTCCTCTGGTTTTGCGGGTGTCCATGGGTGGCGGTGATTACTTTCCATCAGGTGACCCGCCTGCTCGTTTGCCTCCCTCTTTTATAAAAAAAAAAAAAAAGATTTCAGGAATGAAGTTCTCCGATAATATAATTTCGCGGAGGTCGTGTACATTATCATCGGCCGTTCTCAGTTCTCGTCCGAATGTAAGATATGCTGGAGTATGCTCAGTCGAGGAACAAACTGCAGTGTTCATGGCAAATCGGATACTTGGTAGTTTATCCGACCAGGTTCTATGATCATCACCAACAAATACAGCGAGCTGAGTCTTCAGATCTCGATTTCGACGTTCTACCTGATTTGTTTCGGGATGGTACACAGGCGTAAATGCATGTTTAATGTTAAGACAATAAGCTACTTGCTGCATGACAGCGCTGACATATTGTGTGCCATTGTCACTTATTAGCCTTCGTGGCATACCGTATCGTAGAAATATCTCGTTAATGAGAACCGTGGCGCAATTGGCTGCAGTAGCATGTTCCAGGGGAAACAGTTCTACCCACCTGGAAGCAAGGTCTTCAACGATGAGTATCCAAGTCTGTCCTTCGGAAGAGGTGGGTAAAGGGCCGAATAAATCAAAAGCGCTAACTTCAAATCTCTTGTTCATCGCTGTTGTTTGGAGAAGTCCAGCAGGCTTCATGTTCGATGGATTGTATCTTTGACATGACAAACAGTTTCGAATGTACAATTCAATGTCTTTCCTCATGCCTTTCCAATAATAGCGTTGAGCTATTCTGCCATATGTTTTATCGGTTCCGTAATGACCGGCGGCAGGCCTGTCATGATATGCCGATATTACATCCGTTTGTTCTTGTGCAGGCACAACAAGTTGACTACTATCACTATCACCATCAGGATTGTACCGGTATTGTAAGCCATTATTCATAATGTATCCCTTTTGACACCAGTAGCATACTTCTTCTTCAATATTACTTTCTAATGCCTTTACTATCTTTTCTATATCTTTATCTTTCATTTGAGCTTCTCTTATTTCCTTAGGATTCTTTCTAGGCGTATCTACTATAATACTACATATACCGCAGCTTCCTTTAGTCTCAGCATCACAATTTGGGCGTGACAACGCATCTGCTACAACGTCCGTCCTACCAGTGATATACTTTATTGTAATGTCATATGGCTGTAGCTGCAATGCCCATCGTGCTAGGCGTCCAGTTGGGGACTTTAATGTCATGAGCCATTTTAGAGCTTGATGATCCGTCGGGACAGTAATAGGCGTCCCTTCGATATAGCCTCTAAATTTATTAACTGCCAAAATTACTGCAAGTGCCTCACGTTCTGTAGTCGTATAATTTCTTTTGGCCTGATTGAGGAATCGGCTGGCGTATTCAACTGGGTGTTGATGTTCACCCTCCCACTGCACTAGAACTGCACCGATGGCATAATTGCTGGCGTCTGATTTGATGATGTAGGGTTTGGTGTCGTCTGCTTGTGCTAATACGGGCGCAGTGACAAGTAGGTCTCTGAGCTTATCAAAAGCTTCCTTCTGTTTCTCTTCCCATAGCCATTTAGTGTTTTTCTTGGTCAATCGGGTAAGGGGTTCAACAACGTTAGCAAACCCTGGAATAAATCTTCTGTACCACTAGCACATCTGAATGAATGACAATAAATGTTTTATGCTAGTGGGTGACTTTATTAGGATCCATTTGTAATCCCAACGGAGTTATATAATGCCCGAGATACTTAACCTTGGCACAACAAAATTTGCATTTCTGCTTATTGGCAGTCAAGTTATATTCTTGTAGTCGCGCAAAGACATCATGGAGGTATTTTAAGTGTTGTTCAAACGTTGGGGACAGAATAATGAGGTCATCAATGTAAACGCACAGTTTGATGTGGCTTAGAGACACACGGAAAGCATCCATCAACCGTTGAAAGGTGGCTGGCGCATTTCGCAAGCCGAAAGGCATTCTTAAAAACTTGTACATGCCGAATGGGGTCACAAAAGCTGTTTTGCATTAGTCTTCGTCCCTTACTTTAATCTGCCAGTGGCCTACGCGGAGGTCTACAGTTGACATGTATGGCGTAGGCTTAGCATCATGCAACAGATCGTCGATACGGGGTAGTGGATACACATCAGGCGTTGTAACTGCATTGAGTTGTCTGTAGTCGATACAAACTCGTATTCCGACGGGTGCAGACCACGGTGACATGCATGGTGCTATTATTCCGTCTGCCAGCATTGTAATGGCGTTGGGACGGAGACCCGAAATGAAACAATGTCTTGCGTTGAATCAATCCTCTTTATCCTCTAGTGTATCATCTTAAATACTAATTAACATCACATCCTGATCCTGGGAGTACCATATCGTAAAATAAAATTTTCAGTAAAAACCCTAGCAACAGTTTCAGCTGACTTATCAAGTATTGGGTAAGCTTCTACAAACTTTGTCAATTCGCATTGTATTGTTAATATGTATTTATTACCCAAATTATCGACCTCCAACGGCCCCACAATATCTAAATATAATTTTTCAAAAGAAGTAGATGCTGTAGTGGTTATTACCATTTTCTCTTTATTATTTTTATTACAAAATTTCTGCTTTTGGCAATCTTTACAGCGAGTCACATATTCAGTTATGTCTTTTTGCATATTACTCCAAAAATATTTTTTTCGAATATTCTTAGTCATTTTATTTATGCCTACATGACCACTTGTCGGCAATAAATGATAATCATTTAGTATAACACGTATCAAGTCTTTATTTGTAACATGTTCAACTTGGTTATTAATAATACATAACCGCGGTAATTCTTTATGTTTCATGAAAGTTTGGGTCAAAATTTTAATAAACTTTTTATTAAACCCATTTTTAATCACAACGACTTCTACAATATTATATTTTTTACATAATGCACTCAGTTCTCCTATCGTTGCGTCTCGGCGCGCCTCCGTTAGTAGAGATTCCTGATTTATGTAAATAGTAGAGTCACTAAATAACATATCACCCGTCTGTGAGACGTATCTTTTCTTTTTCCTCAACTTCACGAAGTTTTCATACGAACAAATATCTAACCTTACATCATTTTGTGATTTCTGCATAATATCTACCACTCTTGGTTGCCTATGATCAACAGGGGGCTCAACCCTGCTACTTCCAGAGGTAGCGGGTTCATTATTTTGCTCCATGGTTCTTTTCATTGAACGGGTTAATACCCCCAAAAATTTTGAATTTAGATTTTTTAACTCGTCTGATGTTATAATGACTCTCGATAAGGCATCTGCCGTTACATTTTCGGAACCTTTTATGTATTCAATATCGAAATCATATTCTTCTAAACAAAGTCTAAACTTAGTTAAACGGCTACTAGGATCTTTTATGCTAAATAAATGAACCAATGGTCTATGATCTGTTAATATTTTAAATTTTCGTCCGTATAAATATGGTCGAAAATGTTTTATAGCCCACACTACCCCTAATAACTCTTTATGAATGGTTGGGTAGTTTATTTCTGAACTGTTTAATTGTCTGCTTGCATAAGCTACGGGCTTATTATTTCCATTTGATAATACAGCCCCCAAGGCTACCCCTGACGCATCGGTTTGCAACCGGAAAACATTATCTTTTCCAAAATCTGGATAATCTAAGACAGGAAATGAACTAAGTGACTTTTTTAAGGTCTGAAATGCCACGTCACATTCTTCCGTCCACTGAAACTCGACATGTTTCTTACAAAGACGGTTTAGTGGGTACACTATTGTGGCAAAGTTTTTTATGAATTTTCTATAAAAGTTCGCAAAAGCCACAAAACGACGAATCTCATTTACATTTTTAGGTACTGGGAACTTTTCCAAGACCTCGATTTTACTGTTGTCTGGCAACACCCCGTTTGGCGTAATAACATGCCCTAAATAATTAATTTCTTTCCTCAAAAATTCGCACTTACAAGGGTTTAGTTTTAAATTAACTGACCTAAACCTCTCAAATACACTCATTAAATTTGTATTATGCTGCGATAGGCTTTTCCCGAAAACTATTACGTCATCGAGATATAGAAAACATATCTCGTAATTTAAACCCGATAGAGCCATAGACATAAGTTTAGAAAATACGCTAGGACTCGTTTTGAGACCCATAGGTAATCTTTTCAGTTGATATTGCTTATCAGCTGTAAAAGAAGTGAATTTCCTACATTCTGGTGATAACCCTAGCTGGTAATAACTAGAACTGAGGTCTAAATGAGAATAGTATAAGCATCCCGAAAGTGAGTCAATAATTTCTTGTATATTTGGTAACGGGAACTTTTCGTCTACTATTTTTTTTATTTAAAAGTCTATAATCTATTACGATTCTCCACTTTTTTTCACCGCTACTCTCAGCTTTTTTCGGAAGTAATAATAATGGAGAAGACCATTCGCTGGTACACTCTTCGATAATATCTTCTTCTAACAATTTACCTACCTGTTTTATTAACTCAGCCTTCTGAGCGTGCGGTATTCTATACGGTTTGACATAAACAGGAGACGCGTCATTTTGCAGTTTAATGTTGTACTCGTATAAGTTTGTAACGGATAGCTTATCACCCGGCATATGAAAGATATCTGCATATTTTGCACATATTTTCTCAATAGACCGTCTCTCTTCATCACCAAGATATGTTTTTAATTTAAGAAAATCGAATAGTTGTTTAACCCTCTCGACAGATTTTCCGTTTTCCGTATCAAAAGAGCATACGAAATAATCCGAGTATTTTCTAATTTTCGGGCTAAAGTTATTTAATTTTACATCTTCTTCCCGTGTGTTTAAAAATCGCACCGGAATCTTTTTCCCGTCTCCTACTACCACGGCGCCTGCTACAAATACGCCTGCAATAACTTCCTCCGCTAAAATGACACATTCGCCCTTTATCTCTGACGAAACATATTTTACGACCTCACATCTCCCTGGAATAGTCGTTATTATGTTTTTACCTAAGCCTAATTCTAGACTTATCTTATCCTGTAATGTAACCAGCTTATTTTCATAGTTAATTTTACAACTATATTTTAATAAAAAATCTTCTCCTAAAATTCCATCATTTTTACAGTGGAAGTTGCTAAACACATAAAACTTATGCCTAAAATTATAATTGTTAACACATAAGTCTAGATAAACATAACCTATTGATACTAAATCCCCACATACTCCTTTAATCTTAATTTCATCCCTTACTAGCTTTGCGTCGCGGGACACGCTACGGAGTTTATTTAACCAATCTAACTTTAAAATTGAAATGCTTGCTCCTGTGTCTACTAATAGAGAAATTTGAGTTTGACTACAAGTAAAACAAACGTAATTACCACTACCATAACTACAAATATCTACCTCAGCGCTATTCAGAACGAAAAAAATCATCGCTATGATGTTCGTTCTGACGTATACTCTGACGTTCACTTTCGTTCTCGTCATTAGACTGTTCTGCTGAGTCAACTAAGAAATGTACATTCCTACGTTTATTATGAGGTGACGTAAACCTGGTGTTGCGCTGACCCTGAAACCTATTCGAGTTATAGTAGGCACGACCCCGACCTTGCTGACTCGTCGCGTTGTTGTTACGTGACTTATTATATTGTTGATGATAGTTTTTATTTATCTTTTCAAATCGCTGGTTCGAAACATAGTTAACATAATTGTTTATTGGTGGTTTCACTACCGAGTCTTCTTGTTCTAAGGCTATAGTTATTGCCTGCCTAACTGTGCTTACGGACCTAGACGTAACTATAATGCTTGTACGAGCATTGTTTAGGCCGTCAGCGAAACGCTTGATAGCCATTTTTTCATTAATCGGCTTTAATAAATTATATGCCGACTCGTCTCCATTAGCCTGTGCTGTACTTAAATCGTTGGACATTTTTTCGATTTCACTACCAAACACTTCTATGGTCTTGTTTCCTTGCCTACATCGTAGCATTCGGTCTAAAATGGCTGTGTATGATTTAATCGGAATTAAAACATTTTTTATATCTTTTATTAGGTCTGCCACAGACACATAAGACTTATTAATTTTTGTTTTAGCACTGCTAGAAAGACGAGTTTTTAAAACAAAATTGATTAACAGAGGCTGGTCCTCGTTTCTAAGGGTACTACTATAATACTCTATTCCGTCTATTAGTTGGTTAATTTGCGTTTCGTCGCAATCTACTACTGGGAGGAGCGTGAGCGCGACTTTTAGATCGAACGTGGCCATGGTTGTGATCGTTTCTGAATGATGCGGGTTAACGAGTGACTCGATTTCCTCAAAATTACATAAAAACTTTGACGATATTGCTTTTGTTATTTGTAATTCTACAGCATCTATCCCTTTTTTACATAAGTCTGCAGATATTTGTTCAAAAATATTTTTAATTTCCTTTGCTCTTAAAAACTTATTCTGCCCCTGAGCGGAATAACGTTTGTCCTTACTTATTTTAATAATAGAGTCTCTAATAGCCTTAAGCTCACTCAAGAGTTCTGACAGGTTTGCCATGAACACACTTTAGAAAAAAAAAAAAATCACTCACACACACACATAGATTCTTGGTAGCATAGTTATATTAATTCGTGCTGGCTTACACGTTCTGTGCTGGTCCAATTGCCCGTCGAACCGCTCTGCGTTCTACCTCTTCTAATAGTCGTGCGTTGAAGTAACGTAGCAGCCTAAGTACTATATAGCCCGCTAGTACAACGACGATGGTCAGTAAAAAGATCTCTGAAAGTTGCATCCCAACGGCCAAGGGAGTTGATGCTGCCGCCGATTGAGTTGGTGATTGACTGACAATAATATTGTCTTTAGATTGTGGGTTTCCCATAGTTAAACAATTTTGGCTTACAGTTTTTCTTCTTATTTCCTTCGTCCTTCTTGTAGGCCCGTGTAGCACTATTTTCCTGATATTTTGTAGACTTCAACTAGCGATTTCGCGGCGCGGACTTGTGACACCATGTCACGGTCGCCATGTAATGGCGTTGGGACGGAGACCCGAAATGAAACAATGTCTTGCGTTGAATCAATCCTCTTTATCCTCTAGTGTATCATCTTAAATACTAATTAACATCACATCTATACGTGACTAGAGGAAGGACGCCTTGTCAATCAGGAAGACCTTAATTATCACGTACTATTGAGTACGTGCTGATAGTGTAATTCACTATATCACAGCATTTTACCTACTTCATCCTTCAGTATTTGTGTTTCAGCAGGCGGTAAGCGATACGGTGGGACGGATACTGGTCTGTGATCTTCTGTGTCTATAAAATGTTCTGTTTGGGTTGTAGGTTTTCCATTAGGAACAAACACATTTGCATTCCTTTCTAAAAGTCGCTACAGATCTTCAATTTCTTTATTGCTTAGCACACAGTCAGACTCTTCGCTATCTATTGCCGCAATGTCAGTACTTGGCGAATTGAACAATGCGTTGGAGTTGGGTGGCAAATTGATGATGCTTTCTTCAATCGACCTTCTGGCATCTTGAAACAAGGCGATTGGGGAATAGCCATCAAACAAACGTGTACGCTTAGGTGGTGCAGTAAAAAACTCAATTGGTTTCAGTGGACCATACGTGGGTGTTTGGGGACGCTCGATACTCGCCTGACAGATCCCCGACAGATATTAAGATTTGAAACTAAGGGTGCATCAGTACCCACTAATGGTTCGCAGTGAGACGTTACTGTTACACCTTTTGGTACTTCGGTAGAACTCATGCTCATTTCGGGACCATATGGTCGTATCAAATTTTGTTCCACAGTACCTAGTGTCAGAGGCCTAGGCTTTAAGGCATTTTCTGGAGAACTAGCCATTGGAGAAATTATTTGCGGTAAACAAATCATCTCAGTTAGCAGCGTTTCACAAAACTCTTCTTGATTTAGGTCATACACCTTTGCAGGATCATCAAGGAAACGACACGTCAGCTGAGGTAAGTTTAGTATGATTATTGCGTCTTCGATAAAGCCTACTCCCAATAAGGTCTTGTTACCTTTTGCATGAGGCAAGACAATGAAAGGAGTTTTGATCACTCTTCCATAAATTGTAACAGGAGCTATGACGGTCCAGACAGTCTGCATATTGGGTATACCATCTGCCATCGTTATGCTCATCGTTTCTTCATTAAATTTATAACCTTCCCTTTTCAGACATGTGGCAAGCTGATATGAGGCTACGCTTGATTTAGCACAAGTATCTACAAATCCAGTGCCTTTTATACTACCAACACTTATGGGTACTATTGGTCTGAGCCGTTTCGCGATAGGAGTGTTGAAAGAGCAGAAATTGATATCCTCCATATTAACTTGTTGCTTATTGCATTTAGGACATCGACTGCGCACGACACCTGGCTCGCCACATCCATAGCAAGAAAATTTGGGCTTCACTGTTTCAGTGGGCTTTGTTTCTACCATCTTCTCAGTTGGGTTGTGTAGACGTTGCTCACTTTTTATTCGCTTTCTGCAAACATCAATAGTGTGTCCTGGTAATCTGCAGAAATTACACCGAGTTTTAAACTTTGTGTTGCTTGTAACTGTCTCTTTAGGCTTTTGTTTTTCTTCAGCTTTCTCTCCTAAATTACGCTCAATCTCTCTAGCTTTCTCTAATAGATCTTTAAAATTCTTTATATTTTCTCTTGATAACTTCTCTCTAATTTCAAAGCGTATCTGTCCGAAAACCAAATCCAACTCTTGTTGTTCATTATGACCAAGTGCAGGCAATTCTGATATGAGAGCACGTTTTTCTGCAATAAATATTTCTGTTAAAGTGTCAGTCTTTTGCTTATGTTCCACTATTTCCTGGTAAATTTTATACGCCAACTTCTTGGGTGCAAATGCATGACGTAATCGTTCCTCTAACTGACTCCATGTTGTTACCTGGCTTTTAACGCCTTGCCACCAAGTAGCAGCGTTATTAGTTAAGACGAGTGGTAGCCCAGTAAGTACATCTTTGTCTTCTATTTGTTCGACCTTTTTAAACACACAAACCGCCGCTAAAAATGACTCGACCTCTAGAGCGCTTTTATTGCCACTAAATTTTACTGGACATCTTACCATCGAACTTCGATGCTGCTTTGACCCCGAGCCAACTGGTGCCAATAGTTTCTGGAATTGTTCTGCGGACAAAGTTATAGGTGACGACCCTGAACCACTTTTATCCTCTTCCATTGTATCCTGCTTTTTACCTTTCTGCGGGTTATGTTGTATAGTAAACTTTTGTACTTTCACTGTTGGTCTAGGTCTTAGGTTTCTCCCTGAAGGATCCACGTTGAGGCGCCAATTGTAATAGAGGTGAGTGGGGGGTATATATAAATTATACTTCAGGTAACTTACTATTGACCTATATTATATAAAAGCACAAACAATGTTAGAAAATTAATAAAAAATGATAGATAAACAGAAAAAAACTTACATTACTGGTGCACCAAACTAACCAAATAAATATAAAAAAAGCTAAGCGTTACACTAATTAATAACACAAAATAACGTATTTAAACTATTAAGGAAACAGAGCAAAAGGCAATTAGCAAAATATACTAATAACACGTGAAGCGCTATAAGCTAAATAAGTCCACGCACACTGAGGCACGCATTAGCAATATTCCGTGTTACGAAAGTACTACCACTACGTGACGCACTGTACGCAGGCGCGCTCAACTTAACATGGGAGTTGTTCCGAGTCGTCGGATGCAATTCCCGTGCAAAGCAGAACTGCCCGAGTCGAGCGGCGAAATGGCCTTTTATACCCGTGGCGCTGCGTATGTGTGCATGCGTGTGGCGTACGCGCCGTCGTCATATGTATAGCGGGCAGGTAGGCTCTCGAGTATACGGTGCGCGCGTTGTTTACTTCTTACAATATAAAATACTTTTTATCCCGATATTCCCACGGGAATGGGAACCACGCGGATGAAACCGCGAGCGGCCGCTAGTAAGCCTATAAAAGTCCCACTGCTGGGCACAGGCCTCCCCACGTGGACAATATCACATGCGGAGATTGGGCTAAAACGCACTACGGTCGCACAATGCGGGTTGGTGGGTTTAAACTACTGCCATCTTACGACACCAACCGGGACCACCGGTTTTACGTGCCTTCCGAAGCACGGACGAACCCAAAATGCTTTTTTTAACCACTTCGGGTAAACATTTGGCCTTCATCTCACCTCTATTATTGAAATTTTGCATTCACAATGCTATATAGATATAGGATAAAATGTTTACTAGAAAAAAATCAACCAGTCTCAGGAAGCTCGAATGGGATTCGGACCCACGACCTTTGGATTGCTGGTCCACTGCTCTCAGAGCGAGAGATTTTTTTCTTTTAAACATTTTATCCTTCATCTCACCTGATGGTAAGTGACGATGAGGCCGAAGGTGGAAGCGCGTTTCACTTGGTATCCTCAAGCACAATAACTGGCTATCTTTTCGCTAAACTGTCGAAACACAACTATGCTATTTACAGTATTGAAACTTTTAATTTTCCGTGTCTTGTAGCGTTGAACGTATACATCCACCCCCTCTCTTCCCAAAAGCGCCTTTTACGACACCCAGACTAAAGACTGCACATATATCCAACAGCATAGAGCGGCGATGAGCTCACCACCTGTCACGCTGAGTACATGTGCAGCCATCATCATCATCATCAGCCTATAAACGTCCCACTGCTAGGAACAGGCCTCCCACGTGGCCAACAGCACGTGGAGATATTGGGCCATAACCCACCACGCTTTCCAAAGCGGGTTGGTGGGTTTTAACGACTGCCATCTTACCACAACTACCGTGACCAACGGCTTAACGTACCTTCCGAAGGACGGAGGAGCTCGAGATGTTTTTTAAATTTGGTCGATTGTGAAAGTTGCATAACGAGCAAGATCGCAAGCCGAAAGCGCTAGCCGCTGCGCCATCGAGCTCCTCAGTCACTATTTGGTTAAAAGTGGACTATGGTAGAAGATTGCTTATTGTCCTCATTACATAGTCTCTGACTAACACCTCGGGGATAATAATCGTAATTATAGGTATGTGTGTTACGTAAATGTAATTTGATCACCGTCATAAGCCGTCTTAGTGGGTGCGTCGTGGTGCAAACTCTAGGGTGGTTTCACTTCGTTCATACTTGGATGTTACTCTTGAGGTTTTAATCAATGCGTGTCCAATATAATTGTCCGCCCCCGTAAGGCGTTTCCCCACGTAAATAAAAGACGCTGAAGTTTTACAAGTTTGTCCCTTTCATGTCGCAGTTAAGAAGTTCTTCTTTTGGTCGTATCAGTTTCCTTACCTATGTAATTGTAGTCAAGAAGAATTAGAAAAAACTGAATGAGGCACGAGTGAATGAGATAGTTGGAAGGGGAAGACCTCAGCGAACGTACTTATAAACCTAACCTAACCTTACAACCTAGTAGTACTGCCATCCAGTCACTAAACTTCACGAAAACAGTAGGAACTGCAGTCTCGGATCAAAGGGAAACTAGTAAAGGAAACTTAAACTAACATGACTGTCATGGATTATCGAGAACCTCTCGCTCTATCAACGCTTCCGTGGATGATGGTGAATACTGTAGAGTTTATACTATGTTAGGGCGCTGGCAGGTTTTACTTTGTAGTAATTTATAAATGAAACATATAATTTGAAATGACAAGACCTCTAACGGGGAATTAAAGGAGAATGATCTGAAGTGCCAACATGGGTAGACATTACCATGTTAATTTGATATTTTGAAAATGTAATATACACACATCAAAAGTGTCTAGGGATCAAGCATTTTTATGCAGATTTCTTGAGATTGAGATGTGGCTTTGTAATAAATTTATGATTTTATAAATTTATATGGATCCTTTTTGGTGCATTTCATAATTTGAAACAGGAACTTTCAATCAATTTCTAGTAAAAGATGAAAATCAGCTGTCAATATTTTCCCTATAAAAACATACAACGCATTGAAGACATTATTAGTGCTACTGTTTCCCTACTACTGATTAAAACCAACGTTATTATGGAGCGGCGACGTCATTTAAGCAGGGAAGAAATGCTCAGAGCCGTGGGAATGATAGAAGCTGGTTCCCGGCAACGTACTGTGGCTTTAGCTCTGAATACAAGTCAGAGTGTTATCAGTCGACTTTGGACACGTTACCGAAGCACTGGTACCGTGGCTGAGCGCCATGGAAGACGGTATCGCTGCACCACACGGAGACAAGACCGATACATTCAAATCACAACTCGAAGAGCTCCAACAATAACCGCCATGATGTTAGCCGTGAGGCTTCATCACTCTTCAGGGAACTTAATTAGCGACCAAACAGTCAGAAACCGCTTGCATGAAGTGTGAACCTTCATTCCCGAAGACCGCTAAGGGTACCACCTATAGCAATGCACAATCGTAGGATTCGATATCAATGGGCTCTTGAACACAGAAATTGGGCAGAAGAATAATGGTTTCGTGTGCTTTTCTGATGAGTCTCGTTTTGGTATGAGACCGGATACAAGACGTATACGACACTGGAGAACCCCTGGACGCCAACAGCGATTAAAATCCTGCCATGAAGTCCATCCTTATAGTGGTGGAACCATCATGGTATGGGCGGGTATTTGGATCGGCGGAAGAACTGAGTTGATTTGGATCAGAGGCAACCTCAACGCTCAAATTTATGCTGAGACGATTGTATCAGACGTCATCGTTCCTCTACAAGTGCAAATCGGTCCCTTATTTCAGTTAATGCATGATAATGCACGACCGCACACCGCAAGAGTTGTAAGACAGACTCTCGCCGCAGCTAACATCAATGTTATGCCCTGGCCTGCTCAGTCGCCAGACTTGAACCCGATTGAGCATGCATGGGATATGCTACAGAGAAGAGCTCTGCCGAATATGGAGGGTATCCAGTCGCAAGAAGACCTTTTTTTGTTGTTGCAACGAACATGGGCGGCCATTCCACAGCGTGATTTGGATGAACTCATTTTGAGTATGCCAAACCGATGTTCTTGTGTTGTTAGTGTTCGCGGTAGAAACACGGATTATTAATTGTTTAAGTTACCCAATAAAATTTTAAAGAAAACTGTTATTTCAGTCTTTTTTTCGAACTTTAATGTTAGTGGTTCAAATGTCAAAAATCCCTTTATTAGGAAAATGGCAAATTTCTTTATTAATGCAAAGGTGACTTGGTTTATCGTTACTGTAGACAAACGAAAACACTTTATTTGATGAATCCTTAAAGAAAATTTTAATTAATATCAATCAGGAGAAAAGTTATTGCAAAAATATATGTTGATCCCTAGACACTTTTGATGTGTGTATATTATCCATAACCTTGTCCATAAATATGAAGTCGTATACTAAATAAAGGATGTTGTTATTTAATAACAAACGCCCCCCAACCTTTACAAGTGTTACAGTACACTACAGCATGAGTTTCTGCTCGAGCGCGGCATACAGCGGGTCGAGCGGCGCGGGCGGCTGTAGTTCAGATCGGTGACGTTCTCGTTTAAAGTCAGGTCAAGAGTACCCTAAAGGTAGGCGTCCATTAGCGGCGGATCGGGCTGGGGCGGGTCGGTCCGGGCCGCATCGCATAAAAATCCGCCTGGCGAGCGACTCACTATCGCGCTGCGACCCGCCTCGCCCGGACACGCCGCTATAGGACGCTATTTCATAATAAACACAGGCAGGCATTGAGGTACAATAAACTAGAGAAGACACCACGAAGCAAGTTTGTGCGCAACTAAAGTGCAGCCGCAAGGTCCACAATCGCTTAAATCACGCGCAATCACCGAAACGTTTGCAGCCCAAGTGCGCCCGGGAGGCCGCACTTGAACGGAACACAGCAGTGGTGAGCGGTGTCTTCTCTATACGTAGTAATAATAGCTCAATGCAGGCAGCCAGATTTATGCGTTGCGATGCGCCCCGGCCCAATCCGCCTAGTGCACCCGAGCCTTAAACCGACGAGTAAGTATGAAGAATATTATGAGAGTAAGTGAAGCAAAGGATGTGTGGCAGGATCGTAGCAAATGGGAAGCTGTGGTTTCCACCTACCCCTCGGAAAGGGGCCGTCCATTAATCACGTGAGGCTCAAAAGGGGGGGAGGGGTTTGGCAAAAATCACGAATAACATAAGGGGGGAGGGAGGGTGTACCTGTACAAACGCAAACCTAAACCGAAAGCGGCGTGTAGTGTGACCTTGACTCGCCGTTGTTAAAAAAAGACCTGCAACCTTTCTATCTAGAGTTCTAGACATTTTTATCATGGTCCTTAATTTTATAGAATAAAATTAGATTAAGTGCGTAGATTAAAACAATTGAAACAAATGTTTTAATCTAAGATTAAGTGCCTTTGCACACGGCGGCGTATCGTAAGCGTATCGTAATACGCGCGTAGGACGAGAGCAATACGAGCACGTACATGTTCGTTCAAACGAGTCCGCACACGAAGCGTTGCTGCAGCGAATCGTAGTAGGAGACACCGCTTCGTGTGCGGACTTGTTTGAAAATGTACATGCTCGTATTGCTCTTGTCCTACGCGCGTATAACGATACGCTGACGATACGATTACGATACGACGCGGCCGTGTGCGAAGGCACTAAGTATACTTCCTTATACCTGTACCTACTTATTTAAAGAAAATATTCTAAAAATTTGAAGATTGTTTTTGTAGGTAGGTACAAATTTAAAAAAATACACGTGATTTTGGGTGGGGGGCGGGGGGTTGTCTTAAACCTCACCACGTATCACCAAGGGTGAGGGGGGTTAAAAATGCAAAAAAACAACACGTGATTAACCTCTTGACATCCGCATGGCATGTCCGCATGCCATGAACAATAGGTTTTCTATTGTGTTGGTATTGGCGGCTTTCAATAGGTTAATGGACGGCCCCAAAGCAGGCGTTGCGTAGGTATATATGTAAGTATGTATTTATGCAAGAAACTTGGCAGACGCACGTAGCCTTCATTAGATCTTTCTTGTGCAAAAAAAAAAGTTTATTCATATCAAGTTAGTTTTAACAAAATAATTATATTGTTTTGAGGTCTCCTTTTTAGCTTAAAATACTTGTCCCAGGAGACTTGCTCTTCCTCGTCGTACAATACGAAATAATATAAAAGTAATACAATACTTGCTTAAATAATAAGTGTTAACTTAAAACAAAAGAAAAATTTTAAATAAAATATTTTGTAACCTTATCAATGATTTAAATAAATCAATGTGTGTGTGAGTGAGTGTGTGTGTGAATGTGTTGGGGTGTGTGTGTGTGTGTGGTGTGTGGGTGGGTGGGTGTGTGTGGTGTGTGTAAGTGCGTACGTAGGCGAATGTGTAGTGTGTGCGTGTGTACCTACGTATTGCCACAGTAATATCATCGTGCAGGTGTGCAGGTTTGGAGCACCACTGTTCCAGTCAGTCTTTCGCTGGAAGTGAGACTGGCTGAAATTATATGGTACTTATACCATAGTTTATGGTGAGAGAGGGTATTATCCGAAATTAATGAGGATACTAGTGTTTAGTTACGGGTTTCCTACTTTATTTATCAACTACAATGAAACTTAAGCTTACATGAACGATACAGTTAACACAAACATGATTTATTATTTTCAATACGACCATTTCAGTACACAAAAACAAAACCTATTTTCCAAATAGCAACGGTGTCTACCCGTATTACTCAAAATGAACACAGAAATTGCCGCGATCGCTCCAACCGTTCGCTGATTATTTCCTGCACGAAATCGGCATAATTTCCCGATGAATAATAACCAGAAATAGACAGCGAACATTTACCAGGATGACCTATTTAAAAATACCTTTTGACCGTACATTCTGGCTGATAACGTACATACGTAAATTCACGACTTTTATACCCAAAGGGTTATAGAGACTAGGTAATGAGGGCCGCAGACGTAGTTTACGTTTCACCAAAATACAACTGAAACACTTTAAACCTAATTCAAATTTCAACAAATTACACTAAAAAGTGAGCTGCAAACACGGCTAGTGTGTGATAATTCTGTAATTCTGTAGTTTTAACCGCCTCCGTGGTCTAGTGGCTAAGCCACCGGTTTCAGACCCAGAGGTCCCGGGTTCGATTCCCAGCGGGGGTTACATCTTTGTGTGCTCGGTTTGGTTGGTGGTAGGGCTGTTAAGCCCGCCTGGCTAGCTACCACCATCTTATCCAAGTCTGTCGCCATAACAACGATGTTTATAGCATACTTGTGTTCCGACAGTTAGAGTTAAGATAGCCAGTTCCTCAGTGGTTGAGGATTCCGGGTGAAGCGCGCTTCCACCTTCGGCCTTATCGTCACTTACCATCAGGTGAGATGAAGGCCAAGCGCTTACCCGTTACACGTAAAAAATATATATATATATATATATATATATATATATATATATATATATATATATATATATATATATATAGCCAAAGCGGCTGTGCCAATGATAGTATGGCGCCATCTGTTGATTTGACCCCCTACGGAGTACAGAAGCACCTTCAACATCGTCGCAGCGCCCATCCATCACTCCTCATTCATCATCAGGTCTACATTCGCCAGCATTCGCAATTCAGCAATCAAGTTATAATGTTCCACCGCAGCATCTTGGACGACGCTTCTTGAACCTCCAACACACTCAACAGCATCATCCGTGGCAGCCCTGCACACCAGCAGCTCGGACCCACCGTCATCACCTGTCTCGACTCACCGCAGACAAGAGCAGCACACTGCATCACTGGCAACGCGCCTTTACCCCACACGTCTCGACTCAACGGTGAGTTGGGGCATCCTGCAGCAGCACTCTCCAAGGCACTTGCAAGCTCTGACGCACTGATTGCTGAGCACACTGACTGACATCGACCTCTGGTCTCATGGGGGGAGTAATGTGGCGGCGCCACCTTCCGCATACTACGCACATTATTCGACATGAAGCGATCACATTCTCAATCTTGTATACAGATGGCGCCACAAACGCATACCAACGACGTCGCCATACTACGACGATAAAATAGTTTGGGAAGCCTGCATCGCGGTAGCGAAGTTTCACCATCTTCTTCGCTATATATATAATATAATATATAATATATATATAGCACCTCCAACTAACATCCGTTGGACTTCGGTCAATAGTCAATAGTCAAAATATATTTATTCAATAAACTCAATTAATAAGTACCTACTTTGAAACGTCCAAATATTTTTTAACCTACCACCCATTCAGGACATCATTTTTTAACTGTGGCAAAGAACGGGCGCAGGAAACCACAGCGCACAGAAGCAACGACATTTACAAAAAATATATATATTATATGTCGTTACTAGGTCACAAAATACAAAATATGAATTTGAATGTAAATAGTTTAATTAAATATGGTGCTCTATATAAATTAATTATAGGCAATTAGAAATAGCTGTTGGAGTAGGTACTTGGAGCATTTCAGACCCAAGCTGTTTTGTCTTCTGTATAATCCGACACTTTATAATAAGCTTTTTTATAAAGCTTTTCTTTGATTTTGATTTTAAATTTATCAAGATCTAATTTCTGAATATCATTTGGTACTTTGTTGTATAAACGTACACACAGACCCTTAAAATAATTATTTATTTTATGGAGCCTAGTATAAGGCACTGCTAATTTGTTCTTACTTCTAGTATTTAATTTGTGAATATCACTGTTTTTTGAAAACATTTCAATATTTTTATGAACATACACAAGATTTTCATAAATATATTGTGATGCAACTGTCATTATACTTATATCCTTAAATCTCTCTCTGAGAGAGTCACCAGCCTGTAGGTTATATATTGCTCGAATAGCCCTCTTCTGCAGCACAAAGATAGTTAGAATGTCGGCAGCATTTCCCCACAGTAAAATGGCGTACGTCATTACACTATGAAAGTAACTGAAATAAACTAATCTAGCTGTATCAACGTCAGTTAACTGACGGATCTTCATTACTGCATAAGCCGCAGAGCTAAGTCTATTCGATAATTTAGCTATATGTGGGCCCCACTGAAGCTTGGCATCCAACGTGATGCCTAGAAACACAGTGGTGTCCACAGGATTCACATTCTTATCTTTAATTTGTACACTAGTTATTACCTGCTTAACATTAGGCAATACAAATCTTACACATTTGGTTTTTCTCTCGTTTAATAGCAAGTTATTAACACTAAACCAGTGAACAATCTTTAAGACCGCATTATTCACATCGTCATAATTTGGGTGTCGTCGTTTCACTTTGAATAAAAGTGAAGTATCATCAGCAAACAATACTATCTCATGACTGTCTTTTACAAAATAAGGTAAGTCATTAATATAAACCAAAAACAAGAATGGACCAAGTATTGAACCCTGTGGAACTCCCATTTTAACCACTGATCCCGGAGATCTTTTACCGTTAATGTCGACCTTTTGAATCCTGTTACTCAAGTATGAGATTAGAAGGCTCAAAGAAGCATCCCTAATTCCATAGTGGTTAAGCTTCCTGACCAAAGTTTCATGTAAAACACAATCAAAAGCCTTGGATAAATCACAAAATACCCCTAGGGCATCCTGTGATTCCTCCCAGGTATCAAATATTTGGATTAAAAGCTCAACACCGGCGTCAGTTGTAGAGCGACCCCTTTGTTTACAATGTAAAAGTTTATTTTTATAAAAATGAATTTGCATTTGGTCTAGCATTAATTTTTCAAAAATTTTACTAAATGTGGGTAGCACAGAAATAGGTCTAAAATTAGCGGGGTCAGAAGTGCTACCTGATTTAAATAATGGAATTATTTTACTATATTTCATGAGGTCAGGAAAAACACCACAGTCAATGCATTCATTAAATATGCAAGCTAAAACTGGAGCTATTGTCATAATTACAGATTTAGCGACGTCCACGGAATTACCCCACAGATCAGCAGTTTTCTTTTTATTGAGAGTGTTAAATGTTTTTATTATATCTATAACACAAATTTTTTGAAAACTGAAATTATTTTCACAATCTTTAACATTCTCCTTCAAAACAGATTCAGCTACAGTGGGGGAGGAAATCAAGGCTTTTGTAGTTGAAACTGGAATATCAGTAAAAAAACCTCTCAAATGCTGCAGCAACATCAGCATCAGAAGTCAAGGTTTTATTATCACAATTTAAATTGTACTCATTATTACGACTTTTGACCTTTCCTGTTTCACTATTTATAATATTCCATGTCATTTTTATTTTGTCATTACTATTCTTAATCTTAGAACTCAAATAGTTTGCCTTGGCTAATCGACATACTCTTTTGAATAACTTTGAATAATTTTTAACATATAATTTGAAGTCATCGCTGGTGTTATAGTTGCGTTCACCATAAAGTTCATAAAGGCATTTCCTACTTCTGTGAATACCAATTGTAGCCCATTCATTAAAAGTTACAGTACCACTAACTGAGATCTTTTTTGGAATAAAAGTTTTATTAAATTCTGAACAATAAATGTTAAAAAAAAATTTATAAAAGACATTAGGGTTGTCATTGTATTCTAAATAATTTAATTTTGTATCTAGATTGCTTTTAAAGCGTTCCAGCCGACCTGCAGTTTTTGGTACAACAGCGATATTCTTTTTCGTCACTTGTTTACGCTGGTGTGGAAAGCTGACCATTTGGCCACAATGATCAGAGTCCAGGTTATTAATAATTTGCTTAGCCAGTGGTTTTACATTTGTATATATGTTATCAATACAGGTGGCCGAAGTGGCAGTTATTCTTGTCGGCTCCAAAAATAAATGATTTAAATTGTATGATAGAAATAGGTTTTTCATTTTAGTTGACATTGTGGAATTTTCTAACAAATTAATATTAAAATCCCCACAAACAAATATTGTTTTACCTACATTACGGACTTTAAGTAATGCCTCATCCATAACTTTTTCGAAAAAATCATATGATGCTGAAGGAGGTCTGTACACACATAACACAACAAACTGCTCCAACTCCACACAAGCTATTTCTATTGTTCGCTCAACCGAGAGGCTCACTATGTCTTTGCGTTCCTTTAATTTAAACTTTTTACTAACAATAATTAAGGAGCCACCATGTATTGCATTTCCTCGACTGAACGAACTTCCTACCAAATGATTCTTAAAATTGAACATGAACTGATGGTCTATAAGCCAGTGTTCTGTTATGCAAAGAATATCAATTTTATTACAGTTCATGAACAATTCAATCTCCAAATGTTTGCCCATCATTCCTTGGATGTTCTGGTGGACATGTTTAAAGATTGTACATTTTTTAAATTTAATGATTGACATGGGCTTTTGCTATAGCTATTTTTACATTCATTCAATTTCATTTTATTAACAAACAATTCGCAAGAGTTTTCCTCTTTTGTCATATAATTTAATTTAAATAATTAATTGGAATGTCAGTAGAAACACTACTGACGTCTATGTCATATATACATTGCTCAATAGAAGCAACTTGTTTAGCCAAGTTTTTGGCTGACGTTAGCTATATCACCCAGCTCGGAAGAAAATCTTCCCTTTGGCCTCCATCCGTACCTACCTTCCACTTTCCTACAGTGGCTGACCCCGAAGTGATCCTAAAGACGCGTTTGTTCAAAGGCAGCAAGCAGTGCCTGTGGTAACTGCTACCCGCCAGTCTGGTCTTTGCTGTGCAAGCGTCTTCCACGTGTCCACAGAATATTGGTCGAGTCTAGGTGGCCAAAACACAAGACGAAGTTAGTTACAAATAACAAATAATCAGTTAAAAACTATCTTTGTAAACGTGATGTGTTACATTCATCGAACAGAAAAGGATGAAGTTTGTAAAAACATTCACAAACGAGCAGAGAAAAAGTTGTGCTCGGTAATTTCAATTAGAAGAGTTCTGCGCTGCGCTACTTAAAGTCTGCCCTTCGTTAATACCCTTGTTTTGCGAACGTTTATCTGCTTAGACTGCAAAAATCGTGTTTTCGTTACATATTAGTACTTATTACACACATCCCGCCCGCTTACCGGAGGGGTATAGTCTAAGATTCGAGTATAGAACGACCTTCACCGGGAAGGTAATGGATGAAAAGGATTTTATATCAAATTTAATATGTTAAAAATATATCGCGAGTGGGTTGGCTGAAAAATTTCAGTCCTGTACCTACCTTTAATGATTAATTTAATATTAAAAAAAAAAAAAAATTTTTACATTGTACTGGTTTGGTGTTTGTAATGAGATTATCTTTATATAAACATAAATTTTATTTGTTTAAGCAGACGGTTGTAAATTACTCACATTGACTTACTTACCTGTTTACACCTGCCTACCCAATGTTATGACAGGAAAAAAATAGTCACCCTAACGTTTGCATATTCTATAGGCTTTAGGCTTCATACTTTCGATTGATACCTATGTAATTTATGTATTATCCAAAACAAGTGCCATGTTTAAACATTTTTTTTTTAAATATTTAATTAATCATATACTGGACTGAAATTTTTCAGCCAACCCACTCGCAATAAATTTTTTAACACATTAAATTTGATATAAAATACTTTTCATCCATTAACCGGCTAGGTGAAGGTCGTTGTATACTCGAATCCTCTACTAGAGACCAGCTTTCCATTTGCTATGATAGTTTTAGAAGTAAAACTTCTAGCATGGTTGAAATTATAACTATTATTATACAGAAGTTCATGTCTGACAATGATATTAATAAATAAATTAAAAAATATTTAAAAACGCTATCCACGGAAAGCTCACCCATGCAACTTTTATTCAGTATTTAGATTTTGTTCTTTTGGATTCAAATATAATTGAGCAATAGGATAAAATTATCATAAGGGTTAGTTAAGATTTACTGTATTAAAATATAGGTAATTAAGCAATAGGATAATATTAATATAAAAGTTAGTTAAGTTGCAATGTTAATTTTGCGACGCTCTAACAGGGTATGGAACAGAGCATCTTAATTTTTAAGAAAAGTGCAATAAATAAATAAATATTGGAAAAGCGATATTCTTTTTTTATTAAATTGTATATCCTCGTGGCGCCCAGAGACTTTTTGATTTTCCCTTGACTATGGACCATCTGTCCGTCTCATAAGTGTTCATGGACTAATATTACATCCATCTCCAGTCTAGTCGTATCCACCCAAAAATTCGAATACAAAATCCACCACCTTCCAATTTCCTAAAAAGACGTCTGTCAACTGTTGGAGCTGGTAATACCAAAAACTGTAACGTAATTTTTCGTTCAAAAATTAAATAAAATTATATTTTATTTACCCACGAAGTGAGTTTGTTTATAGTCAGTGAGCGTCAAGTTAGCAGCCTCACCACGGAATTAGCTGGTTTTGACTACATCAAAAAATCGTGTTTAAATGGGCCATTTTCAAATTCATCGCAGGTAACCTTGTCCCTAAAGAATGTTTAATTTTTTTAGGATAAATTACGAAAATACTGCAAATGTAAAGTAAATAAATGCAAAATAAACTGTTAAATTAAGCATCGAAAAAGAAAAGTAATAATCTAATTTCATATTTTTGTACTTTGTTTAAAGTAACATTATGGTCATTCTTGGTAACAGAGTTGTTTTCCATACAAAATCATTATATCCCAGACAGTAGGACAGTACTAATATCGTTAATTATTTGTTTTTATACCACACTTATAAATTTAAAAATTAATGGGTTATATAAATACAGATATTGATAAAACGTATTAACTTATTTTAAACACAAGTTGGTGATAAAGTTTATTTTTTTCTATTTTTCGAAAGTTTGTCCCGCTGTCCATATAAATTTGTAACTATACTCTGTTACTACAGCAAATTCAACTCAAAAAAGCAGATGGCGCTACTGTTGTACCGGCAGTTATATTGGCGTGGTGTCCGAGTTCATTCAAGATAGTTCGCGGGGCCTGGGGAGGGACGCAAGGCCAGTCGTCAGTCGACCGGGAATCGTGGGAGGAGGCGTGTGTGTTTATTGCGTGACCACACTGTTACCGATGTAAGTAACATAGTTGTAAAATATTAATTTTTTGTAAACATTAATAATAATAACAAATTTGATTTTGCATGTTATTCAGATATAAAAGGCAGTACAATAATGACAATAATGATACGAAAATATTTGTTCATTAGTAAAATAAAAAATTTTTCGTATTGGTAACATAGTGGTTTTTATTTTCACCTAAGGACATTCAATTTGAAATAACATCTAAAATTATTAATAAACTTCGCAGCTAATTACAGGATATAAAAATTTGATGGTTATGTTCTGCATAGATGTAGGAAAAAGTAATGTTTAAAGAATTTGTAAAATTGTTGTTTTTAGAAATAGAAGTTACATTTACCTGCAGAGAATTTGAAAATGGCCCAAATGGTGACGTATAGTATATAAATAGTGATACTATGGTTCAAAAGATGTTTGAGTATCTTGTTGAGACTGCTAACTTGGCGTCATGTTAGCAGGAACCTTAAGAAATACAGTTTGAATCAATATGATTTATATGTCAACAACTGTGCATAAATAGTGAATCGTATACATAAAATTTCAATTATTATTGTACTTCAATACAAGCCAAGATATTACGGTCTCTAAGTATCCTGCTAACTTGACGTTTCTAGCAATGGCGATTCCAGAGAAACGGGTACTGACAGATATATTGACATATATTGACAGTTGATATATTTACAATATACTGACAGATTCATTTTATAGTAGTTATTTCACTCTTTTGCTCTATAGTGGGACTATCTCCTCAGAATTAAAATAAAGTCTAAACCTTATTACTGTGGAGCAAAGTTCAATATTGATCGACAGCCTATTAAGAGTATTATGTAGAAGTTTACTTTAGATTTTTGAAAAACGGCAAAGAAGTATTATTTTTTTATTTATACCGTAAGATGTGAAATAGTGATTTTTCACGCACAATTTTTTTATGTATTTATTTGTTTAAAGCTTCTACCCGTTTCTCCAGAATCGCCATCGCAAGAGACGTCAAGTTAGCAGGATACATACAGACCGTAATATCTCGGTTTGTATTGTAGTACTATTATTGAAATTTTGCGTATACAATTCACCATTTATGCACAGTTTTTGACATATAAATCACATTGATCCGAACTGTATTTCATAAGGATCCTGCCAACTTGACGTCAAGTTAGCAGCCTCACCAAGATACTCAAATATCGTTTGAACCATAGTGCCTATCACTATTTATATGCTATACGTCACTATTTTCACTATTTATAAACAAGTTTTTGATATAGTCAAAACCATCTAATTACGTGGTGAGGCTGCTGACTTCACGCTCACTATTGTCACGCTTTCATATTTAAACTGCTAAGCAGATTTAAAAACAAAAATTTAAATCCGCGGGCAAAATCTAGTTATATATTATAACAGCCAGACATAATTTATGCATACCTGCTCACTATAAACAAATGGAATTCATCGCAAAAGCTTCAGTTTCTTTGTTCCTTTAATCCTAAGCCGGCGGGCGGCGTTTATCTCAATTTGCATTTTAAACACGCGCTGTATATAAGGAATCCTTTCCGCAGTCGAACGCTGATATTTATCTAACTTAGCTAGGAGGGTGACCACGCTTCGTGCGATCATCATCATAAGACTTTTTTTTTATATACTAAGCCCGGCAAATGACCCCACTCCATCTGATGTTAAGTGGAAATGAGGTCCAGGCGCGAGGACAACTGGTGCAGCGTAAGAGACGTAGCATTAGTCATCCTCACTCTGCTGGCCCACAAAGTGCTTCTTCACGCCTCGTTTGAAGGACCCTATGTCATAGGTAGGAGGGAATATGGGTGTTGGTAGACTATTCCATCTTTTGGAAGTGCGGCAAAGAAACGAGTCACCAAATTTCTTTGTGCGTGATGGAATGTTAGAGACTGTAAATTGATGACTCCGGAGAGCAGCACGCGTACTCCTATGGAGGAAGGGAGAAGGAGGGATGAGGTCAAAGAGTTCTTCAGAGCACTCGCCATGGTATAAACGGTAAAAGACGCTGAGTGACGCAATATCTCTACGCAATTGCAAAGGCTCGAGAGTTTTAGTGACCTCCGCATTGCCGATAATGCGCACAGCGCGGCGCTGCAATCTGTCCAAGGCATCGAGAAGGTACTTTGCGGAGCCGTCCCAAAGGTAAAAGCAATACTCCACGCAACACCGCACCTGTGTCTTGTATAATAGACACAACTGATCAGGCGTGAAGAATCGCCGCACCTTGTTCAGGACACCGAGTTTACGTGAGGCATTTTTGTAGTCCTTTTGGTTCAGATCGCAGCGGATATCCATACCGAGCATGTTAATACTGCTCTGCTCTGCAGGCCTAGAGATGTACCCTGAAGAGAGGGAAGAGGAAGGAATGGCGACTATTTCGCTGTGAACGCGCACACCTGTGTTTTCTTGGCATTGAACTCCACCAGATTATCGGAGCCCCATTTAGAAATGAGGTCCAACACCCGATCGAGCTCAATGACAAGATTTGCTCGCTTCATTTCGGTGTCTACCCGCCCAGCCGTTGGGTGCCCGTTATATTCCCCATGCACTGTGCTATCATCTGCATATCAATGAATGTTTCCAAGAGGAAGCATGTCATTGATATGCAGAAGGAACAGCGTGGGGGATAGAACGGAGCCTTGAGGAACACCAGCGTTCACTGACATGAACCGCGAAGCGCATCCATCCGAAAGGACACGGATTCTACGCTAATGCAGGAAGCTAGCAATCCAGGTACAGAACTGAGCGGGCAAACCGTATGCCGGGAGCTTGGAGAGAAGAGCTTTGTGCTAGACCCGATCAAAAGCCTTGGCTATGTCAAGGCTAACTGCCAGTGACTCGCCACGCTTTTCAATAGCCTCACCTCAGAGATGTGTGACGTACGCTAGAAGATCACCCGTTGACCGTTTTGGGCGAAACCCATATTGACGATCGTGAATTAGGGAGTGATCTTCTAGGTATCGAATAAGCTGTTTGTTCAATATTCGTTCTAGGATCTTACACAACACTGAAGTTACGGCTATAGGGCGGTAATTAGTCGGATCTGACCGATCTCCTTTTTTAGGGATCGGTTGCACATTAGCTTATCTCCAAGATTACGGCACACAACCCGAAGAGAGCGAGAGACGGTACAGACGCGTTAACACAGGGGACAACTCCGCTGCACACATTTTCAGAACTATTGCTGGGATGCTATCAGGACCGTTAGCTTTCCGGACATCGATTGACTGCAGTTCCGCACGGACATCACACTGCCTGATTTTAATATCAGACATTGTATGGCCACAGTGAGGAATTGAGCGTGGCTGTGCATCACAGTCATCGATCTGGGAGTTAGCCGCAAAGAGTTTGGCCAGGAGATCGACCTTTTCCTGCGGCTTGTGAGCTAAAGTTCCGTCAAGACATCTCAGTGGTGGCAGCGAAGGTTGACAGAAGTTGGATTGCACGGCTTTGGCCAGACGCCAGTAGCTACGGTTGCCCGTAGGATGCGTCAGGAGTTCTTGGCCTACTCATGCAACGCGCTGGGCATCCGCTCTAATGTAGGCCCTCTTACACGACTTGGTGGCATTATTATGGGCAGGTTGTAGCGAGCGAGTTTCGGGATCCCCATGAGCTTTACCTCTGATCCAAGCGCGGTATGCCGTCTGTTTGCTCTCAACAGCGCTGGCACACTCGCGATTGAACCAGCGGTTGCGTCTGCCTTTGCTGATGACATAGGAGTGTGGAATATAGTATTCCATTCCTAATACTATCTCATCAGCAACGGCAGTGGCGCTAGCGGTCGGGTCCTTCCCACTAAAGCAGCGCTGCCTCCAAGGGACGGATGCAAAATACTCCCGCATACCGTCCCAGTCTGCCGACGCGTAGTGCCAAATCTGGCGTTTCGAAACCGCTGTTGGCGGGCGCGATGCCAAGGGCACTGTGCTGGATATCAAGTAATGATCCGAGGAACCTAAAGGAGCTCGAATCTCCACCCGGTATCCAGCTGGGCGACTCGTCAGCAGAAGGTAGAGTAAGGAGGGCGCATGGCCAACTATGTCTGGGATCGTGGTGGGTTGGTTCACCAGTTGCGTCAGGTCATGCGTGAGAGCGAATGCGTGGGCAGTTCTACCAGCATGGTCTGTTTTGAAGGAACCTAACCACAACTCATGGTGGGCGTTGAAGTCCCCCAAAAACACCAGTTCCGCCGATGGAAACCGCTCCTGCGCATCATCTGCTACCCGACTAAGATGTTCAATTAGTCGAGTTGTCTCCATGTCGCCGTTATGGGATCGGTAGACGCAGACGTAGACACGGCAATGAGAGCCTACGTCGACGTGTACCACTAGGAGGGAGAAGTAAGGGTCCTCCAGATTGCGCAGACGGCGACAGCAAACATCCGCCCGAACGAATAAGCAAACTCCGGCTTTGGCTTTGAAGGATTCTTCAAGCACAAAGCCGGGATAGTTCAGGTAGGTGGTGTCAGCAGGGCGGATTATTTGCGTCTCCGTCAGGAACAACATTGCTGGCCGTGCCGTCTCAAGATGGTGGTAAACGTCATTGAGGTTTGCATGGAGTTCGCGGATGTTAGCGAACTCCACCTCAAAAAGGTTGTGGTGGGGGTGTGCACCGCTGTAGTACCAGTTTTGTTGTTAGGCGCTGTCATTTTAGGAGTGGAAAGAGAGAGGCGTGAATCGAGAAAATGATGCCGCGATGCGAATGGTCAAAGTGTGGTGGCCTGTTTCCCCAGGAATTTGCCCACAGACGAGTATTATTAACCTGCCGAACGGAAGGGCCCCCGAACCCCCCCCGGGAATGGC
Organism: Scoparia ambigualis; assembly: GCA_963921215.1. NCBI lineage: Eukaryota > Metazoa > Arthropoda > Insecta > Lepidoptera > Crambidae > Scoparia > Scoparia ambigualis. The sequence goes on along the minus strand of OY992524.1, from coordinate 11,115,394 downwards.
CACCGGGACCCCACCTTCCGGTCACCAACCGGCTCGACGGACTACCCCGAGATTATGCGTGGCATGGTGAGGCAGCCTCACGAGCTGGTTAGGCTCGCTTGGGCCCCTGTACTGTGCCACGGGCGGCCAGCGGGACAACCGTTTCTACGGGTCTCCCTGGTCGGCAGGTTAACGAAGTCCTCCTGGCACTGGTTTGACGGAAGCCTCCACAGACCAAATACATCGCAGCATCATCCTCTCGAGCTCTGGTTATACGCTGGCTGATCCTGAAACGCGACCGACAAGCAGTCACTTGACGGGTTTTACACCATGCGTACGGTGGTCACCAACCAGACGAGTCAAGCCCTACCACTAGTGGAGCAGATCATCGCTCGAAAGAGTCCGTTAGTCGCTTCTTACGACACGGACCCACCGGACGGAGAGAGGGGCGGCGATTGGTATTCTTTCTCCGTCACCGCACGGATAACTATGTCCCACTGCTGCCGTGCGATTCTCTAAGATAAAGCCTTGATAGCAGCGGCTGCCGCAGCGCTGATAATTGACTATGTCTTTTTTATATTCATTGAATTGGAAAAGAGAGAGAGAGATCACAGCCATTCGAAAAAGCGTCTATGTGTCGCATAATAGCTAGGCGCAGGCCTTCCCATCACGTGGTGGCACATGGGGAGATTGGGCTATGACGCACCACGCTGGTGCTAATGTGGGTTAGTAGATTTTAACCCTTTTAAGACAACAACTGGGACGGTTGCTCAAGCCGGGTAGCTCAAGATGTTTTTTTTGGTAACTCATCCAGTGACCGGACATTGCGAAAGTTGCTTAACAGGCAAGATCGCAAAGTAACGTCTTAGCCGCTGCGCCATCGAGTTCCTTGTGCCAATTATAAGTACAAAATCCTCTCTGAAAATGTTGTTAGCTTACGTGCTCGTCATTTCACTTCGCTTGTTATAAATTTTATTTATTTGCTCAGTATTACTCTGGATTTACAGTGTAACCCAAAACATTTAACTGGAGAGAGGAGACTGACCGTATTTAGTGCAATCGTTAGGCTAAAAACTTTCAGAAACATTTTGTTATTAGCTTGGTATTGCGTTGTCAATTCGGTCTATCGAAGTCTTATCTAAATCTACCTACGTAACAAAATGCTAATTTCCATTGCTAATTTAAAATTTATTGTCAGCCTGTTACTACTTTCCCACACTGAGCAAAGGCGTCCATCATTGAAATCAAGTCATGGCCATAGAATACATAATGGTACAAGTAGAGAAGATTCACTCCGATAGCGACTCTTGCTAAGACACAATAAGTTGAGGCGGTTTTGCACTCCCGAGCAGCGCTGTTTGCTGTACAAGACTCAGGTGCGATTGAGTATGGAGTTTTGTTACCATCTATGGGACGGCTGGCTCCGCTTAATACCTCCTCGATGCACTAAACTTGATAGACTGCAAAGGCGAGCGGTACGCATTATTGGAGATGCTGAGGTTACAGCCTCTCTTGAGGACCTCCAGCTGCGTAGAGACATTGCTTCTCTCAGTGTCTTCTACCGAAATTGATACGGAAAGCGTTCTTAAGAACTTTTTGATTTAATCCCGTCCTCTCCTTTCCAGTCCCGGACTACACGTGCTGGTCTTAGGAACCACCATCATACTGTGCAGAAAATCAGCACTCGTACCAAAAAATTTAGCAAGTCGTTCCTCTGTAAGACCGTTCGGCTTTGGAATTCTCTGCCGGCGCATGTGTTTCCCAGCTCCTATAACCCCGGGTCTTTTAAACGGGGCGTGAAACTGCATTTATGCAGGCCGTCATGAATGGGTGCGCTTGTTACCGTGCTTGTTCCACGGTGAGGAGCGCACTCATTATTTTGGACTGCATCGGCTGCTTACCATCAGGCAGATGTAGTTACCATGACGTGTCACATTAAAAAAAGAAAAAAAACAATAAAGTGCAATTCAGGTCGCACACCGCTCCCATACCTATAGTTAAAGTCACCAAGAAGTTGCCTCTCTTTCTATCGTGTAGTATCGCGTTGCTCTTGCAGGGTATTTGCGGGCGTCCGTCTGGTCCGGGCTACTTGTAGCTTCATACCTAAGGCGCGGAGTGCGCCAGGGCTGTCATGGCTACAATTATTGATGGGCATTGGCTTAATCACCACGCTTGCCAAATGCGGGTTGGTGATCTCAAACACGATGCATCGAAAAATATAAAAACACACTTTATCCGACCTTTTTTTTTAAATACGGAAAACTCATTACGGGTTACCACCGCGTCCGGGGAGACGCGGTGGTTATGTTGGGCACTCCCCCCTACTTCCGCAGGGCGTGTACCCACTAAAAACTATAGCACATCCTTCACTTGCTGCTGGGGTGATCTGGGGCCGCCTTTTAAGGCAATCACCAGAGTTCACCCCAACAGCAGCCCGCCAGATGAAATACGCCCGAAGATGTTTGGGCGTGTTTCAGACGTCCTGAGGCTAGCGAAGGTAAGGGGTGGGGGACTCCCCATCGTCCAACGTGGAGGACGTTCACCTCATTGCGGGGAAAAAGGGGAGCGCACTGCCGCATCCTTCTCCCGCCTCGTCTACGACGGATCAGGTTTTCGTGGATAGCTTCCTCGCGTACTTCCTTGCGACCTATTACTATCCAGCATGGCCTTCACCACTGTGGACAATGAGACGTCAATCCCCATTATTCCGGTCAGGGTGTGACGCAGCCCACGCTCCACACACCGCTAGGGTGTGTTCGGCAGTGTCCTGCTCAGCTCTACACTCGTGGTACTCAGGGGTTGGCTTCCTCCTCGCAATTTTAAACAGGTACTGCCCGAAGCACCCATGTCTGGACAGTACCTGTGTGAGTCGGAATGTAAGGGCCCCATGCATTCGCTCCAGTCACTCTTTTAAGTGTGGCTGGAGTGTCATGAGCGTGCAGACTCCATAGCAGGGGTTCTGCATGGACGCCGCCGATCGCTCGACGAAAGACTCACGCGCTAGCTGACGAGCTCTCGTTACTACCTCTAGGTAAGGACTCCCGCCACGCGCCCTCTATTCTCCTTGCGTACACCGATGACAGAACTACCGCCTCTAACTCCCACGGTGGGGTTCCCGCGAGGGCACAAGATGCCAGGACCCAGAGATGAACCTGTACCCCCGTATAGCCCTAACCACCACGATCCTTTGCGTACGGCGCAAGAAAACCTTGTTTCTGGCGAATAGAGCCCCGGCCCAGATAGGGGCCCCGTAAAGGGCCACACTTTGTCTAACCTGGGAATTGAACCCGGGACCTCCGCATATCGAGAAGAGCGCTTGACCACTCGGCCACCGTAGGCGGCGTAAATCTTATCCAAATTTAAAAAAAAATTAAAGGTCTTATTCTCATCGCATGCAATTTATATTCCCAAGAATCACCTAAGTATTAATTATGCTTGTGCTATTGATATTTCATTAAATCTAAACAGAACAATGACTTAATTTATTACACATTTTCCTTTAAATCCCTTTTAGTTGGTCACACTGTTCCTAAACCTACCGTATTAAGCTATGGCCACTAATCAATGCTTTAATTCTATACCTGCTTGGGGTGTTAAATAGACGTCTTTTAGAGAGTAATAGCTCCATTACAAACACACGCCAAAATACATGTAAAATATACTACAAAGTGATTAAATAAAACACTGTTTACAAACCTACATAATTTATTTTATTTTATATTAGGTTGTCATTTTACACGATTTACGGAGTCCGTGTGAGGATTCAAATAAAGACCAAAGAGAAATGTAAGTAGGTACAATTAAACGAGTACATTTCTTGCATACACATATACATATACAGGGCGTCCCACGGATATGCCACATGGAGGGAAAGTACCTTGAATATTGTAGATGGAACATTTTACTGAAAGAAGAAATTATTTGAATTTAAAAAACAACTTAAACTGCATTCATAGATATTTAAATAATTACATGGTTTAACCGGGAATCGAACCCGTTACATGAGAAAAATAATCAACCTGTAGCTTTATCATACCGATCGAAAGGCTTAATTATAAGGATTATTTTTTTGCTAAATAACATAGTGTCACAACCAAAAGGAAGACCATGAATTTTAACATTTGATGTGAAATTTTGTTCAGAAAAATGAAAAGCTGACATTGCCTTAGGGGCATACAACTGACATTATCATAAGTATCTATTACTAATAAATGTACCCACTTGAGAAGTACGCATTATTTCCATATTATAATTTAAGTGCATGGGTATTATTCTAAATATCCACGACAACAAGATCAAAAAATCGACAGGGAGCGAAATAATCAAAAGAGTGCGACTTTGTATTCAACAGGAAGGGACTCATTTTCAGCTTTGATAAATTGATTAAAAATGTTAAAATTCATGGTCTTCCTTTTATTTGTGACACTATGTTATTTAGCAAAAAATAATCCTTATTATAAAGCCTTTCGATCGGTATGATAAAGCTACAGGTTGATTATTTTTCTCACGTAACGGGTTCGATTCCCGGGTCAACCATGTAATTATTTATATATCTATGAATACAGTTTAAATTGATTTTTTAAATTTATATAATGTCTTTTTTTAGTAAAACGTTCCATCTACAATATTCAAGGTACTTTCCTTCCATGTGGCATATCCGTGGGACGCCTTGTTATCCCCGAAGTGTTAGTCAGAGACCAGGCAATGAAGGACAGCAAAAGCAGTCCTCTACCATAGTCCACTTTTCACCAAATAGCGACAGCACATGTGCTCAGCGTGACAGGTGGTGAGCCCATCGCCGCCCGATGCTGCCGGTTGTATGTGCAGTCTTTAGTCAGTTAGTCGCCTTTTACGACACGCGACACGGTTATAGATTGTGCGAAACAATAACCGTAATTAAACAACTAATTCAGTCTAATCAGCTTTTCAAACATCCAACATAAACGGACATTAAAGTTCTATTTCAAAATCAATTCACCTAAATAAACGCATAAAAACGAATTATTTCCCATGCAAATAGACTGGGCAAACTCATTTTGCAATGTAAATAACGTTTAGGGAATCCTGTGCAGGCATACTCGCTCGCCTCTTAAAAGTTGTCTCGGAAGAAAGCCTACAAAAGAGGAGTTTAATGAGTGGTAACATTTTGTGTGAGTAGATACCTATTATCGCTTTTTGCTGTTTTTCTCGTTTAATACTTTCCCTCGCCTAAATGTAATAGATTTATAAATCTGGTCTGGTCTTGTAAATGGATTTGTAATTTGCAAGGTGCGTTTTTGAACAAATAATATATCTCTAAGTTCCTGATTGACAATTATTGTCTTTTATTATGTACTAGCGGCCGCTCGCCGTTTCACCCGCGTGGTTCCCGATTACTTAGAAATATCGGTATAAAAAGTATTCTATGTGTTAATCCAGGTTACAAACTATCTGTATGCCGAATTTCAACTAAATCCATTCAGTAGTTTTTACGTGAAAGAGTAACAAACATCCATCCATACTTACAAACTTTCGCGTTTATAATATTAGTAGGATGTTATTATCTTATTATTTTCTATGTGTCAATAAATATGTATATCTCTCTCTCTGTCTCTCTCTCTCTCTCTCTTTCTATCTATGTCATTAGAATATATAGTGCAACGTAAATTTTTGACCTTCTTTCAAGAAGTCCGTCTGAAAACTCAGTTAATATACTTTTAAACATTTATATCTTACCAGCGGCCCTCCCGCAAGTACGCACGGCGTCAGATCAACCTACCCAAAACTGTCAAAGTTCTACAATCATTTTTGAACTTTATTGTTTAATTTTAAGGATCAATATTCATTAGAGAAATTTGACAGTTTAGGGTAGGTTGATTTGACGCCGTGTGTACGTCCTGGTGGACCCCGTACCCCGGTTGACGGTTTTCAAAAATTTTCTTTCATACAAATCTTGTCCTGGCAATTACAACACAACAAAAAAAGAATTGGCCAAGTAGCCATTCTGGAGTGATGCGCGTACAAAGATTACGGCAATGATTTTTAGCAATATATATATTGTCTACTTTTTAACAAAGAAGTTTTTTTTTTATTTAGTAAACATCCGTCATATTCCACTTTCGTCAGATCACTTCTTTTAGGTATAGGTCAGAATTTTAAAACTGGCGACGAAATAGCAATTCTCATGACTCTTCGTCCGTCAGATTCCGCTTTCGTCAGATTTTTTTTTCCGTATAGGTCGAAATTTACATATCTCGTAGATTCTTAAAAATAAAAATAATTAAATTAAATGTGGCAGTACAAAATAAGCGAAGACATAATGACATAAAGGTAACAATGTCGCGATGACATAATAAAATCATGTTTGGCCCAGAAATGTACAGTTTGACTCTATTGTTTTACATTTATTTCACCTGAGTTATTAACATTATCTATAATGATAACATAAAGATAAAGATAAAGATATTTTTATTTGCAAATATGGGTACATGATTGGTGGTACAGAAAAATTAAATTGATTCAGCCATATTTTACCACTAGGCATGCAAAAAAGAAGAAAGAAAAAAGAAAGAAGACTTACTGGTAAGTACTTGATATAAACAAACTTTTTATTATTTTGTGAAGAGTATATAGGTGTAAGCACCTTTTTATTTTTAAGTTTCTAAGTACACTAAAGTATATTTTTAAAATTTTGTTTTATGGGCATGTCTATCACTAATCGGATTAGGACCTTTTCTCCGTTAGAAGAAACTGAGGATTTATGACTAAAGTGGGATCTGACGAAAAGGTCATTAGAGGTTATTCACATTCGTCATTCATGACGAAACTGAACTGTAATTATAAAAAACTGCTTCTGACGAATGTGGAATCTGACGGACGTTTACTAAATCGTTTTTTTATATTATACCTTATTCGACACTGGCCAAAATTAAATGTGCAAACCACACGAAGACATTATAAAGAAAAGAAAAAAAACAACATCTTGTTAAGCCAATAATAAAAGACGAACGTGCACAAAGGACGTGTCTGTATCGCATTCGTCAACGACACTGAGTGAAAAATACAATTTCTATTGCCTACCTAAAGTATGTTTTTTATGTCTAGATAGTAACATAGCTTAGAACATCGTAAACACAGTGTCGGTCGCCTAATTGTGTATTTCTGGGACAAATAACGAACTTCTAAGTGTTACAAAGAACAAACATTTTAACGGGGATTAACACTAAATTCGACCAAGTTACACCGATCGTGGTCACGTTCTGACTACTGTCGGTATGAAAAGGTATGCCTGCCCTTAGTAAGTAGTTTAATCGTCTAAGTTTATAATGGAACGCCGAAGTTCAAAAGTGCATTTACCAAGAAGTTTAAGATCACAGACCAGAACCTCCTTCTTCTGTTCTGTGCTCAAGATAGTATAGCGTTTGTGAAGAGTCGAATTGACAGAATACTGAATTGATAACTAACTGCGGATTTAGGATCTAGTTTTGAATCGAGTCTTTACAGAATCGCACTAACATAAGGTCGACGCGCGCTACAACTGTAACCCTAAACTACTAAAAACTACTAAAAACCTTTTTTTTTACAAGCGTGCCGTGTCCGTGTCGCGTAGCGGTGAAAGAATAATACCACCCCCTTTCTACCCTTGGGTGTCGTAAAGGGCGACTAACGGACTAAAGTCTACACAAACATCCAACAGCATAGAGCGGCGATGGGCGCACCTGTCACGCTGAGCATATTTGTGCAGTCGCTATTTGGTGAAAAGTGGACTATGGCAGAGGACGCTTTTGCGGTCCTTATTGCCCTGGTCTCTGACTAATACTTCGGGGACAATAGTCGTGATTATGTGTATGGATATGTATATTCTACAAGCGTCTGTGCCTTCAAGAATTTAGGACTCTCCCCTGATCCCTCTCCTCCTATCCCAGCATAGAGCGAGGGGGAGGTGACACTCCCCACAAAACCCTCAATTACCTCATCAGCATATAAACTTCCCACTGCTGGGCACAGGCCTTCCCATCATGGACAACAGTACGTGCGAAGATTGGGCCATAGCCCACCACGCTGGCCCAATGCGGGTTGGTGGGGTTTTTCACGACTGCCATTTAACCTACATTCGTACTCAGTTATTAAAAAAGAGTTTCAACTATTTTAATAAAGCTCCAAAGCTCTGATTGTAAACAGCATACCTGCCCACTCAATAATTAAAAAAACCGGACAAGTGCGAGTCAGACTCGCCCACCGAGTTCCGTAATTTGTAGGTGCATATAAGAAAAAAAAATTAATTCTCCGTCAAAAATCGAAAACTATACATCTTAAAAATAATAAAAAATCTGATTAAGCTTGTGCCAATAAAGCCCTTTCATACGATACCCCACATGATATGGTTCACTCAATTCAAAATTTGGACCGCCGGCGCCGTTCCTGGCATAAAGACTCTGTTTTTAATGATTTAATTACAATTGTATAGTTTTCAGATTTTTACTTATACTTGTAGTAGGTAGGTAGGTAGGTATGTGGGTAATACTTGCCAAAAGTCATAGTTCTAGGTCAACGGAAAATACCCTATAAATTTTGATTCCCTTGAGAGTGTCGAAATATATGTAATAATATATCTAAATAATATAATATAATACGTTTTTACCGGCATAAACGGCCGTATCTTTTTTTAGTTAACTTAGCAGTTTGATTTTTTGACGTGACAACGTCTTAAATTAGGTTGCGGCTGGGAGTCACTTATGAAAAAGTGTAACGCTCGGTAACGTTACGATGAGTCACCGAACGAGAGAGAGGCCCGCCGAATGCCTTGCGTCTCTCTCCCACTCAACTATGTTTTAAATATAATTCTTTGTTTAAATAAATGTTTTAAATTGTTACTATTATTTCATCCTTCTTCCTACTATACGAATGAATATTCACATTAAAATTATTTTACCACTCAAAGTCGTTGTCACGTAAAACTTTCGCCCGTATACCGACTTTACAGGCAACCAATTTTTTCTCAGCTTCAAGAGAATGTAGACCTGAGTATATCATTTTAATTTCAACTGGATACCTCCACGCATTCCCAAAATAAAGGGTCTTGATAGACAGACAGACGGACAACAAAGTGATCGTATGTGGGTTCTGTTTTTTCCTTTCGAGGTACGGAACCCTAAAAATTGTTTGTACTAAATATTTAATTTAGTCGTTCCTCTGTAAGACCATTCGGCTTTGGAATTCTCTGTGTGTTTCCCAACTCCTATAGTCCCGGGGGCGTTAAACGGCATTTATGCAGGCCGTCATGAATGGGTGCGCTTGTTACCGTGCTTGTTCCACGGTGAGTAGCGCTCTCGTTATTTTGGACTGCATCGGCTGCTTACCATCAGGCAGGATGTAGTCACTATGACGTGTCATATAAAAAAAATAAAACCTCCAAAACTTTCGGTATTAGTATTGATATTTATTTTCCACTAGCGTCCCACCAGCGACTTCATCTGCGTGAACATCCTGTACTCCGTGAGGAATTACCAAAAAAATATTTCACAAAATCCTTGTCCTGACACTTAGGAACACAACAAAAATGAATTAGCCAAAAAGGTGAAGCCGTTCTGAAATTATGCGCGTACAAACATTTCGGCAATTTTTTTTTTATTAAAATACGTTCATGTCGGAGAAATTTCGTGGCATTCCATTTGAAATATGTCGCGTTTCATAACACCTACAGCACGCTTCGAGGAAACTAAGTAAATTGATAATAAAGGCAATGAGCCGAAAAATTGCACATCACGGGAACTAGCCGCGCGGCCCGCTTAAATTTATTTAGCCCGAGGAATTCGCCGGAAAATTCATCGGTTAGTTCAGATTTAGCTACCTATTAGTACATACCTAGATACATAAAATCACGACTATTATCCCTGAAGGGTTAGTCAGAGACTATAAGATAAAATGTTTACTAGAAAAAAATCAACCAGTCTCAGGAAGCTCCAGCGGGATTCGAACCCACGACCTTTGGATTGCCGGTCCACTGCTCTACCCGCTGAGCTACCGATACCCCAGGAGACTCGTTGATTTTTTTTATTGTAGTTTGATTTACGCTGCAAGCCAGCGGTATTACGTCACTGTGAAGTCTACCCTCACATTCGAAAGAAATACAATTGCAAGTATTTAACAATCGATGGGGTGGGAAGGGGGAGAACGGAGTTAACATCTTTCCGACCCCAACTGTCAACCTCACCTGCACGCGCAGTGATTTATTACATCTACTGCGGCGGTATCCTCTCGGATACCGCGGTCCCCCCTGCTAGATAACAGACGAGGCACTGGCGACCGAGCAATGGCGGTATAACCATACACCTGACTGGGCAACTGATCAGAAGAGGTTTCAGTGGCCTGGGGACCTAAGTAGTCCCTAAAATATCTGGTGCAGAAGGCAACGGGAAACCACTGCAACTATCATCCCGAGAAAATCGTCATGCTAGTACAACAAGAGGATTCACGACTGCGATGCGATCCGTTTAGCAACCGGCGCCGCGTCGCGTCCGGGGCGCGTGGTGTGAAATGGACTACTGGCCATGTAGGAGTAGGAGACCAGGCTAATCATGGAAACAATGCTACTGGAAACGATGTCAAGCTTCGAAAAACCCAGACGATAGGTACGTGGAATGTTCGTGGCTTGCTAGCCACAGGGAAACTCGACATCTTAGAACGAGAAGTGGCCCGGTGTAGTTTGAGTGTCTGCGGACTAAGTGAAACACACTGGAAGAACGGTGGTCATTTTCTAACCGACGCTCATGCCATTTATTTTTCTGGAAATGATAACAACAGCCGTAACGGAGTAGCATTTCTTGTCCCAAAACATCTCAAGAATAATGTGTTAGGTTACGAGCCAGTTAGCGACCGAATAATCTCCATAAAGTTGAAAGCATCACCAGTGAACTTAAATCTCGTCCAGGTCTATGCCCCAACAAGCACTGCTGATTCTGAAATTGTCGAGAGCTTCTATGCCGAATTGCAAACTACCATTTCAAAAATACCTAGCAGAGAGATACTTTTAATCCTAGGCGATTTTAATGCAAAAATTGGAACCAACTCTCACCAATACAGTGACTCTGTTGGAAACTTCGGCCTTGGAACACGCAACGAAAGAGGTGAACGATTGATGCAGTTTGCGAATGAAAATAGATTGGTGATAGCAAACAGTCTTTTCCAACATCACCCACGTAGATTGTACACATGGACATCACCGGGGGGTCGATACCGCAACCAGATCGACTACATTCTGATTCGATCGCGCTGGCGTACTTCCATCTACAATTCTCACACATTACCTGGCGCTGATTGTGGTTCCGATCACCAGCTATTAATATCTAAGCTCAGAATAAAGCTGAGAGCTGCTAGGCCTATCACCAGGCAAAAGCGAATTGAGGTGACCGATAAGGTGCAGTTTGAGTCAGCTCTTGAACGTAACTGGGTAGAATGGAGAGCTGTAAACCACGATACAGCAACTTCAGAAGTCCTGTGGAACAAAGCTAAGCATCTCATCCAAAATACAGTAGCAGAATCTTCTTCACGATCAAATGTGCGAAAACGTCAACACTGGATGACAGATAACACCTTATTACTTGTTGAGGAAAGGCGTCGGAAAAAAGCAGAAGGATCGGACATCAGGGACCTGAATAAATTGTCTGCCGAAATTCAGGCGGGCTGTCGAAAGGACTATAATGCATATCTTTGCAAGATATGTGAAGATGTAGAAGCGCACGCTGGACGGAACGAGTCACGAGACCTCTACCACAAAATTCGTGTTATAACAAAGACACTTCCTTCGAAAACCTGGGCTATTGAAGATGTTGACAACGAAATTGTAACAGAGTTGGACAAAATTTCAGAAACGTGGAAAAACTACTGCCAAGCATTATTCCAAGATCCGGATTCACGCCAATTTCCAAGTACAGACCCAACGGATGGGGATCTGGAACCTGACATTCTTTTATCGGAGGTCAGAGCTGCCATAAGACATCTGAAAAACAATAAAGCAACCGGTAGAGATGCAATTCCCATCGAAACTATCAAAGCTTTAGGAGATCGTGGCGATCACATTTTTCACGCCATCTGCAATAAAGTATGGCAGACAGGTGTCTGGCCGTCTGAATGGACACACACAATCTTCACCCCCCTTCATAAAAAAGGTTCAACAAAGAAGTGTAACAACTACCGCCTGATTGCTCTTATCTCACACGCAAGCAAAATTATGTTACACATTCTGAATGAGCGGCTGAAGACTTACCTATCCGGAGAAATTGCTCCTGAACAGGCCGGATTTGTGAAGGGGAAAGGTACACGGGAACAGATACTCATCGTACGCCAGATTGTTGAAAAGGCGCGAGAATTCAACAAGCCGACATTCATTTGCTTTGTTGATTTCTCCAAAGCATTCGACTCCGTGAAGTGGCCAATTCTGTGGAAGACGTTGCTAGAAATGGGTACACCAAAACACCTTGTACACCTTTTAAGACGTCTGTATGAGGAGGGCACAGCATCGATACGCACAGATAACGTATTATCGAGCAATTTCCATCCAAGTGCTGGAGTCCGCCAAGGGTGCATTATCTCACCACTATTGTTCAATACCTACACTGAACTAATAATGCGCATCACTTTGGAGGACTGGACAGATGGTGTTACAATTGGTGGATATAAAATAGCAAACTTACGTTACGCAGACGACACTACTCTGTTTGCTACTAGCGTACAATCCATGCAAGACCTGCTGCTGAAGATGGAGCGAGTGAGCCTTAAGTTTGGATTGAAGATTAACCGCAACAAGACCAGGATGATGATCGTTGACCGCGCCAACAACAACTCGCCGGAAGTGACACAAATAGCGAACTGTAGCGTGGTCCAGTCCTACATAGGTATATCTCGGAACTTTAATCACAAATAATGGTGGATGCATGGATGAGATTAAACGACGTATGGCCATCACAAGAACAGCAATGGACAAAATGAGGAAAATATGGAGGGACAGAAATATAACCAAAACTACTAAGACCAGACTCGTACGAACGCTTATTTTCCCCATATTCCTGTACGCTGCAGAGACGTGGACATTGCGAGAAGTGGAAAAGATGAAAATAGATGCTTTAGAGTTGTGGTGCTGGAGAAGAATGCTTGGAGTATCGTGGACCGAGTTTCGCACTAACGTCTCGATACTTCAAGAACTCGGCATTGAGCAGCGTCTATTTTCAGTAGTACAGTCTCGCATACTCACATTCTTCGGACACGTCTCTCGACGCGACCATCAGTCCATCGAACGTCTTGTTGTTCAGGGAAAAATGGAGGGCACAAGGCCGCGTGGAAGGTCTCCCATGCGATGGACGGACCAAATTAAGTCAGCCGTGGGAGGTCCATTAAACGACTGCAGCAGGATGACCTCCAACAGAGAAAAGTGGCGCGCTGTCGTGAGGCGAATAACATCTGCCCAAATCGCTACTACATGACGACCACGACCGCTCTGTCAAGAGTGTAGCGGATAAGAAGAAACAATCGATAAAACATTTTATCCTCTATATTATAATAAAGATAGTCAGAGACTAGGCAATGAGGACCGCAAAAGCAGTCCTCTGCCATAGTCCACTTTTCATCAAATATAGCGACTGCACTTGTACTTAGCGTGTCAGGTGGAGAGCCCATAGCCGCTCTATGCTGTTAGATGTATGTCCAGTATTTAGCGCTTAGCGCCAGCAAGCCGAAGCTGCGGTGGTGAGCGAAAGCCATCTGCAACGATAAGCTCGCGTGGGACCGCCGGAGTCCCGCAGCGCCGTGACGGAAACCATGCCTGCTGCATGCTGCATGCCTGCCTGCATGCTGCATGCCTGCTTGTCTGCTGCATGCCTGCCTGCATGCTGCATGCCTGCCTGCATGCTGCATGCCTGCCTGCATGCTGCATGCCTGCTTGCATGCTGCATGCTTGCTTGCAAGCTGCATGCTTGCTTGCATGCTGCATTCTTGCTTAAATGCTGCATGCTTGCTTACATGCTGCTTGCATGCTGCTTGCTTTCTTGCGTGCTGCATGCTTGTTACATGACTAATATTTTATATCATTAGATTATTATATCAAATGTATATTATGTCAAAAGTTCATTATATCATATGAAACTATAGAGTCTAAAAATATATTAAATGTTTGTTATATTAAGTCAGTTGTTATATAAAATGAAATTATATTATCTGAACGTTAGACCATAAGTATTCATATCAAACATTACACACCCGTTCGGTGCGTCGGTCGTCGGCTCGCGGCAACCTTTACTGCCATACCGTAGTACTATTATTTATTGTGTGGCCATACGCCTAGGTGGCCTGCCTGGGAGGCGCATCGACCAAACGTACCTAAACTGCGGAGTGACACCCCCTGCTATTATTCCCGAAGGGCGAGCCAAAGCTCTGGCATAGTCCACTTTTCACCGAATGACGACATGTACATGTGCTTAGCGTAACAGGCGGTGAGCCCATCGCCGCTTTATGCTGTTGGATGTATGTGCAGTATTTAGTCCGTTAGTCGCCTTTTACGACACCTAGGGGTAGAGAGGGGGTGGTAGTATTTTTTCAACGCTAAGCAACACGGTTATGAACATTTACGATAAAAAAATCCGGTTTAAAAGCGAAAGATAAGCTTCGATGTTGATGATTCATTTACTAAAACAACACTTTGTAACAATTGTTTAGTATTTTAATATGCGGACAACACTATGATGTAAAATGTGCGATCTTAGATCAGATCGGTTACGTTCTTGTAAAAGGTCAGAGGTCCTACGGTAGGACCTCTGACTTCGTTAGAGGTAAGTGTTTAAATTCCTCCAAAATTTCGTTTGCAATTTCAAGCGTTTTCCATGATATTTAAAATTTCAAACAATTTTCTAAAATTTTATAATCTTAATACCAACCATATTTTGTATTACTTAGTAGAAAATCCGAGTATACAACGACCTTCACCAAGCCGGTTATTGGATGAAAAGTATTTTATATCAAATTTTATGTGTTAAAAAATATATTGCGAGTGGGTTGGCTGAAAAATTTCATTCCAGTATATGATTAATTAAATATTTAAAAACATTTTTTTTTAAACATTGCACTTGTTTGGATAATAGATAAATTACATAGGTACCAATCGAAAGTATGAAGCCTATAGAATATGCAAACGTTAGGTTGACTATTTTTTTCCTGTCATAACATTGGGTAGGCAGGTGTAAACAGGTAAGTAAGTTAATATTAGTAATTTGCAACCGTCTGGTTAAAAAAATAAATATTATGTTTATATAAAGATAATCTCATTACAAACACACACACACCAAACCAGTGCAATGTAATAAAAAATATTTTTTTTAATATTAAATTAATCATTAGATGTACTCGACTGAAATTTTTCAGCCAACCCACTTATTTTTTAACATATTCAATTTGATATAAAATACTTTTCATCCATTAACCTTCCCGGTGAAGGTCGTCTTGTACTCGGATATTAGACTATATGAACGAAATTTCGGAAGGAATGGAAACCGCAGCTATAAATAGCAAACGAAAATCGGCCGAAATTTTGTTTCGGAGAAAGAGAGTGGGCCATCAGATCAAGAGGTGATTGTAGTACCCTAAACCGACGAGCACGGTATGAAGAACATTACGAGAGTAGGTGAAGCAAAGAATATGTGCCAGGACCGTAGCAGATAGAAAGCTTCGGCCTATGGCTACTCCTCCGGGAACTGGGCGTGATGTATGTACTGTACTATATACTTAACCGTGTCGCGTAGCGGTGAAAGAATACTACCCCCCCCCCCCCCCCCCCTTCCCTTGGGCGTCCTAAAAATCCACTAAAGGACTAAAGACTGCACACATATCCAACAGGCGTGAAATAATGGCACCTGGTGCTGTTGTGTTTCGTCCGGCCAGTGAGGGTTCCGGAGGCCCTCCCCCCCCCCCCCTCCTCTCACAATTCCTGTTCCTTCCTTAACGCTGCGCCTGCGATTCCTCTGGTTTTGCGGGTGTCCATGGGCGGCGGTGATTACTCTCCATCAGGTGACCCCGCCTGCTCGTTTGCCTCCTTCTTTTATAAAAAAAAGGGCTCACCAAATGTCACGCTGAACACATGTGCTGTCGCTATTTGATGAAAAGTGGACTATGGCAGAGGACTGTGTTTGCGGTCCTCATTACCTAGTCTCTGACTAACCCTTCGTGGATAATAGTCGTGATTATTTGTATGTATGAATGTAAATTCATGGCGCTTTACGTTGTTGTATGTCAACACTGTGTTTGGTTTTATCTACGGGTATTTCTCCCTATCCCCATCTATTTCTATTTGACGACCTCCTTGGTCGAGTGGTTTGTACACCGGTTTTCATGGTGTCGCCATCTCTGAGGTCCCGGGTTCGAACTACGGACGGGTCAATTTAGAAATTATTGTTTTTTAAAATTGTCTCGGGTCTGGGTGTTTTCTATGTATTATAAGTATGTATTTAAGTATTTTAAGTATGTTTTTCCGTTGTCTAGTAACCATTTTACGAGTTTCATAACGAAGCTTCTCTTTGGGCTTAAATAATTGGTTTGAGTGTAGGAAAGTTTATTTATTTATTTTATTTATTGCTCAAAATTCTTCAAATTCGGTTGCGCCGTAAGCGTGACAGCGTAACAAATAAAAAAACTTACTCTTAGGGGTCTTATAGCTATGAAGCGATTTCTTCTAGCACGCCCATGACTATTATCCCCAAATGGTTAGTTATAGACAAGAGGAGATAGATGAGGAGATGCAAAGTGGACCGCAAAAGCAGAGCACTGCCCCACAGTACACGTTCCAACAAAAAACAACTGCATGTGCTAACACCCGTATTCACAAAAATTACTTGTAGGTACCCCTCAGGCCCCAAGCGGTCGCATGAGACCGCACCTACAAAAACACACTTGACTTTGTACCGTGTAATCATAGACTTACAGACTACTTTAGTATGAACAAGTTTGATTATTACGGTTCTGTGGTACATTTTATGCATCGTGATAGCAAAATATTCTATGCTCGATTTTGTAAAATTTGACGTTGACAGTTGCGCCAATTTTTGTGTCAGAAAACTTGCCAATTACCTGAAATATCTGAAAGTTTTCAATCACTAGTTTTAACATATCTACCTGATAAAGTATAACGCGACCAAAATAAAATGTAACTCGGCAAAAAAGATAAGACGTGATTTGACAATACATTTCAAAATGGTTGTGCAATACGTTAACAAACGAATAACTTTTATCTGACAGTTGAAAAATCGGCCTTGCAAAGTATAAATGCTATGCAAAGTAAGACATTTCTCAGTGCGTTTCATATGACAAGCCTATGCTACCTTAGCTAGGTATGCGTTAATTTAGAGGGACGCATGGCGCCGGTGGCCACTCAAGTAGGGAGACTGTCCCAAAACTAAGTATAGCTAAGGATGAAGGCCTATAACATAGCAATGAATGAAACAATGGCATAGTCTAATCAACGTTTTTATTTAACTATCTTATAAGAAACATTATCCAATACAACATTTGCTTATATCTAGCAATTTTAAGAAATTATTAAAAAAATTGTAAAACTTTCGAAATGCCAGTTTTGCCCTGGAGGGCGTCCAAAACCGTATACTTCTGAGTGGTAGAGCCACGCTGCGTTGCAGCACGCATTGGGCCGGCTCGCCCGGCGTAATACCACCCTCTCACGAATATTCGGCGTGAAATAATGGCACTTGGTGCTGTTGTGTTTCGTCCGACCAGTGAGGGTTCCTGAGCCCCCCCCCCCTCCTCCCATTCCTATTCCTTCCTTAAACCTATTCCTCCCTTAAAGGCCGGCAACGCGCCTGCGATTCCTCTGGTTTTGCGGGTGTCCATGGGCGGCGGTGATTACTCTCCATCAGGTGACCCGCCTGCTCGTTTGCCTCCCTCTTTTATAAAAAAAAAAAAATACTGTGTACGGTTTTGCCCCTAGAACTCAGCGTCCCGCAATGCAGCCGAAACACTCAAATTCATCAAGATCGTCGGGATCCAAACCTGTACAGCTTTCATGAGACCACCCTCCTCAACAAATGCATTGAACCCAGCCATCATTCAAACGACTTTTACTATATTCTTCACGGCAATACAAACAAAAGTTTTCTTTGTTACATTTTAATTTATCGGTAGTAGTTTTTCTTTTTGGCTCTATTTTTTTAAGAGGCTGATTAAGATTGAGAGCAGGCTTACGTTTTATTTATTTATTTATTTATTGGAAAACAAACAGCATTTTACAATACACTTAAACTAAACAGTTGGGTAACACATTAGCCAAAAGAGTTTTCACAAAAAATTTTGACATAAGTAAGACGTATCTAAAAAAGTTAAGTAAACATATATGTAGGTAATTACTTCAGGCATTCAATCATTAAAAATTAACAGTCGCGAGCACTAATTTCATCGATACTCCACATTTATTTAAATTAAAATTTCATTTTCTTGATTACAAATTCGAGTGAATACCTATATATAAGTACATTAGTACATAATCCTTTATACTGCAGCCAAACAAACACGACCAAACATCACAAACATAACATTTGTATTAGGTAAGTAAATATAATAAAGTTTGTAGTGACAATTTAAGAAAAACAAAATAATTTTATTGTCAATTTTGTTAGTACGGCAAGTTGAAATTGAAAATTTATCACGTGATCTTGTGTTTGCTCTTGGACATCGCAATAAGATTTTGCTCAATAGATAGGGCGAATCAACGTAGCTATTTACAATTTTGTAAAGTAAAAACTGATCACAGTGCTCTCTTCGCAAGGCAAGGGACCGAATACTATCTGTGTTAAAATTTTTAAATTTGTATCTCACTCTCCTAAAGAACTTACTCTGAATCATTTCTATAGAGTTAATATATTTATAATACTGCGGATTCCAGACAGTTGAACCATATTCAAGTTGAGATCTTACAAGGCTATTGTATAAAGTATCGCTGCCACAGTCCAAGAAATCAGCTCATATAAGTACAAAATTTTCTTGCCTCGAATTATGACACGATTGCGCACAAGCTCGCTAGTCAGCACATTACTTGGTTGTTGAACGTCCCTAAGGGACCATGGTTCGGTGCGTTACATAAGATCAACGTAAAATCAACAAAGCAACTTTTATATCACGTAATTGGCGAACAACACCTCACATTCGGGGAATTCTCCACACTTTTAGCACGAATCGAGGCTGTACTTAACTCCAGACATCTCTGCCCACTTTCGTCTGATCTGTCAGACTTCGAGCCGCTCACAGCCGGACATTTTATTATAGGCCGCCCACTATCGGCCCTTCCCGAACTATCCGTGGAAGATAGGCCAATCTCCACACGTAGGCGATTCCAAATGGTACAGGCCCTTTCCCAGCGCTTCTGGACGCTGTGGACCCAGTACTACCTCCACAGACTCCAAACCCGCTCCAAATGGTTGTCCCCATCCTCCCCTCCCCGAGTTGGCGAGCTCGTCATCATCAAGGAGGACAACCTTCCTGCCCTTCAATGGAGACTGGGGCGCATCACCCGCACCCTACCTGGGAAGGATGGCGTCGTCCGGGTGGTGGAGCTGGACACCGCGAATGGACATCTTCGGAGGCCTGTATTCCGGATCGCCAGGCTCCCATTAGATGAGCCCACCCTGGGCCCCGGAGGATGTTCCTGCGCGACTCGCTGTCGCTCGCCCCGTGATGAGATCGCCCGAGTTCGTCGCCAGCTACCGCGCGCGCACGCAACAGCCTGACCGTAAAATCGATTATTGTGAACCTAACAAACGAAGTGAACGCCTAAATGCCTGTGATTGAGTGACTTGAAGTAATCGCCCGTGGCCAGCTCATCTCCCGGTTCCTGCGTTCCCGTACAGCCTGCTCCCGGTAAGTCCCGCTTCCCTCATCCATTCTCTGCTGTATTTGGCGGTGTCCTTTGACCCGCGGATACAAAATTGTGTTAACGTTTTTGAAATCGACACTCTGCCTAAATACAAATCCCAACATCTTGTATGCTTTAGCGATGATTTTATTTATGTGAGACGAAAACAACAATTCACTATTTAATGTAACGTTTTTGATTATTTTAAATATCCATCAGCTCATTTTTGTAAGGAGAGGAAGTTATAAAAGCTGTTTTACCTTTTCGGTGGTTAGTTTTGCGTTTGTAATCACTACTTATTTTAGGAACCGGCATTATGTCTGTTGGTGATAAAAATGGTGGTTTAATGGATGGAGACACAGGATCAACTAGAGTAGTATCATCCGATAAAGAAAAGCTGACTTGAACACTTGAACTAGATGCTGTAGGATTGATTAGAGCAGTTGAAACTGCTGGCGCACTGTCTATTGGAGCGGATGAGGTCGTTAGCGCAGGATCACTTGTTGTAGTTGAAGTTGATAGAGCAGGTTGAATTTGTACAGTAGAATCCAGTAGGGCAATACCTGAATTTTCTTGGTTTATCGCTATATCTATTGTTTCAGCTGCAACAAAATCAGCTTCACTAAAGACGTTTCGATTAGTGGGGAATATACCTGTCGCCGAAAAGCCAGATATTGCTATTTGTACTATAGCAGCCTTGCAATAACTTACTCCGAAAAGTTTTCCTAGCTGGAACTGGGTGACCACTCGGCCTGGATTATTTCTTAACCACATATTAACCTCTTGAGTGTAAAAAATACTTAACGGTCCCATGAAACTCACGTCTAGAGGCTGCAACTTATGGGTGCAGTGAGGAGGCAAACTTACAATGATAACTCCATGCTTCCGGCCTTTTTCAATTAACGGTATTTTTTGTTTATGTGTTTTATGCCCATCTAATATAAGCAAAACAGGGTCATCATTATTCGGCTTCACATATGATATGAAGTGGTCCAGCCATTGAACACATATATCGCTTTGTATCCAGCCACTTGGATGACCAACCGTTATTGTTCCTGGAGGAGCCCCGTCGAGCAGTTCTGCCTTCATTCGTACTCGTGGGAAAATTAATAAAGGCGGAACATAATTTCCACTAGCGGAAGCACATATGACTGCAGTAGTTAATTGTCCTCTTTCTGCAGAACTTGCTATGCCAACTTGTTTTTTTCCTCTCAGAGATATAACCTTACTCTGCTTTTTAGGGACCGTTGTTACGCCCGTTTCATCAAAGTTAAATATTTTAGTTGGGGAAAATTTGTATCTATCTATAAGAATTTCTAGCAAATCATAAACTTATAAACGCTAACTCTATTGAACCCCATTGAGCGTGCTACAGACGTGGCCTCGGCTCTACGTAGAGTCAAATTCGGGTGTCGTTTCATAAAGCGAATTAACCATTCATCTCCAGCTAATTCCAAGGTCTTGTTAAAGCTGTGCTGAATATTATTGGCTTCCGCAAATTGAAAAGCCAGCCGGCGCGGGTCTCTATAGGTTAGACCATAGAGACGGCTTTCGATTTCTAATACAAAACTTACTAAGGACGGTTCTTCAGAAGGGGAAAACACGGTTTTGTATCGCCCTAAACCTTTGGAAACAGCATCGTTTAAATTACCCGATTTTCTGTATTTGTTCACACGGTCTTGCAATGTCGATCGTGGCACGCCATATGTCTGCGCTGCTTTCAAGTAGCCAAAAGTACCTTCGGCTACACTTTCTACAGCTTTGTGTTATTCTGTTGTTTAAAATAAATCATAAATATATGACCATCCTTTTGGGGCAAAACCGTATACTAGCCGATATGACCCCGTACAGTTTTACCTCGGAGCAGCTTATACACGCACACACATTCTCACTCACAAACACAAGTAAAAACGCCGGCTTAAACAATGTTAGATCTTAGCTATTAGACATACAATTACAGAAATAATAATATACTGACCTGGTATTTAGTTTGATGAAACAATTCTTTCTTTTCTTTGCTGGCAAAATTAAATAAAACCCTTTCAAAACAATATTTTTTCGATAACTCTGCGCGCAGCAATCACGCTCCAGCCATTTTTGTTGCTAATGACTTCTTATTGGTTGGCAGCCGCGTGCGAAATAAGAGCGCGAAATTTGAATAAATATAGAAAACAAATGCACTATACGGTTTTACCTCGGTAGCCGGTTTTGGAACAGTCTCCCTACTGTTTATGAATAGGTTTTTGAGACCCTGTGCGTCCGAGCGCACTATGAGACCTCATAGTAATGTTTATGAATACGTAAGCTTGACAAGTGGTGTTCCCATCGCCGTTTTATGCTGTTGAATGTATCAGTCTTCAGTCCGTTAGTCCCCTTTTTCGACATCCAAGAGTAATGGGTTGGTAGTATTATTTTAATAGATTAGACTTTAGGCTCTTCGCCCTCCAGAGACATTGCCAAGCTTATGGCAGTAATTTTCACAGAGAAAACAGTGATAGGTCGGGGTTGCACAAAATATCCCAATGGGTCAACGTGCTGCTGCGAGAGGGAGACGTCTGCGGGCCCCACTAAGATAAGATAAGATAAAAAAAAATTAATAGTGAACTACACAGCTATTCTACAACCTTAATTTTTCTTAATACAAAAACAATTAAGGGTGAGTTCCACCCATGAAACTGAACAAGTTTCCCCAAGAAACCTATGTGCAAAAATGACAGTTGGGGAAAGTTGTTCAGCTTCATGGGTGGAACTCACCCTTAATTGTTTTTGTATTAAGAAAAATTAAGGTTGTATACTATAAAGGCTGTTTAATCTAAATGTAGATTATCCAATTTGCATGGTATAATGCGTAAATAAATGTCCATATTCCAATCTTTGCCGCACGAATGCGCAAACTACTCGCGGAAAAGCAAAACCGCTGCGAAGTAAATTCCTCCTTACTAAATGTAAATCACGGGAATTTATGTCTGGGAATTTCTTGCGCTCCGGCTGAGCGTCATGTTTTTTTTTTATTAAAGTGGTTTAGAGCTGGGATGCAAATAATGCTTGGGCGGAAATAAAAAAAAAATACATAGACTTTCTGTATATTAATTAGCTCTAGCTTTTATTACTCGATACCTTAGAGCATTGGTTGAATGCTCTAAGTTCGATACACATCAGCGATATTGTTTAGAATGAATACATTCATACATATAATCACGACTATTATCCCCGAAGGGTTAGTCAGAGACCAGGCAATGAGGACCGCAAAAGCAGTCCTCTGCCATAGTTCACTTTTCACAAAATAGCGACTGCACATGTGTTCAGCGTGACAGGAGGTGAGCCCATCGCCGCTCTATACTGTTGAATGTATGTGCAGTCTTTAGTCCGTTAGTCGCCTTTTACGACACCCAAGAGAAGAGAGGGGGTGGTAGTATTCTTTCACTGCTACGCGAAATGGGGGGGGGGGCGGCAGGTGCTGAGGGGACTGCTAGTGGTCAGTCAAGTATTGTAGAATCAGTTGAGCACATAAACTATTTAGAACTCTTAGCTTCCTTTTTGGGCTTACAAAAATTTGCTTGAAACTTTAAAAATTGACAAATTTTGTTACGTATAGAGAATGTAATTTTTTTGCAATAATTTTTTTTTATATATATCTCAAACTGAATAAGATTTCTTTTATTTTGTCTATCATTTCGTATTTATGCTGTCGTTCCCATACTTTGCTAGCCATTTATAGAAATGCCAAAATTACGTTAAAACTACGTTTCAAACTTCGAACACCATATTAAAAGTAGATACACAATCCCATACTAAATTGGGGTTTATAGTAAATCAAATGGTCAAAAACGCGTGTACCTACGCCTGGCGTACTCACTATGGAATTCAGTTATTTCAAGAATGCCAAAAAACTGTACCCAAATAGTACCAAATAGTGCCCAAAGAAAATAAATAGTACCCTTATGGTTAAAAAGTTATAAACATAGTTTGGTGAGTACGCTAGGCGTAGGTTACGCCTAGCGTACTCACCTCAGTTTGGGAAATCTGAGTAAACTACAAATATAATTAGTATGTCAAAAAACTGTACCCAAATAGTACCCAATAGTGCCCAAAGGAAATATGTAGTACCTTTATAGTTAAAAAGTTATAGACATATTTTGGTGAGTACGACAGGCGTAGGTACTACGCCTAGCCTTTGACTATATACATGTCTAGACGGAGCATCGCGGTACAAACGCTTCTCAAAATCCGCCCGGTTTTTGTATTGAATTTGAAGTGTGCGTGAGTTGCGTGACAGCCGCGTATCTGACACTAGCGCGAATGGTTGCCAGCGAATGCCTAATTTCCGATAAAGTAGGGAAAAAATATTTATGCACAATATAATTTTAAAATGATTCATAACATAACATAACTTTTTAAATTAGGTATGTCTATGTAGTATAACGTAATATGTAGGTATAACGCATAAAAGAAGCTGGAGCGTTTAGAAAAAATGGATGATTGAAGGCGAGGGCGAGTACAATAAAATAATGCGCTAATGGAAGCCTGCGTTTGTGTTGTTATGTGTTTGTGTTACATTATGTGTTTCTCAATCACGAATAAACAAGTTCGGTAGCTAACGAGCAGATAAACAAAGTTATTAAGATACACTCTTATCAGAAAGTTAGTAAGTATGAGTGTATTATAATAGCAAAAATATATCACGAGAGATGGTCCATGAAACGAAGACTTCACACTCAAATGTTTGTATTCTTCGAACATATTCTTCGCCAGCTTAGGCTGGTCGCCGAAGGCGACCAGCCGAAGCTGTGAGGCGAGCAGTGGTGCCTATGGTTTGTCATGTCAAATTCAACTTTTCAATTGTTCAAAATAACGATAATTTGAGTGTGAAGTCTTCGTTTCATGGACCATCTCTCGTGATATATTTTTGCTATTATAATACACTCATACTTACTAACTTTCTGATAAGAGTGTATCTTAATAACTTCGTTTATCTGCTCCTTAGCTACCGAACTTGTTTATTCGTGATTGAGAAACACATAATGATCTACCTAGTATAAAAACGACGAGCAGTGGTGCCTATGGTCTGTCATGTCAAATTCAACATCAATAGAAGATCGATCAAATATTAAAAGTTACTAGTTAGTAATCAATGCTCTGAGTCATAAACTTCTACTCGTCTAATTGCTTGAGAGTTAATAATAAATGTCTGGAACGAAATATGTCAGTGCTTTTTTTTCATCTTCAGTCGATAAAACTGATTTGAACTGCACTGAATATGATGAAGAGTTAAATGAAATCTGTGATATAGTAGAAACTACTGAAAGTAAAGAACGAAATATTTTTGACTCATATTTCGATGAATCATTAGTGAAACTCAGTGAAGAAATTGAAAAGACGTAAGTATTATTTTTAATATTTAAAAAAAATATATGTTGTTGATTTTTTGTTAGTTCTAATATTTTTATTTATGTTTACAGTGTTAACATACAAATTGGGAGAGGATTAAAACGGCAAACTGAGAATAGCATTCAAAACAATGAGAAAAGACGACGTATTAATGAACCATCAACATCTAGAGGAGCTGAAGATTATTCGACTGCAGATAATAGCGAGATGATGATGTGTTCAGTTTGCAATATTTCCGTTAAAAAAGGTATTTATCCAATCACTATAAAAGTAAGAATCACAAAAATAATGTGTTTCGTTCCCATGATAATTTACCAAATGTAAGGTTAATTGAAACTGCTTTTGGCAAAAGAGTTCATACATACAGAATAACTTCTTTAGCGGACTCAAAAGATTTGGAAACTGTTGATACATTTTTTAATTCAATACATGATGATTTAAGGACTTTGATTCTTGATGATATAGTACAATTAAAAACGTTTAAAGTAAACTTTATACTGTGTGCCAACTTCGTGCACCAAAATAAAAATGTACAAAACGTTTTTGACTTCCAAACTCAGAACTATATTCTCAATGAATCCGAAGACATCAATATACTTTTTAATTCAATAAAAGAAGTATTAGCTAATAAAGTCAGTGAGTTTGAGAAAAAAGATAGTGGATGGAGTCTTACGGACCTAATTAGTTTAGATATGAATATTAATAAATTCAATCCACTGCGGGGATCATCTTTTATTGAATTACCTTATGATATTACGACTAAAAAAGCAGTCATCAATGTTAAAAACGCAGATGTGCAGTGTTGTAAATGGGCTTTACTCTCAGCTTTGTATCCTGTATCAAAAAACCTCGATCGTGTAAACGAGTATTGGAAATTGGAAAACAAGTTAAATTTTAATGGGATTTCGTTTCCAGTAAAATTAACTGATATTTACAGAGTTGAGCGCGTAAACAATATAAGCATTAACGTTTTTGGTTTAGAATATAACTCTGAGACTAAAACTCATCATGTTATTGGCCCCCTGTACTTCACAAAGTCTCGCAAATCAACACATATAAATTTACTATACGTCACCAGTGATAGTAACGGACATTATTGCTATATTAAACATTTATCACGATTAGTGAGTAAGCAGATCACTAAACGAAATGGCGCGGTTCACATTTGTGATGGTTGTCTGCTTTATTTTCCTACAAGCAATGCGGTAGATAACCACCAAAAACATGATTGTGCTCATATTAGTACAATATTACCAAGTCCAAGTATGTTTAGAAAAAACTGGTTCAATGAAAATGTTTCTAATGATAGGTTATATTTTGATAAATTTGAAAAGAAAAAGAGGGTTCCTTTTATTATTTACGCTGACTTCGAATCGTTTTTAAAACCTATTGCCTCTTGTTCTGGTGATCCTAACAAATCATCAACCATTAATGTTCAGAGACATGACGTGTACAGTTTCGGTTATTATAATAAGTGTTCATATGATAGTAATCTCTCTAAATATGTTAGTTATAGCGGAGAAAACTGCGCTCATGTATTTATGAATAAGCTCCAAGAAGATTTATAAATTATATGTAGTAAATATAGTTTTCAAACTGCTCCTCTCCCTCTTACGAATGAAAATAAAAAATATATAGAAGAAACCAAAGTATGTTACATTTGTAAAAAAGATTTATATGAGCAATTTATTGACTACAACTGGCAGACGGGAGCGTTTATAGGTGTTTCACATGAAATATGTAGTAAAAAGTTTCATAAAATAGACTTTGTACCAGTAGTATTACATAATCTAAGTAATTACGATGCTCACTTTATTGTACACGCATTAAATTTTGCTGATGGTGAAGTACAAATAATCCCCCAAAATAAAGAAAAATATATTTCATTTTCTAAAATTCTTCACGTAAACGGTCAGCGTGTAAGTTTAAGGTTTATTGATTCTTTTAAATTTTTATCAAGTAGTTTAAATTCATTAGCTTCTAATCTTAATAATAATCAGTTTATAGAACTAAAAAATGAATTTCCGAATGTAAGCGACTTTGAATTGCTGAAAAGAAAAGGTGAAAAGGTATATCCATATGAGTATATGAGTTCTTTCAGGTCATTAAAATCACCATCATTACCAAAAATTTATGACTTTTTTAATTCACTTACTGGGTCAATGATTTTTAACGAAGACTACGTTCACGCTCAAAGAGTGTGGTCTCATTTTAAATGTTGTAGTATGTCTGATTATTTCTAATCTTCATTTAAAAACAGATATTTTGCTTTTAAGTGATTTATTCGAAAACTTTAGAAATGTTTGTTTAAAAACCTATGATTTAGATCCTGCTCATTATTACACTGCTCCTGGTTTAAGCTGGGACGCTATGTTAAAGTTTACCGAAGTCGAAATCGAGTTATTGACAGATTTTGATAAAATAGCCTTTATAAAAGCTGGTATCAGGGGTGGTGTGTCTCAATGTAGTAATCGTTACGCTAAAGCCAATAATCCTTATATGGATAATTATAAAGCAGATGATCCTATTTCTTTTCTAACATATTTGGATGCTAATAATTTGTATGGGTGGGCTATGTCTCAGTATTTACCTATTTCTCAATTTGAATGGGCGAGTGTTGATGTTAGTTTTAATGTTCCTATCACTTCAGAGTTTGGTTACATTTTAGAAGTAGATTTGGAATATCCTGATAGCCTTCATGATCATCATTCCGATTTACCATTATGTCCTGAAAATATTTGTATTGGTGGTTCTAAGGAACGAAAGCTGGTCCCAAATTTAAATAATAAGGAAAAATATATTTTACATTATAGAAATCTCTTACAAAGCTTAGAGTTGGGTTTAAAACTTACGAAAGTTCATAGAGTTCTGAAATTTAAACAAAGTGCCTGGTTAAAAAAATATATAGATTTAAACACGCAATTGCGTACGTTAGCAAAATCTGATTTTGAAAAAGATTTTTATAAGTTAATGAATAATTCAATTTTTGGAAAGACAATGGAAAATATTGAAAAAAGAGTAAACGTTAAAGTATTGACTTACTGGGAAAATCGGGGTAAAAGAAAAGGTGCGTCAGATCTGATTGCCAAAGCTGAATTTCATAGTTTGTCAGTTTTCTCTGAGAGTTTAGTAGCAGTCCAATTACAAAAGACTAAACTTTTTTACAATAAACCCATATTTTTAGGTTTTAGTATATTAGATTTATCAAAAACTTTAATGTAAGTAGGTAATTATTGGGCATCCTGGAACACTTTTTTTTTTTCACTCCATTGATCTCACTGCCGTTCGAGCAATGTCGTAAAAAAGTGTTCCAGGATGCCCAATAATCATTTATGAAATGTTGTGCAGACTTACGGAATATTGTAGGTTTTCCATATTGAGTCACCAAAATTCACTGTTTTTATCACTATGATACACTATTAGCTAACCAAAACCTAAATTTGGATTACGCACAGTAGCTACCACTATGAAATTTTTCATTTTCGTCTAGGCTGGTGGCACCTAACAGCAAGTTTTTGTCGTGATCTGGTAATGGAATATGATTTTTCAATTTTTCCCAGTGGCTGATGCTAAGGAATAAAATCTAGGCCGATTGCTCATGCCTGTCGCCCAGTGGCTGGTGGCATCCAGATATTATTCCATTAAAAGTATCTAGGCCGATTGCTCATGCCTGTCGCCCAAGGGCTGGTGGCATCCAGATACAATTATTCCGTTGAAAAGTATCTAGGCCGATTGCTCATGCCTGTCGCCCAGGGGCTGGTGGCATCCAAATACTTATCAGCGTAATAAATAGCATAGGTAAATCGATCATTCATACCCGATAACAGATGTTAACAAAAAATTTTACGTATAGGCTGGTAGCCCCTAGACAGCAAAATGATGATTTCATTGCGAAGCCAGTGAGTGATGGGTGGTCACCCATCTATCCAGGATTCCGGTTTGTTTAGCCAAAACTTTCACATCACTTGCACTAGGTACATGCACCGTACACTAACAGCGTGGGAATGGTTTATGTTACTCTGTAGTACCTGTGAACCATGAACGATGCAAAGTCAGCTTCTTCGTACACGCGTGTGTGTGTGTCCATACTTGTGTTACGTTGTTAAAAATAGATGACTATAGGAATGTCAATTGTAATACTTATGATATAAAGAACCAATTACATCTACAAAGTAAAACTAGTTTTATGCAGTAAATGTAATAAATTGTAATTTAAGCATTTAAGTACATTGACGTACATAGTAACAAGAAGTCAGGGGAACTTGAAAATTGCATTTATGCAAATTTGATGTACAAGCTCTATCCTATGGTTCCATTTGTGTTTTTTATCATTAAATTGTATTATTAACAAAAGCGATTTAGTTAATTATAAGTAAATACATATTGGACAACATCACACACCTACATACTCAAATCCCAAAGTTAGTAGCTTCACTTGTGTAATGGAAATCAGAAACACCAAACAAAAAAAAAAAAAAAAACACACTTATATTTGGGTGCGGTAATCGAACTCGCGACGCGACCCTTGCGTAATACGCAGATTCTATTCGGACGATAGCCGACCTACACTATACACGATACTTTTACTTAGATAATAAAACAAATGAATGAGTCCTAAAATCGCGAATCAATGGGATGGCTTTTATTGATTAAAATTAAATTTAAAATTATAACATGCACTAGTGTGCATATTATACATGTTGCACACTACAATAATTGTCAACTTTACAAAAACAAAACTTAAGTAACGAAAGCAAACACTAAAAAAAAAAACATCCTTAGCCCAAATAGTACTCAATACTTAATAGCACCGGGAATCGAATCTATTGATGGTATAGGCCACCGGCCGCTATGCTACTTGGTAATACATTATAAGTGAAGGCAATAAAGATGTGTACACAACAGTGTTACAATAATGCAATGACTTTTTTTAATGTTGTACTTTTTTGTATTTATAGTTTTACACCTTTATCAAATCAACTAGCTGTACCCGTGACATCGTTTGCGTAGAATTAATTTGGAATAAATAATGTAGATAATTATTACTAAATATATGTGGTGCCATAGTAAATACTGATTTAATAACAAGTTGTAGAGTACCAAAATTTTATAATCGAGAAGAAACTTATAACATCGTATATATCATTTATTTATTTACTGATATATGTACACCAATAACATTAATTATTTATTCAAGTACAAATCTTAGCGATAGCATCACAATTGTGAACTCTGCCTTACAGGTATGTTTATCGTCAATATGTGTGCATCGAATTCTCAGATTCGAATGAAATATCATGTAACATGAAACTTTTGTTTTTCATTTATAATTTTTTGCAAACGTTTCAGAAAAAGTTGAGATTCTAAACTGTTTTATTTAATATTAATTTGTATGGTTATTAAATACCCTTTACGACGCTAAGCCATTGTAGGTTAAGGTATGCTTTGTAATATTTTTGCCTCAAGGTTTACGATATATGTAAAATTCCCTATTTAATCTTCAGTAAATCTAAATGCGGTTCATATCTTTTGTCGACTCCGTGCCATCTTGATAATTCTGACCGGGAAACAAGTGACAACAAGTGCGCCGAAATTGCTGCCCGTCGCTAGCCAGCCACAGCCACCGCCAGCCGCCAATAGCCACCGCCCGCTCGCCCTAGCCAGCTGCTGCGCTACTCACCGAAGTCCCGCTAGCACCACGAAGATCCGCGCAATTGCAATTATGTTCGTAAGTTTTTAAACTGTCTCGGATAATTTTTATTATTTTAATTTTAGCATTACAATGCTATACTTATGTAGTTAGACCCCGCCTCGGTTGCTCCTACTACGCTAAACGAGACTTACCGGCCTCGGTAGCTTAGTGGTCAGAGTATTGGACCGGTAATCCAAAGGTCGTGGGTTCGATTTCCACTCGAGCTTCCTGAGACTGGTTGATTTTTTCTAGTAAAATTTTATCTTGTCTCGGATAAATTTAACTAATTATTATCCCGTGTATGCATACTTAATTATATTTTCATTTGGCTTTCAGGTCGGACACTGAGTACAAGCGCACCAAGGAGACCAAGAACAAGAAGCAGTTTGCCAACCACTTCCTCTCGGACAACGACGAAGGATCAACGACTTCTAGTAAAAAGTATGTGTTCGAAAAATATATATATTTATTTTTTTTTTAATTCTATTGTTGCTGTACTCACGGTGGCAGATCAACCTACCCAAAACTGCCAATTTCTACAATCAATTTTGAACTTTATTATCTGGTTATAAGGATACATATACATAGGTACATTTACGTAAAAACGTGTTTCTTTTGAAATCGTTGATAGTTTTAAAAACTTATGAAGATTAGTTTCAGCAGTTGAACACAGTTCCCCTATATAGAGTACTTATTTGTTTTTATTTTTTATTTCTAGTATCAAGAAAAAAGAAACAAAATTGCCAGTGAAGAGGAAGCTACCGAAAAAGATATCGTCTTCAACGAAGAAATCGACCGGGTGGCAGCTGGATTCAGACAGTGAAGACGAAACGGCTGCCCAGCACGCGGCTAAACAAGGAACCCTAACGTCCTCGCTGTCGCGCCGGGTGGCGGACGGCGTGCTGCGGCGCACCGCTGACTTGGATGGCGACGTATTTATAGACCTCAAAGTCTACAACGTAAGGGACATCCTACCGGTAGAGCCTAAAGACCGATGGGAACACGCGGTTGTCTCTTTAAAGTTTCAATGTGACTCGGAATGCTCCCAAATGGTTCAGCTAACAGAGGTCATAAAGGACTGTAAGCGGCAGTTCACCAGCGAGGGCAAATTTTTTAAAACTACTTAGTTTTAATACTTATACTTATACTTATAATTTTAAACTACTAAGTTTAAGTCGTTTTTAATATTAGTTTTTCTTTTTACTTTTTTAAAATTAAGACAGATTTAGTGTTAGTTTTGTTAACTTTTTAATTTTGTAATTAGGTATCATAAGATTTAAAACTAATAAATAAAATAAATAAAATAAAAAAAAAAAATCTTCGAGAGTAAACCTCATTAATTAGTATTAATTACAATTCTTACTTACCTACTAATGCTGTCACTAAAAACATAGGTAGGTAAAATACGTTTTAAATACAGATGCTTACTATCTTATCTACATAATTAAACTAGCAGCCTCCAACAGCATAGCCTCTTAGCAGTTTAGTTTAATTGTTTGTTTGTAATAAAATATTGAATTTCTGAAACCGACATGGCAAAGAGAACAGTTTATTGCACAGTTTGTGACATATCTATTAAAAGTAGCGCTTTCTCAGCCCATTTACGAAGTACAATACACAAAAATAATAATTCTATTGAAGTAAGTAGTGGCATTGAAAAAGTAAGTAGTGCATTCCGCAGTCGGATTGCATCGTATCGGGTGCGGCCGGGCTCGGGGGGAGACGGTGACGTCAGCGATCGCAGCACGTGCCCGCCAGCTGTGTTTTTACGCGGGCTCCGATCTCGTGTGCAGGAGTTGCTATCTGCGCGACAAGCTACCTATCATTCTATTAAAGTCAATTTTGAATTTTTTGCTGATTTTGCTTTACTTAACAGCACAAGTGAAATAAAATCATTCGCAACTGAAAACGTGATATTTCATCAGAATTATTGTTTTAGTGAAATATATTCGAACGCAGTCGATACTATTGTAACAAAGATTGACGAATTTCAAGAAAGAGATAGTGGTTGGGCTTTTATAAGCAATTTATACTTAGAAGTCAATATTAACAAATATAACCCATTGAGGGCTGGTCAGTTTATAGAATTACCGAAATGTTTAAAATCGAGACACGCATGCATAAATATTCGAAATAATGATGCGTTCTGTTTTTTGTGGAGTGTAATGGCTGCGTTATTTCCCGTAAGCAATAATGCCCATCGCATATCATCGTATCCGCGCTACGAAAAAATTCTCAATACTGATAATATGACTTTTCCTGTAGGGTTTTTGGACATTCGAACCTTTGAGAAAAATAATCCTAAAATTAGCATAAACGTGTATGGTCTAGCAAACAAGTCACAGATTGTCGGTCCTCTGTACAAAACAGAACGTAGAAAAAAACACCATATCAATTTACTACTATTAGAAAAGGGTAATTTTAAACATTATTGTTTAATAAAAAATTTAAATAAATTATTAAGACCCCAGTTAACAAAACATCATTCAAAAATATATTTTTGTGACGACTGTATGATATTTTTTAATAAAATGGAAACATTTGATGCTCACATTTGTAGCGGTGTTCGGACTGTGCTACCGGATCAAGGAACCGTAATACAATTTAACCATTTCGAAAGAATGCAAGATATGCCGTTCGTTATTTATGCGGATTTCGAATCTTTATTAGAACCTAAATCGAGTGGTGACGGGCTAGATTCAAAAAATACAATTGTGTTAGAAAAACATTTGCCAGCCGCTTTTGCGTATTATATTGTCTGTTCGTATGATAGCTCTCGCAATAAATACGTATCGTATCGTGGAAAAGATTGCGTTGAAAAATTCATAGAATTTCTCAAAAAAGACGTAAAAGAAATAAACAAAACTTTAAAAAAAACCATTCCAATAACGTTATTATCAGCTGAAGAGCAAGAAAATTTCGATAAATGTAAAAATTGTTTCCTCTGTGATCAGTTATTATTGGACGATAAAGTCAAAGATCATTGTCATTTGACAGGCAAATATCGAGGTGCGGCACATTCTTACTGTAATCTACAGTTTTGTTTACCTAAATTTGTTCCCGTATTTTTTCACAATTTAAGCGGGTATGACAGCCATTTATTTATTCGACAACTAGGAGATACCCCGGGGGGAATAAAAGTCATTGCCAAAAACAAAGAAAATTATATATCTTTCACGAAGTTTTTTCATATGAAACTTCAGGAATATTTTCCAGTTAGATTTGTAGATTCATTTAAATTTTTAGGTACCAGTTTAGGAAAACTTGTAGGTAACTTGACTAGTAATGACTTTGCGCATTTGTCTTATTTTTTCCCAAATAAAGAGCACTTTGATCTAATAAAACGCAAAGGCGTGTATCCCTATGAACACATGACGAATTGGAGTTGTTATGATGAAGATGTGTTACCGCCGCGAGAATGTTTTTATAGTACTTTGACCAATGACACCATTTCTGAATCGGATTATTATCACGCTCAACATGTTTGGAAAACGTTTCATTTGAAAAATCTCGGTGAATACACCGACTTATACCTTAAAACAGATGTAATTTTACTAGCAGATGTATTTGAGAATTTTCGTCTAACTTGTAAAAATAATTATAGGTTAGATCCTGCATTTTACATGACCGCTCCAGGACTAAGTTTCGACGCAATGTTACTTAAAACTAAAGTGAAATTACAACTTATTGAAAACCTAGAAATCGTACGTATGCTTCAAAAGGGCATTCGTGGTGGGGTATGCTTATGCTCCACTAGGTATTCCAAAGCGAATAACAAATATTTGTCAAATTATAATCCGTCCATCTCCGATAACTATTTATTTTACATTGATTGTAATAATTTATATGGGTATGCAATGTGTTCATACTTGCCCTATTCTGATTTTGAGTTAATCAGTCAAACGGAAATAGATAAACTTAATATTCTCCAAGTACCCAATGACTCGAAGTATGGGTATATTTTAGAAGTTGATTTGGAATATCCGGAATACTTACATGAGTTGCACAATGACCTTCCTTTTTGTCCTCAGAAGTTTACACCACCCGGATCAAAATATCCCAAATTGATACCTAATTTGTACGATAAATTTAATTATGTAATACATTACGTACATTTAAAAACGTGCTTACAACACGGTTTAGTATTAAAACGTATTCACCGAGTAATCAAATTTAAACAAAGTCCTTTTTTAAAACCATATATAGATTTAAACACAGAGTTACGTCAAAAGGCTAAATCTACATTTGAACAGGATTTCTTTAAATTATTAAATAACAGCATTTTTGGGAAAACATTAGAAGATACTGAAAAAAGACTCAACGTTCATCTGGTTAATCAGTGGAATGACACCAGAAATAAAACAAAAAAATGTTACACAGCCGAACAATTGATATCGAGGCCTAATTTCCATAGTTCCACGGTTTTTACGGAAAATTTTGTAGCAGTGCAAATGAAACCAGAGTTAATTACTTTGGATAAACCTATCTATATAGGATTCGCTGTTCTGGAAATATCTAAAAATCATATGTATGATTTCCACTACTCCACAATGAAACCTTTTTATGGTTCTCGTTTAAAATTATGTTATACGGACACTGACAGTTTTTTGTATAGTATAGAGACACCTGACATATATAACGATATAAAATTAAAGTTTCAGTCGTACTTCGATACTAGCAATTATACTAAAAATAATCAGTATAATATTGTATGTCGAAACAAAAAGATTCCTGGGTTATTTAAGGACGAGCTAGGCGGGCAACTTATTGTTGAATTTGTAGGACTGCGATCGAAGTTATATTGCGTGAAAACTGAAAATAACGAGTTAAAAAAAGCAAAAGGAGTAAAGAGACCTGTAGTCAAAACTCTTACTTTTAAAGATTTTAATAAAGTGTTATTGCACAATAAGTTGATAAAGAAAAAGAATGTTGTGTTTAAGTCTCTGAAACACGAAATTTTTACTCAATCTGTTAACAAAGTTGCCTTATCTTCAAATGATGACAAACGAATTATACTTAAAGATAAAATATCCACTTTGTCATGGGGGCATAAATCTAGTTTGTTCTAGAAAAAAAGAA
The DNA here is from genome assembly GCA_963921215.1 of Scoparia ambigualis. Classification (NCBI taxonomy): domain Eukaryota; kingdom Metazoa; phylum Arthropoda; class Insecta; order Lepidoptera; family Crambidae; genus Scoparia; species Scoparia ambigualis. The sequence goes on along the minus strand of OY992524.1, from coordinate 11,079,383 downwards.
GATTTTCTAAAAGCGGTTGGAAAAGATTGCCCGGCCGCATTTACTTACTGATGCTATTGTTACACGATTAGCTATATGCTATATGCTTCATAGTTTGCATGTTGTTTTTGAATGTAAAACCTACAAGACTTATGTATAGTTATTGCGATTTCATAACAAAAACCACCTTTATTTTATTAAAAGATTTTTAATTTGTATAATATTATTACATGAGTTAATGAAATTTAATATTATTACATTGTATAATAATCTTCTAATATTTTGTATCATAGTAAATACTTTTATAAATGTATTCAGTGTATTATTTAGTAAGATAAGCTTTTTATAAATAAATATACTTATTTTCAGTAATACAAAAATTGTATTATTTCAAATATCACCATGACGTTTCCACTGTAAATTAACTACAATTAAGTATCCTACATTCTCTCTGCCTAAATATTAATGTTATTACCGTAGGTTATAATATTTTCAATAACGTAAAACCTCAGATGCGGTGCCCGAACAAGTTCAAACATGTTCATTGACACTATGTCACGTTATGCAAATCTGTAATTTGAATGCATACATCTTCCTAGATATTTGTTTTTTTACTTATTATATATTTTTCAATAATATGATACCCGGTGCCAGCAGAACAAGTCTATACATGTTCATTCCCACGATTGCCACTGTATCATGTTTTGCAATTCAGTAATTTTGATGCAGGCGCTTGTACAGTAGTTCCCACCTAAAGAGGTACTATCAATACATAATTTTCAATAATATGATACCGCACCCGGTGTCAGCGGAACAAGTCTATACATGTTCATTCCCACGATTGCTGCTATATTACGTTTTGCAATTCAGTAATTTTGATGCATACGACAGTAGTTCCCTTCCACAGTCCAGTCAGTAGCACTTCGTTAGCCGATCTATACACAACCGAGCAACTGCCGCCCGCTGTTTAGTACCTACCTACCTTATTGCACTTCAGAATTTATTCCTTGTAAGTATTACTACCTAATATTAAGCATTTAATATTATTTATATGTTGTATAGTTTATGTTAATCAATAAATGTTTCTAATTTTTCGCAGATCATGGAAGATTCTCAAGACATATGTGGAACCTATTCTCCATCCATATACGCACAAGATCCTAATTTCTGTAGCCCTACCGAAGGCCTCGGTAAATATGTACAAGAAGCATTGGCAAAAAAAGCAGCTCTTAAGAAGAAACAAAAAAGAGATGCAGCACGAAGAAACTGTAGAGATGTGGCGTCGACTTCATATGTAATCAATCACCAAGGATCAAAAAAAAGGAAAACGGCTGATACAAATTCAAGTAGTGGACTTGGAGAACGAAGCTGCTGCATACTCAAGATCTTCAGCAGAAACTACACAGTGCAGTGAAAATGACAATGACAATGGTTGTGTGATACTTAGTGCGCAATATGTGATGCGAGACTCTATAGATGAGATAATGGACCTCACTGAAAACTTAATAAAAAAGATTTCCAGGAAAATTACTAGTGATGATTATTTTTAGTAATTGTTACTTTATTGTTAAACTATTAAAATTTTAAAGTTATAAATTTTTAAGGTAAATCTTAGTTTGTTATTTGAAATAAATAAGTCTTAGTGGTAATCTGTAGAAAACATATAATTAAGTAAGAAGTACTTGATTTATTGTAAAATTATTAAGTAAAAAGAAAATAGTAAAAAAATCTATGTGTAAAATATTCAACAAAAGATATGTAGTAAGTAAAATACTTCTATTATATTTAATTGGTAGTATAGCTAGGTTATAAACTTTTTTGGTAAACCTTAGTTAAAGAATTTCAAATAAATAAATAAGTCTTAGTGATGAGTTTGTATAAAACATAATTATGTAATAATTACTTGAAGCTAAGTTTAATGTTAAATAAAAAAAAAACAAATTAGTATATATATATATATATATTTTTTTTTTTTTTTTTTTTTAATGTAACGATCTGTTGTAACATTGTTAGATTTTAATGTGGTTTTAATTAAATGATATTTTAAGATACTGAAGTTGTTTTATTATTTTACTATGTGAGGGAATTATTAAAACTGAAAGACTTTTTTATTTAACTTCTATTTATTTAAATATCTGACATCGATACATTATTTTCTATAATCCATTTTCTAATGCATATAACATTTCTTAATGCACAATACTTTATATGGTTGAAACAATTGAATGAAAACATATCTTTACAGTAAAGTTTACTTAGAGTTTCTAAATTAGGTATACCTTTATCACTTATATCTAAAACATTTTCATGTCCACATAATTCTCGCACCCATTTAATTTTTTCTTCTCCTTTTACTATGATCTTGCGTTCTTTGAAGTAAGGTTTAATGAGTCTTTTAAATTCTCTGTAGTCAATATGTCCCTCACTCCATCGGTATCCTCGGTTTCTTTCTATCCACCAAACATGTTTCCTTTCTTCGAGAGTAAGTGTAGAAAATGGATATGGAGGTTTAATTAAAAATATTTGAGTGTGTTCTGATGTGCCTATAACTAATTCCTTGATAATGAATTCATTTTTCTCATTTTTAAAACCTTGCACATCCACTATTATAACATCTTTATTCATGATAGTTTTTTAACGATGTTACTCAGAGGCTTATATTCAAATATGCAGTCGTTCAGTATAAGACAATATGCGGCGGTCTGATCAGGTATCTCTTGATCTGTTTCTATTTCAACCCGAACGTCAATTGATCCCTTTAGCGTTTCGTGTTGGCGAGAACAGTCAATAACAAATAAAGGAGCGATATCTTTGAACTCTTTCAAACTCAACAACGGCTCTGGTCGACGACCATGATAAGACTGCTGAAATCTTGCATACTGTTCGTATATTAATGAAAACTTGTTGTCAGCAAAATTAATATTCATTCCTTCATAAGGGTAATATGATGAATTTAAAAAAACTTTGACATCACGAATAAAGCAATGATCGAACTCTGCCATAGACTGTGTCACATTATGTTTACGGTTAGTTTGTAAAGCAATTACTACAAATCGTGGTTTTTCAATCTGAGATGAGGTTTTTATAGACCAAGCGTGTTTACGTGTTGTGGGTAGTAATGGATACTCATACAAGTCCCAATTACGAAATGCTACTGTAATGGGACGATCTTTTTCTAAATGCTTTAATAAATTAATTCTTTCGCGGTCTGAAACTTTAATGTGAGGAACTCGCCAAACAATTTTACTTATTGTTATATCCTCCACAACTTCATCGGTATTTAGTTTCAAAGCATTGAGATTTGTGTTGCTTCTCAATAATACTAACTCATGTTTACAGTTAATTATGATTTTTTCATAATCTTCTGCAAAACCCAATATTTTGTTTAGAGGAATTGATGCAGAAAATACTCCATTGCTGACATTGGTCGTACCTGTAGGTGACCAGCCCCAAACCTTTGCACATTTCGATTCATTTTCATTCAAGGAAAGATAAGATTTTATAGTTGTAGAAATCCCTGTATTTTTTACCTTATCTATTTCTACACCATTTAATTCATATCGAATATCTTGAAAAAGAAATAAAGCTGGATTATTAACAAAATGCACACTTGTCACTTTTTCTTGTTGTTTAGTAGTACTGTTAAACTTATACACATTGACTCTGCCCTCAATGTACAAACTGCTGAGTGCAGGCAACACATACAAATCTTGCTGATTAATAGGTATTCGAATTTCATCGTTCTTGTTAAAACTTGTTACATATGGTTTATACGAATGATATTCGAAACTTTCGATGCTGTTATCGTACGATGCCGGTTGAGTTATATTTAAAATATTCATTTTAACAAACCCAGTAGTTTTAAAAATTCCTTATTGCTTTTGGTTAGCTTCTTCTTTAAACGAAGCGGTGTTCTTTTCTGAGAGGATCTTTTGGAACTGACTTGAACAGTAGACGTAGATGGGGTTTTATTGAAATTTAACATTTTTTTCTAAAGTGTAAATACAGCTGTACTTCTTCACCGCGTAAGTTGATCTGCTTATTTTCAGCGTCTAGCAACCTTATGTTAATAGAGTTGATTGAACTTTGATTGACGGGAAAATAAATTAAGTTTTTAGGTATTTCGATGATTCTATAACCTGGTGGTACGTTAGGAACAAATTCGTAAATAATATGACTTGCTTTCTCGTTCACAAATGACCCGCTGATTACATCACATTCGATTCGCACTACAGTTGTTGATAAAATGCTGACGGGATACCGAGACTCGGTGCTTATATTAGCTGTTATTGTATCCATACCAAAACCTAAAATTTTACCAAGAGAATCATTTTTATCGAAATACACATTTTCAGAACAGTAAATACATGTTTTTAATGTATTATTATTGCAAGTCAATTTTAGCGCAGCGTCCTTAATGTTACTTTTCAAAAAGTCACAAATATCTTGAAGTTCGTAGGATCCTTCAGGTATTTCGATAATTCTATCACTGCCATAGTAAAATTTATTATTTCTTTCATCTATGTTCGGGATAGAATTAAAAGTTGAAAAATATAAGAGTCCACACTCATATTCTCCGCGTAATTGCAAGGTTGGCGAGTAATTTGTTATTAAAGATTCTCCTCTGCCAGTTATTGACACAGTGAAAGACATTTTTGTACTGATAAGTTTTTTTATTTCATTATCAATATAAATGTTTTTTCCAATAGTCTCTTAAAAAATTTAAACAAAGGTGACCACAGTTTATAGTTCCAAACTTTTGATACTGAACATAATTATAATTTATAGACATGTACCTTAAATAATTTATCAACTCTAACGGTGGCTTTAGATTGCCAAAACTATCAAAATATTCACAGTCGTCATTATGCTTAACGTAGGCTACCCAATGGGTTCCGGGATTATCAGAACTATCTAAATTTATTATAGCACACTCGATCTTTCTTGGTTTTGAAGGCAGTGCATCTCTCATAAAAACTCCTCGAAAGTGTGGAATATCAGTAGCATGCTCCAATATATCGAAATTAGTGAGAGGGCGTCTGGGTAGCCGTTTCATTAGTTTTTTGAAGGATTTAGATATAAACCAGCTCCTTTTTTATGAGGCTTGATATACAGTCCTTTTCCTAGAGCTACAGCTTCCATCATCTTGTTATGTCGTTCAGATTCTTGAAGATTTTTCTGAGCAGCCTTGTAATCATTGACAGCCTTTGCTATACCTGCTGCACCACCAGCAAGTGAACCTAGAGCTGACAATCCAGCGAAAATTGGAATAAGAGGTAAGAAACCCCCACTTTTTGGTATAGGAATACACCGCGGCAAGCGTATTCCTTTTTTATTAGTAAACATTTTTTTTGCAGCTGCATATGCATATTTTATAGCTGTGTGATTGTCTTTAGATTTTAATTTTTTAATTTTATTTTGGATTTTTTTAACACCAGTCATAAATGAACTTACTCCAGCCCCAGCTTTGAGTTTTGCTTTCATAGTTTTCTTTACTATCCATGAAGCAACCTTTTCTCCTTTTCCAGCATCTCTCGATTGCAATCTTTTCTTAGCCATATTCAAAAGTTCTAAATCGGCGTTATGTCGAACGTGTAAATCACTGTTGTTGTATGCGATATCGTGATACATGCAAGCTTCATCCAATTTGTTTATGCCCCGGTCGCCCCTCAGTAACCGTTTCTTAAGTTTTGTTCCGGGACCACAAAATTGATAACCAGGTAAATGTAACTCAAACGGTATATTATTTGTTATGTCGTTAATAATACCACTTCCTTCCTTCATCGATGTTTATCAAGTGACCGTATCAAATATTAATTCTTAATTTATATTATAACACCAATGCATTTTTATCAATCCAACTGTTTTCGTCATCACTGAGACCTAACCATTTAACAAAAAGTTTGTTTCCTTTTCTTTTTATAACCTTTTCAATGAGATATAGATCTGGAAATTTTGTTCTCTGTAATTCATAACCGTAAAAAGATCCTAAAATTCTCTGCCTATGGTTATCTTCTAAGTGGTAAGTTACTGGAGTTGTATGATTGACTTTAATAACATTAAATATTTCTGATGACCAGTTTGGGGTATAACCTTTATAAAAATCCCCTTTGTATTTACTTATACGAACATGATCTCCAACTCGCAACTTTAATTTATGGTTCATCTTGTTACTTTGTGATTTAATAATGTTAGATCTGACAACTATTTGGTTTCCTTTATTAACCTCAATTGGCTTAAATTTTGTTATTCGATGTCTAGTGTTATTATAGCATTGGACTACGTGTTTCAAATTTTTTTGCATCCATTGATATTGACCACATAAGCTAAATAGCTTGTAAAGGTGACCTTTTAGTGTTCTTATTACTCTTTCGACAATTGATGCTTTTTTTATAGAGTAAGTGGAATAATGATTAATGCTATACTTTACCATCAACTGTTTAAAGGTATCATTATAAAATTCCTTGCCTAAATCTGTTTGTAAATTTTTAGGCTTTCGAGATGAATTAGATAATATATTTAGCATTGCTTTTGTAACACAACTTTTATCTTTTGATTTCAAAGGATTAACCCATACATATTTCGATAAAGTATCAATTACTACTAAAACATATTTATATCCTTTATTAAAATGTGAATACTTCTGAAAATCCATAAGGTCAGCTTGCCATAAATCATCTATTCCTTTTATGATTGTATATCGACGCGGGAAATTTCTTCTTGCTGCTTTGTGTAGTTCATTGACGATGTCTTTTTTACTCATTTTTATTTTTTTGGTTTATCAAAAAATCAATCTCTGTTTTAGTATAATATAAATCACTCAAACGATTTGAAGTCACCTTATCCAAGCTATTTAGGTATTTCTTAACATCAAGATAAACTGTTTTTATTTCGTTTCTTAGGTCTTGAACTGTTTTATCTAAATAGGCTTTATTTACTGCTTCGTCGTCTTCGTCTGGAGAGGTTAAACCTTTCAATTTTGATGATTTCAAATCGTAGTGTCCTGTATCTGACTTCACCAATGTATCGCTGAAGGTATCAATGTATTCCGCTAATCGTAGACGCTTATGAACATGATGACCAAATTTGTCAATGTTCATTGCTGCACTGATGCGTTATTCAAAGTGAACCATTTCCCTGTCAAACGTTCTTTATATTTCATATTCTTGATTATTCCTGCGTCCCACAGTTCTTCCATAATTGCGATAATTTCATTATCTAAACCGGTGTTACCTGCATCTCGTGACGCAAACAGCAATTTTAATCGATCTACCAACTCATTCGGATCGTCCCAATAAACAAGGTCTGTATTTTTCTTAACTTTTTTTAAAAGATTAATACCTTTTCCCTGTGAAAGGCTTTCCATGCTAGTAGTCACATTTTTAGAGAATTTAAATAGTGGTTTGATAATATTCATATATTTATACCCTTTATTGCTGTTTATTGGTTTGGTTGGTTCAAAATTACGCCTATGGGCATTGGTGTCTATTAGTAGTAGTTTATATTTATCTAAATCATCTTCTGTGATTACATCTACATTTGGTTTCTTTTTAAACAATAGCTCTTTTAAACCAAGAGTTTTTTTATAAACACGGTTTCCAACTTTCAAAGTGCTGTCATTGTCATAAACACGAGATTTTCCGAGCATTAGTTTACCTCTGTCATGTCTGATTCCAAAAGGTATATCATTCATTACTTCAGATGATGTTGACCAAGACAAAGACTGATTTTTATAGCTTGGTGACGATTGTAGAGATTTAAACGATCCATCACTCACATTATGGTCTTGAGTAGTTGTTACAGTAAGGGTTTTGTTAGATTTTTCATATAACTCCTGATCTGGCTCATCTTCTTCACTGCTAGGTTCACTAAATTGTTCAATAGAAGAATAGGACTCCTCGCTTACATTTTTTTTAATCTTTTTAAAACTGGGAGTATCATTCTTTTCTTCCACATTGTGTTTTCCATCATTTTTACTTGTTAACAAATTAAGAGGGTCAACTATAGGTTTGAATATGGTTTCCAAGGTCATATTGCTTGTATTTTTTGCATCCTTGATCATATCTACTTTTCTCTTTACAGCTGTTGCCGATTTTACTAATTGTTTTTTTAGATCTATTTCCATGTTTTTTTTTTTATGAAGTTTCCTTTCAACTCCAAATCACAAAAGAAAGTGATTTATAAATAAAATTACAACGGCTTATGTATATTAATCTACCACAATGAACGTATCAAATGTCATTCTATAACATCCTTTATTTCGTTCACAATCCTTATTTATTACAATATAATTGTACGGCTTTCTCCAAACAGTTGAGCACATTACACGGAATTGAGACCATGACATGTCAGACATTACATGTTCTTCATAAACGTGTTTTAAATTTATATCGTCTTGCTTGAATAATATTATTAGGTTTGCATTGTCCCTTACAAGTTGTTTAGGTATTTTTGTATAGGTTTGATTTATATAAAAACAATCTATATTTTTATGACGTCCCATAGCAAAATAATCTCGGATGTGGTTTTGGTTTTCACAAGCAACGTCGTCAAATATGATAATTGAGTTAGCCAAAGCTTCGTGTGGACTTAAAATTTCACTGTTATCATTGTATTTGTTAAAAGATGTACCTGCTACCATATCTAATACCTTTTCTAAAAATATGTATTTAGGCTGATATAAAGATTTTGAATATACATAAAGATTATGAAAACGAGGACCGTCACAATGTAATAATAGACTAATTACTAAGTTGGTCTTTCCACAATTGGAAGGACCACAAACAATACAACGTATACTATTCGGCAACAAATTACCATGTCGTTTTGGTTCATTCGATAGCGGAGGACATATGCATTCTATTTTTAACGATTGTTTTTGTTTGACGAATTTCATAATCAGCTGCTTGCACTTGACCACAGAGTTCGAAGGAATTTAACAAAATGATTTTATAACATAGCGCCAAAACATTTAAACTCTTGAGGTGGGTGGTCGAATAAATTATAAATAGCAAACTTCAGTTCATTGGTATCCAAGAATCGATTTGAAGTGAGTAATGCTTTTTTTTTTTTTTTTTTTTTTTTTTTTTTTTTTTTTTTTTTTTTTTTGCACTGTATTATATTGCTAAGGTAAAGCTACTAAGTAAAAAAAAAAAAAAAATGTTATCGGGTATGAATGATCGATTTACCTATGCTATTTATTACGCTGATAAGTATTTGGATGCCACCAGCCCCTGGGCGACAGGCATGAGCAATCGGCCTAGATACTTTTCAACGGAATAATTGTATCTGGATGCCACCAGCCCTTGGGCGATAGGCATGAGCAATCGGCCTAGATACTTTTAATGGAATAATATCTGGATGCCACCAGCCACTGGGCGACAGGCATGAGCAATCGGCCTAGATTTTATTCCTTAGCATCAGCCACTGGGAAAAATTGAAAAATCATATTCCATTACCAGATCACGACAAAAACTTGCTGTTAGGTGCCACCAGCCTAGACGAAAATGAAAAATTTCATAGTGGTAGCTACTGTGCGTAATCCAAATTTAGGTTTTGGTTAGCTAATAGTGTATCATAGTGATAAAAACAGTGAATTTTGGTGACTCAATATGGAAAACCTACAATATTCCGTAAGTCTGCACAACATTTCATAAATGATTATTGGGCATCCTGGAACACTTTTTTACGACATTGCTCGAACGGCAGTGAGATCAATGGAGTGAAAAAAAAAAGTGTTCCAGGATGCCCAATAATTACCTACTAATGTATGATTTCCATTACAAATACATGAAGTGTAAATTTGAAAATTTAAAATTGTTGTATACGGACACTGACAGCTTAGTTTACCAAATCTTTTGTGCAGATTTTTATAAAGAAATTCTACCCGATATATGTAATTATTTTGACACATCGGATTACGCACGAAACAATATTTATGGTTTTCCTTTATTAAATAAGAAAAAATTAGGTTATTTTAAAGATGAACACAATGGCCATGTTTTTTCCGAATTTGTCGGTTTACGCTCAAAAATGTATGCTATGCAAGTAGAGAATAAAACAATAACTAAAGCAAAAGGTGTAAACAAATGTATAACTAGACAATTGAAATTACATAATTATAAAACTTGTTTGTTTAAAAAAAATGTAGAACTTGCTGAAATGTATCGTTTTAGATCCATTAAACATGTCATTTTTACTCAAAAGATAAATAAAATTTGTTTGTCTTACAATGATACCAAGAGATATATTATACCAAATTCCACTGACACATTAGCATGGGGTCATTATAAATTACGATAAATAAAATTTTAAAAAACTATTTTATATAATTTAAGTTATATTGTATTCGATATTTCTTATTCTTTATGGTGAATAACGTCTTGTGTATTTGTATCTTAAGCTTAGAGGTATGCCTCTTAGTGACTTTGTTGAAATGTTTAATAAAGATACATAATAATGATGTGTTAATAAAACATGTATTTAAGTCTTTTTTATTGATTCAATAACATGTAACTGTAACCTATTTTTTTTTTGAGAAATTATTATTAAATATGTTGAAATTTAACTTGGTATTTTCATTAAAACCTTTGAAATAAATAAAAACAAGTAAATGATTTAACAATATATTTATTTTATACTCACAAACCAATATCTGATTTATTGTATGACATAAGAAAGTGCTTCGTTCTATAAAATCACAAATAAGTACTATGGATTTAGGCGTATTACTTTTTATCTTTGTTGCTGTAAGAGTATTTCCGACAATTCGGAGAATTGGATATTCCCTTTGTTATGTTGTAAATAAGCTGACGAGTTTTCTTATGATGATCGTCATTGGTAGACTTTGTGTAATATTTCACACGAACATCTGCATGCTTCCAATGGTCCGATTGATCAATGTTTTCAATCTTCTTCAAATCATACACCTCAATCTTAATGAGATGTGTTGCACTTGCTCCGTCGTCGGTGTTGGTTGACACGTAAGATGTCGAATCTCTCCCGGAACAACGTCCAACTGTTGAAGATCTCATTGTCCTCGGCTTCTTCTTTGGTGGTTCAAAGAATTCGTCGATTGATTCTTTCTTCTGCAACGATGGAAGTTCATCGTCGTCCGACTGTGGGTAATAATAATGTTTATACGTGTTTTCTTGGAACACCACATCGTCATCGTCTTCATTGAATGTAGAACGAGCAATCTGTAACAACCAGTACAATTTTATACGTTACTCAGAAGTCATAAAAAATCAGAACATTCACTCAGTAATTAAAAAATGAAAGCGAATCACATCAGTTTTATGCACATCATATACGTTAGACAGAAGTCAGAACAAATCAGAACATTCACTCAGAAAATAAAAAATAAAAACGTTTTACTTACATTCATGGTACTGGTGTTGAATACAGAACGGAGCACTTATAGTAGTTTCCTATGCGCGAGTATCGAAAATAGACAACTCAGTGTGTTATATATCAATTTTAGTAAGTAATGACTATTTGAACTTACTCTACTTAAGATATCTAATTCGATGTTGTTTAACAAGACAAGATAGTTAATGTAATGATTATTTTAACTTTAGTTTAGGAAAATTTTACTTTCAAAGTCTAATTTTAATGAACAAGGTGTGTTTCTCTATCACGAATAAACAAGTTCGGTAGCTAATTTAATTTAAACGAGCAGATAAACTAGTTTCAAAGTATAAGTAAATAGAGTTTATCTAATTATAATGAACAAAGTTATTAAGATATACTCTTATCAGAAAGTTAGTAAGTATGGGTGTATTATTATAGCAAAAATATTTCACGAGATCCATGGTCCATGAAGGGAAGATTTCATGCATACCGAATGTCCATTATTACAATTAACACACAAACCGCCGCTGTGGTTAGGTGGTTAGGACTACCCCGGTCTCAGACTCACGGTCACGGGTTCGATTCCCAGCAGAGGTTGCACATGTGTGTATTCAGTATGGTTGGTGGTAGGACTTGAATGATTACAATTAACTCACTAACCACCTCTGTGGTTAAGTGGTTAGGACTACCCCGGTCTCAGACTCCGGGTCACGGGTTCGATTCCCAGCAGGGGTTGCACATGTGTGTATTCGGTTTGGTTGGTGCTAGGACTAGAAAAATCCGTTTGGCAAGCTTCGTACCACCATTTTATCTAAGTCTATTGCCACCAGTGGGATGTCATTAACAGTGGTTTATTAGCAAATCAACTGAAGAAGAGAACAGTGGCATCGGTACGTCATTAGATAATGATGTGCATCGGGAATGGTGATTAAGACCGAGGAGTCATTAACGATTCATTAGTAAATGAACTGAGAGCTGCCGCTCGAAAATTGTATCTCGGAAACGGCTAAAGATATTGCTCTGGGACCCAGCGCAATCGATTCAAATGGGGGGTTTTCCTTTTTTTTTTTTTTTTTTTGTTTTGGAATCGATTCGATCTAGCCCAGCGGGGGCCAGAACCAGGCCAGTTTTGAGTGCGCCAGAACTCTCAAAACCCTACTACTATCGAACTTCGATTAATTCACGTGAACACGCTTAAACAAAATCGTGCGATTGATACGTGAATACGAAAAGTGACTTCAGCGATCAAATCGCTTGCATGTCGTTGAAGTTTTGTTACGTGAATTAGGCTACAGGTGGTACAACTGCCTTATAATATGTTGATTTGCAGTATTTCAACTCGGTAGCAAACTCCCAGTGCAGCTTAACTAGCTCACTTTGAGTTTGAGCTATGCAAATTCGACGCGTCAGGAGCACTTTGACGCGCGTTAATTGAATAACTTTGACGTTTAACTACAAGGTGTGCAGTGGGATAACACACTGTCTGTGTGTCGAATAGTAACAGACGTTTAACCGCCTCTGTAGTCTAGTGGTTAACTGGTCTTAAACCAGAGGTCCCGGGTTTAATTCCCAGCGGGGGGTACTTACATCTCTGTGTACTTGGTTTGGTTTGACGACCTCCGTGGTCGAGTGGTTAGCACACCGGGTCTGGCGTCGCGCCATCTCTGAAGTCACGGGTTCACCTCCCGGTCCGATCAATTTAGAAAAAAGCTGTTTTTCTAAACTGATTTCGGGTTTGGGTGTTCCATGTTTATGTATAATTTATCCGTTATCTTACTGTATTAACGAGTTTCAAAAGAAACCCTAGAAGAGAGAAAAGAAGCCCTACCACCAAAAAAAATTTCTTTTTTGGTGGTATAGCTTGTTATGTCCACCTGGCTAGCTACCACCATCTTATCTTAAGTCTGACGCCTTAACAATAATGTTAATAGCATTGTTGTGTTCCGACAATTTAGAGATAAGATAGCCAGTTCCACAGTTGTTGAGTATTTCGGGATAAGCGCGCTTCTAAATTCGACCATAAGTTCACTTACCAATCTTATCAAGTGCAATGAAGGCCAAGCGCTTACCCGTAGTGGATAAAAAAAACTTTAACTTTACGTCTTAGGTATAAACCGCTGCTTAATACACCACTTCTTTCGTAGCGAGGCAATCGCGCGTTAATCCTCGGATACCCTAGGGGACAAACGGAGCGACATGTTGCGGAACATGTTGCTCGACAACTACCTACGTGATGTTTAGGCATTGTTCACACCAAATGAATTGTCCGCCGCGACTGCGAGTATGCTCACTGGCAGCCCCAGTGTGAACGTGGACTCAGATTGCAGTATGCGTTCACACCAAGCCGACACTATAGCTGCACTAATCCCTAATCGTGCGCTGCGTGCTGTAGGGGACATTCTTGCTCGGCACGATGAAATCGACCTTTTTGCCGATAGATTGGGACACTTATGTAACGAATTTCGGAAAATTTTAAATGAAACATGTATTTAATGCCGAAATTGTTTTTATTGATATTTTTGTAGTAGGTATAATATTGTGTATTTGATGTTTTGACGTTAATTCTTTTGAAATATTTTTGTTTGTATAATTTTGACAATCTACTCGTATTAATTTATAATTTGACCTATTGTGACATGTATTTTATTGACTTATTTTTGTTTATGTAATTTTGATGATATGTGATTGTATTGATTGACATTTTTTTATAATCTAAGAATTTCAATTTTTTTATATCATTTATCTTGACATATTGTAATTATTTTTATTTTTAATTTAATAATTGTTAATCTTTTTAGCGCTTTGGATATCAAATCTGTTAGCTTTTAAGATTTTTGTATAAATAAATAAATAAATAAATAGCGTACAATTCGCTACTTTCGGCGTCGAACATCGCGAGATACACGTCTGTACTCATTGAAGTTTCTCGAATGAATTGTACCCGCGGCGCAGCAATCTAATACGTAATTAATACGTTCGGCTACGTAGCCAATCCGCGTCCTCGGAATATTTAAAAGGGTCCAAATTCATGTCTTTGGAAATGTCTCGATACGTTTGTATCTATTATTTAAAGAAGTATCACATTTCATACTTAAATGATTAACGAAAATGTCGCTTAAAACCAGAATTGTAATAAAATAATATTAAAAAAGTTATGTCAAAAAAAGCGGAAAAATTGCCCTTTTTTTCATGTGTCGCCTCGGAGCACTTACCTATATTTCGATCTTACAAAAAAAAGACTTCACGGAACCATTTCCTTTTGAGTGCTGTAATTATAATATATCAATAAATTCATGTTCAAAAAATGTGCGTCATTGTCCAATGCAATGACTATTTTCGATACATATCGCGTAAAAAGCGAGAGGGGTGGGGAAAGTTGTGGCCCGGCCCGGGCCACAACCCCGGCGAACAGACTCCCCGCACTTCGGAGGAGATACACGTGTTTGTTTTCTGCAGGAGTAAGCCTTTAAAGTTCGTTCTTCAAAAAAGTTCATTTGGAACGTAATTTACATTTTCAATTATAACTTCTGTAAAAATATAATGTTAGCATTTGATTTTGACAAAAAGTATGAAGGATTTGTGTACATTATGCATTAGTAAAGTATTTTTTAATAACCATTTGCACAAAACCGGTTTGAGCGTGATTTTGTCGAAATCATCATTTTTCTCAACGTCATTGTCCTGAATTTGTTCTGATAACATAATGACGCACGTTGAGAAGAATGACACTATGTGGAATGATAATGATAAGTATTGAGGATAATGACGGGAGTTTGATAATCTGTTTATTTAAGGTCGAGTTATAACTATGTATTATTATCATGGAGCTCAAGTATTAAATTTTAATATATGACACAAATCGTCATTTTATTGACGTAGATAATTTTTTGTATATATTAGAACATTTTAATGTTATATTCGCTACATATCAAGGTGGCTAATGCAGAGCCTTATTTGAAGATGTGTAGACTTAAAGATTTTAAATATATATTTTAAAAACAACACCCACAGATAGGATGGAGTGTTTATTGAGAAGTAGGGTGGGTCAAAAAACTTTTTTTCAAAGTTATGATTTTTAATAGCGATAATTAGTTTTCATTTGATGCTAATATGTCGTGTATAAAATATTTTTACAATCGGTGTAAGATAACTGCCTCCGGATCAGGTTTTAAATTTCGATATTTTTGATAAAAAACCTGATGTTTCAAAAAATCACATTAATAATTATACACCACTCACACTCTTAAAATTACGTTTGTTTGTATTAAAATGATGTGTCTTTTGTTACAAACGATACCGAAATGTAAACATTTAAGGGTAATTACATAAATAAAAGTTCTGTTTACATTTGAGTAAAGCGAGAGCCGCAAAGTGTTTTGTTTAGTGATTCAGTTTAGCTGTATTTTGCTACGACAGAGGTGTGTTTCTGTGACTTTTCTTCTTCTTCTTTGTTTTGTGGCGTTTCCTTATTAGATTTTGCCAATATCCAGTGTTCCGCTTAGGAATTTTGAGTTTGTACGGTAGAATAAAAAAAAAGGAGTCTCAACACGTGTTGTTGCGAAAAGAACACGCGAGAAACTCCTTCCGTGACTTTTAAAATTAATCGTACTCGGAAAGGTTTTAAGTGACCTATATTTGGTGACACAAGTGACTTAAAAGATAATATGCTTCCGACTTACGAAGAAGTAATGAAGTGCTACGAGTGGACGAGATTTGAAATTAAAATCACCAAAAATACTAAAAAGCAGCCAAATTTTCAAGAAATTGCTGATACTGTCATCGACAAAATAGAAAACATATGGAAGAAAGCATCGCTGCCAATTTTATCACATGTACTAATGGCAATATCAAATTGATGGCTATCGGATGCGATGGTACCAATGTGAATGTTGGGAAATTCGGTAGTATTATTCGATTAATAGAGAAGAGATTAAACAAACCTTTGCAGTGGTTGATTTGCTTGATGCATATGAATGAACTGTTCGACTTCCGGTCCAAGAACTTTTGCAGGTGAAATTGGAAAAGCTTTAGAAAAATTTGAAGAAAAACCTGTTGCCAGTTTTCGAAATATTTCACGTCAAGTGCCACCGATAGATACGAAAGATCTCAGTACAGACCAATTGTATTTGCATAGAATAGTATCGGCTGTTATAGCTGGAGAATGTTCTGAAGATTTAGTTCACAAATCCCCTGGAAAAATGTGTCATGCAAGATGGTCTCGGGGTCTCGATACTTACCGACAGAGTTGAAATCTGTTATTGATCCAGTAATACAACGCAATAGTTATTTCGCTCATCCTGAAAATCTACTGCTGGCAATGTTATCAGACCCTGAAAAACAAATAAGAGAATTGGCATTGCGTCGTATTTTAAAAGCACGTAATGAAGCATCCCAAAATTTGAGGCTGTTTGAAGTGCCAGAAGTAAACTTGGATGCAAAAGTTTATTACGACCTGATTAACTGGCAAAATCAAGTTACTACAGAACCACCTATCTTAACGCAAATCCCAACTGAAGAACTAGAATCTCTCATTGCTCAAGAAGAGAATAACAAAATAATTTTTAATAATTTTTTTGCGTTTACCTTGCCATACTCAAGCTGTGGAGAGGTCAGTAAAGACTGTAACTGAAGCTTCAGGAAGTCTGTGCTCAAATCAGCTCGTGAGGGCTTCATCAAAGTCAAGATACAATCTCGTAAACTTATGCCAAAATTAGATAGCAAAAAAGATTTTTGTTTAGATTTAATAATACTTCTTATCATTAAAAAACTTAATTACTTGTACTTATATTTTATTAATTATTTAATATTACTATTCTAACAATAAGTTTTATTATTTATATCTATCCTACTATATAAAAATATCGATTTAAGAAAATTTTAAAAATCACGCTTTTTTTCAATTTTTAAAAATTTCAAGGTCTGTCAGGAGGCAAAAGATGTTTTCACCATTTTTTCAGTATTTGCTCTTACAACTCTAAGACACGTTTTTATTGATATTACATGCCAAAAGAAAAACATTTTTTTTTCTCCATACAGAAGTGACCCACCCTATTGAGAAGCAGGGATAGCTGAACAGTTTATTTGACGACCAAATAAAGGAGGATCCTTGGATTTCATTCCGCTATGAATAGCCTTCTAACTCTTCTTTCTATATCTTCCTCACACTTTCCATCACATTCGAGCCTTTTCAGACACGGTTTGACTACCTACTCATAACCGAGTGCAAAGCGCCATTCACCGAGTTTCTTTTCTTAACCCTTCTTTCTATATCTACCTTAAACTTTCCATCCCATTCGCGCCTTTTAAGTCACGGTTTAACTACTCATAACCGAGTGCAAAGCGCCATTCACTGAGTTTCCTTTAATAACTCTTCTTTCTATATTTTCCTCACACTGTCCATTATTCACGCCTTTTCAGTCACGGTTTGACTACTTATAACCGAGTGCAAAGCGCTATTCACTGAGTTTCTATCCTTAACTCTTCTTTCTATATCTTCCTCACACTTTCCATCCCGTTCGCACCTTTTCAGTCACGATTTAATTACTCAAAACCGAGTGCAAAGCGCAATACACTGAGTTTCCTTTCGTAACTATTCTTTCTTTATTTTTCTCACACTTTCCATCCTATTCGCGCCTTTTCAGTCACGGTTTGACTACTCATAACTAAGTGCAAAGCGCCATTCACTGACTTTCCTTTCGTAACTCTTCTTTCTATATCTTCCTCACACTGTCCATTTCATTCGCACCTTTTCAGTCACGGTTTGACTATTCATAACCGAGTGCAAAGCGCCATTCACTGAGTTTCCTTTCTTAACTCTTCTTTCTATATCTTCCTCACACTTTCCATCCCATGTAAACAAACTCCTTAAATAAACAAACTCACGCACTTGTGTTACTTTCTCGCCGCCTATCATTATCGCACAGTCAGACATTTCTTCATCTCTTTCAAACACCATCACTTTCGTCTTTGATACATTGACTTTCATCCCTTTTCTAACACCATTATTTTGGTAACTTCCCCACAGTCTTCAGGTCGTCAGCGTAGAGAAGGCACTTGATACAGGTTCGATTCATCATAACTCCACAGTCACGTTCCTTCAAGCCTTTCATACAACTGTCCATAACATTGAAGAGCCACGGTGACGCAACACATCCTTGTCTCAGTGTATGCGCCGTTAACCCTGATACATGCACGGGAGTTCTCATAAAGAGATTGCAGTGTATAAATCACTTTGCTTCCAACCCGTAATCAGACAACACCTTCCATAGTTCCTTTCTGTCGACTCGATCGTAGGCCTTCTCCAGGTCTACAAAGGCACAGTAAACCTTTTTGTGCTTAGCCAGGTGTTTTCTATCAAGCAACTTAAGGAGAAGACCTAATTCTGTGCATTTCATTCCCTTCCTAAATCCCGCTTGCATATCCCAAATACTCTGATCAGTTTCATGCGTCAATCACCCGTTCAATCAATATAATATGCCATCTAAATTTCAAAAAGACAGAGACGGTCGACTAGCTAAACAAAGACTATGCCAAAGACGACGATATGCAGAAATAAAAAACGATCCTGAATTACTAGCTTTAGAAAAAGAAAAAGGAGACAGAAATACTTTAAAAAAATAGCAGAAACAGGAAAATCTTCTCGAGCTATTAAAGAGCAACGCAAAAGGTGGAAACGAAAATTCTAAAAGGTAATTAAGTATTTGTGACGTTTGATACAAATATATTTATTTACTGTTGATTTTGATGATTTTAATTTATACAATTTAATAAAAGCTGAAAAAAAAGCAATCGTTATTGAAATATTATACAGAATAACATAGTAGATGAGTTATAAATCATGTTCATGTTGGACTTAGATAATTTAAATTTGACATTATTTTTTATGAACTTTCTAAAATAGATAAGTACGTTGTCTTTTCTCTCTCGTGTTTTACCACCGACATAGCCGAGAAGGGGTGACTACTACGTCATAATGAACAATTTTTACTACGGAACCAAGGCTGGGAACTCGATAAAATTTCGACAATTTCATACAAATAGCAAAATACTAGTATGATTTCGTCGTTTTGATGATTGAGTTCCCTGCTTTATTTCAATAATAAAAGTTGTTCATTTCGACAAGCAGAGGCCCCCCTTCACGGATTATGTCGATAATAATTATTATACATCTGGTATATAACAAATTGAAATTCATTATTTTATCATTATTCTCAACAAATTTTCATTATCCTAACATTGAAAATAATTTTTCTCCCATTTTATCAGTATCCTCAAGAACAATTTAAAAAAAAAATTGGTTGCCTGTAAAGTCGGTATACGGGCGAAAGTTTTACGTGACAACGACTTTGAGTGGTAAAATAATTTTAATGTGAATATTCATTCGTATAGTAGGAAGAAGGATGAAATAATATGGAAGGGACGCGTGCCTTTCACTTTTTATGTCTGTCTCTCTCGCTCTTAGGCGGGCTAACCATGCCCGAGTGGAAGGGACGCGTGCCTTTCACTCGCTCTCATTGTGAGCGCATAACGTGAGCGGAGCGTAACGCAGTTTCTTGAAGTGTCACCCGGCAAACCAATTTATAAGACGTTGTCACGTCAAAACATCATTATTCCTTATAATTTTTAATTATTTGAAGTAACTCTAATTAGAATCTTATTATCTTAACTTGCCTACTCATACTTTTAAAAAATCTTAGCGAAGCACGCAGGTTTTTAAGAATCCACAAATATGGATAAAAAAAAATAAGTCTTGGAGATTTACCCCCGCCGTGCATAGACGCGTAGTTAAAAAATCGGCCACCAAGAGTCAGCGACTACGCACTACGTAATAGGGTATAGTCCGTTCCGACACCGACACCGGGCAACGTTGCTGCGACGACGTTGTAGCAACACAAAGAAAATGAGTTACACGAGACATTTGTCCCCTAGTGTAACCGAGGCTTTATTGAAGCACGCGACACAGTCTGCTATACATGCGTTTACGGCGATGCGTGATGCAACAGTGCATTTGTATCGATGCGAACCAGCAGGATTGTGAATTGAAAGAGCTGCGTATCGCGACTGCATCTCTACGCAGTGTGTAAAGGGCTTTACGTTCTCAAGTTGGCTTAGATTTACCTTATACTGAGTGCCTTATGCCACCATTTGATCACTTAATAACGATAATGATCATTAGTAGGTATTAACTACCGTTTGTGTTTTATTTAAATATGTTGAAAAAACGGCGTCCTTAATTACAGAACAGACGAATAACATTAATGAGTCCACACCTCTCATTATGGACTAAAAAGTTTGTAAAGCTGCGATTATGCCGGTGGCGTTTGTGAAACGTGAGTTTTTGTTTGCATGTAGAATGGAAGTTTTACACGTAAAAACTACCTGGAATATACTCGTACCTAATAGGTAATTATTTGCCTTCAAAAAACCCCTTGTTTGTCACAAAGACTCCTTGAGATTGTTAACAATCGAATCTCTATTGTGTCTTGTTCTACCGCGTCGCGTAGCGGTGAAAGAATGCTACCACCCCCTCTCTTCCCTTGGGTGTCGTAAAAGGCGACTATCGGACTAAAGACTACACATACATCCAACAGCATAGAGCGGCGATGGGCTCACCACCTGTCACGCTGAGTCACGCTATTTGGTGAAAAGTGGACTATGGCAGATAACTGCTTTTGCGGGTTCATTCTCATATGGACAGATTCTCAAAAAGACAGATTGTCAAAAAACCGAAAATGGTACAGGTGCACACACAAATTAATAGAAGGAAATATCTCGCACACTGTTTCCACATTATAAATGAGTATTTTTCCTAAACCAATCTACGAGCTTGTACCTCCTCATTACCTTGTCTCTGACTAACCCTTCGGATAATAAATAGGTGTCACTCCTCAGTTTAGGTACATTCGGCCGGCGCGCCTCCTAGGCAGGCCGCCTAGGCAGGCCGCCTAGGTAAGGCAGTATAGGTTGCCGCGAGCCGACGACGCCCCGAACACGTCGCACGTCGTCGCTTAACTCGTAAACCCTACGCTCTGTGACGTCATGACGTCAAATCGATATCGAGTCAGCGTTGCTTACCGGAATATGAACGCTCGGGTCACACGATAAGTTTCAATTTCGCGTGAAAGTCGTTAGAGAGTGAACCTTCTGTACGTAGTACTATTAGTTATTCTGTGATAATAGTCGTTATTATACGTATGTACGACAGCTGTACGTATGACAGCTGAGCTCATTTGTAACAATCAAGTAGTGTTGACTTCTTCATAATGATGATACATGTGTCAAAAAGTGACAGAATTATTTGGTTAAGGTTCTTCGCTTGCGGCAATAAATTTACATAAAATACATGTACAATATACGTTTTAATTTAAATCTTAGACGTGGGTTGGGGCCGAAGACCTCTCCAGACGATTTCAATGAAAAGAAATACGTGACTATTATTAATGAAGATATCTCGATCCGTCTTTACATTCATTCGAAACGAGCCATCACAGTAATTTCACGTATAACATCAGGTTAATACCATAAAGTTACTAAGTAAAGTTAATACTATCTAAAGGCTTCCAGATACAGAAAGCAGGTTTAGGCTACGGAGAAACTGCTCCCCAACCAACACATTAGCAGTTTAAAGGAATGATATAAGTTAACTTACAGCCTTAAGTTTAATTAGGGTTTTAAAAAGGTTTTCGCAACGTGATCTAGCTGGTTTATAGAATTTATCAAATTTATTAAAACCTCTTGCTAAATTAAAATTAAATGTAATAAAGCATTTACATATATTGAAAACATTTTTAAAAAACGGCTAAAATTGATTGATTACTTATAAAAAATTTGAACTTGGAAGTTTGTATGGGAAACCGAAATACGTAAACCATCTTAAGATTGCATTACAATTTACGCGTTCCCACTTCAACATGTGCTGTTTCTGGCCCGCCTTTAGTGATTGGAGCCTTAAACTCGATAGCAACTTCATTCAAAGCACGAATTCGGTAATCGATCGGCAATCTCCACGACAGCGCAGGCTATCGGTTGCTAAACTTATTCAATTCTAACAAGTTAGTGCTTACCACTAACTAGAATACTAGATTCCAGTAACTAGTGATAAGCCTTATTACCTAGCAATTGGGCAAACGTTTAGACTTAATCTCGTATGTTTTTTTGTTTTTTTGAGGAGCTTTCTACCGCCTCTGTGGTGTGGTTAAACTACCAAAGTTTCCAATGAAAGGTCCACTTGTCCATTTTCTACCTTTCCTTTTGTCACCATAATAAGAACTTTAATTGCATTGTTATGTCCGTAAGAGATGATATGTATTTAAGGAAAAATCGTTAGATGTACGGTTTGTTGCGCCTGCCTGGCGTACACAACCCAGAATCCTCAATTGGCTATTTGACAGTTGTAACATTAAAATATGAAATATGTCGGAAATGGTAGGTTATGATTTAACGATAATTATCCAATTTTTTTTTTACTAAGATAGTTTGTAAATATTGGCTGACTTTAAAAAAGGTATTTTGTCCCTTACTGTGTTAATATTTGGGACAGCCGAACCGTTTTTGCACGACATTTGAAATCAATAAAGAAACATATGTTTTTTTCTATTAAATAAAGCTTTTTCGAGCAATGAAATATTGTACGGGGTATAAAAAAAGCGTTTGCAATTTTTAAAATACTTTTTCGAAAACAGTCAAGTAGCCAATTATTGAGCAACTGGTTATGTTAACAAAGGTTATGTACGCCTGACTGGCGAAACAAACCTTACAACCAACGATTTTTCCTTAAATACATACCTACACACATATATTGACGACTATTATCCTCGAAAGGTTAGTCAGAGACTAGGCAATATGAGACAGCAAAAGCAGTCCTCCACCATAGTCCACTTTTCGTTAAATATCGACTGCACATGTGCTCAGCGTGTCAGGTGGTGAGCACAACACCGCTGACAAGTGGTAAATTAGTACGTATTTAAGAAAAACTAGTTTTTAAAGGGTATTATTTAAGCTATCGCCAATTTAATTAGTTTTGTGTTTCTTCAATAATAGGGTTTGTCCGCAAAATAGTAGATTTGTCACCAAAATGTAGTCACCAAACAATATAAAATCAATTCCACAATAAATCACCTAAAAACATGGAGATATAAGGTGTAGTACCAAATAAATGTTTTTGTATGTATTATAATAGGTTTGTCCTATTATGTATTAAGCAACCTAATTTAAAGAGATCACCAATAAATCATATATACTAGAACATTTTATAAAGTTCAAAAAAATATTTAGGGTTGTCGTCATCCATCATCGTTTCAACCGAAAGAGTCTACTACTTAACTGGACATATTATGCCTCCCCCAAGGATCTTAATTTCCACAGGTAGTATAAATATATTTCATAAAAATTTCTAGCAGTAAATAAAACACTTAATTAAAGTCAAAATTTATTGTTAAAAATAATAATCACTGAATGATCAGCGCTGGTTTGGATTTTGAATGGTGCACCCTTTTTCTTTTCTGGCCGATAAGCACATTGTTTGCTTGTGGTATGGCTAATCCGATAATATGTTTGCACTTATAATTTTTGTAAAACGCAGAGCAGTTGCATTTCCCATGCACCCAATCAATTTTTTTAAGAAATTAACTAAAACAACAAATTATCCACAACGATAATAAAATGCACCCACAACAATGAACGTGGAATCGACGCGAATGAAATAGGAACTCTCACTGGCCGGACGGAACACAACAGCACCAAGTGCCATTATTTCACGCCGGAATTTCGTGAGAGGGTGGTATTACCCCGGGCGAGCCGGCCCAATGCGTGCTGCAACGCAGCGTGGTTAGCACCACCCAGGGGTCACGTGTAGGGTCTCAAGGGTAAACCTACGGACGCGAGTAACTTTAACCCCCAAAAATGGCAGTGGTCTAGGCAATGAGGACCGAAAAAAGCAGTTCTATGCCATAGTCCACTTATCACCAAATAGCGACTGCAGATGTGCTTAGCGAGACAGGTGGTGAGCCCATCGCCGCTATATGCTGTTGGATATATATGCAGTCATTAGTCCGTTAGTCGCCTTTAACGACACCCAAGCGAGGAAAGAGAGGGAGTGGTAGTATTCTTTCACCGCTACGCGACCTGGTTTAGAAACATCCAACTCTGCTCATTTCTAGTACCTACTTACACACGCCAGCTGATCAACCTATATACCCAAAACTGTATTTTTTTTCTAATCGATAGATCCTTATTCCTAATAAACGATGAAGTTTAAAAATTATTAAATTGGTTGGTCATTTTGTGGTAGGTTCAAGTCAGCGTTGCCAGACGTCCCGATTTTGGCGGGACGTCCCGATATTTAAATCAAAATTAAATGTACCGCGTGAGACAGGCTCAGTTCAGCTTTTCGGGGATAACTCGAACGTGCGTGCAGCGTGCTGAGGAAACGCGGCCGGGCGACACGGACAAGTGGTGGCTAAATCCATATTAGACGATTTTTCACAAAATGCAATATACTGTAACAGATACCTGACATTCGACTTGTGCATTATAGAAACTAGAAGTAGGTTCAGCCTCAGTTTTAAAGTATTTCGTGTAATTTCATTTTAATGTACTACACTTATTACCTATCTACATTAAATGTAAATTAATTTTGGATTTAACCAAGTTTGATATATTGATGTGGATTTAACTAGTTTTGAAGGAAAACATGGCATAAATTACTTCAAAACTAGTTAAATCCACCTGGATTTAGCTAATTTTGATCTGACATGTCATTGAATGACAGTAGCAGTAACGGAAATATTGAAAAATGCGCTGCTGTGATTGGCTGTAGTGGACTTTGCCAGTTTTGAAAAAATGCGTGGTGTGGTGGTGTGGATGTTACCGAGTTTATATAAAATCGAACATTGAAAACGATTTAGTACAGTAAAACGATGGATCTATCCACTTTTGATAACAGCGTCTTATACCATACTAACAGATTGAGTTGAGTTGCCATAAAAACATATTTTTTTACCATTATGGATTTATCCAAATTTGATATCCACCGACACAAGTGTTCTTCATAATTTTAATAAAAGGTAGGTAAGTAGGTTAGGTTAGAAAATTTTATAAGTGCTTATCTGTCGCATTGGGTTTTACCTGTAATGATAGTATTAAGTTTTGTTGTTTTAAATAAATAAATAAATAAAATACATATTTTTATGGCTATTTTGCTATCTATTGTCACGTAAACTAAATTTAAAATAATAAAAAAATAAATATTTAAAAACTTTTGATTATTCAGTTTTTTTACTCTGTCCCACTTTCGACGAAAGAATCCCGCTTTTTTAACTCAAAAAGTTTCAAAATCCCGACTTGTCACAAAAATATCTGAAACGCTGCCTGGTTCAGGTGGTAGGTTGCAGCTGGCGCCTATATAAGGTGGAGCGTTAATGAATGAAAAAAAAAGTTAACGAATTGTCTTTGAATACCTAGAAATACTTATATTAAAATTCTTGAAAAAAGTGTCATTTTTAATATAATTTTATAATGAAATGCAATTAAAAAAATATATTTTATTTTATTTTATTAGTAATAATAAAATACTAAATTTATAAATAGTTAGTTTTATTTGTGAGAAAGAGATAAGTAAGTTTGTTTCAATAAAAAATATTAAAAATAATCAAGATTAGAGATGAACATGAAAGTTTGATGATGTTAATTAATGACGTTTTTGTTCATTTCATATCTTTTTTTTGGTCTCAAAGTAAGGCATTATTGGTCGTGATTTAATTATAGATCTAATAAAACCATCTTTTTCCTTTTCACCAGCGACAGCCAATGACGCTTCACTCACCATTTGAACACAACTTTCTATCTACCGCTTGGATGTGGCAAGGAAAATCAGGAAAATTCATAATGGTATGCGACTGTGTTTGAAACAGGTTTTATTGACAATCATTTTATTCAACATTTTTAGTTTTTTATATCGGATCACACTACCTTTCCAGCCAGTATTAGTGGCTGTACCATCGCATCCAACAATCACTACATTATTTAATTGGAGTTCTCTTTTGGTAAAAAATGATTACATTGAGTCTGCTATTGCTTCCCCTGTACCAGATAATGTTGTTATATGTCCTAAATAATGATCCAGTTTCTCCAATTAAGGATATATGTTCCTCCGTAACAATTTTTTTATGTAAACGTTGAACACGCTTTTCGTAAAATGTCTTATCTTTTTTACCATCGAAGTAAATGCTTTTAATTCCTGGATAGTCTTTAGTTCTCACATTTCTTTTGTTCTTGTTTTCTAGCTCTTCGGACTTTGTTTCGGTCTATCACATTTTCAGCGTTCTCCGAATTAATGAAGTCAACATCTTGCAATACTGCGCTGACCACTGCTGCTGCCGAACGATATGAGATACCAAACCGATCACAAACCGATCACAAACTTGAGCTAAAGCAGGAAGCGACAGCATGTTTCTTTAAATCTGCATTATTGGAATAGTATCTGATGTTTTTGATGTCGAAAGCTGTTTGTGGTTCAACCAACTCAGAAATGGAGAAGGTATTTCTTTTTTTTTTACTTGACTTGTCATAGTGACTGCATCCTGCCTGATGGTAAGCAGCCGATGTAGTCCAAAATAATGAGAGCGCTCCCCATCGTGAAATAAGCACGGTAACGAGCGCACCTATTCATGACGGCCTGCATAAATGCCGTTTCACGCCCCGCTTAAAAGACCCTGGACTGTACGAGCTGGAAAACACATGCACCGGCAAAGAATTCCAAAGCCTAATGGTCTTACAGAGGAACGACTTGCCAAATATTTTAGTACGAGTACTGATAGTTTGTACAGTATGATGGTGGTTCCTAAGACCAGCACGTGTTGTCCGGGAGAGGAAAGGAGAGGGCAGGAAAAGATCGAAAAAATCTTCAAAACACTCTCCGTAGTGATTCCGGTAGAAGACACTGAGAGAAGCAATGTCTCTACGCAGCTGGAGGTCCTCAAGGGAGGCTGTAACCTCAGCATCTCCAATAATGCGTACCGCTCGCCTTAGCAGTCTATCAAATGCATCGAGGAGGTATTTATCGGAGCCGTCCCATAGATAGGAACAATAGTCCATACTCGATCGCACCTGAGTTTTGTACAGCAAACAGCGCTGCTCGGGAGTGAAAAACCGCCTCACCTTATTGAGAATACCCATCTTACGGGAGGCAGTTAAAATAGCACTCTCTATGTAGCATTTTGGATTCAGTTCCCGGCCGATGTCCATGCCAAGAATGCTGAGGTTCACCGAAATGGGTAACGGAGAGTTCTGAAGAGAGGTAGGAGTAAGGAAGGGAGTTACCTTGGACGAGAATGCACAAACCTGGGTTTTGTTAGCATTAAACTCGGCCAGGATTTTAGATCCCCA
Organism: Scoparia ambigualis; assembly: GCA_963921215.1. Classification (NCBI taxonomy): domain Eukaryota; kingdom Metazoa; phylum Arthropoda; class Insecta; order Lepidoptera; family Crambidae; genus Scoparia; species Scoparia ambigualis. Next base: position 11,051,669 of record OY992524.1, on the reverse strand, counting down.
CTTAGAGACACGATCGAGAGTCAGGTTCAGTTTGGCAACCAGTTCTTGCCTTTTCACCACGATATCGGCTTGCTTTGCCGCAGGATGTCCTAAGTACCGTTCATGCACCGTACTGTCATCCGCATAACAATGAATATTTCCCAATGACAACATGTCATTAATATGCAGAAGAAATAGAGTAGGTAAGAGAGCACAGAACCCTGCGGCGCTCCGGCATTGAATTTGTAGAACGCGCAGGAACTACCCTCACAAAGGACACGAATCCTCTGCTCTTCTAGAAAGTCTGCAACCCAGGCGCACAAACGGGGCGGTACACCGAAGGCCGGCAACTTGGAAAGAAGGGAACGATACTACCAAAGCTTTCGATAGAGTGTAGTAACACTCTATCGAAAGCTTTGGCGATATCAAGGCTAACTGCCAAGGATTCGCCATCATTGTCCATGGCTTCACCCCACGCGTGAGAAACGTACCCCTAAAAGATCACCCGTTGATCGCTTTGGCCTGAACCCATACTGGCGATCATGGAGCAGCGAGTGATCCTCTAGGTAGTGAATGAGCTGGGAATTAATTATCCGCTCAAACACTTTGCACAGCACAGAAGTTACAGCGATGGGTCGATATTTGGCTGGATCCGAGCGATCCCCTTTTTTGGGGATAGGTTGTATGTTCGCCTCCTTCCAAGACACCGGCACAATTTCTTTCATTTTCTTGCTCATTTTTAATATTTTGCGCAGATTGTTGTTTTCTTTTTAAATTTTATTCAAGTCTTTTCGTTTCGGTGCAGTCTAAATTGCCAATCGCCATCTTTCGCTCACGTCTCGGATCGCTTAAAAAATCTCTTTCCAGCTCAGGAGCTTTTCTTTCCCGATGACAACTACAGTTATTAAAATCGCTGCATTTGCAACTACAAAATGTCAAATAATTCTGAATTACATTTGTCTTTCCACGCTTGTAACTTCACTTTAAAGCTTCAGTATGCTTGGATTTTGGATAGCGAATAAAATGTAAATATTTATCGTAACTGCATTGTAACCGTTCTTTTACGCGTTGAATGGTAACAACAGGCAAAGCTGTAGTCCAAACTTCAACAACTTCACAGCGTCAAGTATCGGGGACAAAGCAGGTTGTTTGACACTTTTTTCACTTTTTTCTTTATTTCGAACAAAAAGTATATGTTTTATAACGTCGGCAGTCGTTGGGAGCACTGATTAACGAATTAAACAAGGTGATCCGTAAATAGGGCAGTTGTTTCGTTCCGCGTCACGTCACTCTTTTCGCCATTTTTTATATATCATTTTTATAAATTTCCAAAATCTACTCGATTTTACATTTTTTTTAAACTTTGAGGGGTGGTAGAGGGCTAAAAGTATATTCCAATAGTTTTATTATTATTTTTCCTATATAACCTTTCACCAACCTGCATCCTTTTAAAATTATTGCATTTTGAAAATTTTAAAAAATTAACTTTATTATGCCAATAAAAAGTAATTGTACAAACTAAATACGCTATATAAACTACGCAGTATTGAATATAAATACTTACCATCGCATGCGTGAAAGCAATAAAACTAATTATTTTGTAAGCTGTTATTTCTTAATGTCACCATTTCACGAAACAAAAGAAGAACATTGATCGGTCGTAGACCTTATTTTTTCATAAGTATAACTATTTTTCTTGCCGGAACACTACTAAACACTAAATGATAAGGTAAGAAGGAAATATTATTTTGTTTACTTTATGTAAACACTACTTATACATTGGAATGTTACAAAATTGAACCAGCTTGTAACTTGTATTTCACAGCGAGGAACCGCTGGCTTAAATTTCACCTGATGATATCGTTTCTAGGTTCAGTTCTGTATTCAATACTGTTCAGTATTCAATAAAGGTAATTTTACTTGAGACAGCATAACTACTCATAGGTTATGATTCAACGTAGCTAAAGTGAGCAGAAAGCTAATGCATTTTCTTTTGGTGGTTTGAGGTGGTGAGATATAAAGAGGTAACAGCTGTTGCTGTTGCTGCAAAAAAAAATCTGCTGTTCTACTCGTTTTTCATTTTGTCTTTGCAGCTTCACAAAGCTTTATAAAGCTGCAAATACCTGGCCCTATACAAATAGGTTGTTTTTTCGACTTTGCAGTTGCACAGTTATATATTTAACAAACTCCCTGTGGAGTATGAACACAACAATTCAACAAAGCCATTATATACCATTCTTGTTATAGTGAATGACTAAGTATACTTTTTCAAAAGTACCTAAATCTTTAAAAACAAAACCATTTAAGTAATGAGAGACTGGAAGTATTGAAACTCACTACTCAAGAAGAACGCAGAAAAAGAGGACATCTGATTAAAACCTTTAAAATATTACATGGAAACTACGATCTCTAAGGCTTTGATAACAGATGTTTCAAAACTCAAAGAATACACATCTTAGAGTGAGGACACCATCTTAAGCTGTCAAAAACTATAACATAATAACTCACACAAACACTTTCTAAGCAGCAGAGTAATTGAAGCTTAGAACAGGCTGCCCGAAGAAGTAGTATCAGCACTGTACGAAGACGTGTATCCTAACCACAGAAACTATCGTAATGCCAAAATAATGAATCATTAAATAAAACTGAAGTATCAATAAATTGCTTAACTAACATAATGTACACGCGCTATATACGTATCTACTCAAAAATCTCAGTACTTACCCGTGGTACTACCGGTGGTCCTACTAGTAGGACCACGGGAGATTTTTTTTGCCCGTGGTACTAATAGCCTGTCTGGTAGTACCACGGGAGATTTTACATTACCCGTGGTACTACTAATCAATTTTATATTCCGTACAAACGTATTTCGAGGTATGCTTAAGCTTGAAAAATCGAGTGTTATAGAACATTTTTCAAATATGTACTTAGTACTGGTTAGCTGTAAAAGTATAAAACAAAAAAAACAAAACAAAAAACAAAAAAAAGGTTCTACAACACTCGTTTTTTCAAGCTTATGCATACCTCTAAATACGTTTGTAGGGAATATTAAATTGATTAGTTAGTAGTACCACGGGTAATATAAAATCTCCCGTGGTACTACCAGACAGGCTAGTAGTACCACAGGCAAAAATCTCCCGTGGTAGTAGGAGTACCAGTAGGACCACCGGTAGTACCACGGGTAAGTACTGAAAAATCTCTATAGCGCGATACAGCTCGCGGAGTAACGCCATCTATCGGCGGGTACACGAATCAACATTGTACAAGCACAAACAATAAACCAATTTAAAAACAAGCTAGACAACCATTTGAATATGAACAAATAACCAGACTAAGGGTGGATTCGACCAAACTGGAATAAGGTCTTATACCTAGATTAAACGCCGAATTTGTATGGACTAATCTCAGAGTAAGTCTTATTCCAGTTTGGTCGAATCCACTCTAAGACATTATAAGGAAGAAACAGCATACTGACTATACCAGTTGTCTCAACTGCCTGTCTGTTACAGTGTGTCTCTACAGGGTGACCCTGTAGAGCATGAATGAACAACAACAATGCTACTATATACCACTCTTGTCATAGTGAATAACTTAGTCAAGATGGCGGTAGTTACTTAGGCTCGAAACTGGGCTCGCTGAAATATATCACGCCGATAAATCAAACTATCTAAATTGTAGAGCAATTTCGTGCCAACTCCGTTTGGTAGCCGGTCTTGCCTTCCACTGCACCTGCCAAGGCACAATGTGGCTGTGTTCCAAGCGAAACCGACATTTAGCAATACTTATGGTTATAAGAATAATTTTAACATGATTAGCACTTAGTTACTTTAAGTAAACAATATTGCAGTATCTGTAGGGGGTAATTGAGTTGTTAGCACTAAATACCTTACCTTACCGAGGAGTCACGCACTGGTAGCAGCGACTCTCGAGCTCATTCCCTCCTCTATGCCCAAATCGGTCAGGGATATGGCCTGGCGGGCCCTCGAGATCACCTGGGCATAAGTCACCCCGATCTCGATGACTTCCGACCGAAGCTGGACCACAATCGCTGCCGATGTAGGCTGTTTGAGCCGCACTCCCTTCCTCCTCCTCTTACGGCCTGACTTCGGCCGAGTTACCTTTGCCGAGTGGCTTGGCACCACTGCACTGGGCGAGTCGTCGGAGCCTGCACCGACTGAAGAGTGGGCAGGCGCTCCTCTCGTCGTTCTCAGCGCCTGCCGCTTAGACCTGCGCTCCTCTCCTCGCTCTCTTCCGTTTCCCACACGTCACAACCGATCAAAACATGTGGTTTGCCAAATGTGTGGTGAGCCGATTGCCTCTTTATGCTGTTGGGTGTATGTGCAGTCTTTAGTCCGTTAGTCGCCTTTTACGACACCTAAGGGATGAGTAGTCTGTAGTATTATTTTAATGACAACAAAGTTCTGCAGCGGATACCAAATATCCTTGTAAAAATGATCAATTAAATAATTCCCGAATCCACCAAGACCTACTACGGAACCCTAAAGGGAACAAATAACATCGGTCGATGAATTATTTCGGCGAGCAAATTAATATTTAATTTCGGGACGAATCAACAAAAACAGGCAAAGTCAACACCGCAGTATTTGCAGAGCAAACGGCGAACAGACCCGAAAAGGAATTAGGAAAAAGTTTACTGGCGCAACCTTAAGCATTTTATTTAAATTAACTTGAAGTGGGTAAGTACAAAGGTCTACATTGCAGACATTTCAACCGCCTCAATGGTCTAGTGGCTAACAAGTATTAGATCCAGATGTCCCGGGTTAGAATCCCAGCGGGGGTACTTTTTTGTGTACCTACTTGGTTTGGTTGGTGGTAGGGCTTGTTAAATCCGCTTGGCTAGCTACCATCAACTTATCTAAAGTCTGGCGCCATAACAAATATGTTAATAGTGTTGTTGTGTTCCTACAGTTTAGAGATAAGATAGCCAGTAGCTCAGTGGTTGAGGATTCCGATAGTCTTTACTGATACTTTCCTAAATTTCGCTAGATGAGCTTGATAACGCAGCGTCTAAAGCGTTTGGTTTTCGATCATGAGTGACAGCTAATTTTCGCAATACTTAATTCTATAGGATAAAATGTTTACTAGAAAAAAATCAACCAGTCTCAGGAAGCTCGAATGGGATTCGAACACACGACCTTTGGATTGCCGGTCCACTGCTCTAACCGCCGAGCTACCGAGACCCCAAAAGACTCACTGAATTTTTCCTAGTAGTGGACCGGCAATCCAAAGGTCGTGGGTTCGAATCCTATTCGAGCTTCCTGAGACTGGTTGATTTTTTTTTAGTAAACATTTTATCCTATATCTATATAGCATTGTGAATGCAAAATTTCAATAATAAAGATACTTAATTCTATCTCTGGATATAAACAGCCTATGGACGTCCCACTTCTGGGCACAGGCATTCCCACTCGGACAATAGCACATGGGAGATGGGGTAATAGCCCACTACGCTGGCTCAATGCGACTTGGTGGGTTTTAACGTATGCCATCATCCAACCAGAACCATTGGATTTACGTACCTTCCAAAGCACGGAGCTTAAGATGTTTTAATACATACATACAAACATAGTACATACATTCATATAATCACGACTATTATCCCCGGAGGGTTAGTCAGAGACCAGGCAATGAGGACCGCAAAAGCAGTCCTCTGCCATAGTCCACTTTTCACCAAATATCGACTGCATATGTGCTGAGCATGACAGGTGGTAAGCCCATTGCCGCTCTATGTTGTTGGATGTATGTGTAGTTTTAGTCCGTTAGTCGCCTTTTACGACACCCAAGGGAAGAGAGGGGTGGTAGTATTCTTTCACTGCTACGCAACACGGTTAACGTAATAGTCCCGTGCAATACGAGACTACGGCCCCAGCTATCTAAGATTGTGAGAATAAAACGTCAGGGGACTTACTGCCGCGTCACGTTGGAGCACTCAAACGATTTGAAGCGAATCGTAGAATTAGTATATACTTGACGAGGAAGTTAGAAATGTCTACAGTATAATTCAGCTTCAAAGACTGTGCTGAAATTAGTATTTTCTAACTTTAGTATATCGCCAAATATACAATGTCAATAGCATTCTTGTGGTCTGAAATTAAGAGATAAGATAGACAGTTCCGATTCAAGAACCCAGTTGGATTTCTTGGTGAAATGCATATATCGTCGCTTCCCATCAGGTAGTGAAGTTAAAAGTTTTAATTTTCTTAAATTCTTGGAACTTCTATTTCCCCCATAGGAAAGTAACAGTACTTTCCCACACTAACGGCCGTTCCCAATAACTTATCTATCTGTTGTTGTGCCTACCAGAGTTAGAAATTTAACTTAAGCTCGTTACAAATTGTGTCAAATATCTAACTCTAGTAGTCAAAACAACAGATAGATAGGTTATTGGGACCGGCCGTAAGTGAACATCAACACCCATTTGATGATGACGATAAAATTCTCGTCTTCATTAGCGTAATAGAACGGTGAAAACATGCTCACTATGGTCACCCAGATTGCCAGTAGACACTTAAGAGCTCAGCTGTCCTAATACCCAGACACAATATAAATTAAATTGTTAGCAACCTTAGGGAGTCTTTGTGACAGGCAAGGAGATACTCGTATGTGCCGCCCGGTCTGTCAGACCTACGTCTTTATACAATACCCCTAATCAGAGCCAGCCAGGGCAGAGATTAATTAAAACGGCGAAGCTAACCAAGAAACATCATTGTGAAGGGTTAACTAAATTGTGTATGAGAATGGTGACGGAGTCGTAACTAATTACGAGACGATGTGAATGGAACTGTGGAACTCTGTGGATTGAGTCACGCCGCGATTATGATTACATTTTATGAATGAACTCTCTCTGGTTTCGTTATTAATGTCTGCGCCATTTTGAATCAGTCCTAGATTAATACACGCAGTTTTGATGTCAAACCCTCGACGGAATCAGATCAATAGACAGCAGACTATTAGCTTTTTGAATTATACACCCAAGGGAAGAGGTTGGTAGTATTCTCAAGCCTTTTTGAGTTGTAAAAATAACACCCAAATACATAAAGCATATTTAAAACTAGCATGCTAGTAAACATACCTACTCTAAAAAGTATTAGGAAGGTTTCAATGTTTTTGTTCTATTCAGCATCTAATATTTTCCAAATTTGTCTAATATGGAATGCGTGCTACGTAGTGCGTAGGTGTCAAAAAATGGAAAAAACAAATTTTTGTTTTTTAATTCGCCAGTACACGGTCGCGCCAGGGGCGGTTAAAAAGTTTAGTTTCAGTTTTATATTAGTTATCTTGTTATACCAAATGACGCAATAAACATTTATGCCTATGACTATTCTAGTACACGGGGCAGCAAATCTAACTCAGGAAAAGAAACTACTTTTTATTCTTTAATTTATTTGCTGTGTAATTATTGTTTACATGGTTTACCTGTTTAAATTTTTTATGTAACCTACATCTTTCTGTAATTTTATTGTAACATCATTGTAAGCACCCTAATGCAAGATAAATAGGATAAAGTTTAATTCCATCCCAGTTATGCTATAATAACAAAAATAATAAGTATTTAAATGTTTGATTCTAGAACACTTTACAACATAAATGATTATATTGTCAGAAAACACTATAATTGGGCAGTAGTATAGATAAATCAAGAAAGTCGCCATTAATTCCGGATCCCCAAAGACTGACTGTAATCCAATTTTGTCCGACCATAATTGACAAAGATGGACTGTTTCTGTCAATGGGAATAAATTACTGTTCGTTGTTGCTAGTCAAAATTGATCAAGGCACAAACTTTATTACTGACTTCTTAATAGATAATGATTTGATGGAATAACGAAATCTTTTTTTTTTAAACAGCATTGATTTTGGTGAAAACAGTAAAGTTAAGCGGTTGAATGTAGCAAAACCAGACAGAATACAAATTCATATGTTAGTAAACTCTTAAGGCTAGGATATCCGAGCGCAGAAACTAGTAGGGGACTGATTGATTGCACATCGCGATTCGCGACCGCAAAATAGATACGTAATTTTGAAAATCAAGAATTATTTTTAAATTTTGTAATTTATAACGGCCGGAATGCCTCACCTATTTAAAGACAATTATTTTCGTATATTTTTCATTAACTAAAACCAAGTATAATGCAAGTAATACGATATTTGAATTACGATTAGACGGATGTTTGAAATTTTATTTGATGCAGTAAAGTATCACTAATAGAGAGTATTTAATGGCCGGAATGACTAGATAAAAGACTGTGGAATAACATATACTTCTTCCAAATTTTGAGTAGGTACTTATGATTTGCGAGTAATCATAAATTTAATATACCCTATTTTCGGGAATTTCGGGAATCCCAGCCTTAAGAGTCTTCGTGACAGACAAGAGATTTTAGGCCCTCCAAAGCATCGATCTCTATCGTTTCATTAATAAAAATGGCCTACTTCTGTCTTTATCCGAACTTACGTTTGGACTAATTAAACTCAGATTAGCCAAGTAGTAAGTTTGAATTCGCATCGTTATTAATAAACATGGAGTAAGCTTGGACCTTTGATTATATACATGTCTAGATAGAGCCTGGCCGTAAAAAAACGTAGAAAAATTTATAGGCCAAAATTGACCTATCGCGCAATCCTGGCGGTCAGTGTCATTGTGCCGTCAAGCAGTGTTTACCTCTCGCGTTTCGGTGAAATTGTTCGCAAAACGACCGTTTGCTCAGTGAAATTCTGTCGAAACTACAAAAGAATTTTTTTTTCGAAAAGGAAAGTCACGTTTCATCCGTAAGTATCCATAAATTTTAATGAAAATTTAAAGTTTAACAATAATAACGGCCATGTATGCGTAGTGTTGCTGGTATCAAAATGTAGAATTCCCATTATTGGTGGCAGAATATAAAAGGAGGTTTAAATATAATAAGTATGATAAAAATACTCAGTCTTGTAAGTTAGTATTTATACATGGTCTTGTTGTAAATAAAGTAAATACATTAAATATAATTATTATTGGAACGCTTTCAAAGTTTTTTTTTAAACTGATGTCTGATTTTTATGAGCGTGAATAAATGTTACGGTTCTTATTCGATGCCGAATGTTTGTAAACATATTACTGTCATTTGTGCAAATGTCCAGTTTCACTAGGTATTTACTGTTTTTTGAAAGAAAGACACAATAGTTAACTGTTTTCTTGTGAATGTCTCTCAAGAAAAAGTAAAATCCTGCTGCAACTAGGTATAACAGTACCTAATCTGTTTACAAACATTCGTCATCGAATTTGGCTGGATTATAGGTTCCGTTCTAAAACAAGAAAAAATATAATACCTACTGTAATATTTTATAATACTATTATTATAAATTGTTATTGTGGTATGGTATCGTATTCGATATTCGAAACGTATAAAAAAATTATTATGTTTGAAATGGAATGTACGTAAGTATTTATGCAAGAAGTGTGTGTTTAAGTATATGTATGTAGGGGATGGTAGTATGTACGCTTCAGAGCTCGATGGCGCATCGGCTAGCACGTTCGGCTTGCGATCTTGCCCGCTAAGCAACTTTCGCAATGCCGGGTCACTGGTTGGGTGACCAAATTTAAAACATCTCGAGCTTTTCCGTGCTTCGAAAGGCACGTTAAGCCGTTGGTCCCGTTTGTTGTCGTAAGATGACAGTTGTTAAAACCCACCAACCAACACGCATTGGGCCAGCGTGGTGGGTTATGGCCCATATATTCCCACGTGCTATCTCCACTTGGGAAGCCTGCGCCCAGCAGTGGGACGTTTATAGGCTGATGATGATGATGCCGATGTTTGAGAAAGTGCGGGTGTATGTTTGTGCCCCTAAAAGGTCAATATTTCTCGTCTCATGTAGGTAAACTATTGGACACGGTTATTGATGAGCAGTCATCACATTATGTAACCTTTACAACTGTTCGACCACATAGCAAACATTTTAATTTTCAGATTTCCAACTGATCCGGTAGAAAGAAGTCGTTGTCGAAATATTTAACTACAAGGTTTCAACATAATAAGAAATTATAGAACATGAAAAATGATGTAACATCCAAACGAAAGTTCTATAAGAAACAAATAGAAAGTTATTTAAGAAACAATTAATGGCGTTCGTCATTAATTGTTTTGATTTTAATTTAAAATATTTAAATTTCTAATTAAAATATCAATTTTGATGAAGTATTAAATGTAAATCATCCTGCCTATTGCTTCTATTTCGTCCCCATTACAAACATATCACACGCACACAGGCTTCCATTAGCGCATTATTTTATTGTACTCGCCCTCGCCTTCAATCATCCATTTTTTCTAAACACACCAGCTTCTTTTATGCGTTATACCTACATATACGATAGACATACCTAATTTAAAAAGTTATGTTATGTTATGAATCATTTTAAAATTATATTGTGCTTAAATATTTTTTCCCTACTTTATCGGAAATTAGGCATTCGCTGGCAACCATTCGCGCTAGTGTCAGATACGCGGCTGTCACGCACACTTCAAATTCAATACAAAAACCGGGCGGATTTTGAGAAGCGTTTGTACCGCGATGCTCCGTCCAGACATGTATATATTCAAAGGCTTGGACTAACAAGTCATTCCTTACGCATGGATTAACGCTCAAAACAATAACTATTGTTCTGAGGATTAACGTGTTTTCAATTGGCAACTCTAAGGCAACTCTATAGCTTAAAAGTAAAAAAGAATGAGTTTTGAATGAACACCACGTCAATTGACATAATTTTGACATTTATAGCTATTAATAATTCTGCGTTGTCATGACAACGAATGGCCAGTAATCTCGGACCAAATTGTGATATTTGGTCCGAGCCAGTAATAGTCGCGGCCTCGGACCAAATATCACAATAAAATAGGCTGACCTCTTCTATTATAATGTGTGTGGCTGACCTATATGCTCTATGACAGTCGTCACATTACAGCTCAGAATAATATTATTATTCTATGCCATAGATGAATGATTGGTCTTGCGAGCGCAGCGAGACCAATCATTAATCTAAGATTCTATGCATTACAGTCACCACCTCAGAACAATGATATTGTTCGGAGGTCCCCACTCACCACCTGACTGTCCGATGTAAAATCGATAATTTAAACAATTATTGATTTTGAGCTGTTTGTTACAATATTTCTTAGAATACAGGATTTTTTATGAAGTAATCAATTACTTCATCCCATTAACCAAACCTACATCAACGGCAACAATAGAAAAATTACCGGCTACAAATGTCAAACTACACCATATTGACACTAAATCCACCCTAACTCTTTCGTTATACAGGGTACCGCCGAGGTTTATTACTTAGAGAGTAGAGTCGGCTTAGTGTACTCATTCATTACTCCATAATAGTGAAATTTGTTAACACTTACTTAACACGTTAACAGTCTATGATAGTAGATTATACCCATACGTCCCTGACCCCATATGGGTTCATAACACTTAGAATTTTTCATCCTCAATTTTGAAGCGGACTTATGAGTATGGTTTTTGTTATTTTGTGGACTTATGAGCTTATGAGGGAAGAATTGGTCATACGAAATCCGTGAAAACAATACAGGTTATCTTAAAGTTAGGTCTACAATTGGTAAGGGATTACAGGAGAAATAAAATCTTATTTTTCATGTATGCTCGTTTTATTTATAGAAATATATTGAAAGAAATACATATTTATAAAATATGCAATCTTCCCCGAAAATTAATCATTGATTCATCTACCATAAAGGTTTTACTTAGTGTATAAATTTTTCTCACATTGCGAATAACAAGATTTAAGAAGATAGAAATAGTATTATTTTGTAAATCCAATCTTACATCACTCCTGTAAGCCTAGCATGCGCAACACGAGATAAGTCGCGGACGAGAGACGAAAGGTTTGTTGACAAAAATACCACAGTTTATGCAAAACTACTATTAAGTCTATTTTTGACATATTATGTAGAGTTCTAAGCGCATTCACGTGTCTTTAGTGTCGATAGACGTTAGAGATCAATGAATAAAACACGAGATAACGGGTCGAGAAGAGTTCTCGTGTCGCGCATGCTAGGCCGGCTGGTAAAGAATTGTCAACAAAATGACAACATCTAAGTAATAAATTGAATCTATTGTATGATATTCTAATGTTATGAAGCAGAGGATGATGATAAAGAAATGTAAAGAAGAATGAGCGTTTTTGTATGTAACCCGTCCCACCCCTTGTAAGTTCCTACATGGTTAGTTTCGAAATAAATAGTGTATTTTGTTGTAAGGACAGCAAATATGGACGAGCGAATGAATCAATGGAAAAAAAAGAAAAAAAGAGAAAATGAATAAAAAAATTGGTTGCCTGTAAAGTCGGTATACGGGCGAAAGTTTTACGTGACAACGACTTTGAGTGGTAAAATAATTTTAATGTGAATATTCATTCGTATAGTAGGAAGAAGGATGAAATAGGAAAGGGACGCGTGCCTTTCACTTTTTATGTCTGTCTCTCTCGCTCTTAGGCGGGCTAACCATGCCCGAGTGGAAGGGACGCGTGCCTCTCACTCGCTCTCATTGTGAGCGCATAACGTGAGCGGAGCGTAACGCAGTTTCTTGAAGTGTCACCCGGCAAACCAATTTATAAGACGTTGTCACGTCAAAAATGAAAAATAGGCCCATTTTTTTTTTTGACTCATATAAATCAAAGCAATCTGCGAGGAAGGAGTTTAAATTCAAGAATAAATCTTGAGTTCAATTTTATATTTCATTCATTATTTTAATTTTCTTCTTCTCAATAACTTTTTTTTCCCATACCTGACAGATTTGTTGTCATACAATAAGATGTTTCACTTTTCAAGTACTTTTATTTGATGCATAGATGGAAGTGTTACAAGGAGAGGGGACGTTTTGCCCATTCTTCTTTTTACTCATAAGTCCGTGACCCAACATTGGGGTCATATGGGAAAATCGAGGAAAATGGAAATATATTATGACGAAAAGTTGTTTTCCTGGTAAGTTTAATAAAACGAACTGTAATTACCTATTAACTTCTTTGGACTTATGGGGTAGTCAGGCCCTTTTATATGGGGGGACTGTTATCGTGTAATACTTAGAGTTGCCTTATTCAACGTTTATTAATGAGACGGCTAGTGTTTAGGTTATCGAACCCAATAGGTACATAATAGTGAGCTCGATGGCGCTACAGCTGAGGCGTTCGGGTTGCGATCTTGATAGTTAAACAACTTTCGCAATGGCGGGTCACTGGATGCGGGACCCAGTTACTAAAATGCTCTCATGGCGAACTCCGTGCTTTGAAAGCACGTACAGCTATTGGTCCCGGTTGTTGTTGTACCCGCATTGGGCCCGCGGCAGCGTAGTGAATCAAAAAGTCAAAAAGTTGTATGTTTAAAAGCTTTCACAAGCTTTCACACTCATTGCCCGCATGTATGTATGATACATAATTAAATATTATTTTTATTACCATTACAGATTTCAAATTCATCGACATCATTCGACGTTTGCTTTTTATTCATTCTATTAAAAAATAAAAATATCTCACTTTTTTCTTATCAGGTTGTGAAAGGCGAAGGCTGTATTGTTAATATCGTCGTTTATTATAACTACGGAACGCGGCAGCGATACTGTCGCAAAAGAGTTTTCTCACCTTTTGTAACGGTTTTTCATTTCGGAGATCCGCTAGATGGTCTTAAACAAAATCTCTAATGAAAATAAGCTCTTGGCGCATAACGCCCTATTTTGTGGACGCTAAACGCCCTAGACGCAAAATGTCCTAGTCGCAAAACGCCTTAGACGCGGAAATTATGCCTACTGGAAAAATCTGCAGAGTATAAAGTGCAAAATGAGCATTGCAATTTAGCAAAATAATCCATTATAAAAACGGATTAGCTGACGTAGACACAGAAGTTAAGTTTTGAGTGGTAGAGCCACGCTGTTTTACAGCACGCATTGGGCCGGCTCGCCAGGGGTAATACCACCCTCTCACGAATCCACTATCCGGCGTGAAATAATGGCACTTGGTGCTGTTGTGTTTCGTCCAGTCCTCTCCATCACGTGACGCGACTGCTCGTTTACCTCCTTCTTTAAAAAAAAAAGAAGGAGATGGCGAGTTGGACTTCTTTATTAAGATTGGCCACAGATTGCATGTTAAAAGCTATTACTCTACAGTGGGACTTATGAGGCTGTTATAATAACAATAATGCCTCTTGCTCTTGGAGATAGCCTTGTTAAATCTAAGCAGCCGTATTATAAGTACGCACCTACGCTAGTTCTCGAAAATGATCATGCAACGCTCTCTGGGATCGTTCTACCATCACCAACAGGACTATTGTCCGCCAATGAGCTTGAAATCGTGGTGGGTGACTGATCTCAGCGCCGGGTAATATTGGCTGTAATCACCATACCTCATGATCATGTCATCATGATCGAGGTTCTCACGAACCTCGTGAAAGCCGAGAAGGACAAGCTCAGTAAGTACCTTGACTTGGCTCATGACGTTACTGCCATGTGGGATGTGGATTCAACCATTATTGTATTGATAATCGTTACGGCAGACGGTTTTATAGCCAAGAGCATCGATCGATGATCGATCAACATCTAGAGGTAAAAGGATATAAGATAAGAGACGGGACTCTCATAGTACAAATTGAAAATGTACTTTAGTATGAAATTTGCAGGGAGGGAGATTCACTACCAACATCAGCATCGTAAATGGCGCCAATGGTGCCAACATAACAAAAATTAGGAATGTCTCACGAGACAGGTACTGTTTTTTATCGATATCGATGTTTTACGCTTTAAGCAGATATCGATCTTCGTTGACTGACGAACTATTAATTAGTTAGTAATAGTTGAATAACATTAATTAACGTATAAAGATATGTTTAGTTGTTTATTACATTGAACAATTAGTTTTACGCCAAAATATAAACATAACCTCTCGCTTTCACGTGAACAATAGTGCTGTCAATAGCACGAGGCATCGAAGATGCGTTGCCGACATACACACGAAAGGAAAAGGGTAAAGGAAGGAATAGGTATTGTGAGGGGGGGGGGGGGGGAGAAGGGAACCTCCGGAACTTTCACTGGCCGGACGAAACACAACAGCACCGAGTGCCCTTATTTCACGCCGGATATTCGTGAGAGGGTGGTATTACCCCCGGCGAGCCGGCCCAATGCGTGCTGCAAAGCAGCGTGGCACTACCACTCAAACTTAACTTCTGTGTCTACGTCAGCTAATCCCTTTTTTAATGGGTTATTTAACACTAAATTGCAATGCTCAATTTGAACTTTACACACTGCAGATTTTTCCAGTAGCCGCAGTAGCAGTAGCAGTAGTAATTATTTTCATCGGACATTTCGTTTATGACCATCTAGCGGATCACCGAAATGAAAAACCGTTACAAAAGGTGAGAAAACTCTTTTGCGACAGGTTAAGATTTTTATAATATTTTTTATTGTAAATAATATGTTTTTGTTATAAAATATTGTATTTTTTTCATTAGCCAAGAGATAATGCCTACAAATGAGTAGCCAACTACACAACTGGCCCATTTAACTTGTCAATTCCCATACGGAACCCTTTTCGAGGGTTGCGCTCGTGACCTTTACATTATTTTTCAATGGCTCCGTGACTCCGCTAATACGGAATCGTTTTCGGAATAATTTCAGCGCCACAATAGCTGGAGCAAACGCCTTTGATAAGGTGTGCAAAAGAGGGAAAGATATATTTTTTTAAGATTTCTCTTAATTGGTTTTGCATATCAAATTTGATGTTGGATATTATAAGATGATTAGATGATATTTGCATGTTTGCAATGGTAGTAATCGTTCAATCTTATCGAAGTTAATATGCTTCGGTGTTGATTGCTGGCAAGAACTCGTTCAAAACCGCAGCAGCATCTTGTGTCGGAACTCGGTAGCCAACACTCACTATTGGTCGCTGTGCCGCAGCAGTAAGTCTAACTTAAGTGATTAAAAAACCCCTTGCAAAGCTACTCTTCTGTAAAAGCAAAATCGCTGTAACAGAACATTAATACAAGCCATCAGCCTATTGTATGCCTAATTGATATTATATCTTAGTAGCATGAAAAATAAAAACCACCCCACTTGGTAGGGTGCTTTTTTAAATCACAATTGTCACTTTAACATCTACCATCGGGTTTACTGGTCAAGATCGAAAGCCATTTGCTCGTACTTCATTGCGCCGGAACCATCAACTCGAAAGACCGTTTAGCCGAAATACCATAACATCGATATACCGCGATTCCAACCAGCCATTAGTTCACCATCATTATTTTTTAATTTGTATTTTATTGGAGGTATCTAGGTGTTGCCATTTCTTATCGCGCTGTGTGTCGAAAATAACACACTCCTTACACTGGTTAGTTATAGTAGGTAATCATTCTGTTGACCAACGTTAACCCGCATTGGGCCAGCGTGGTGGGTTATGGCCCAATCTCACCATGTGGGAAGGCATGTGCCCAGCTGTGGGACGATAAAAAGCCGATGATGTTGATGATGAATAATTCTGATAACCTATCCGGAAAGCTAGGGTTAAGGTATGCAGTCTAACCGAGTAGTGGAGATTAGACCACTATTTCTTTTATGTAACCCCAATTATTATCTATCGCTTGCATAAGGACGATACTCTTTTAATTTGTTTTTATTGTCTTATAGTAGATTATACTTAAAATATCACTGTAAGATCTCTATACATACCTATTTCTAACTTGAATAAGGCCAATAATTTTTATCTAAAACGTGCATTCCATTTTACTCAAAATATAAAATTATAATGTAAATAAAATACCTTCAAATATGTATTTATTCCAAAAAGTTTTAGGTTTGCCCTCCAATTTCATCTAAAAAAAGTGACACATAAATAAATAAAAACATACCTACATGAGAAGTTATTTTGCTGCCGGTACAGTGCGACCTGTTTCCTTTGGTACGAAAGGTACCAACGTGGAAAAATTCAGCCTCGCCCTATAGCTTTTTACACACCTTTAATAAACTTCGGTAGCAGTTTACCGTTATACATTGTTCTGGTGAGACTAAAAGAACTTGAGTTTATTGTGTTTGCCCACCCAATTGTATGGTGTGTTAATACGCGGCGCCACTAGCACAGAGCAAATAAAGAACTTCTAGACACAATACAAATGCTATTCTTGCACCTACCTCACTAAAATGTATTTATTTTAAGATTGTAGAGAAAAATAAACGGTTTTTATTATTATTATTATCTATTTATTTAACACATATCTTAAGAAAAGTTGTTTACAATATAAAATATAATAAAAACCTTAACCTAGGTTGCCGGTAACCGGCAGCGGGGATACACCCAAGCTATTAGTAGTGGTTAGGGCTGCAGAGTGAGGAACCTCCTGACAATACGTGCCGTGTCAAGGAGTACTGCCTTTTGCATCTGATTCTTGACCCAACCTTTTAGCGAGAACATCTCTACATGTTGATTGATCGAGGATCAGAACTACCTTTCATCGCCGTGTCCTAAACATGTTTAATAATATTGTTTTATCTAACGACTTGCGTCCTCCCCCCTGTGCGCTAAACGTTGCATATAAGTGCTCGACATGGAAGTACGTACACACGTGCCTGCGTTTTCGCGCCATAAATGTAAGTATTCCATTATTTTGTCACTGGACATTTTTCCTTTCATCGCCGTAGATAGTTATAACTTCTATTTGAATAAGTTTGTCCTCTTGAATAAGCATTCAATAGAACGCTATTTCCCTTATGTTTGTTTGTGAAGTGTTTATTACTTCGAATAATTAATAGATTTATTGTTATTTTATATTTTTGGATTGATTTTCATCGCCGTGCTTTCATTTCCGTGGTTTCCGTGGCCAAAATTTGCTATGGCAATGAAAAAAAAGACACGGAAATGAAAAAAAATCATGTCCATGCCTTGTAAAACCGTTTAGTTTCATTACCGTGGCCAAGTGTTTCATTTTCGTGACTTATGTTTTCATCGCCATGGTATGATTAGGCAAAGAAAACATCTTTACCTGTAATACAGGTAGTAACAAATACTGACAGTACAGGACTCGTCAAGGTAACCTTCTGCAATACGATAAAAGATTTAAGGATAGATTTGATGAGTTTTGTACTGTACAGTCAACTACAAAAAAATGTTTTTATCATACCTTACAAAATGATGTAACATTTATTATTATTATTATTATATTATATTATTTGGTACCCCATCACACGTATCGTCGCCATTCTGCTAAAACCATTGAAATGCACAATAATGCAATTTGAGATAAATCAATTTGAAAGTTTACTGTAGATTGTTTTGTTAAATACTAGCTTTCATTAATTTTTTTAGATTTTAAGACTAGTTGATTCAATTATCTTTATAGAAACAAATAAAAATAAATATAATATTTTCGACAGGAGTGCATTTAATCACTTTTGACTAGCAATTATCAAAAATAGTTATTTGATAATTTGAACCTTGAAGTCTATCAATTTTTAATAATGCATAAAAGCAGATAATCATTTTACCATCATACATAATGTAGAAAATGCTGTGGCTACTGTATGTTATCAGAAGAACATAAAAAAGGAGATGGACATAATTTTAGTTAGTTTTGCCTTACGAACGAAAAAAATAGGGATTTTTAATTTATTCTCTTTATACTCATACATTTACATTTCCTTTTTTATACATTTTTCTAGACACGTATATCCAAAACTATATAACGGATTTATATGAAATTCGGTAAGTAGATTGATAAGGCAAAAGATTTACGCATAGGCTACTTTTCACTACACTGCTGGACATTGCTATTGAGCTATTAATCTTGATTATGAAATCAATGATCGAGTTTCAACATTTAGTAGCTTTTGGCTGGAGAGACTTAATTTAATAAAACCCGTAATAACTTTAGCCAAAGTAATTAAATCATTATTTCATCTTGCGTGTTAAGGGCGCGTGCCAAAATGAGTTAAAGTTTAATGTTTTATATTTTAGCGTTTTATTAACGCTTAAATAGACTTAAGTAAAATTTTAAACACTGAAAAAAGACGACAACCGCCCGAGGTTGTCGTCTTTTTTCAGTGTTTAAAATTTTACTTGAGTTAAAGTTAATCATTTAATTTTTGCTGAAGTATGATATTAAAGTTTTCAATAAGTAAATAATTTTCCAAAACCGCCTAACGGAGTTTGAAATACTTTGGCAGAATAAATCATCTGTGGACCTGCTCCAGTGCGTAAATGAAAAAACCAATTAAACGTTTTTAATAATATTTAGCAAGCGTAATACCGTTAAAAAAAGTTGATCGTTTTTGTCTGGCGACTTTTTACATAAATAGAGAAATTAGCCGTTATTTGCACAGAGTAACTCTGCAACTATGGGTTTCGACGTCTAATATTGCCAGACTACAGAATTTTTTACTACCGATTCCTCCTTTTGCAAAATCTATCCAAATCTTACTTCCATACACAAACGTTGGATGGAACCAAGACTCCCTATAACCAGCCATTGTTGACACTTGTCTGTGGTACGAGATTGTGTTGGCCGATGCAAGGAGGATATTAAGAAGAGAGTAAAAATAGAGAATCAACTTAATGAGCCCCTGCATTTTGTAATAAGTAGGTAGTAATAAGTAGCAAGAATAAATGTGTGTCTAAAAGGCATTAAAAATAACTGTTCATATGAGGTCTTGGTGCCAACACTTGTATGGGAATAAAATTTTAGTAAGAAGAAATCATAAAAGAAGAATAAGAGTAGAATAAGTAAGTAAAAGTAAATAAAATATGTAAAGGAAAGACTGTGGACTGATATATATCCAAATCTTACTCCCATACACAAATTTTGGGTGAAACTAAGACATTGCTTGTGGTATGGGATGAATTTATAGGATCCGATGGAGAAGACACAGTCTGGGTATGCCTTTCCCTCTCAAAGAAAGGCGTGGCTCAGGCGTGTATCTATTGTATGTAAGTATAATACTCAGGTAAGTATATAAAATATTATGTTTTACGGATTTTCATTTCCATGGATTGATTCTTTCATTCCCGTGGCACAGTTCTTTCATTGCCATGGACGCTTGTTTCATTTCCGTGCACGCATGTTTCATCGCCGTGGCACGAAATTTTTAAACTTGTATATCTCGTTAGTTTTTTAAGTTGTCTGCTAGATATTAAGCAAGAATACATATATTATCAAAAACTTTAATAAACGCAAAAATATTTTACAAAAAACTCAAAGATAAAAAAATCCACAGAAGATTTTAATGGACCTGTTGAAATTCACCCATTTACGATAGTTGTTCGTCTTAATAACTTCATCTTCAATGGCACAGACAAAACCTTCAGTTTCCCCAAAGAGGTCACCGAAAGGTAGCCAGTTCACCGAGGCAGGCAAATCTACATCAGGTCCAGTTAGAGCCCTATAGTAGCGCCCGTGTAGCACCTTGCTCTTCCATATATCCATATTATTATTAATTTTTAATTCAAATTTGTGCGTGCAATAAAGAGTTCTATCTATTTATCTATTCATTGTACACTGTTCAGTGCTCAGTAGAAAAGTTAATTGACACACTCGCACGGAGAATTACACAAATAGGTAAGTACTTAAGAGTGTCTATTCGTTTGCGTGTGCACCGCCACCTTCCATACGTTTTACGTAATAACGACTGCACATGACGCTCAGCGTGAAAGGTGGTAGCTGGTAGCCCATCGCCGCTTTAGGCTGCCTGTCCAATGAAGCGGAGCGAGCCTGTGGTGCGGAGAAGCGGAGAAATATTAACCAATAGGATTGCATTAAATCTCCGCTCTGCTCCAGTGGACAATCCTATTGGTTAAGGCGAGTCCTTTCGAGCGCTTCTCTCTCGTTTTCTCGACAGTACGACGGTACGGGACGGAACAACGAAGCGGCGCAAATAGGCGCAAATAGGCGCATTTTATAGGTTTTTATAGGTTTTTTGCCTCTATATAGACTTTATAGGATTTAATGAATTAGCAGGTTCTCTGTAGTACTTCAAAATAAATATGTACATGTAAAAATTATGTCGAAAATTTGAAAAAAATGTAAGAAATTATCTGTTTTAGACTTTTATTTAGCATGTTTTCGGGATTTTTTATAATCGAGTAAAGTACATCTAATCTCGTAAAAAAATAGAACATTCTTTAGGCAATATCCTTTAGTGTACATAGGTCACACTAAAAGTTTCTGGAACTGGCCACTTATATAAACAATATTTAAAAAGTAATTACAACATTTGAAAATGGAACTCTTTGGCTGTAGAATGCAGTTTGTTTCATCTGACTGTCAATTGCTTTTACACTATGGCGTCATTTCAAAAGTTGCGTGTCTACATTATCATCGATTTAGCTCAGAAAAATTTTCGTAGAATGATTTTCTACGATTTTAAGTGTAATTTGACTGCTCAACAGAGCATCGCTCGGCTTCAAACTGCTTTTGGCGATGAAGCACGCACGCCGTATGATTGAAACAGACAGGCATGTGACCTACCATGAAATTCGCGCATCCTTATAGACATAGGCATGAGTTAAATACAATCAATCCTATACAAACATTTGGGTGTGAGAAAGCTATGCTCGCGGTGGATCCCACACAATTTGACCGAGGCTCAAAAAACGGACCGCGTCACTTGGTGCAGTGCCATGCTTACCAGATTCAACGAAGGTGCATCAAATTTGGTGTGGGACATAGTAACAGGTGACGAAACATGGATTTATTGCTACGATCCCAAAACAAAGGCAGCAATCGAGCGTATGGGTCTTTCAAGATGAGCCGAAACCTTAGATTAAAACAAAAAGGGAAGATACGGCATGCTCCTACTTGTAGTCATTCAAAATATAGTCCTACTCAACTACTTAAGCAAACACCCACACACGCACACCTATAAAGTGTAAATCGAGCGAGCGAGACAAAGCGGTAAGTTTCAACGTCAGCGCGAGGGAGTCAGCGAGTAGCGCGTTGACGTCTCGGTCGCTTCGCAACAGACGAGTACGTACGAGTACGGCACGACCGATTCCGACGCCACTGCGGAGTAGCGTCTTTCTCTTTTTCACACAGTAGGTTATCTGCAATAGGGCGATGTAGCCTGTTCGCTCGGCAAATTGTGACTGAAGTGAATTTGTGCCTTTAGGCCTAATTTTGGCGGCTCACTCACGAGACGCTAATGCCGTATCTTCCCTTTTTGTTTTAATCAAAGGCCGAAACCAAAGAGATTTAAATAGTTTTATGTCTTTGGCCGAAACCAACTAAAGCGGCGCGCGTGAAAAGTGCATCTAAGCGGATGATTGCTTCTTTTTTTAATAAAACTGCACACGTGGCTACTGTTGCTTTAGAGAATCGTCGTACCGTGAATAGTGACTGGTACAGGACCATTTGTTTGCCGGAAATTATTGACGAACTCCGTAAAAATAACCGTAAACGCCATGTCATCTTGCACCACGACAATGCTAGTTCCCGCACACGGCCAGACAGACAAACGAATTTTTGAAGTTGAAAAACGTAGAACTTATGAGCCATCCTGACCTGGCACTTTGTGACTCTTTTTTGTTCCCAAAAATTAAGAACCAATTACGCGGTCAACGATTTTCATCACCAGAAGAGGCTGTCGAAGAGTACGAAAAACACGTTTCTGAGGTCACAACGGAGGAGTGGCACAAAAGTTTTCAAAATTGGTTTAATCGAATGAAAAAGTGCATTTACGGAAAGGGAGAATATTTTGAGAAACAATAAATTCATTTTTGACTTTTAATAGTATTTTTTTCTTATTCATTCCGGAAACTTTTAGTGCGCCCCACGATTATATATTTTTATTAGAGCGTAATTTAATAGTAAATACATAAACCATTTGATCTGTGTTGGTAGTATTACTTAGGTACTGTATTTAAATAATTTAAAAAATAATACTATCTAGCCCAAGATTAGCTTCTATTGAAACTCGTTAATATGGTTAAAGTAGATAACGAATAAATATACATAAACATAGAAAAACACCCAGACCCGAAATCAATTCAGAAATACAGTTTTCTGTAAATTGACCCGACCGGTAATTGAACCCACCAGACCCGGCGTGCTAACCACTCAACCACGGAGGTCGTCTAATAATGAGCCGACACCACACAATTCTTTGCCGGAAGCACAGAATAACTTAAGGTCCGGAAGACAGCAAAGACATTGCTGCTTGGACAATACCAGCGCTCGTGCCTCGGCAAGCTGAGCGGGGACCTATTTGGCAGTATTTTTTTCTGTGTTTTATTACAACTTCCAATAAATCTGACGACCTCCGTGGTCAAGTGGTTAGCACGCCGGGTCTGGCGTCGCGCCATCTCTGAGGTCCCGGGTTCAATTCCCGGTCGGGTCAATTTAAAGAAAAAATGTATTTTTCTAAATTGTGTATTTATTTATCCTTTAACTCACCATATTAACGAGTTTCAAAAGAATACTCATCTTGGTCTAGATAACTAGTGTGAGCGTAAAACAAATTAAATTTTAATAAAAAAATATTTATTTCTGCGCTACAAATAGATTTGAAGTTTGGGATGCAAGTGGCTAAAAACATAATATTTTTTCTTTCGTATAAACCACCTATTATTACTGCCACCTACAACAGTATCGAATGCCAAAAATAACCTTTACAACTTAACGAAAAGAAAAACAAGCGTTAACAGAACCGCTGATTAATGAAGCAAAGCGTTCCATAACACGGAAACAATTTTTACTCCATTGTGAGGATTGTGAGGGCAGTCCACCGCGTCGTTTCATTAAGCGACTGCCGCCACTGAAATGCTAATGGTTCGCTGTCATTCCAAATTGATATTAAAATGGAGTGTTTCAACTTGCCTCGGCGGGCGGCGCCCTTACCAAGTTTATTATGACTTTGTAAAACTGAATCGCGGGTACTGAATAGGAGCTTCCACTGCAGTTAATGCGGTTTGTCGTTCTGTGATGGGGAACGGACAAGAATTCAACTGGATCGTCCATCTTCAAATTTCTTGTTTCTGCCGCCAAACCGTTTTGCATCTGTGTTTCCGGTTTGAAGCCTTGAAGGCTTAGAGCATTAAACCATTAATGCTCTAAGCTTGAAGGGTACTAGAGAGCAGGCGAATAAACCATAAAGTTACTATACCTCTAGGCGCTATACTCTCTAAAAACATAAAGCCCTGAGGTACCGAGGTACCCAGCAACTAGCATTGTAGGTAGGTACCTACGTGATGTATTAAAAAAAATTGTATACACTCTCAACAATTATCTATAATTCTAGACCAAGATAAGTATTCTTTTGATACTCGTTAATATGGTAAGATAACAAATAAATATACATAAACAGATAAAACACCCAGACCTAAAATCAATTTAGAAAAGAGGTGTTCTCCAAATTGACCCGACCGGGAATTAAACCCGGGGCCTCAGAGATGGCGCGACGCCAGACCCGGCGTGCTAACCACTTGACCACGGAGGTCGTCAGTATTATACCCACTTTCGAGACACGTAGATGCATTTACGTTCAGAACACACGCAGAAATCAATTTTGCCTATATCTATTGAAATTCTAATTTTATTACCACAAAATTGTTCGCGCATCACAGAACGGCTATTTGGCTAGGTAATTAATTCTTTGTTTCCATTATTTCACTTGGTGTCTCTCTAGTTTTTCAAACACGATTGTGATGATAACTTATGTCTCTCGTCTCCATGGACTGCGTGGTGGCTTTCCGTGGCTGGCCTCAAGCTCGAAAATATCTCATAAGTAATACGAAAACCTTGTTATAAGAATGTACCTAACGACTGTGCAAATAGCTCGCTGTCAGACTTTATTCTAGACATTAATCTAAGTCTAGACAAATTTTGAAAAGCTAGTTAAGTTTAATAAATGTCACTTAGGCTAAATTTAGTTCAAAATTGCTCGTATGTTTCAAGGCACTTCATGTCATCTCTAACTTTATAGGTACTCACCTTTTTATTTTCATCGCAAATATGCAGTACATTATTTATGACGCTATACACTTTTGACAACCTCCGTAGTCGAGTGGTTAGCACGCCGTCTGGTGTTGCGCCATCTCTGAGCACCCGGGTTCAATTCCCGTTCAGGTCAGTTTAGAGAAAACTGTTTAAGTACATAGGTTTTTTTTATGTGCACATATTTTTTTAAAACAAAACGTAACGTAAATAGACATTTTAATTTTATTTTAATTTATTTATTTTTCATTATTATTGAAAATTTTAATAGTTAAAATCAATCACAACACTTTATTTAATTTACTTACTATAAACAGGTCAATTTATTATTTAAAAATGTAATTGTTAAACAACTTAAAAATGTGTTAGTAAAATACAATAATAAAAATAAAAAAAACTTAATCTAACAGACCACCGCGAGTCACCCCCGCCTCAAAGGTTCCCATGATGCCGGCAACGTTGCCGCGCTGTATCGCCAGGGAGATCCTTTTAACCAGGTATGACTTGCAGCGGCGATCGTAGCCGCGATCCGCCAAACGGTTTCCCACTTTGGCAATGAAAGCTTTCGCTTCCGAGCACCACACCCCAGTTGTCTCTACCGCGAAGGGTACAAAAAGGTACTGAGTCTTTAACGCCTCATACTTACTGTGTTTCTGCCTCGCAGCAGTCTCGGCAGCAAACCCAGCGGTCCGCATTGTGCCGGGAATATGAGACGCCGCGAAGGTGCTAACACACGTTGCAAGCAACGGGCCCTTTCCCAGGGAACCAAAGTCAAGCCATCGGGTCTCTTGCCATTCGTGCGACTTAAGCCCGGAGGTTCCAGCGCACAAGGAATATTAGCCGAGATCAAGACTCGCCGAATGATATCATTTAGCGCGTGATGTCTCGGAAACCTGCCTGCGCATTTAGAGCAGCTCAACCCATGGTGCCCATTGGCCTCAACCTGAGCTCCGCAAACACAACGATGCGGCTCACAAATTCTGCAACCAAGCCTTAATCCCACCGCTACTCGCAAGGATGATTCCTTTTATAAATGTGCCCAACTGTGGAGAAAGTAACGCATGCAGCCAAGCACCGGATTCTGGCTGAGATACCGCCCTGAGCCAAGCCAGATCTGCTGCGCTCGCGCCATCCATGAGTTCAGCGCGAGTCAACAATTTCTTTGAACTTCAGGGTGATTCTTGGCGTGCAAGACATCAGGTATAGCTTCTGAAAAGACCGGAGCGCCCAAGATTTTGAAACTTATCTTGTCCAAAAGTTTTACGCCTAGTACGATATTTTGAATATTTGCCGATGAACTACAAGTAACAAGCAACTAATATATTCACACTTGTTCAAGTTAATTTTTAGACCCATATCTCGAAGCCCGGGATTGAATGTCTCGGGCCACCAACATCCGGACTGCCCCCTATGGTCCCATCATCCAAGTACCAAATGTTTAATGGGGATTGCAATAACAAAATCACTTTGTGTATAGCCAAGCTGAATTCAGAGGGCCCAAAGGATCACCCTGCTATTTTCCCGACTGTGACAGGATAGGGGTATCACCAAAATATAAGTTGCTGGACTCTGAGTAGCAAAGGCTGATGCAGAAAAGGATAAATGGAGGGTACGCGTTCCTTGACTTCTGTCAAGATCGTGTCCCTTTCTAAGCTGTACAAAGCATTTTTAATGTCCAGCTTCACTATAATGTTGTCGGTGTTACTGTTAAAATGTGCAAACGCGTGAGTTGCATGTATAGCAGCTTCGCAGCCAAGGGAAGTGCCGAAACCAAGCTGTTGTGGCTGTAAATATGATGAAGTTTCGGATTTTACGGCGCGACAAGCCAGTTTTGCAACCAAACGGCGAACTATACTACCTACAGCAATTGGTCTAATTCCACCGTCCTTTTTGTATAAGGCGACCAGGGAAGCGCCATATAAAAATGGTCAAACTTCCCTGTTAAGTATACCTTTTAACAAAAAGTTTGAAAGTCGCGTCAATGACTCCAAAAGTAGTCGGCCACAGTCACCTGCAGAGGGAGAAATAAGCTCCTTCAAATGCTCAGGGCGAAGTCCATCCAATCCAGCAGCTGAACCGCTCTGAAAGGAGCCGATGGCCTCCAAAACCTCTGACACTGTAACAGTAAGGAAAGGGCACGTAGAATCATCCGGTTCCGGAGGCAACAAGAGCGGACGCGATGGCAAAAGGTGTTTAGCCTTCAAAGCATTAGGCGTTTCGTTATTTCTGGGAGCAAGAGAGCAATCGGAAACCAACAGTCGTACGGCACCTCTCAGATCGCCGCCGTGAACCTTAGTCGTTATAGATCTATATAAAGACAAAGGTCTCGGCGCCAAATCCGATCCGTCGGTCAAGTAGCAAATATACCTGTCAATATTTTCCTTGACCTTGGTGGTGAGTGAACGCTTGTCACTGCCGTCGGGCACTCGTAAAGCAGCGTAAGCGAAAGTAAGCAATGCCCACCAATCCTCTACGCCATTCGATTCTATGTATTCATTCACAATCTGCGAAAGTTTACCCGCAGCCTGATTTTTTCAAGTGACATAACTTATCGAGTTCTATGGGCCCATTCCTAGTGCCCGCTTGCATAGACACTGGGTCCGCATGCTGAGTTTGGTTGTCCTTATGCATGCGACCTAAGTGTATGTTAAACCCATGTGGCGTAGCGAAGTGAAGAGACGAACCGGGGCAGTGTGGGCAAGTAGCTCTATGCGAGTCAGTCATGTTTAAAAATCAACAGCCAATCACTAAAAAAACATATAACAAGCAGAAGTCATTATTATTAAAAAATAAAAACTATTATAGTTAACTATTATTAGTTATATAAATAAAGTAAGTAATAAACAATAATACAAAAATTAGTTAACACTCATCAAATAATCGTAGATTACTCTACTTAAAAAGAATGTGGCATTTAAATTCGCGCGAATTTAATATACCTACTTTACAATAAAATTATAGAGCGTAGTTTGTGAAGCTGAAGTGTAAATATGCAAGAAAACGAAGTAATAAGTTTCTTGGTAATATGTTTGTAATCCCGCCTTTATGTACACGCCTGCGCTGTTGATAACTACTGCGTGCGCCCGAACTAGGCGTAACAAGAAGTTGTCAAATACAGAATTAGTCATATCCAGAAGGGGACATTTTAAGAAATTGTCACAGCGCCTAAACGCCGCCGCTGTAGCGCATGTGGAGCACCCGATGATTTTTAGTAATCCGTCAAGCTACCTACTGTCACAACAAGCCACAAGCTGCTTTTCGTCGTCTTGACAACGGCTCTGCTTCGGCCTATAGCGTAGCGTTAAGCCCTGAGGTTGAGCCTGCACTCGGACCAAATAAGAGCCTGCATGTCCGACCAACAAGCGATTCTTCTCGGTCTTTTCCGAGTTTTCCGTGCTACTGACGTTTCGCGCCTGCTCCCGCCATGCGCAGATAACTGTCAGCTTATATTAATTTTATTTATAATAACATAGACTGTTATTCCTCTAAGTTATGTATTTGTAGAGAATGAACTCCCTTTTAAAATTTCGTTCAAGAACTTACACAAAGCTTCAAAAGTCTGCTATATTTCTACGTTTAAGAAAACTCCCGGACTCGAGTGGACGAACAAACACTGAACTCACAAACTAAATCACGTAGAAAATGTATTGGAAACTCGGAAAGGTAAAATTGTATTCTAAGTACATAATTATATTGTAATAATATGGTGTCGTTCTATAAACTTACAGAATATTGGTATAAAATTAAAATTAATCTCACGGACACGTCAATTCACGTCCGTCCGTCGTGAAGTGACCAATCCATAAAATATCATTGGACCAATCAGTAACATTTAACATTTTTTTCATTATTTATAAAAAATAACTCGTGGATACTGGGCGAACGAAAAGTCACGTGTAACGTAGGTAAAGGTAAGCTAACATAGGTGTCCTTTTCAGATTAACCTAGAAGAAATAAAGGAGATGGAAGACACGAAAACTACAAGGAAGTATAAAACAAATAAGACAGACTGGAGTAAATTTAAGGAAGAATGTAAGAGAGAATTTGAGAAGAGGAAGGTAAATGTAGAGGAAGTAGAAAGAATAAAGGAAGTGAGCGAATTAGAAGAGAAAGTAGGTGAATACATAGGAAGCATAGAGGAGACGTGTAAAAGAATGTTAAAAAAGAAAAAAGTTAAGAAACAGATAAAATTGACGTGGTGGTCCGAAAAGTTAGAGAAGATGAAGAAAGAAAAGAATAGGAAGAAGAGAAGAATAAAATGGGCAGCGCCAAAACGTTTGGCACATGTCGTGAAACAGTACGTCGAAGCAAAAGAGAAATATCAGTCAGAAATGGAAAAGGCCAGGTACAGGAGTTGGAAGGAGTTCTGCGAGAAGCAAGAGAGGGAAACGATGTGGGAGGGAATATATAGGGTGATCGGCAAAACAAAAAAGACATACGAAGATCTGCCGATAGCCAGGGATGGCAGGAACACCAGCCCAAAAGAGTCGGTGCGCATCATGGCTGAGAGCTTTTACCCGGAGGACAATGAATTGGGGGAGAACGAAGAACACAAAGAGGTGTGAAGGAGGGCAGCCGAAGCGAATGAGGGTAACAAAGATGACCTTTGCGATCCCCCATTCGTGGAGGCTGAACTCCTCCACGCGGTGGCTTCGTTCAACCCCAAAAAAGCTCCGGGTAATGATGGCTTCACGGCCGACATTTGCGCAGCAGCCATAAATGCCGACTCTAAATTATCCCTGGCTATAGATCTACAACAAGTGCCTGGAAATCTCCCACTTCCCCAAGCCCTGGAAAGTAGCGACCATCATCTTGCTTCGAAAGCCCAACAAAGAAGACTATACGCACTCCAAATCCTACAGACCAATAGGGCTCCTGGCAATTTTAGGGAAAATTTTAGAAAAATTACTAATAAAGCGAATTAGATGGTATGTGCTGCCCAAACTGAATCCTAGTCAATATGGGTTTATGCCACAACGCAGTACCGAAGACTCCCTCTACGATATGGTCCGGCGAATCAGACAAAATCTGGTCGAGAAGAAGATTATGGTACTGATTTCGCTGGACATAGCGCCTATTCGATAATGCGTGGTGGCCCCAGATAAAATGCCAACTGAAAGACAAAGAATGCCCGATAAATCTGCGGAGGCTTGTAGACAGCTATTTGGAAGATAGGAAGGTGACGGTGAAATACGCAGGGGAACAATCCAGCAAGAAAACCAACAAGGGCTGCGTCCAAGGTTCCATAGGCGGGCCCTTGTTTTGGAACCTTATTTTAGATCCCCTGCTAAATGAACTCACCGTCGCCAACATGTACTGTCAAGCCTTCGCAGATGATGTCGTCTTGATAATTGAGGGCAGCACAGCCGGAGAAATCTCCGTTAGAGCCAATTCCGTTCTCTCCCGCGTCCAGAAGTGGGGTGTGTCGAACAAGCTAAACTTTGCGCCACATAAAACCAAGGCGATGGTTTTAACCAGAAAGCTCAAGTTCGACACACCGCGTCTGGAGATGGGAGGGACGGCTATTGAGATTGTAGAAGACATAAAAATTTTAGGGGTAATTGTAGACAATAAGCTTTTATTTAACAAACATATTCGATACGTGTGCAACAAAGCCATAGGGATATATAAGGGAGTGTGCAGAGCGGCGAGGGCTACCTGGGGACTACATCCTGAAATAATCAGGACAATATACAAGGCAGCCAGAAGACAAACCTGTGATCTTGTACGCAGCAAGCGTCTGGTCCGCGGAAGCGAAAAAGATAGTCTCCAGGAAAGCCCTCGATGTAGTATTGAGAGGCTTCGCGCAGAAAATAATTAGGTGCAATAGGACAGTTTCCCTCAACGCTGCTTTAATACTGTCGGGGCTGATTCCTCTGGATCTTCGGATCCAAGAAGCATCCCGGCTTTTTGAAGCAAAGCGCGGGAAACCCCAGGCAGTATTGAGTGGCAGGAGGGTTGAGCAGCGCGTACCCTTCATCGAGAACACCCACCCCAGTAGGATACTAAATTCAAAATTTACCTGTTTGGAAAACGCGGAAGAGGATAGCGAGGTGGCAGAAGGCTTGCCTAAGATCTACACTGACGGTAGTAAGCTGGAGGGGAAAGTCGGAGCAGCCCTGACCTGTTGGGAGGGGTCTGTTGAGACGTGTACCCGAAAATTCAGACTGGAACCGTACTGTACGGTCTTTCAAGCCGAGCTATACGCTATCCTCCAAGCGACCGAAATTATCATTGGCAAAAAATTCGAAAAAGCGGCTATCCGGAGCGACTCGAGATCGGCTCTCCAGACGCTGATGGATCCAGACTCCTCGCACCCAATCACGAAGGCGATACAGGGTAACCTGGAATTCCTGAGAGACAACCACCAACTAGTCTCTCTCTATTGGATACGGGCCCACGTCGGAGTGAAAGGGAACGAGAGAGCGGATGAATTAGCGAAGGAAGCCGCCCTCAAACTGAAGACCAGAGCGGACAATGACTACAGCCCCCATCTCGTTCGTTAAACGTCATTTACGGGCGGAAACGATCGAGCAGTGGGACTGCAGGTATAGGACCGAAGCCACAGCCGCGACCACCAAGGTCTTCTTTCCGAATGGGGTGGACGCACACAACACGGTGAGGAAGATGTCCATCGACCGAACGGCGTCGCAAATCCTGACAGGGCGCGGGGGATTCTGTGCATACCTGCACAGGTTTAAGCGCAGGGACAGCCTCTCGTGTGCCTGTGACCCGACCATGGACGAGGACATCTTTCACATCCTACTCGATTGCCCAATACACACTAACACTAGGTACACTCTGCAACAAAAACTAGATACACACCTAAGCAAAGATACCCTGAAGGAGATTATTAGTAATAAGAAAGAAAGAAAGCTATTCATGGAATATGCTGGAAAGATCGTAAATATTGTAAATAAGAGAAACAAGGACGTATAGAGTTTAGTAATAAGAAGTATTAAAAAGCAAGACCACATTGTGGCAGGTGTAAAAATAAGGGATGGAAGAGAAGGAGTAATATTAATTAGAGAAAGAAAACTCTCAAAATAGAAGTATAAATATATACATGTATACTAAATAAAAGAAATTTAAAAAGAAACAAATGTAATTGTAAAAAACTAGATAGTAAGAAATGTAATAATTAGGAATTAAAGTAAAAGAAAATAATGTTTAAAGTAGGAAAAATTATGTATGTATATATAAGATAAATTGTAAATTAATATAAGTAAAAACTGTATATTAGTATTAAGAATCTATTTATATAAAAAATAATAAAAGAGAGAAAAAAAAAAGAGAAATAAAAAAAAGAAAAGATAAGAAAAGATAAAAGAAAGAAAAGAAAAGAGAGTCGAGCTCTTCAAGCTCTAGTTTTATTAAAAAAAGCCCAAAAAAGACCCAAAAGAAACAAAAATGCAAACCAAAAACCTGCCAAAAAGCGGGAACAGCCAGCTTAAAAAAAAAAAAAAACCTAGGTATCCTATTCCTGTGGTATCGTAATGTGTCAGACTCGGAGTTCAATTCCGCGGTCCCGGCCGATTGACCATGATCAATGTAAGTAGTTTTGTAGATATGTTTGATCAATTTTAGTTTTTTTTTTGTAAATTTGCTTTAAAAACATAAAATTAAATCTGTAGCTCTAGATTATGTTACTCTATAATTAAAAAAAATATGTGTTCAGATAAAAATTAATTCCTGTATTATCCGTTATCATATTAACGAGTTTTAAAAGAATACCTACTTATAGTTTGGCAAAAAAGAGTAGAAATTAAATAGTGGCAATACTGTATGAAGTTTACGTCATTTTTGACAAAAACTCCATACAGTATTGCCACTATTTAATTTTTAATATTTTTTTCCAAACTATATCTTGGGCTAGATGATTATTGGTGTGAGTGTAAACAAATTTCATTTTTATTATTATTTCATATGGTCATGTTTCAAACTACCTAAATCAAATCGTATTAATTACCTACAACAAATAATTATATGTGTGTAATTATTATGTGTGTGAGCTGTGTGTTGGCGGCCCGTAAAAAGAATACTACTCCTCTCCTTCTACTTCTCTCTTCCCTTGGGTGTGGTAAAAGGCCACTAACGGACTAAAGACTGCACGTACATCCAACAGCATCTGTTGGATGTAGGTTTCATTACTTAGAAGTTTGTTAGTTTCGAACAAAGTAACTTTAATAAATTCAAAAATAATATAATGACCGTAACAATAAAGTTTAGCTAATTAAAAGAAGAATGGGCAAAACGTCCCCCTTCCTTGTTGCATCAAATAAAAGTACTTGAAAAGTGAAGCATTTTATTGTATGACAGCAAATCTGTCAGGTATGGGAGAAAAAAGTTATTGAGAAGAAGAAAATTAAAATAATAAATGATAATATAAAATTGAAGTCAAGATTTTCTATTGAATTTAAACTCCTCCCTCGCAGATTCCTTTGATTTATATGAGTCGTATAAAATGAAAAAAAAAATGAAAATCAAGGCCTACTTTTAATTTTTTTTTTCATTTTCCGTTTTTTTTTTCTTTTTTTTCCATTAATTCATTCGCTCGTTCATATTTGCTGTCTTTACAACAAAATACACTATTTATTTCGAAACTTACCATGTGGGAATTTACAAGGGGTGGGACGGGCTTCATACAAAAACGCCCATTCTTCTTTGGCAAAACTGAAGTTCAAAAAAATCAATCAAAAATCTTTATTTATGCTAAGAAATAACATATTTCAAGCTAGTAGCTCGAGTCTCCTGTTAAGCATGATAATGCCTGTGGCAGGAGGCTCCGCTCTTCAATAACATACAGTTGGTAGATATTCTTAGATTATTAGAGGTGCGTAAAAATTATAAACTAGTAATAATTAATTATACAATATAAAATCCAAAGTGCGTGCGCGTGTGTGTGTGTGAGTGTGGGTGGGGGTGTGTGTGTGTATGTGGGAGTGTGGGTGTGTGTGTGAGTGTGGGTGTGTGTGTGAGTGTGTGTGAGTGTGTGTGGGGGGGGTGAGTGTGTGTGTGTAGGTGCGTGCGCGCGTGTGTGTGTGTGTGTGTGAATGTGTGTGTGCGTGCGTGTGTGTGTTTGAGTGTATGCGTGTATGTGCGTCTTTTGTCCAATGCCAGAAAGCTTATATTGGAGGTTGTAAAAAATAATTCAAATTCATCATAATTTATTTTTTTAATCCAATTCATTAGTGCACATTTACATTCATGGTACGTTTTTGAATGAATTTATATTTGTTTATTTAATTGAAGTTGTTTATTCCTCAACAATGAGTCGCACAATTAAACGAGTATATAAATTAACTTGAACGCATTGATATCTAAAGGTTTTCGTCCCACAAACAATAAAAACATATTGTGCTTTGTGAGCCAAATTTTCTGTCAGTGCATAGAGCGGCTTTGAGCTCACCCACCACCTATCATACTGAGCATATGTGCAGTTGTAATTTTAATGAAACGAGGACCATGGCAGTGGACTGCTTCTGCAGTCCTCATTGCCTAGTCGCTGACTAACCCTCTGGGGATATAAGATATAAGGCTAAAAATAATTAAACAGCGTGTTAGTTAACACGACGGACATATTTAATCCTATGGTAGTTTATGCCTGGGTAAACATAAACAAATAAGAAAATACTACTCGAAGCTTATAAAAAAATTCAGAAAATCGATGTTCAAATTTCATAAATTTTTTCGTAATGTTTGGACACCCTAGTGCTTTTCGCGTATGGTATTG
Source organism: Scoparia ambigualis (assembly GCA_963921215.1). NCBI lineage: Eukaryota > Metazoa > Arthropoda > Insecta > Lepidoptera > Crambidae > Scoparia > Scoparia ambigualis. The sequence goes on along the minus strand of OY992524.1, from coordinate 11,016,980 downwards.
AATAAGTAGCTGTCCTGGTTGGTGTGACCCGTTTTTCCTTCATACTTGATCATATTTTGATCTTTTCCCGCACTTAGTGTATACGCTAACATTATTTAATAGAATAATTATGCAAAAACATTAAGATTTTTTTTTAATGAATCGTATCGGGAATCGACTACCTAATATACTTCCCTGTCCCGGTTTAACTAACTTGCTGTATAGGGTCCTTCTTAATTATTACATGTTTTTTGAGGGGGCAATCAGTAAGTCATGGAGAAAATGATGATGTTTTCTTTTTTATTAACCCAAATTACAACTTTTGGAGAGCTTTGCATTATGACATTCACAATAGTTAATCAAATGAAACAACACCAGCTCTTTCTCTTTCCGCTCGTGTGCAATGAATGAATGTACTGTTGACCTGAGATGGCATCCAAGGCCAGCTGTTATGGAGTAATGTTATAATTTTTTATTAGGGAAAGAAAAACAGTCTCACATTACATAACGTTAGAACATTTTTTATTGCACGTAACCTGATTCCTTAGTTGTACTGATTACTTTCTCAAAAAAATGTGTACTATTTAAGAAGAACCTTATACAAACTTTAAAGCCGCAAAACTTCTATATGCCAAGTCCGTTTCCCACATTCGACAAACTTTCGGAAACTTCCAGAAGGCACACAAATTGAAAGGTCGCAGCCGCACCTTTTGAACTGAAACTCTTTCGACCAAAAAGTTTGAATTCCATTTTCAACATAAGTACTTAATGCACTGAAATAAAATAATGTACTTAGTAGGTCCCTTACCTTACCTTTCGTACAAACAAAAGTTTTTTATGTTTTACCAGATACCTACAGCAAACTAAGTTTATTTATTTATTTATTTGCATGTCACATGGTATTTGTTACAAGGTGGTATAAAAATATGGATGGCAAACATGGGACATCCTGTAAGGGCACCACAAAGTCTGGAGCACTACTGCTTCCTTAACTTAAAACTAAAACATTAAAAACTAGACAAGTAGAATATTGAAATTATTTATCTAATTTAATTGCGCCGACCACGAAAACTTTTTTTTTTTTCTTCAACGAGTAAGCGCTTGGCCTTCATCTCACTTGATGATAAGTGACGATAAGGCCGAAGGTGGAAGCGCGCATTACCGGGAATCCTCAACCACTGAGGAACTGGCTATCTTATCTCAAACTGTACGGAACACAACAATGCTATAAACATCGTTGTTATGGCGACAGACTTAGATAAGATGGTGGTAGCTAGCCAGGCGGACTTAACAGCCCTACCACCAACCAAACCGAGTACACAAAGATGTGCACCCAGCTGGAAATCGAACCCGGGACCTCTAGGTCTGAAACCGGTGGCTTAGCCACTAGACCACAGAGGCGATTTACTTCCATTTCCAATTTTCTTTACTTACCTACATTCCATTTTTCAGAAGCATTTTTTTCCCGTACAAACTTTCATCATTTAGCTTATTTTTTCGCAAACCTATTTAGCAATTTATTGTTTTGAGCTAGACAGTTTTGTGTTAGTGACACGAAAGTTGCGGTTTGTTTCTAATTGTTTGCACTAAGTATATTGACCTAATAATGCCCTCCACTAAAAAGTTCGGTTGGTTTTGGTTAGACAGATAAAATTAACTTAAAATGATAAATGTTTATCTTTATTGTTGAAATTTTGCATTCACAATGCTCTAAAGATATAGGATAAAATGTTGACTAAAAAAAGGACTGTTTTATAATAATTGTTTGTAATAGATTATACAGGTAACTAATAAAACGATTTAGAAAACGTCAGTCAGATTCCACTTTCGTCAGAAGCAGTTTTTTTTTATAACTTCAGTTCAGTTTCGTCATGAATGACCAGTCAGAGCAGTCAACGTAAAATAAAAATTAAGTCTATTAAAAAATATATTTAATCATTCGGCAAAATGGAAATCGGCTTTCGGTAAGTATAACATACGAAGAACTAGAATAAATAATTACTTGAACAACCATTTCTCCCTCCAGCCGGTGTAGTGTAGTCCGATAGTAAAACAAAATTTTCAAAGAATGACTGATTACCTAGGTAAGTACAAAATTACCTACAGCCACGACTATTGTCCCCGAAGGGGTAGTGACCATAGTGGTGGGTAATATATCTTTTTTTTTATCGGTACGAAACTATATATCGATACTTGGTATCGGATTCTGAAACTATATATTTTAATATCGATTACATCGGTATCGACCATATCTATCACTGTATAGTAAATCAATAAAGAATTCGTAAAAATTTAATTACCTGATACTAGTAACAAATAATAATAATTTACATTTCATGAAACTTTCGCAAGCACATTTTTGAATGTTAGAAGTACCGATCAATGATAATTAAATAAATATCAGCGATACGGTACAATATTCTTGAATCGGATCATGTACAATATATTATTATAGTGATCTCAACACACACCGCATTCCTGACGCGACATAGTGTTTTCCAAAATATATAGTTTCAGAACGCAATACGCATCGATATCGGATTTGACGATATTGATGCAATATACGTTACAGTAACTACGCACACCGCATTCCTGATATATAGTTTCAGAACGCAATACGCATCGATATCGGATTTAACGATATTGATGCAATATACGTTACAGTAACTACGTATACCGCATTCCTGATATATAGTTTCAGAACGCAATACGCATCGATATCGGATTTAACGATATTGATGCAATATACGTTACAGTAACTACGTACACCGCATTCCTGATATATAGTTTCAGAACGCAATACGCATCGATATCGAATTTAACAATATTGATGCAATATTCGTTACAGTAACTACGTACACCGCATTCCTGATATATAGTTTCAGAACGCAATACGCATCGATATCGGATTTGACGATATTGATGCAAAATACGTTTCAGTAACTATATACGATTTGTATCGCCCGATCCTAGTGACCAGGCAATGAGGACAGCAGAAGCCGTCCTCTACCTTAATCGACGTTTCACCAAATTACAACGGCACGTGTGCTCAGCGTGACATGGTGAGCCCATCGCCGCTCTACGCTATTGGATGTATGTGCAGCCTTTAGTCCGTTTGTCGCCTTTTACGACACCCAAGGTAAGACAGGTTGGTGGTATTCTTTTAGATAGCTGCTAACGGTTAACGAATTGGCTGATTACCTTCTTATACGAGTAAGATTAAGGTTTGAGCAACTCATCGAGTGAAATGTCAGAAGCCAATCCCGTGTTCCTGTGTCGACTGTATCTGATTGCACCCGATTGAGTCGATATGAAGCCATTTGTAATCAACTCGAACAACGGGCGATGGCCGGCTTATTTAGCGAACGGCCATAGTCAACAGATACGGCTCCATCGCCGGTAGAACAAGGGCACAATAGCAAACTGCATACCTACACACATATATATATAATTACGACTATTATCCCCGAAGGGTTAGTCAGAGACTAGGCAATGATGACAGGTGGTGAGCCCATCGCCGCTCTATGTTTAGTTGTATGTGCAGCATTTAGTCCGTTAGTCGCCTTTTACGACACCCAAGGGAAGAGAGGGGGTGGTAGTATTTTTTCACCGCGACACGGTTGATTAATTAATGTGAAACTATTATAATTGTTGGTCACGCGCTCGGCTCCATATCCCGGGCAAATTGCCAGTGCCCTAGTTCTGTATCGCAATCTATAGATTCCACACCTAAACCTTACCGCGCACAAACGTAAAACGCATACGTTTTTGGTAAGATATCGTAACTTTTTAAGGAATTGACGTGGTTCTGAAACAAGGAATCGTAACAGAATAAGGACCCAGGTCGGGCAAAGTGTGTTTTCAAACTTTTCGGTGCTTAGCCCGGGTTTGTGATTAAGTCATTGTAGCGATGACTGGAATTCAATGATGGAGGCCTTTAACAGTGTCGCGTACCGGTGAAAGATTACTACCACCCCCTCTTGCCTTCGGTGTCGTAAATGGCGACTAACGGACTAAATGCTGCACATACAACTAAACATAGAGCGGCGATGGGCTCACCACCTGTCATCATTGCCTAGTCTCTGACTAACCCTTCGGGGATAATAGTCGTAATTATATATATATGTGTGTAGGTATGCAGTTTGCTATTGTGCCCTTGTTCTACCGGCGATGGAGCCGTATCTGTTGACTATGGCCGTTCGCGAAAGACTAAAGACTGAACTTACATCAAACAGCATAGAGCGGCAATGGGCTCACCACTTGTCACGCTGAGCACAATGACACGTGCAGTCGCTATTTGGTGAAAAGTGGACTACGGTAGTCCACTACCTAACCAAATAGAAACTGCACGTGTTTAGCATGGCAGGTGGTGAGCGGTGGTGCAGTCTTTAGTCCATTAGTCGCCTTTTACGACACCCAAGGGAATAGAGGGGGCAGTAGTATTCTTTCTCCGCTGCGCGACACGGTTAAGAGGGTATACGCATTTCGGTTCCCATACAAAGTTCCCATACAAAGTCGAAATTTTTAAAAACCATTTAGCCAACTTTGATGAAACTTTGCATGCTAAAGTAAAACACAGGTATCCAAATAGTTTGTTGAAAACCATTTTAAAAAACGTTTATATACCTAAGTGAGTTATTGCGATCTTAAACTTTTTATAGTGGACTTTAAATAGCAATAACTCGGCTAGATTAACGTTTTTTAAAAATGTTTTCAACAAACTATTTGGATCCTTGTATTTTACTTTAGCATGCAGAGTTTAAATAAAATTGGCTTAGTGGTTTTTAAAAATTTCGACTTGGAAGGTTGTATGGGAAACCGAAATGAGTAAACCCTCTTACAAACCATCGTCGATTTACCGATCTTTCTGTCAGTGAAAACCGCGTAACAATCAATTGCGTTGTTATGAAGGAGAAACCGGAGCCACAGACACAGAAAAAAGGCGACATTAAAATATGTAATGATAATGATCAATGATAATAATGATGATAGTATTCTTAATTGTTTTTTTAGGTGCTTGATGGCACATGCAAGTAGTCCACTACTTTTGTAGTAGCCTAATTCACGTAACAAAACTTTATCGACATGCAACCGATTTGATCGCTGAAGTCACTTTTCGTATTCACGTATCAATCGCACGATTTTGTTTAAGTCGGTTTTATTTAAGCGTATTCACGTGCATTAATCGAAGTTCGATCGTTGCCTCCTCGGTATTCACCTATTATTTTGACGTTTAGTTTGATAGGATGTCAGCGATTACAAATTAGACAATTTCAAAGTTATTAGATAAAATTATTAAACGTTTCTGCATGTTTTGATAACAAAATGTATTTGAATTTATTTGGTAGAATTGTAATGGTGACATTAAGTTTAAATAGTTGACAAATCGCTGAGTTGCGATACTATCGAGTAATCGTTCTATCGAAATGACAGGTGAATACAGATTGACTGTTTTTTAATAGGACGACTTCTAAACGTAAGCGACGTTATGACTATTACAAAATACGTGAATCAGGCCACTGTTCTATTGCCTAGTCTCTGACTAACCATTAGTAAAATTACAACACATACACGTTAAAATACTAATATTAAGAGAACCTAATTAATATAATTTACTTATTACTATAACAGAAAGAAAAAAAAAGCCTATAAACTAAAACAAAAAAACCTAAAAACAAAAAACCTATAAATACAGCGTTGCCCTTTGAATGGCTAAGCTAACTCGTTGGCAAAAGTAGCTGCCAGCCCTCCGGTCGCCGGAGGCTTCGACAAGGCGTTTCGATAGATCTTTAACGAAACGCCGTGCTTCTGGCCCCCATGGCCCCAGCGTTTCCACCCCAAACGGCACAAAGAAATAGCTCTCGCCAAGAACTTCATATTTATAGTGATTAGATTAGATTTGATTAGATTTATTATTATTTTTCTTTTAGTCGTGATTATTATGTAGATATGTATGTAGGCCTTTGCCCTGCAGTGGGACAGTTTCAGGCTGTACCTTACTTTCCCTTATTATACTCTTTAAAAGATGGCCCTACTGTTCTCATTTTGACTGTGCTTGTTGTCCATCGTTTCGTGAATTTGCCTTTCGTGGCGGCAAAGCTAGCAAGGCGATGGAAGCAAAACTTGTCTGAAAATTGTACGGAACTCGCTACAATTGCTTACTTGTTTTCGTTATTAATATTACCATAGACTAATAAGAAAATATCGTCCTTGATATTACTCACTTCAATATTGTAGTTGCTCGTATTGTTATGAAAGTTTTGGTAAAGTTTTGATACAATATATACAACTTTCTGATCTTGGCGGTGGTACTGATAATAAGACCAAAGGTCTTCGAAACCGTCGTCTATCAAAGTTTTTATAAGTGACTAAAGGTCAAAACATAACAATGCTATACTTACATAGTTTTTACCACGGAATAGAACGGTTCTGGAAAACTTAGATGAACTAGGCCAGTGACATAATCACCTAAATCGATTATATCTAATAATATCCCCCCCTGAACCCAGAGGTCTTCGGTATATCTCATGATAGAGCATCAATCAGTAGTCTATAGATATGGTGAATTGTTTCCATTAGAATTCTTCATTAAAGCTTTACCATTCGCTTTAATTGTGATTCAAATCCGTATTTTTACTTAGGATGGCTCGTACAAGAATCGAAAAACTTGATTTAGCATTAATCCTGCTTAAAGAATTATTAAACTTGATCTCCGTTTCAAGCTAGATTTCGTTAAGTCTAGATTTAGGCAGCGGCGTAACTTGCCCAAGACGAAAAGTAAATGAAATTTAGACACAGGGCCCCTATATCTAAATTTTACTCACTTTTTTTGGTAAACGTATTTTTAAAATCATTATGCTTGTTGGCGCTTAAGGCACCAACATGCGGCGCAGGGAAAGGGAAAAATGGGATAGATGGGCTTACTGTGTTCCGGGCTGTAGGCACTGGATCGTGCTGAAGGTGGACGTGGCTGGCGCTCTTGGCGCGGACGTTAGCGGGCTTGAGGGCGGCAACACACACACAGTTCAATGAGGGCACTGCTGTTCGTTAAGTGTTAGGGGTGAGCTGGTAAACCTAGCTCTCTCACTGCACACACTGTACACATATGTGACGTGGTCACGGGCTGAGTTCAAGGGCGCGCGACGCGTGGGTTCGCCTTGAGATCTCGAAGGGCACTGCTTGTGGTTATGCGCGGGCGGCGTCAGGCGACGCGCCGCGCGTCTCCCGCGGCGGTCCGCTGGCTTCTCATTGGCCGCCGAAGGGGCGGCAGCGATTCACCGTTGCGCTGTGGCGCAAACATCTTCCCGGGCCCCAAGGGGAAGGAGGGGGGGGGGGGGAGGAACGGAAGTAACAGGAGACTACAGCCTCGATTCGTGCTGTGTTGAGTTAATGTCGAGTGGGTGTGTATATGATGAGCTGAGAGGAATGCACGTGTGTGACTGTATGATTAAAATCGTGCACTGAGCACAGCAACACATAGGCACAAACAACAACAAAAAAAGGGTGTACACTGGGCATGTTACCATGTAGACACGTAATCGTGGTCTGAGCATAGCAACAAATAGGCACAAAAACAACAACAAAAAAAAGGGTGTACACTGGGCATGTTACCATGTAGACACGTAATCGTGGTCTGAGCATAGCAACAAATAGGCACAAAAACAACAACAAAAAAGGGTGTACACTGGGCATGTTACCATGTAGACACGTAATCGTGGTCTGAGCATAGCAACAAATAGGCACAAAAACAACAACAAAAAAGGGTGTACACTGGGCATGCTACCATGTAGGCACGTGAGTCGTGCACTGAGCATGATAGCATATAGGCACGTAAAGGCGTACACTGGGCATGTTACCATGTAGGCACGTGAGTCGTGCACTGAGCATGATAGCATATAGGCACGTAAAGGCGTACACTGGGCATGTTACCATGTAGGCACGTGAGTCGTGCACTGAGCATGATAGCATATAGGCACGTAAAAGCGTACACTGGGCATGTTACCATGTAGGCACGTGAGTCGTGCACTGAGCATGATAGCATATAGGCACGTAAAGGCGTACACTGGGCATGTTACCATGTAGGCACGTGAGTCGTGCACTGAGCATGATAGCATATAGGCACGTAAAAGCGTGTGCGCTGTGGCGCAACGCGCAAGAGCGCAATAAAAGCGACCGCAATAAGCAAAAAAAATAAAAATAAAAGGCAGACTGCATGTGTGTGGGTGTGTGTGTGTGTGTGTGTGTGTATGTGTTGCAGGCTGATGTGTGGGTGCACGTGTTTGTACGAGCTTATTGTGTTGTGCAAAGGCGTGGGCTGATGTCACGCACCGTATAGGTGCGGGCTGACCACATGTCAGCACATGTGTTGTTTGGATACTACTAACAACTTATTAATTTTTATTAGGGCACGAGATATAACTCGTAAAGTTACGGGAACAAATGAAATGAAATAGTTAATGGGCTGAAATAGTTATCCTATTTATATATATAGCGGACTGTATTAAAGGTAGGGGGCCTTACTGCTGCCGCGACCCATGCGGCTGTCTTGCGTGCGCAGACACATGCAGCGGGCTGTCGATGGGTTTTTGTCCCGGAGTGTCACGCAGATAGGGCGGGAGCCACCGCGCCGCCGCTTCCGGCTGGCACTGCTGCGTTGTATCGTCCGGTCGGTGGAGGGACGTGTGGTGTTCGGGGCGGCCACACACCCTGCATGCCTTCACCGACTCACATTCGTCCGTTTAATGTGGTCCGAGACAGCGGGGACAGCGCTCGCGCGACACCACAAAATCCCACCGGCCCTGCGTCGGCTGGGCGTTATAGCGGGCGCACGTGATGAGCTTGTGCCCCCTTTCCCTACAATAGGGACAGTAGGGCGTATTTGGGCTAGGCCCGGCTTGCGCGTGCATTGTGTGAGCGTATTGTGATGTTATATGTTGTTTGTGTGTTGGCACGAGTCGAGGCGAAAATATTAAATGTGGCGGGTAGGGTGATATTAAGTGATATTAAGTGGACTGTTGCTGGGATGTATCCGGTTCGTAGGATCATAAATGTTGGCGCTGAAGGCACCAACATGCGGCCGTCAGGCGACGCGCCGCGCGTCTCCCGCGGCGGTCCGCTGGCTTCTCATTGGCCGCCGAAGGGGCGGCAGCGATTCGCCGTTGCGCTGTGGCGCAAACAATGCTTATGACGATTTCAGTATTTATAGATTTTTTGATGATAAAGACAAGTCTGGTAAGTAGCTGATTTCTGCCCCATAGAAGTCTTAAGAATATTTATTTATCACACACGTTCGGGGCCCTTGAAGCCCTGGGGCCGGTAACCTATCATAAATTCGAAACTTTCCTGTACGAATTTCAATTGTTGGAAAACGGTATGACGAAGTTTTAAATCCCAGATTGTTGCTTTTACATAATTTCGTAATCCAGAAACTTATCATACATACGTTTCATTTTCCAGAAAAACTATTAGCGGATTATCAAAACTACTATTTTTCTTTTGGAAAGTGTTTTGCTTACAATAATTTTCATATCTAGAAGAATTAAAATTCGAAGTAACTTTTCTCTTAAACATGAAACCCAGATTTTCGTTTTGTTCTTTCATATATTCATATTAATAAGTAAATAAATTGAAATGTCTTAAAAAGTTAATACTTTGTGTTTTCGGTAATGTTGTGCTACAAAAGTCAGTGACAGAAACGAATCGCGGCAAAACCGACTCGGCTTGGCTACAGCGGCAAGTGACGATAAGCTCGCGTGGGACCGCCGGAGCCTCGCAGCGCCGGAGCCGTGACAGAAACCACGCCTGCTGCATGCTGCGTGCTTGGATGATGCTGCATGCTTGGTTGCATGCTGCATGCTTGCTGCACGCTTGCTGCATGCTTGCTTGCATGTTGCATGCTTGGTTGCTTGCTGCATGTTTGGTTGCTTGCTTCATCCTTGGTTGCTTGCTGCATGCTTTGTTACTTGCTTGCTGCACGCTTGGTTGCATGCTGCAGCTTGCTTGCATGTTCCATGCTTGCTTTCTGCATGCTTTCTTGCATGCTGCATGCTTGCTTGCATGCTTATACTGTAATGGCGTTGGGACGGAGACCCGAAATGAAACAATGTCTTGCGTTGAATCAATTCTCCTTTATCCTCTAGTGTATCATCTTAAATACTAATTAACATCACATCTATACGTGACTAGAGGAAGGACGGCTTGTCAATCAGGAAGACCTTAATTATCACGTACTATTGAGTACGTGCTGATAGTGTAATTCACTATATCACACCTCCCCTGAAAAGGCTAGGCATCCCTTCCCTGAAAAGTAAACTCTTATTTTCTAAATATCTTAGTCCTATTCTTATGAACTATATATTCTTTATTATTCTTTAATATTTTTACATTAGTACCTAGCTCTTCTAAAACTTCAAATGGACCTAAATACAAGTCATTCAATTTATTATAATTTTCATTCTTATACAAGAGTAGATCACCTTTTTTGTAGTGTACTTCCTTACAATCTAAATCATAATTAGTTTTTCTACTTTGTTTTGATATTAATAAGTTGTTCCTGGCATCATTATGAGCTTTTTGCAATCTAAATTTTAATTCCGATGGATAATTGTCGTATACTTAAAAGGGATCAACTTTACTAACTAAATTACTAGGTACGTTACATGTTTTCCCAAAAACTAGTTCATAAGGGGAGTATTTGGTACTAGTATTTACAGAATTATTATAAGCAAAGCACCAATATGGTATCCAGGTACTCCAATTTGCCGACTGATTCTGTGTTTGTATTCTCAAGTAACATCCGAGATGTTTATGCCAGTTTTCTAGCGAACCTATACTCTCATGATGATAGGGTGTTGAATTTAACTTATCAATATTTAGCAATTTACATACTGTTTCTAACGTGGAATTAATAAATTCCGTTCCACAGTCAGTCGCAATAACCCTGGGAGTACCATATCGTAAAATAAAATTTTCAGTAAAAACCCTAGCAACAGTTTCAGCTGACTTATCAAGTATTGGGTAAGCTTATACAAACTTTGTCAATTCGCATTGTATTGTTAATATGTATTTATTACCCAAATTATCGACCTCCAACGGCCCCACAATATCTAAATATAATTTTTCAAAAGAAGTAGATGCTGTAGTGGTTATTACCATTTTCTCTTTATTATTTTTATTACAAAATTTCTGCTTTTGGCAATCTTTACAGCGAGTCACATATTCAGTTATGTCTTTTTGCATATTACTCCAAAAATATTTTTTTCGAATATTCTTAGTCATTTTATTTATGCCTACATGACCACTTGTCGGCAATAAATGATAATCATTTAGTATAACACGTATCAAGTCTTTATTTGTAACATGTTCAACTTGGTTATTAATAATACATAACCGCGGTAATTCTTTATGTTTCATGAAAGTTTGGGTCAAAATTTTAATAAACTTTTTATTAAACCCATTTTTAATCACAACGACTTCTACAATATTATATTTTTTACATAATGCACTCAGTTCTCCTATCGTTGCGTCTCGGCGCGCCTCCGTTAGTAGAGATTCCTGATTTATGTAAATAGTAGAGTCACTAAATAACATATCACCCGTCTGTGAGACGTATCTTTTCTTTTTCCTCAACTTCACGAAGTTTTCATACGAACAAATATCTAACCTTACATCATTTTGTGATTTCTGCATAATATCTACCACTCTTGGTTGCCTATGATCAACAGGGGGCTCAACCCTGCTACTTCCAGAGGTAGCGGGTTCATTATTTTGCTCCATGGTTCTTTTCATTGAACGGGTTACTACCCCCAAAAAATTTGAATTTAGATTTTTTAACTCGTCTGATGTTATAATGACTCTCGATAAGGCATCTGCCGTTACATTTTCGGAACCTTTTATGTATTCAATATTGAAATCATATTCTTCTAAACAAAGTCTAAACTTAGTTAAACGGCTACTAGGATCTTTTATGCTAAATAAATGAACCAATGGTCTATGATCTGTTAATACTTTAAATTTTCGTCCGTATAAATATAGTCGAAAATGTTTTATAGCCCACACTACCCCTAATAACTCTTTATGAATGGTTGGGTAGTTTATTTCTGAACTGTTTAATTGTCTGCTTGCATAAGCTACGGGCTTATTATTTCCATTTGATAATACAGCCCCCAAGGCTACCCCTGACGCATCGGTTTGCAACCGGAAAACATTATCTTTTCCAAAATCTGGATAATCTAAGACAGGAAATGAACTAAGTGACTTTTTTAAGGTCTGAAATGCCACGTCACATTCTTCCGTCCACTGAAACTCGACATGTTTCTTACAAAGACGGTTTAGTGGGTACACTATTGTGGCAAAGTTTTTTATGAATTTTCTATAAAAGTTCGCAAAAGCCACAAAACGACGAATCTCATTTACATTTTTAGGTACTGGGAACTTTTCCAAGACCTCGATTTTACTGTTGTCTGGCAACACCCCGTTTGGCGTAATAACATGCCCTAAATAATTAATTTCTTTCCTCAAAAATTCGCACTTACAAGGGTTTAGTTTTAAATTAACTGACCTAAACCTCTCAAATACACTCATTAAATTTGTATTATGCTGCGATAGGCTTTTCCCGAAAACTATTACGTCATCGAGATATAGAAAACATATCTCGTGATTTAAACCCGATAGAGCCATAGACATAAGTTTAGAAAATACGCTAGGACTCGTTTTGAGACCCATAGGTAATCTTTTCAGTTGATATTGCTTATCAGCTGTAAAAGAAGTGAATTTCCTACATTCTGGTGATAACCCTAGCTGGTAATAACTAGAACTGAGGTCTAAATGAGAATAGTATAAGCATCCCGAAAGTGAGTCAATAATTTCTTGTATATTTGGTAACGGGAACTTTTCGTCTACTATTTTTTTATTTAAAAGTCTATAATCTATTACGATTCTCCACTTTTTTTCACCGCTACTGTCAGCTTTTTTCGGAAGTAATAATAATGGAGAAGACCATTCGCTGGTACACTCTTCGATAATATCTTCTTCTAACAATTTACCTACCTGTTTTATTAACTCAGCCTTCTGAGCGTGCGGTATTCTATACGGTTTGACATAAACAGGAGACGCGTCATTTTGCAGTTTAATGTTGTACTCGTATAAGTTTGTAACGGATAGCTTATCACCCGGCATATGAAAGATATCTGCATATTTTGCACATATTTTCTCAATAGACCGTCTCTCTTCATCACCAAGATATGTTTTTAATTTAAGAAAATCGAATAGTTGTTTAACCCTCTCGACAGATTTTCCGTTTTCCGTATCAAAAGAGCATACGAAATAATCCGAGTATTTTCTAATTTTCGGGCTAAAGTTATTTAATTTTACATCTTCTTCCCGTGTGTTTAAAAATCGCACCGGAATCTTTTTCCCGTCTCCTACTACCACGGCGCCTGCTACAAATACGCCTGCAATAACTTCCTCCGCTAAAATGACACATTCGCCCTTTATCTCTGACGAAACATATTTTACGACCTCACATCTCCCTGGAATAGTCGTTATTATGTTTTTACCTAAGCCTAATTCTAGACTTATCTTATCCTGTAATGTAACCAGCTTATTTTCATAGTTAATTTTACAACTATATTTTAATAAAAAATCTTCTCCTAAAATTCCATCATTTTTACAGTGGAAGTTGCTAAATACATAAAACTTATGCCTAAAATTATAATTGTTAACACATAAGTCTAGATAAACATAACCTGTTGATACTAAATCCCCACATACTCCTTTAATCTTAATTTCATCCCTTACTAGCTTTGCGTCGCGGGACACGCTACGGAGTTTATTTAACCAATCTAACTTTAAAATTGAAATGCTTGCTCCTGTGTCTACTAATAGAGAAATTTGAGTTTGACTACAAGTAAAACAAACGTAATTACCACTACCATAACTACAAATATCTACCTCAGCGCTATTCAGAACGAAAAAAATCATCGCTATGATGTTCGTTCTGACGTATACTCTGACGTTCACTTTCGTTCTCGTCATTAGACTGTTCTGCTGAGTCAACTAAGAAATGTACATTCCTACGTTTATTATGAGGTGACGTAAACCTGGTGTTGCGCTGACCCTGAAACCTATTCGAGTTATAGTAGGCACGACCCCGACCTTGCTGACTCGTCGCGTTGTTGTTACGTGACTTATTATATTGTTGATGATAGTTTTTATTTATCTTTTCAAATCGCTGGTTCGAAACATAGTTAACATAATTGTTTATTGGTGGTTTCACTACCGAGTCTTCTTGTTCTAAGGCTATAGTTATTGCCTGCCTAACTGTGCTTACGGACCTAGGAGTAACTATAATGCTTGTACGAGCATTGTTTAGGCCGTCAGCGAAACGCTTGATAGCCATTTTTTCATTAATCGGCTTTAATAAATTATATGCCGACTCGTCTCCATTAGCCTGTGCTGTACTTAAATCGTTGGACATTTTTTCGATTTCACTACCAAACACTTCTATGGTCTTGTTTCCTTGCCTACATCGTAGCATTCGGTCTAAAATGGCTGTGTATGATTTAATCGGAATTAAAACATTTTTTATATCTTTTATTAGGTCTGCCACAGACACATAAGACTTATTAATTTTTGTTTTAGCACTGCTAGAAAGACGAGTTTTTAAAACAAAATTGATTAACAGAGGCTGGTCCTCGTTTCTAAGGGTACTACTATAATACTCTATTCCGTCTATTAGTTGGTTAATTTGCGTTTCGTCGCAATCTACTACTGGGAGGAGCGTGAGTGCGACTTTTAGATCGAACGTGGCCATGGTTGTGATCGTTTCTGAATGATGCGGGTTAACGAGTGACTCGATTTCCTCAAAATTACATAAAAACTTTGACGATATTGCTTTTGTTATTTGTAATTCTACAGCATCTATCCCTTTTTTTACATAAGTCTGCAGATATTGGTTCAAAAATATTTTTAATTTCCTTTGCTCTTAAAAACTTATTCTGCCCCTGAGCGGAATAACGTTTGTCCTTACTTAATTTAATAATAGAGTCTCTAATAGCCTTAAGCTCACTCAAGAGTTCTGACAGGTTTGCCATGAACACACTTTAGAGAAAAAAAAAAAAATCACTCACACACACACATAGATTCTTGGTAGCATAGTTATATTAATTCGTGCTGGCTTACACGTTCTGTGCTGGTCCAATTGCCCGTCGAACCGCTCTGCGTTCTACCTCTTCTAATAGTCGTGCGTTGAAGTAACGTAGCAGCCTAAGTACTATATAGCCCGCTAGTACAACGACGATGGTCAGTAAAAAGATCTCTGAAAGTTGCATCCCAACGGCCAAGGGAGTTGATGCTGCCGCCGATTGAGTTGGTGATTGACTGACAATAATATTGTCTTTAGATTGTGGGTTTCCCATAGTTAAACAATTTTGGCTTACAGTTTTTCTTCTTATTTCCTTCGTCCTTCTTGTAGGCCCGTGTAGCACTATTTTCCTGATATTTTGTAGACTTCAACTAGCGATTTCGCGGCGCGGACTTGTGACACCATGTCACGGTCGCCATGTAATGGCGTTGGGACGGAGACCCGAAATGAAACAATGTCTTGCGTTGAATCAATTCTCCTTTATCCTCTAGTGTATCATCTTAAATACTAATTAACATCACATCTATACGTGACTAGAGGAAGGACGCCTTGTCAATCAGGAAGACCTTAATTATCACGTACTATTGAGTACGTGCTGATAGTGTAATTCACTATATCACAATACGTTACTACAATTATAAGTTGTTCGAGGATCTTATGGATTTCAATTATTTGAAATGTTGTATTTTTATAATATTGGAAACGTGTTTCTGGAAAATGAATCATCTAGCATTAATAGCTTCGGCCGAACGTTGAGTGGGATTTCAAAACATAAAGATTTAAAAAAAACACAATCGAGAATCGGCATATCCAAATAAAATACCAAATAAAATTTGTACAGGCAAATTTCGAATTTACGATAGGTAACCCCCCTGGAGCCCCGTATCATTGATACAGCTGATACGCCGGTAGCTACGCCCCTGGATTTTAGATACCAATGCCCTCTCATACACTCAGCAACACAACACTTACGTAACTTCACTCATTAAATGTTCAAATTGCGAAGCTCTCGGGACATTGTAAGACAGCTACTTACATTAACTTACAAGGGAATTTTGCACGAAAAGGCCTGCCCGAATAGCCCATGATCCCCTAAAAGGTCTAATGTAAGGGGCTCTGACGTTTGCCAAATCAGATTATCTAATTGAACTGCCCGACACGAATCTATAGGGATTATTGGGGATAAGTGTTCATCTAATGTGTATGGTGTTTCTGAAGGCGTAATGCGTATTCACAAGTCGATCGCGTATACGAAAGCGAGAATTCTACCCTCTCACGGAATATCAGCGTCACTCGTTGCTGTTGTGTTTCGTTCGGTGAGTGAAAGACCGGAGGCGCATCACTCTCTCTCTTCTAGACGATGAAGCAACAGACGTATAAAAGATGTCTGTGGATGAAGCTTAGTATCGTCTCCTTATGACGAACGAGGTGAGTTATAATTTTTTTTTTTATTCCACAACGGGTAAGCGCTTGGCCTTCATCTCACCTGATAGTAAGTGACGATAAGGCCCGGAATCCTCAACCACTGAGGAACTAGCTATCTTATCTCAAACTGTCGGAACACAACAATGCTATAAACATCGTTGTTATGGCGACAGACGTAGATAAGATGGTGGTAGCTAACTTGCCTGCCCTACCGCCAACCAAACCGAGCACACAAAGATGTACCCCCGCTGGGAATCGAACCCGGTACCTCTGAGTCTGGAACCGGTGGCTTAGCCACTAGACCACAGAGGCGGTTTAATTTTCCTTGTTGTTGACCTGATGGAACGACGAATAAACCTCTCACTAAATCTTTTTTTATGTGAAAATACGCAAACGAACAGGCGCAGAGTAATCTTAGCCGAACATTGACACTCGCAAAACCAGAGGAGTCGCCGATGTTCAAAGATAACGAAACGTTGAAAATCTCTAAGAATGTAAATTCTAAGAGGTTTGATAAGACACGTTGCTATAAAAACATAAAGTCAAAAGCGTTGAAAAATTTCGTCGGTGTAACCAATACCTTGGTGGCTGAGTGGTCAACGCAGCCGCCCGGATTGCGGAGGACGCGGGTTCGATTCCCGCTTGAGGTAGAATATTTTTTCAACGTTTCGTTATCTTTGAGTTTATTTGAGCGTTTTTTAACGCATATAGGTAATCAAATATTACGAGTCGCCGATGTGTTACAGGCCTTGAGGAAGCCCCTCCAGTACTTTCCTCACCGGAAACCACCACTCAGAAAACTGGTTCGGTTCCTTACTAAGTTGTAACAAAGTTTTACAATTATCAATGACTAGCGGCTGCTCGCGGTTTCACCCGCGTGGTTCCCGTTCCCGTAGGAATATCAGGATAAAAACTATCCTATGTGTTAATCCAGGTTATAAACTATCTGTTTGCCGAATTTCATCCAAATCCATTCAGTAGTTTTTACGTGAAATAGTAACAAACATCTTACCTACCCACATCATAATAAAAGCAAACAACAGCTCCAATTAAAACTTTTCTTTAAAAATAGTAAATGTGTCTTTAAACGTGTTCTAGTGCATGAATAAGTTAAAACATTGCATAAATATTGCCAACAAGTGTTATCCACAAGTATACCAGTGTATGAAGAAAGTTATAGTGTAACAAAAACAGTTTAAAACATTTCCTCATACAACTGCATAGCAGTGTTATAAATGTGAACTGTTACGGCGAAAGGCGTTCGCCGTAACAGCGACGGAATATGGGTTAGGCAGGAGGTAAGGGAATTTCTGGGGCTTACCTGGTTCGGGCTGGAGCTGGTTGGAGCTGAAGGCAGGCGCGGGGGCGCGGGCTTGAAGGCAGCAACACACAACACAGTTCACTCAGGGGTACTGGTCGTAGGCGTTTTAGGGGGAGGTGAGCTGGTGGTCCTAGCTCTAGGTCACTGCACACACTCTGCACACAGATGACGGTGATCACGGGCTGAGTTCTAGGTCGCGCGCGCGCGTGGATTCTCTCTAAAAGGTCGAAGCACACTGCCGTTGCGCGGCGCCGGCGAACACTTCGTCGAGTATAATTGTCAACTCGCTGTGATTGGCCGATCATTCGTTGCCCAGTCGTTGCACCAATATGCATCTTAATTGACCGGCGCAGAGACGGTTATCCGTCGCGCTGTGGCGCGAACATCTTCCCGGGCCCCAGAGGGTAGGAGGGGGGGGGAAGGAATGGAAGTTAAAGGGGAACTACAGCCCCGATTCGTGCTGTGTTGAGTTAATGTCGAGTGGGTGTGTATATGATGAGCTGGGAGGAATGCACGTGTGTGACTGTATGAGTACAATTGTATGAGGGCTGAAAGCCTGTGTCACGAAGCACAGGGGGCGCGGGGGCGCGAAGCGCCGAAGGCGCATAGGCGCACGGGGCGCGTAAGCGCAGAGGCGTGGGGGCGCGGGGGCGCAGAGGGCGCCGGGGGCGCGTAAGCGCAAAGGGCCGCGTCAACGCAAAGGCGTGGGGGCGCGGGGGCGCAGAGGGCGCCGGGGGCGCGTAAGCGCAAAGGGCCGCGTCAACGCAAAGGCGTGGGGGCGCGGGGGCCGCAGTCAACGCAAAGGCGTGGGGGCGCGGGGGCGCAGAAGCGCAGGGGGCGCATAAGCGCGGGGACCGCAGTCAACGCAAAGGCGTGGGGGCGCGGGGGCCGCAGTCAACGCAAAGGCGTGGGGGCGCGGGGGCCGCAGTCAACGCAAAGGCGTGGGGGCGCGGGGGCGCAGAAGCGCAGGGGGCGCATAAGCGCGGGGGCCGCAGTCAACGCAAAGGCGTGGGGGCGCGGGGGCGCAGAAGCGCAAGCGGCGCGGGGGCGCAAAAGCGCGTCTGATGTCATGCACCGTATAGGTGCGGGCTGACTACATGTGTTTGTGTGCTGAAGGCTGATGTGTGGGTGCACGTGTGAAGTACTATGCTCTTGTGGTGAGCACTCACGAGATTGAGTCGATTGCCAAGGCAAGACCATAAAAATTTCATTACAAAATAAAACGGGAAAAACAACAATATCGTCGTCTAGACGCGGGTGTGTTATACCCAACTAAAGTTATATGTGCAATCTAATTAGTAAGAAAAAATATAACACGAATCGAACACTGTTCTTTGAACACGTTCTTAATTTATTTTTGTAGGTAGGTTAATAATATTTCGCAATGCACTTTGCAACGTCTATCGTGCAGAAAGGGTCATATAAGGTAATGAAATTAGGAATGTTACGCGATAAGATTTAAAAATCAGAAATTAAAATTAAGTTACGTGATAACTACGAAATATGAGTAAATATTATTTTAACGGGTCGAATGACCAACATGTAATAAAATCGTTAATGGGCTGAAATAGTTATCCTATATATATATAATAGTGGACTGTATTAATAATGTGGGGCTGAATGTCTACGGTAACATGTACCTACTCCTGCGACCCCTCATGCGACCGCTGTGCATGCGAGGACACATGCAGCGTTCTGTCGCTGGGTCGCTTTGCTTTGCTGGGGTGTTTGGGCTGGCGTGCATTGTGTGAGTGTTGTGTGCAGTTGTGTAGACGTGTATGGGTGGCGGCACGAGTCGAGGCAAAAAGTGAAATGTGTACGGTAGGGTTTAAAAACTAGTGGACTGTATGTATCCGGCTCGAAGGACCAAAATGTTACGGCGAAAGGCGTTCGCCGTAACAGCGACGGAATATGGGTTAGGCAGGAGGTAAGGGAATTTCTGGGGCTTACCTGGTTCGGGCTGGAGCTGGTTGGAGCTGAAGGCAGGCGCGGGGGCGCTGTGATTGGCCGATCATTCGTTGCCCAGTCGTTGCACCAATATGCATCTTAATTGACCGGCCCAGAGACGGTTATCCGTCGCGCTGTGGCGCGAACATGAACTTTTATGTCAACAGTGTGTTGTTTACAATTTTGAAGAACTTAATGTAAAACAAAGCGGTTATTTTACAGTGTAACCCTTAAAAGTGCTATTTATTACACAAAAGACGGTCATCAAAAATCAATTAGTGGGTCAGTGTAAAACTTCGGTTATTCTGTTCGAGATATACCTACTTTGATCTAGGACCCTCTCACAAGTACATTGAAGTTTTGTTTGTATTGATGTCTATTTATCTCATCTGCTTTAAATCTTCGATGGTCTAGTGGTTTTAGTCCCGATGTTTAGCCTATGAACCGTATAGTGACGGCGATCGAATCACCGCAGCGACACTTTTTTTGTTTTGTTTTTGTGGACATTTTTTTTTAGTTTTGAGAACTTTTTGTGTGATCTTTTTTTCTTTTCTTTGGACGATATTTTTGAGAATTTTTTTTTTACTTTTATTTTTTATTGCTATTTTGTGAAGACACTTTTAGAGACTTCGTTTTCTGTTTTGGGATTGTGACCTATCCTTATCATAATGGCCCAGCAGTAATGGGGATGCTGTACTATGGAAGCAACGGAAGATAACAAACCATTTATAAACTGTACAACTTGTAAAGAAGTCTTATCATTTTCTCTGTTTATTAATTTCGGAAATTACCACAAGTTCTACAACATACAAGAAATGGAAATGTCCTTCCTGTTTAAGCTTGATACCGAAGTCCTCGAAATCTGATACTACTCTTGTTCGCAACATATCGAATTCAAGGGGAAATAAAAGACCTGCCTTAAACTCACCTCCTGAAACAAGTGCTGCACTTACACGTGAGGATGTACAGGATACTATACAAAGCGTTATTCAAACAGAAATAGGCTCTATGTTCACCCAATTCAGTACTCAATTGGCGGACGATATTAACAAGGAATTGGCGCCAGTTAAAAGAAAAATAAGTGATTTGAAGGACTCTTTGACATTTATGAACAAGCGTTATGAGGAAATTGAGAGCGAACAACGAACTGCGAATAGGATTATGAAGGATTTGCAAGAAGAAAACTCAAAACTGAAGTCAACGGTAGAAGACCTAGGCTTACGCCTAAACAATCTAGAACAACAGTCACGTTCTAACAACATAGAAATACAATGTATGCCCGAGAAGAAGAATGAGAACATCTGCACTATCGTAAAACAACTTGGTACCGCAGTTGGGTGCGAAATAAAAGATGGTGAAATTTTACACTGCAGCCGTGTAGCTAAAATAAACACACAGCCCACGATCTATTATAGTTCAACTTGCCTCTCCTCGGCTTCGTGACCAGCTTCTAGCTTCGGTGATTACATTTAATAAAAAGAACCCGCTAAACAAACTTGACAGTACACATCTTGGATTAAGTGATGCCAAAACGCCAATTTATGTATGTGAACATTTGTCTTCTAAAAATAAGGCTCTCCATGCTGCCGCGAGATTGAAGGCAAAGGAAAAAGATTACAAATTCGTCTGGGTGAGAAGTGGCAGAGTTTTTGTGTGGAAGTCTGAAGACGCACCGTTTATATTAATAAAAAATGTGAACTGTTTAGATAAATTAGTATAAATTAATGTAGTATATATTTCTCTCTTTTAATTGTAATTTTGCAAGTATTGGATATAACTATTTAAAATACGATAAATTAAGTACATATTACCAAAATGTTCGTGGTCTGCGTACCAAAACTCACGACTTTCTACGTAACATTCAATGTAGCTATTATGATATTATTGTACTATCAGAAACATGGTTAAATTCCTCTGTTCATAGCAATGAGCTATTTGACTGCAGATATGTTGTGTATAGAAGAGATAGAGAAAGTTCTAGTTTACATCGACACATGGACGGCGGTGGTGTTTTAATAGCCGTGAAGAGAACTATAAAGTCTAAGAGAATGCATTGTTGGGAGTCGAACTGTGAAGATTTATGGGTACTTCTTGACGTTTCTTCACATGGTCTGCGCCAGATAGCTCTTTGCGCTGTATACATACGTTCACCTGTTCAACGTAGCACTTTGAAACAATACTTGGATAACTGTAATGCTACTTTCGAGCAGATTAATGATGCCCATGTTTGTATTATTGGTGACTTCAACTTAGGTCATATTGATTGGCAGTCCACTAAGAACTCTGTTCAATGTACCAAATTATAAAATTTGAATGAAATCCTTGTGGACTTTACTTTTTTTAATCAACTCACTCAATCGAACTGTGTAAAGAACTCAAATGGTAATATTCTGGACCTGGTACTATCAACACTTCCCTCGTGTATGGTGAGTGGTGCTCATAATCTTAGTAAGGTTGACGAATTTCACCCGCCTCTCGAAATAGAAATACCCCTAAGCAAAGAACATACAATGCCATATAATAATAGTAATATGAGGCGTAATTTTCACAAAGCGGATTATGAATCAATTCAAAGTTATTTAAAGGACGTTGAATGGGATAAACTTTTTAAAGTACAGGGAGATGTGAGTGGTAAAGTTGAGGTATTGTACGAGGCACTCGAAACTGCTATAAAAAATTTTGTTCCGCAAAATAAAAAATTATAAGTATCCAGTGTGGTTTAGCCCTGTATTAATCAAAATGTTGAAAGAAAAAAATAAAATCAGAAAACGTTATAATCTGTACAAAAATCCAATAGACGCCATTCAATTAAAACTTATCTCAAAGCGCTGCGATATTCAAGCCAAATTGTGTCATACAATTTACATAAAACGTTAAAAAGAGGAGATTCCGAAAAACCCTAAACTTTTCTGGTCACACATAAAAAGCAAACGTGGCGGTTCTAGTGCTTACCCTGATTCCATGTCCGACGGTTCAACTGTGGCTACTGAAGGAACTGAAGTTTGTGAAATGTTTGCTAACTAATCTAATCGCTCTGATTATTTACTTGAGCTGGAAAGGAACAGTGAGGCTCTGACGGCACCATTTATAGAAGCTCGAGCTCTTGTTGAAGAAATTTCGTGGTATTGACTGTAGCAAGAGTGCGGGTGCAGACGGAATACCTCCAATCTTTATTGTAAGATGTGCGCCTGAGTTGATGTACCCTCTGACCATTATCTACAACGAGTCATTGTCATCCGGGATTTTTCCCATGAAATGGAAAATAGGCAAGGTTGTACCTGTTTTGAAGTCTGAAAGCAAAAACAATGTACGTAACTACCGGCCAATATCAATTCTGTCATGTTTTGCCAAGATATTGGAATCTCTGGTTTGTCCTTATTTTCAGAGACATCTGCGTTTGTACTTAAGCGACCACCAGCACGGTTTTGTTCAATCGCGATCTACAAATACAAATTTGGTATGCTTCACTGAATCACTTATAAAGGCTGCGGAATCCGGTTTTCAAGCTGATGTAATATATACAGATTTCAGTAAGGCATTCGACGTAGTCTCACATAAAATACTCTTGATGAAGCTGCGTTGCTACGGCGTTTCTGGTAAACTGCATGAATGGATAACATCTTATCTGGCTGAAAGATCATTTTACGTTGTTGTCAATGGATATAATTCTACTTCACATGCTATATCATCTGGTGTACCCCAGGGATCTCATTTGGGTCCAGTCTTGTTTAATTTCTTTATTAACGACATCCCTTCTTGTTTCCATTTTTCGGACGTATACATGTTTGCAAATGACTTAAAATTTAAAAGGGTTATAAGATCTCATGAGGATACAAATTTACTGCAGAGCGACCTCGAGAGACTCGTGGAGTGGTGTGATAATAATAGAATGGTTTTAAATTCAAAGAAATGCAATCATGTTAAATTTTCTCGGAACCTTAACATAATAAACGCTGTATATTATATCAACAGTGATAAAATAACGGAAATCGACACAATTAACGATCTCGGTATTATATACGACAAGAAAGTTACCTTTATTCCTCACTTTGATAACATTGCTAAAAGAGCCTCTAAAATGTTAGGGTTTGTTCTCAGGAATTGCAGGTCATTCAGTAAAATCAGTACAAAAATATCACTTTATATCTGCCTCGTCCGTAGTATCCTGGAATACTGTAGTGTGGTATGGAGGCCACATTATGCTACGCATACACTGCGCCTTGAACGCGTACAAAAGAGATTTATTTGGCATCTTATCTCTTCTATAGGCAAAGCAAACAAAATCAAATCCTATAAGGACCGGTTACTATTCTTTAAAATTAGCTCACTGACTAAGCGGAAGAGCCTCCTTGATGCTAAGTTCGCCAGTAGAATTCTGCAGGACAGGATAGATTGTTCGCAATTACTGGGACTTCTAAACCTGCGCGTTCCTTGCGGAATGCCTCGCAAACCGATCACACCACTTTGTCCGCCACTCAGAAGAACAGTCCTGGGGGCTAACTCTCCTTACGCAAGATTTTGTAAGATTTTGAATGAATGTAGCGATGGAGTCGACATTCATTCTGATAGTACCAGGACTCTGACGTTGTCACTACGCAGTCTCTTGCCTGACTGACATTTTTTTGTAGTTTCAGTGTTAATTATTACGTACCTAGGTGTAAGGTTTATTTAGTTTTTAATTTACTTATTTTTCTATTTTATATTTTTAATATTTTTATATATTGTGTAGCTTTTGTTTCATCTATGCATGTGGTGTTTACCTATAAGTTATTGTTACACTTAGCCTAATGTTGTTATGCAAATCTTATTGTATGTACTAGTGTTACAATAGTTGGTAGACCAATAAAATAAATAAAATAAATAAATAAACATCCATCCATACTTACAAAGTTTCGCGTTTATAATATTAGTAAGATGTTCTTGTGTATAGAATGTCATTATAAAATATTAATAATATAAAGTTTAAGACGACCAACTTTGCAAAAACAAACATCCCTTTATCTATGAAACTGACAACGGAAACACAAATTGTATTAGTTTCCACAATAATAACGGGAACAGCTAGACGACAAAAGGAAAACGCGAAAGTTTACCAATAAACAAATTTAATTTGCCGAAGGACTACTGCCGCGCATCTGTTCGCTAAAATGGAAGACAGCAGCCCGAAATAGATAACGGCGCTGTGGCAAACTTCGCTGAGCAACTTTTTATAGTTTTCATAGTCGAAGCTGACATTGATATGACGAAAATCGATGCGGTCGCTTGTAGGGTTGGTGATGAACATAAATGAGAAATTCGTAATTGTTGAACATTTTATTATTATTTTTATTATCGCTTATTTATACATACATACATAATCACGACTAGACAGCAAAAGCAGTCCTCTACCATAGTCCACTTTTCACCAAAGCGACTGCACATGTGCTTAGCGTGACAGGTGGTGAGGCCATCGCCGCTCTAAGCTGTTGGATGTATGTGCCGTCTTTAGTCCGTTAGTCGCCTTTTACGACACCCAAGGGAAGAGATGGGGTGGTAGTATTCTTTTACAGCTACGCGACATGCCACCAATCACGCTAAGTACCACAGATTGAGTACATTATTCGGTGTGCCATGTCGTGACGTGAAGTGTACGTGCACGGTCCTCATCTTCGATTAACAATACCAACTAGATACCGCGTCACGTACAAAATCAAAGCTAAATTCTGTCCACGTGAATAAATACTTTTTCAAAGTAATAAATTACTGTCACTTAAAATGAAAAGACGTCAGTAACATTTAGAGGTGAAATCAACCCTAAGAGGCAACAAATAAAGTACTTTTTCCTGTTATGCCTTGCGATAAAATAAGAGCTCACTTCTCAAGTGCGCTCTTATTTACCGAGACACATTTTTAGCGCCGACCTGACATCTAGTTATATTGTTGATCGAAGGTCCTCATTTTCTTTTTTTTTCTATCATGACTCGTCATAGTGACTGCATCCTGCCTGATGGTAAGCAACCGATGCAGTCCAATATAATGAGAGCGGTCCCCACCGTGGAATAAGCACGGTAACGAGCGCACCCATTCATGATGGCCTGCGTAAATGCCGTTTCACGCCCCGCTTAAAAGATCCGGGACTGTAGGAGCTGGGAAACACATGCGCCGGCAAAGAATTCCAAAGCCGAATGGTCTTACAGAGGAACGACTTGCCAAATTTTTTGGTACGAGTACTGATAGTCTGTAGGTACAGTATGATGGTGGTTCCTAAGACCAGCACGTGTAGTCCAGGAGAGGAAATGAGAGGGCGGGATAAGATCAAAAAGTTCTTCAGAACACTCTCCGTAGTAATTCCGGTAGAAGACACTGAGAGAAGCAATGTCTCTACGCAGCTGGAGGTCCTCAAGGGAGGCTGTAACCTCAGCATCTCCAAAAATGCCTACGCTCGCCTTTGCAGTCTATCAAGTGCATCGAGGAGGTATTTAGCGGAGCCGTCCCATAGATGGGAACAATACTCCATACTCGATCGCACCTGAGTTTTGTACAGCAAACAGCGCTGCTCGGGAGTGAAAAACCGCCTCACCTTATTGAGAATACCCAACTTCCGGGAGGCAGTTAAAATAGCACTCTCGATGTAGCATTTCGGATTCAGTTCCTGGTCGATGTCCATGCCAAGAATGCTGAGGTTCACTGAAATGGATAACGGAGAGTTCTGAAGAGAGGGAGGAGTAAGGAAGGGAGTTACCTTGGACGAGACGACTAGTCTCTGACTAACCCTTTGTGGATAATATAGACGTGAGTGTACTGTGGTGTCTTTGCTATGTTAGGGCACTGGCAGGTTCTACGTTGAAGTAATTTAAGAATAAAACATATATTTTGAAAGGAGAATGTCAAACGGATTGTCTATAGTTAGAGAGATCGATCTGAAGTGCCAACATGAATAGACTTCCCATATAATTTTTTGTCTTGGTTTTTGTATTTATAATTTTTGTAATTTGTGTGTAAATAGTTTAGAATCATAAATAAATATGTGTATGTTTTTTTATTATTCGGCAACGGATAAGCGCTTGGCCTTCATTTCACCTGCTGGTAAGTGACGATAAGGCAGAAGATGGAAGCGCGCTTCACCCGGAATCCTCAACCACTGAGGAACTGGCTATCTTATCTCAAACTATCGGAACACAACAATGCTATAAACATCGTTGTTATGGCACTTAGGTAAGATGGTGATATCTAGCCAGGCGGACTTAACAGCCCTACCACCAACCAAACCGAGCACACAAAGATGTACCCCCGCTGGGAATCGAGCCCGGGACCTCTGGGTCTGAAACCGGTAGCTTAGCCACTAGACCACAGAGGTGGTTAAAGACCACAGAGGCGGTTATGTTATCAAGAAAAGGACAATTTTAATAACTACGCCCCCACGTCCATTAGGGTACTGTTCTGACACTAGTCCTAGTTCCTACTTCTTTTTTTTTTATATGAGAAGGAGGCAAACGAGCAGGCGGGTCACCTGATGGAAAGCAATCACCGCCGCCCATGGACACCCGCAAAACCAGAGGAGTCGCAGATGCGTTGCCGACCTTTAAGAAAGGAATAGGGTTAGGGGAAGGAATAGGAATTGTGAGGAGGGGTGGGAGGGGAAGGGGCCTCCGGAATTCTCACTGGCCGGACGAAACACAACAGCACCAAGTGGTATTACGCCGGGCGAGCCGGCCCAATGCGTGCTGCAACGCAGCTTGGCTCTACCACTCAGTCAGTGTCACTCATTTAGCACCACCCAGGGGTCACGTGTAGGGTCTCAAGGGTAAACCTACGGACGCGAGAAACTTTAACCCCCACACTTCTTCCTCAATGGCCCTACTTCTCCCTCAATGCATCTTTAACTCCTCTGGTGTTGCGGGTATCTGGGCGTGTCTTATGGGCGGCGATGAATACTTCCCATAACTTGACCCTCCTGCTCGATTGCCTCCTTTTCACATTCGAAAACAAAAATTGAACCAAACCCTTCTCAGTGTGGTATGAAAGAGTAGCGCTAAAAACCACCGCCACCCCTATTTCAGTAGTTTCGCGGGTTGATTGTGACGGTTATCCCATTAAACTTTGGGCCGACACCCGACTTGCACCCATCAGCGAACACCGCACTTTAAATTGGATATCGTCGATACTTATTAGGTAGGTAGGTACTTAAAAATTAAATTTGGACTCGCACATGGAGCTGTGTGAGTCCAAAAATTGGCTTTTCATTCCTCATACACGGAAAGTAGGTCTGAAGTTGCTTGAGGAGCAGGTGGAAAGTAGTACTTTTCTGCCCTTAGGTGATTTGTTCTTCTGACAGGTACTGTCATGTGTAGTTGTTGTGACTTATTATTTTAAAAAAAACATTCAGTCTAATTGAGAACCTTCTCCTTTATTTGAAGTCGGTTAATAATACTAACAACCCATCTCTTCCCTCGGGTGTCGTAAAATGCGACTAACGGTCTAAAGACAGCACATGCATCCTAACAACATGGAGCAGCGATGGGCTCATCAAAATAATACCACCAACCCCTCTTTTCCCTTGGGTGTCGTAAAAGGCGACTAACGGACTAAAGACTGCACATACATCCAACAGCATAAATAGAGCGGCGATGGGCTCATCAAAGTACCAACACCTTTCTTCCCTTGGGTGTCGTAAAAGGCGACTAACGGACTAAACTCATTTTTTCTTTACCTAATTCATGTTTTTATTTTTAGTTACTTTCCTTGTATTCGTAATGAAAAGCACAGTGTTCACCTCTCGGGTGAAAGACTTATTTATTCCCTCGAACTATTGGCGCCCTCGCTACGCTCGGGCCTAACCCCGTCTCGGGAATAAATAAGCTACTTTCACCCCTAGGGTAACAATGTCCTATTTAGGTGTGAAGTTGCCCGAAGAGCGGGTTGAAAGTAATACTTTTCAGCCCTAGGGAGAATCGTTTTTCTGACAGGTACTGTCAAATTATAAATAAATAAATAGTTCAATTTTCACATTTCTATTGAACCATGACCCAACTTTCTATACAGCCGTTTACAGCGCGATGCAAAATTGAAATAACATAAAGATAAGTATTAAATAAAATAAAGAATATATTTTTTGAAATACCTTTTTTTATATATATAAGCAGGAGGCAAGCGAGCAGGCGGGTCACCTGCAAAACCAAAGGAGTCGCTGATGTATTGCCGACCTTTACCAAAGGAATAGGAATTGTGAGAGGGGGGGGGGGGGGGGTAAAAGGGCCTCCGGAAGTCTTACTGGCCGGACGAACCACAAGTTGGGGGTCAAAGTTGCTCGCGTCCGTAGGTTTACCCTTAAGACCCTACATATGATCCCTGGGTGGTGCTAAATGAGTGACACTGACTGAGTGGTAGAGCCACGCTGCGTTACGGCACGCATTGGGCCGGCTCGCCCGGCGTAATACCACCCTCTCACGAATATTCGGCGTGAAATAATGGCACTTGGTGCTGTTGTGTTTCGTCCGACCAGTGAGGGTTCCGGAAGTCCCCCCCCTCCTCCCATTCCTATTCCTTCCTTAAACCTATTCCTCTCTTAAAGGCCGGCAACGCGCCTGCGATTCCTCTGGTTTTGCGGGTGTCCATGGGCGGTGGTGATTACTCTCCATCAGGTGACCCGCCTGCTCGTTTGCCTCCCTCTTTTATAAAAAAAAAAACTTATTCGTGAGAGGGTGATATTACCCCGGGCGAGCCGACCCAATGCGTGCTGCAACGCAGCGTAGCTCTACCACTCAGTCAGTGTCACTCATTTAGCAGCACCACCCAGGGGTCACGTGTAGGGTCTCAAGGGTAAACCTACGGACGTGAGTAACTTTAACCCCCAAAATTATTATAATTTACTTTCAACTACAACAATAACATAGATTTGGGCAACATATTTACCATTTTTTCAATGATGAAAATGAAAATTAAGGGCTGAATAGCTGGCCGGCCACAGAAAAAAAAACAAAATAGGCGGGAAAGCGGCAATCCGACATACATTTGTTTTTTCGAGTTGTAGGGTTTTGTTTATACTTATGTATAGCTAAGATTTGTATTATCATTTTTCTTTAGCTAATTCACATTTTTATTTTTACTTCCCCTATATTCGTAATGAAAAGCACTGTGTTTACCTCAGGTGAAAGACTTTGTTTGATATAGATAGTCTACATCAATGACTTCCCTAATAGCGTCTCTGCTACCAGGCTATTTCTTGCCAACAATGTATGGTCCAGATGGCTCACTCGAGGAAGGCCGTTTTGTTCGATACAGACTTATTTAGTCCCACAAACTATTGGCCCCGTCTCGGGACTAAATAAGCTACTTTCATCCCTAGGGTAACAATGTGCAATTAATTAACTAATTTAAGAGTCGGCTCATTATTCAAAGAACACAGTAAGAAATACCTTCTCTGTGATGTCGTAAAATGCGGTAAAAGGCTAGCGGAATGAAACTTATCATACATCCAAAAGCATAGAGCGGCGATGGGCTCATCACTCATCAAGCTGAGCACATGTGCAGTTGTTATTTGGTGTAATGTAGACTGTGACAATGCACTGCTTTTGCGAATCCTTTTTACCTTATTACCTATCCCTTAGGAGGGTTTACGCATTTCGGTTTTCCATACAAACTTCCAAGTTGAAATTTTTTTAAACTATTAAACCAATTGCAATGAAACTTTGCATGCTAAAGTAACATACAGATATCTAAATAGTTTGTGGAAAATATTTTTTAAAAACGTTTAAATTACTGAGTTAATGTGATTTTAAACTTCTATAGTGGACTTTAAATCGCAATAACTGAGTTATTGATGAGTTAGCTAAATAAACCTTTTTTTTAAATGTTTTCAACAAACTATTTAGATCGTTGTATTTTGCTTTAGCATGCAAAGTTTCGATTCCCGCCTGAGGTTGTCGTCTTTTTTCAGTGTTTAAAATTTTACTTAAGTATATTTAAGCGTTAATAAAACGCTAAAATATAAAACATTAATGCAAAGTTTCATTAAAATTGGCTTATTGGTTTTTAAAAATTTCGACTTGGAAGTTTGTATGGGAAACCAAAATGCGTAAACCCTCTTAAGGCAATAATCGTGTGTATTACATGGACTAATATATGTAAATAATAAAATAACTCCACATGTGAGAAGTTAGATAAGCATAGAAGGTAGAGGTAAACAGCGCATACTTACTATAAATATTTCAAAATGCGAAACAATTTACGATGCCGTACACAGATTGGAGGCCTTTGCCCAGCAGTGGGACAAGCCGGGCTGACTAATAATAATATTAATACACAGAGTTTAATACTTAGTTCACAGCTAGGCAAACGCCGCCATTGACAACGATGGGATGATGACTAATAAAACGTATATTACAAACATTTATTACCTCCAGTCTATTGAATAAAATTACGAAATAGATAAACTTTAACTGTTCTGGTGCTAAATCGGTAGGCAGAGAAAACGAAGCACTCGGCACTATGTAAAGTATGTTTAAAGCACACGGCAGCACTACCGTAGGTTATCGCTGTAAAATTGAGAGATTAATGAAATAACGTTCATCAAACTGCTCGCTCCCAGCGTCGTCGGCGTCTCATCCAGGAAATTATCTTGCAGCGGCACAGCAGCTAGCCTAATTGCTTTCCAATATCGCAAGACGATGTTATTGCGAGCGAATCGAACCGAACGGTACGGTAATAAGTGCTCAGTTAATTTGGTCTTCCTTTTTTAAATTTTGATTTACGGTTCCCATTTGCAAATAAAATGTTTAGCTTATATGTTAACGTGAGTTTTGGTTGTTTCGTTGTACTCAATGATATTTTTGGTTGTACTACTTACCTGTTTATTTTGTATTGGTTTCTTGGTTGGATTTACTTAATAAAGGGTAATTAGGTATAGTGAAGAAAGGCTTGATGCAGTAACTGGTTGTGGTCACTACGGTATATGTAATGTGGTGGTCCAGAAGTCCCGACCGGCGACCGATGCAACCCCGTCAAAACGTCGGGTATAAAGCAGGTAGACTCCCTGACTAAATATTTTGTAGGCACTCCTATGGCAGATCTAAACCATAACCACCAATAGCATGTTGGTGGCTCTTGGTGGTTTATGATTCTACACTTTACACAAACACCTACATAATAATCACTATTATCCCCGAAGGGTTAGTACAGACTGGGCAATAAGGACCGCAAAAGCAGTCCTCTGCAACAGTTCACTTTTTACCAAATAGCGACAGCACATGTGCTCAGCGTGACAGGTGGTGAGCCCATCGCCGCTCTATGCTGTTGGATGTATATGTAGTTTTTAGTCCGTTAGTCGCCTTTTACGACACCCAAGGGAAGAGAGGGGGTGGTAGTATTCTTTCACCACTGCGCGACACGGTTATCTTTACTTTATTTTAACATAATATAATAAAACTTGGGGTCTCAGGTTATACTTCCAATAAAACTCAGTTTTCAAGACAACCACGTGTATTCTCTCAGAGACGTCCGTTCTGTAGTTCTGTACAAAAACTCAAAACCCAATCCACGCTCTCACATAGGCCAAGTGCCGCCATCTTTTTTTATTTTCCCTCCACTTTTACAAACTGACATTGACAGACAGACAGTATTGCCAGCCGGCAGAACAAAATTATAACTTTTATTGATTTTATGTTTCTAACGCATACAAATCAAATAAATTAACTTCAATTTTATAAAAAACCCTACACTCGACCGTCCTGACAATGTGGATGTCCCCATACACAAGCCTGGTGGCAACCCTACACTTGGCCGTAATACTAACTAACTCATACATCATTACATTTACATTACAAAAAAAAAATACACGAAATAGAACCTCTAGAACGTCATTTACAGTACTATCTGATTATATATTTGAAAATCTATACAAAAAACATAAATACAATATTACCACAGTAACATCCTTCTCTTTTTATTCACTTTTCTTCTATTACATAGTTAGATCACATGAACCAATCTATTCTCACGTCTAATCAGTGTAACTTAGAATAACTATTTCCATCAGGCCGTGAACCAATCAATTCTCACGCCTAAACAGAATACTTATCAATGACACACTAATCAATCTTTTCTTACGTTTATAAATCATTGTTACTTGGAATAACTGTAGGTACTTCCATCAGGTCGTGAACCAATCAATTCTCACGCCTAATTGAACACTTATTATTATAATGACACACGAACCAATCAATTCTCGTGGTCATTATAAATAACTATGAAACGAACCAATCAATTCTCGTTTCTGTGGATCTACTTTACCACCCGGAACATGAACCAATCAATTCTCACGTCCAGGCTGCAACAATAGAAAAAACCATATCTAGATACACAATAATAGCCGTAATAACAATATGCGTATGTATTTATTAGTCTATCTTTATCAATTTTGGACTGACATTATTACATAACTAATTATTATCGACATCATTATCCTCGTCATCATCATCTTTATCTTCACTATTTTCGCTATCACCGGAATCACTTTCAAGTTGCAAAGCAGCAACGTGAACCCATGGCAACATGCGATCGGCTGCCACAGTAGTCGGTCGCTTTTTTGTACAACTATTAAACCCTGGAATACACGCTACCCTGTACCTATTTTGACCTAGAACTTTAGTAATCCGAAAGGGGCCTACATAGGACAGAAGAAGTTTCTTACTCTTTCCGTCGTTCTGAAAAGCAACTTTAGTTAATTTAACTAAATCCCCTTTTTTATACTCTCGAGCAGGACGCCTATTCCGATCATAAAACTGTTTTTGTTTCTCTTGTTCGATATCTATTCTTTCTTTTACTTCACTCCGTATATCTGACACATCGATTTCTTTGCGAGTTTCACACAATGCCTCATTTAGGATAGGGTGGACCTCACTATTCATCAACGTGCCAAACATGACTTCCGCTGGTTTTCTACCTGTTGTCTTCTGAATGGTATTATTAAATCCCCATTGTATTTTCCCTAACTGGGTATCCCATTCCCTTCCATTATGCTTCAAATTCTGTGCTGTCAATGAGCTAAGTATCGTTCTATTGTAACGTTCAACTTGACCGTTTGATTTTGGGCTGGCGACAGCGTTCAATATGTGCTTTATTCCCTTATCATAACAATATCTTTTAAAAACATTAGATGTAAAACAACTTCCCCGGTCGCTTATTAATCGATCAGGAACTCTGAATGTATTAAATATGTCATCTAAAACTCGGACAACATTTTGCGTAATGGTATTGCGCACTGTTTTTATAAAGACAAACTTAGTGGAAGCGTCTACTACTACTAAGAGGTAAGAGTTGCCTCTTTTAGACTTCACAAAGGGGCCGAGATGGTCTACATGCAGAGTATGAAATGGCAATGCCACTTTATTAATTGGATGGAGTAATCCTGCCTTGGTATTATTAGTTTTCTTTGCATACGCACACTCGATACACGCACCAACGTACTTTTTGACGAAACGGGGCATTTTGGCAAACCAGTAATTGTTTTTTATCCTATCTAATGTTCTCTCCAACCCTAAATGTCCTATTTCGTCATGATCTGTTTTTATTATTCCTGTAAATTACAACCCATACTTTAGTGAACGTCAATTGTACAAAGCTATGAAAATGTGGACTAGACACTTTGACAACTGTAACATAGTCGATTATAACTTCAGTTACGATAAGTGTAAATATTCTAGTCATTTTGATTATACAAACATTATCTGCAACAAAATTAATTTATGTATTGACTATTATGAGTATAAAAAACAATTCTTGACTGTAAAAAAATTACGTAATTTAACCAATGCTAATACTAATAATAATACTAAACATACAAAGAACACGCGTAGTCTCAAAAACATTGCAAACTCAGAATACATTAACCTGCCAAGAAAAGGTACCATACCGTTCTATTTTAAGGTTGTGAATGGATCTGAAAGTGTTTTAACTTGCACACGGCCTATGCAAAATCCTTCAACATCACAAGATTGCTTAAGTTTTTTTCGAGAATAAAAGGAATCTCAAACTAGGAATTTCAAAGTACTACATCAGAATATTGCCAGTGTTTTGCCAAAAAAAGAAATCCTGGATCTTACTATTCTTGAACTATCGGAGGAAAATAATGATCCCGATGTAATATGCCTAAGCGAAACTTTTATAGAATCAGGCCAGGAAAACTATGTAAGAATTCATAATTATCAACTGATTTCTGCATTCTCTCGAAATAAAAAAAGAGGTGGAACTGCTATATTGGCTCGAAAGGGTCTTTATTGTAAGGAATTAACTTATATTCAAAAATACGCGTCACAAAAAATTTTTGAATGTTGTGGTATAGAGATATTAGCGAACAAACTTATAATAATTTGTCTCTATAGGACACCCACTTCGGATCCTAATATTTTTTGGATAGACTAGACTGTTTGCTTAATGAAATTTTTAATAAATATCGGTATAAAATAAAAATAGTTATAGCTGGTGACTTAAATATAAATACGTTGCAAAAGGGTAAAATAACTGAACATTTAGAAGATCTTTTGCATAGTTACAATTTAACGTCACACATTAAAGAACCGACTCGGAAACTTTCATGTATAGACCATTTAATAAGCAATGTTAAAGACGCAACTGCCTTCCTGTTGGCGCTTCACCTCTCCGATCATGAAACGTCTCAACTTCTAAGTTTTCCTATAAAAAATGACAATAGTGAGTTCCAGCCGTATTACATTTATAAAAATGATTTCAGCAATGAATATATTTTGAAGTTTAAAAAATACTTACAGTGCTTTTCATGGTCACATGTCTATAGCGAGAATGATTTTAATAAAAGTTTTGAAAATTTTCATGAGTTTTTCACTCTGCTGTATAAATTATGTTTTCCTAAACTCAGAATAAAAATTAATTTGCAAAAAAGAAAAGAAAACTGGATAACAAATGGGTTACAAATAAGCTGTAAAGGCAAACGGAGGGCTCGTTAAAGGTATTACCAAAACAAAACTCCAGCAAATAAGTTACTTTATATAAAATATTCAAAGATACTAAAAAAGTGCATATATACGAGGGGCGTTCAAAATATTCTCGGTATGTGGATAAAAACAAACAAGTACGAAAAGTTTGATATTTTTATTTTTCAATATACTCCCCCCCTATGTTCATACACTTATAAGATCGATCAATTATTTTTTTTAATCCCTCATAAAAATATTTTTTATCTTTGGTGTAAAAATGCTCCTCCACGGCCGTCTTCAACGCTTCATCGTCAGAAAATTTATTTCCACGCAGATCCTTTTTAAGATTGGGGAACAAAAAGAAGTCGCTTGGGGCTAAGTCCGGACTATAGGGTGGATGAGTAACAGTTTCAAACCCACATTCAACAATAGCTGCCTTGGCAATATGAGCAGTATGGACAGGGGCGTTGTCATGCAGAAGCAGAACACCTTTGGTTAACTTTCCTCGCCTCTTTTCTTTGATCGCATCTCTTAATTGACGTATAACGTTAGCGTATTACTGCCCTGTGATATTTACACCTTTTTCTTTATAATCGATAAGCAAAACTCCTTCACAATCCCAAAATATTGTGGCCATGACCTTGCCAGCTGACGGGATTACCTTGAACTTCTTGGGATGAGCTGAACCCTTAATGTGCCACTGCATGGACTCCTGTTTGCTCTCTGGGTCATAATGATGAACCCAGGTTTCATCTCCAGTAACTATTTTTTGCAGCACCTCATCGGGATTTTCACCACACAGGTCGATAAAATCTGAACAGCAAGCCACACGCATATCCTTTTGAAGAAGCGTCAGCATTCGCGGAACCCATCTTGCACTTACTTTTGACATATTAAGATGGTCATGTATAATGTCATGTACGGTACCAATAGAGAGATTGGTTACTTGAGCTATAGATTTTACCTTCACTCGGCCGTCTTCCAATATAAGTTTTTCCACTTTATCAATATTTTCTTGTGAGGTAGCCACTACAGGCCGGCCAGGTCTAGGGTCATCTTCAATACTCTCCCTTCCACGCTTAAATTCGCTTGACCATTTTTGAATAGTAGATAAAGAAGGAGCAGACTCACGGTAAACACAATCCATTTCCTCTTTTATGGTTTTTTGATTTTTACCCTGTTTTGTCAAGAATTTTATGACGGATCGGTGCTCTAATTTCGTTAAAATTGTTAATTCGCTCATGGTGTTCATGTTTGTTCGGCAATTGCAGAAAAACAAAAGAACATCTCGGTTCCAATTTTACTTTTTTTTAATGTCAATGGATGAATCTTAGCGGCCAGTAACAAATATATATATAAAAGAGGTTGTAACGTATCAATACCGAGAATATTTTGAACGCCCCTCGTAATTCCAAAAAGAACTCTAATATCGCCTATATGTGTAGAAGCAAAAATAAATGCAAAGCATCTTGGACCTTAATAAAAATTGAATTAAATACCGCTGAGTCTTATAATTACATCGACAAAATTAAAAAGGATAAATTGATTCTGACCGATCCAATGAGTATAGCTACCCCGCTTTTAACGATTATTTTATTGCCATCACTGATGCGACCTGCAGTGTAAATCACAAAAACGTAGAAAATAAACAACGTATACCAAATTCAATTTTCCTAAAACCTTTGACTGAAGCTGAAGTACGGAAAGAAGTAATGCTGTTAAAACCTACAAATTCAGTAGGATACGATGAAATCTGCAAAGGTTTTAAAGAAATGCATTGACGATGTGGTTTCTGTCTTAACTTATTTAATAAATTTATCTTTCTCTTCAGGTGTCTTTCCTAAAGTTCTCAAGCAGACATTAATAAAGCCGTTATATAAAAAAGGCAATCGTGATGAAATGGATAGCTACCGTCCCATTGCATTAATATCTATACTGTCAAAAATCATTGAAAAGTGCATGTATAGACAACTAATTGAATTTTGTACAAAATACCATATTATAAACACAGAACAGTATGGTTTTCAAAAAAACAAGTCCACGACGTTAGCGGTACATAAACTTTTGAATATAATATTAACAAGTATAAATAAAAAATACTTAACCACTGCTGTCTTCGTTGATTTGTCTAAAGCTTTTGACCACGTTTCGCACCCATTACTATTAAGTAAACTTGAAACCATCGGTGTCAGGGGTCCGGCTTTTGAGTGGCTAAAGTCATACCTTTATTATAGGCAACAGTGTGTTATTATTAATAAATTAAATAAAAACAATGAAGTTGAATCTTATTCATCAAAATACAAAAATAACGAATATGGTGTACCCCAAGGCAGCGTGTTAGGTCCAATTTTGTTCCTACTGTACATTAATGATATTACACAGGTAACAAACCATAAATGTATTGGATTCGCGGACGACATTTCTATTGTAGTGACATCAAATAATAAAAATTGTACCGACAATGAACATGAAAATGACATTAATGGCACTATTCATAATTTAATTGATTATCTTGACATACACAAATTAAAAAAAATCTGATTAAAACTAACTATATACAATTCAATAATCATAAAAATATCAAGCTTGCCATTAATTATAAAAATGTGGAAATAGAAGAAGTAAAGCAGACGAAATTTCTAGGATTGACTGTAGACCGTGACCTAAATTGGAAAGCGCATGTAGATAATGTTTGTATAAGAGTCAATAGGTTCTTGTATGCGCTAAAGCAAGTTAAGAATGTGACAAACGTAAAAACCGCCATTACTACTTACCATGCTTATGTTGGGTCTTTATTACGATATGGCTTAATTATTTGGGGTAATGGTACAAGTGTCAATAGAGCTTTTATTGCTCAGAAAAAATGTGTAAGAGCTATATGTGGTGTTCCTCCACTTACATCATGTCGTGCGTTATTTCCGCGACTAGGCATGTTAACTCTGTCATCGCTCTACATATTTGAAATATGTGTATTTGTTATGCAAAATAAAAAACTGTTTAGGAAAGCATGTGATGTTTACCCCCGAAACACGAGAAATCCAAATAGATTGGTACTGCAAGAAAAACCTCAAACAATGCAGTATTCCAAGAGCTGTCTTACTACGTGTGTAAATTTTTTTAATAATATACCAGAGAATATTAAATCATTAAATATATATCAATTTAAAAAATGTTTATATAAATGGCTATTGACCGTAAACTTTTATGACATTAAGGATTTTTTAAATAATAGACATAACATTTAATTGATATTGTGATAACACTATTGACACTATTCTATTCTTAATTCACTACCCTGACATTCAATTTACAATTTAATAATTTAATTTTAATATACCTAATAACTTTTCGTTATACTTACTAATTAATTCAATGGAAATTGTAACAATGTCGTATTGTATTTGTATTTGCATGCTTAATAATTAGGCGAATCATGATGTACGTAAATATTGTCACCATCCTAATTACCATGTATTCTAGCAAATAAAGAAATTTTGAATTTGAATTTGATTTATTCTACATATATGCCATCTCGCTCCCTTCGGTACTACCCAACTAACAAAAAATATTCTTATAATGGCTTACATTGCCAAAATTAATAGCTTTATAATAGCCGCATTATCTCTTATAAACCTGCGTTTGGGCACAAATTATAAGGACAATAACTTTATACCCATCCTAAAGTGGATTTATTGTTAGCTTTTTCTTCTTATACGTGTTTTATTATGGCCAGCAACAAGGGAGTAAAATTTATACCAGCAAGCAAAGTATTTTATAAAGCTGTTTGCCCTGTATGATTCTGTAATATGTATTATGAATAGATAGTGATTTACATTTTCGTAAAAGCTTGGAGAAGTATCTGTAATACTCATAGTTTTTGAAGGTTCAATGCCACCAGCTCTATTGTCGACCTTTAGCTTCTTGAAAACCACTTTTAATTTGGTTCATAATAGTACATCTCGTGGGCAATTATAAGTCGCTACAGTCTGAAAGTAATTGTCTAATCTACCGTAGTTTACTCAACCGACGAAACTAGATGGCGTTGGTTTAGCGATAAAAAAAATTATTGAAAAATAGCAGAAGGTGTTACCTATACGTTAATATTATGCGTTATTATTATCCTTTCAACAT
The DNA here is from genome assembly GCA_963921215.1 of Scoparia ambigualis. Taxonomy (NCBI): domain Eukaryota; kingdom Metazoa; phylum Arthropoda; class Insecta; order Lepidoptera; family Crambidae; genus Scoparia; species Scoparia ambigualis. Next base: position 10,977,109 of record OY992524.1, on the reverse strand, counting down.
ATTCGTTATCTAATATTACGATCATCTCTAGTACACAATATTAACTCAAGCCTCACTCGCTTGCGCATAATAAAGGCACAATAAACACATGTACGCAAACACTATGATTAGGTAAATGTAGGTACCTACATGAGAAGTTAAATAGTAACCGTTCAGCTTCAAATAATTTTATGAGTATGGGTACTGACAGCTCTTTATGTATAAATGGATTTGTATAGAATGTTTACACATAAGGCATGAGAGTTTATTAAGTATGAATGTTCAAGATCAAAGTATAAAATATTTGTTCCACAACTCATTGTATTGGAAAGCTTTAAAGTGTCTATTCACTCGCATGTCCAATTAATTTTACTTGATCAATGTCAAAAGAAACTTTAATTATATGTGGGCATTAAAACTCCTAGATGTCAGTAATTAGCTAACTAGTAACAAACACAATATGTAAGTAAGTAAGTACTACAATTTGACTGCACTTGTTCACCCTTTATGTAATTGTTATTGTAAATGAAAATGACCTAAACTGACATTTTATTGTAAACGTGTAGCATGTAACCTAATACTTCGATCACTGTAATTAGATACTCTTTTCTAAATATTCTGTCTGTATCGGGTCACCGAATCATGACTAACAACCTACTACACATTAATATAAAAAACCCTGTTTTTCTTTTAATAAAGGATCACTCAAGAATCGACTTTCGTAGCTATTCCATTGTCCGACGCCCCACATCTCAAACGCACATAAACTCTAACATATAAATTAACTTTACTGCACTGAATAGCTTTACTTAAATAGCCTATTTTGTTATCATTGTTTACTATATAAATGTGGATAATCTTAGTACGTAATTAATATCAGATTTGCAATGTCCTTTTATCCATACTTAATACTATTAGTTACTCGTAATGATATTTTGCGATTATAACGCTCAAACAAACTTGAAGATAATGAAACGTTGAAACTAATTAAATTGTTTGCAAGCTGCATTTGTGCTGTTGTCAATTTGAGTGTTCAAGTATACCCACCCAATGACTTTATTTTTAAATATCTTGTTTTTTTTTTTATTTTAGCAAGATTTATAAATTATTTAGCAAAATTTCAATTTCATCACACAATTAAATTAAAAGGAGCCTTCAACGATAATTTTTTTCTGAATTTTTATTTTAAGTTTATGCTTATCGACTTACTTCTTGTTACATTAGGAAAACCTTTAATTGTCCTCGATTTAAGTTAATACTGCTCAATATGAATTGTTTGTAAATGCTGTTGGTATTCTGAATAAAATAAAATAAAATGTCAAGTCAAACGCACTAAACCAATAGTAGCCGGAGTAGGCATTTAGAACTAAGGCCTTATTCCTCGATTAAGAATAAAGTGTATCAACCGATAATCTAAACACACACTTAATAACAATGTATCGCTAGATCATTAAAAAGTGTATGTATGTCACTGTAGTCGGTCATTGACCCTAGAAACACAACTAAAAATGTTCTGTTATTTTGACAATTAAACCAGTTATGATCCTATAGCCTTAACTTGCAGAACGTCTTTAAAGCACAATGTCTAAATTCAATGCCTAAGTTGTAAAAAGTATAAGAAGCAAAACCTCTAACACAGACTCATATGGATAATTAAGTAAATCAATTAAAAATAAAACCTTTGCAGGGACACGTTAGCGACCTTACTTAACCAAATATCTATACGTTGTCCTTTCGCAGAGGGGTCAAAATTAGGGAGATATTCTTGTGATCAATAGTCTTTGACATCAATGCCCCAGAAGGTGATGGCTGAGGTCCGACATTACTTTTAATTGATTTGACAATATCTATCAAGTCCTTAGTAGAAAAATATGGTGTACGTGACCTTTTTTCCTTCGGCGCGGAGTCCTCGCGTTGTCGTCGGCCCGCCCTCGGCGTAGGACTGCGACTGCGCTTACGGCGCCGCCTGCTCTGGCTGCGGGTGCGTCGACGACTGGCGCGGCTGCGACTGCGGCTGCGACTGCGACTGCCCCTCGCGTTCCGGTGCGGTCGATCTTCACGCCTCGAAGATGTTTTTTCGCGTTCCCGGTACAACTCGTGCTCCAAAGCTTGTAACCGCCTTCGCGTCTGCTCCAACTCGGTCTCCTTTCCTCGATGGTGCGAACTTCTATTAATCCTTCTGGACCTGCTACGGCTGCGTGTTCGACTACGATCTGCCCCAGTAGCAGCAATTGGAGTATGCCGCCGTCGCTCGCTTCCACGTTGACGTCCAGTCTCATTATCCATAATGTTAATCTCGTCGTTCCAAAAAGAAAAGAAATAGTATGAATTAATGAAATTGAATCATACAGTAAACTGCAGGCTCTTTTTTTTCTATAGTAAAGATTTACAAGCTATATGCTGGTTTTGTTTAATCTCGAAACATAAATCTTAATAAAAATTGTTCGACATGCGTTTATGACAATTATTGACAAGGATTTTTCAAATATCGATTTCTCTCGCAAACGGTGCGTCGTAGCGCAAAACTAAGCGAATTTTTTACCCCCTTGGTGGTATGGTAGGCATCTTTATGGATATAAGCTTACCTAAAAGGAAAACCACCCGCTTGCAGAAAAATCTCATATTGAAATAGCCGCCATTTTGTGAACTCATAAGAAAGGAATTACCGACAAAAAGTAGACGGGTAAAATGTTCAAGCTATTTGTTCAAAATGTAGATTCAATGTTAATGCTCATATTTTTAACTATACCTTACAATTTTTATTTTATTGCAACCGCAATAGCATTAGTATCAGTATAGAAGGAAATATACGTAGGCGTGTACTTACGTTTGGTATCCCACTTCTGAAGTATAATAAAACTTGGGGTCTCAGGTTATATTTCCAATAAAACTCAGTTTTTAAGACAACCACGTGTATTCTCTCAGAGACGTCCGTTCTGTACAAAAACTCAAAACCCAATCCACGCTCTCACATCGGCCAAGTGCCGCCATCTTTTTTTATTTTCCCTCCACTTTTACAAACTGACATTGACAGACAGACAGTATTGCCAGTCGGCAGAACAAAATTATACCTTTTATTGATTTTATGTTTCTAACGCATACAAATCAAATAAATTAACTTCAATTTTATAAAAAACCCTACAATAATAAGTCAGAGTACCTATATAGAAGAAGGGTCATCCACCAGCTAGATGGGTCTATGATATAAATAAGACGGTGGGTTGCACGTGGAACAAGCTAGCACAAGACCAAGGCAAATGGCTAATAAGTACAAAGCGAGCGTTTTGCCTAGCAGTGGGTTGAGAAGGGCTAGCATCCGGCGAAACAAGAATCCGGCGAATCAGGAACTAATCGAATAATGGTGTCAGAGAATGTATGGTTTATGGTACCTTTTAACGGCATCGGGATACTTAATAAGTACCCCGACAGTAATGAACACTAACGTCCAGTTCGGTGTAACTTAGTTTGCATTACAAACGCTCGCCGTGTGTCAATTAGTAAAATTACAACTTTATGCAACTACTTAACTCATTGCATTTCGGATGCTGTTACAATTAGCCGCCGGCTATTGTGTACAAAAATTACCTACGATAAAAGTAACTGCCGTTTAATTAATGAAGTGTTTAGTTAAATTATAAAATAACATTAGGTATTGTTGTAAAATCTGAATCGATGGCTCAGGAAGCTCGAGTGGGATTCGAACCCACGACCTTTGGATTGCCGGTCCACTGCTCTAACCGCTGAGCTACCGAGACCCCAGAAGACTCGTTGAATTCTTTAGTAGTTTGATTTACGCTGCAAGCCATCCTTTTTTTTTCTAGTAAACTTATTATCCTATATCTACGAGTATATAGCATTGTTAATGCAAAATTTCAATAATGAAGATGAATCGATGGCGTTTTCACTTTCGTACATTCACGACTATTCCCATAGGGTTAGTCAGAGACACAGAAATATATCAAGAGTCAGAGACTAGGCAATGAGGACCGCAAAATCTGCCCCATTATTCTTGAAACCAATTGCTATTGGATCGGATTGGTATTGTGAATTTTCGTACTCCTAAGTTACGACACCAGAGCTAATATGGATTTATATTGCGTGAATATTGAGTGAAAAAAATACAAAACTCAATGCCATTTAGTTCACCCAATATGAATCCAAATTAGCGCTGGTGTCGTAACTTAATAATACGAAAATTCACAATACCAATCCGATCCAATAGAGATCGGTTTCAAGACTAAGGGGGCTGTTCTCTGTATCAAGGACAATATAAATATCCCTCAGGACGACTTCGTCATTTTCTTAAACTTAACACTTTCCTAATTTGTCTCATTTTTAACTCGGCTCTTTCTTAGTTGGTCTCTTTTGCAAAGTTGACACTTTTATAACTCGTCTCATTTTTAACTCGGCTCTTTCTTAGTTGGTCTCTTTTGCAAAGTTGACACTTTCATAACTCGTCTCATTTTTAACTCGGCTCTTTCTTAGTTGGTCTCTTTTGCAAAGTTGACACTTTCATAATTCGTCTCATTTTTACTCGGCTCTCTTCTCTCTCTTTTTTTGCAACTTTTGCTGCAGGCCCTTACGGCGGAACGCTTTAAAATGTATGTAAACTCATTTATTATTGTAGGTACAGTCGAGTTCATGAATATGTATACACTTTAGTACCTTGGCTTGTCTATTTAATGTCTGTTTAAACTGCCATTCATAAATGTCAAAGCGATTAAAGTGACAAGGTACTAAAGTGTACACATATTTATGAACTCAACTGTACGCATCCAGTCCAGTTAATCTTAAAAAAAATATGAATACAGGTGTCCCGTAACCATTTTCTTAGAGTTTATGAAAAAATTAAGATTTAGAACAGTGTCAAGTTAAGAAAGAGACCAACTAAGAAAAAGCCTAGTTAAAAATGAGACCAGTTAGGAAAATGTCAAGTTTAAGAAAATGACGAAGTCGTCCGGAGGGGAGACGAGTTGGGAAAGTGTCAACTTTGCAAAAGAGACCAACTAAAAAAGAGCCGGGTTAAAAATGAGACAAATTAGGAAAGTGTCAAGTTTAAGAAAATGACGAAGTTTGTCTATGTCTGTATTATACTACATTATTTTCACCAATAAGGTAATAATTGCACAGTGAGGCGTAAAGAGGCACTTTGTGTGCCGGGCGCGTGAGGGCACTTCTCGGACGCTGCTCCAGTTGTCTTCGCGCCTGGACTCCTCTTCCACTTAAAATCAGGAGCCATTTGTAGACTTTTATTATAAAGTTATGTACTTATCATAGGCTGCTTCGGGCAAGCTCGCTCCATCATCGGCCACTTCATCCTACGGATAGGAATGTGGACAAGAGCAAGCCCATTTGTTATTTTTAAAAAAATCTCAAAGTCAGTCTTTTAAGTAGGTACTTACCTACTTACAAATCTAGTTCTATGGTTTTTTAGGGTTTCGTAGCCAAATGGCAAAAAACGGAACCCTTATGGATTCGTCATGTCTGTCTATCTGTCCGTCCGTACGTCACAGCCACTTTTTTCCGAAACTATAAGAACTACCTATACTTTTGAAATTTGGTAAGTAAATGTATTCTGTGAACCGCATTAAGATTTTTACACAAAAATAGAAAAAGACAAAAACAACAACAACAACAAACATTTTGGGGGTTCCCCATACTTGGAAGTGAAACTCAAAAATTATTTTTTTTATTAAACCCATACGTGTGGGGTATCTATGGATAGGTCTTCAAAAATGATATTGAGGTTTTTAATATCTTTTTTTTCTAAACTGAATAGTTTGCGTAAGAGACACTTGTGTGTGCACACTAAAATGTGTCCCCCCCCCCCCCTGTAACTTCTAAAATAAGAGAAAGATAAAACTAAAAAAAATATATGATGTACATTACCATGCAAACTTCCACCGAAAATTGGTTTGAACGAGATTTAGTAAGTAGTTTTATTTTAATACGTCAAAATTAATCAATTTTAAAAAATACACTATTATTAAAACATCGATCAAAGTTACAAATACAACGAACTACAAGAACTTTTAAATGATGTTACTTGCTGCTACGGAACCCCTTCATGGGCGAGTCCGACTCGCACTTGGCCGGAAAGATTTTCATAAAGTGCGCGAAGGCACTTTTTTGAGCTCATCGATTGAACTACTGTTCTAAACAAGTGAAATAAAAAAAATATAACGTTATCTCTTATATAGTCGAATAGTGCGTAGGGGCTTCGGAATTTTTAAATATCATTGATTTTATAATGGAAAAAAATCTTATTCTAAACCAAAAAACTTCGAAAATCGTTTTAAGTTTACTGTGAATAATTATCTCCTTTCCACGGTAATATTATTGAGCAAAATTTATACCAGAGTAATTGTTACTTCATGAGGAATAAAGATTTTATAATGAATTTATTATTTCGATAAAAACGTTAAATACAACTGCAAAATTACTACATGATGCGATGCGCCGGCCGTCCGAATTCAACTTATGCTCACAGAATGGAGATTTGTAATATTATGCACAAATTTATTATCCTATTTCGATAAAAACGATAAATACCTACAACTGCAAAGTTACTCCAAAATGCGAAAATGGGCATTTTACTCAAAAATCACATTCGAGATGTAGGAAACGCGCGACAGTCGCGCTGCGCTGCTAAGTCGCCCGATGTGAAGGCGCTCTTAATCACCATGCTTGCGGGTTGGTGATGATCACAATGCCGACTACCTATGTATGCGTCCAAAAATCAGAAATAAAATAGTAAAAGAACAGCATAATGTTACTGCATACTTACAAATATTGTATTTTGTATATTTTAAGGACGATATGTCTATGATATTATTAAGCCCATAAGGTACCTCGTTATAGATTATTCAAACTCAAGATTGAACCAATAAATATTTTAACTTCTAAGTATACGATACGTAACTTTTAAAACAACTAAGCAGGTACAATTCGGACTACTGCATCAGCTGACACCAATGACATATGACGGCTGTCAATGTCACTCTAAAGTTCATGGACGTATTGCAAATTGTCTAATTTCTTGCGGCTTTCTATTTACAGTGCAGAAAAATATAAGTGAAGACTAAATAGAAAAGGAACTCATTTCTACATTAGTCCTTAATTTTAACGTATAACTTGATTGTTGCAATGTCTTTTCTTCTAAAACAATTAACTCGCAGGGTAGATACCTATTGTAAATAATTTGTCTCCATATTCTAAAAAGAAAATCCTATCTCTATGTCTGTATTGTTTATTTGCAGGCACTTGCCCCAGCCTTCGCTACAATAAAGCCAATAAACTTTTCCACGAGTAAGTGTTTATTTAAAAACCAAAGTTATAACTGCAGTTATATAACCTATTTTTCGCAAAAATCTGACTTTTGTAGTTCCAAATTTATGTGAAGGATTAATTTGGTCGGTGACCTTTTCAAGTTTTTCAGTATGGTGTAAGTTATTAGAAAATATTTGCAATTATTCTAGTAGAACCCACTATAAAACTCCACTTTTCTATAGTTCAGTTTGATAAGTATATTTACTACCTTCTCACCAAACTGTATTGGGAACTATCTCATGTTATACTATTGCTATGCACTATTTTCATCAGGAAAGCCTGAATTCACCACTAGAATTCACATAGGCTAATGATAAAAGCTCATAATATATTTCACTATTAATTCTTATTGGTTTTAGCAAGCACAGTCTTCGTACCCAAAGTCCAGAAGCCAGCACCTGATTTTGAAGCCACAGCTGTTGTGAACGGTGAATTCAACAAATTGAAACTGTCAGACTTTTCTGGAAAATATGTGGTCCTGTTATTCTACCCTCTAGATTTGTAAGTATAATTTTAGACACTTATTGTTAAACTGCTAAAGAATAACAAGGGTTACACTAGTTCCAGTTTGAAGCGTCAGTAAAGCAAAGAGTCATAATACATAAAGGCATATCAGTTTCAATGTAAAAAAGAAGTGTTGTAAAACATTATAGGGGCATTCGTTTTTTTTATGTTCCTGCTAAGTAAAATTGGCTGGTGTTAAGTTTATTTGCATTCACAAGCTGTTTAATTATTTTCTAGCACATTTGTCTGTCCAACTGAGCTTATCGCATTCAGCGATAGAGCCAAGGATTTTGCCAACATCGGCTGCCAAGTGCTCGGTGTGTCTACAGACTCCGAGTTCAGTCATCTAGCTTGGATCAATACACCCAGAAAGGTAATTTAATTGGTCTTAGTGGATATTTTATATGAATAGGGGTAGTTTCTTACATTGTCCACTGAACAACTTTTTGAAGTTTTGTTAATTTTGTAAAGTTGTGAAGAGAGTGAATGTGAATCCTTTAAAATTAGTATCTAAAAATGTTAGTATATTAATTTTGAGTAAAGTAAAAATATTAATGCAGGTAGATCTGTATGTAGTGATGTACGGTCGGATCACCGTCACTTAACCACTTAGCGGCGATTTTCGGATGAAGCGCGCCTCCCGCCCGGGTGCGTGCCCGTACCAAATAGACGATGCGGTGTGCAAGGGATTTTGACCTTTAGACTGGTAATTCGACGGAGTCCGGGATTGTACAAGCCTTGAGTCTTTGAGTTCTAATTTCGGAGACTCGAGTCACAATTGCATGGCTCTGTAAGCTTGATAGGCTCGGAGTCCTCTGAGTCTAAATTAGGCGCAAGCCCTCTGATATGTTTATATATTAGTTGACTAATTGTTGCTTTTTTTGTTTTTCAGGATGGTGGTTTGGGTAAACTGGACATACCTTTATTGGCCGACTACAAAAAGCAAATGTCAGAAGACTATGGTGTACTTCTAGATGAAGGTTTTGCCCTACGCGGTTGGTATCTATATCTTATCTTACTTCTCCTTATCTTATCTGTCTTATCTTAGCTTACTTCTTCGTATCTCATCTTACTTCTACTTATCTTACCCACCTACAGGAGTTTCTTTCTCTCAGGTCTAAGCCTAACTGTCAGTTGTTTATAGGTTTTCGTTCTTGTAGGTATGTTCGTGATTGATAAGAACGGTATCCTGAGACACATGTCAGTGAATGATTTGCCAGTGGGCCGCTCAGTGGAGGAAGCCTTAAGGCTGGTTAAAGCCTTCATGTTCGCAGACAAGCATGGTGAAGGTAAGAATTACTTTGCACTCACTGCCTAGTCTCTGACTAACTCTTTTACGACGACCTCCGTGGTTGAGTGGTTAGCACGCTGGCTCGGGCGTCGCGCCATCTCTGGAGTCCCGGGTTCAATTCCCGATCGGGTCGATTTGGAAAAATCCGTGTTTCTAAATTGATTTCCCCTCTGGGTGTATGTATGTTTATTATGTAGTTAACCATTTTAAAAATAAGTTTAAAAAAAGCTTAACTTGGGCTAAATAATTAATGTGAGGGTAGAAAGTTTTTCTTTTGGGATTTTCATTATTCATGAAAGAATGTATGTATGTAGAAAAAGTAAATATTGCCGAAAATAGTGTATTACCGTTTTCATAAATATAACGAAACGCTAAATTAATAACAAATCTTTTTCTAGTGTGCCCTGCTAACTGGAACCCAGACACCAACGCTGACACGATCAAACCTAACCCAAAAGAGAGCAAGGAATACTTCGAGAAGGCCAACTAAATGGAAATGGCAGACAGTTCAAAAAGCCACCGCTAGATGGAGTTAAAGTTAGTTTTGATTTTATTATACCTTGAGCACTAACATTGCCTCGAAATCACTAAGTTGATTGACTATTACTATTTTGTTACTAAAATTGTTTTTTAATGATTATTAAGAAATAAATGATCCATGTCATTAATTTATTAATATGTGAATATCGTAAACTATCACAGCTATATTTTTTTCTAGTTTAATCTAAACTTAAACATGCAAAGCAAAGCAAAGTAACGTGCAAAGTACTAAATAATAAGCAATTAAGTAAAAACCTACAATGTTTGACAAATAATGCCAGAAGTTAACACAAAATTATTTAATTTGTTTTAGGACACGGCTAATAAAGTTCGAACCTCAAAAACAGCGACATCTGTCGGTAGCAAAGTGAATAAAACACGAATGGAGTAGATTTTTTTACAGAACATCCAAAGGGCATTTATTTTTATGGTAATGTGTGCGGGAGATATGACTGATTGCTTAATTCAATTAATGTAACAGTTATCACACCTTTTTCCATTTAATTGTGTTATTCCCAGGATAAATGTATTTGTTACAAGCTTGTGTTTTTTCTTCGATACCTACATCACTAGACGTTAGATTATTTAGAGCTTAAAGTGCATCTGAGTGTGTGCCTTACAAATAAACAGAGAATAAGGTAGGAATAGTTATTCCGTTTAATTTAAAATTACGTTTGCTTGACAGGAACAAAACACGGAATAACTATTCGTAGTTTATTCTGTGGCGGCGCCATCTACCTGCATGACGCCGCACATAGTTCGATACGAAGCAACATATAGTACCAACCGTGTCAACAGATGGCGCCACAAAAGCCAACTCAGCGACATCTTCATACTACAACAGTAAAATAGTATGAGAAGCCTGCATTGCAGTAGCGAAGTTTCACCATCTCCTTCGCCATATAACCTCCAACTAACGTCCGTTAGACCTCGGTCCACGAGTTATAACACCCAGCTCGGAGGAAGATCTTCCCTTTGCCTTCCTCAATGTGGCATTCATCTCCATCCAACCTACATTCCATCGCTCCCCTACAATTCTTTGTTTATTTGTAAGGCACTGTGGGTTTTATTCCCCACTAGATTAAGCTCACGGCTTAGCTCGTGTAAATTCTCTCTCGGGAGAAAGTTGCTTATCTAATCCTCCTGGGGGCTATTGTCTAACTTCATCACCTATCGCAATATCTTACAAGTACATTGCTTTAGTAGTTTGCTCATTTTAAAACTAATTTTAAAATAATCAAACTAGCGAAGCAATATAGTTCTACTTTAAAGGTTTATTGCAATACTTAGATGTTGAAGTTATAAAATAAGTGCCCTGGTCCCCATCTGTCTTTATACCAAAATACATCAGAATCGGTTCTGCGTTAAGAAGCGTGGAAGCTTAACAAACAAACAAACTCACTTGCGAATTTATAATATTAGGATTTGTTCAACTTAACAATCTTAATATTTTTATTTATTTATTTAGTTAGTATTTAGTAAGTACATAAACTTTTTTTTTTGTAACAATAATAATTTTTATATTGGGGCAATAAAAGTATTTTCATGATGCGAAAACAGCCGCTGAAGCAGATTGTGCCGCAATTACCAGCTGTCTACCTTGCCAGCCAAAAGTGGTAGACGAATGTCAGTGTCTCGGATCAATACTTATGTAGTGTCCTGCAACCGGCTTCAGAGTGATCTCCAACTTCATGTCTAACTTAGTGTGGTCGGCAGACACTTTGTAGTGGCGCAGGAGGTGTGCCAAAAATATCTTCATCAGCGTCAATGAGAATTGTCTACCTGAAACACAAAAATAGTGGTTTTTAAGGCGAGTCCTCTCGAGCGCTTCTCTCTCGCTCTCTATAATAGCAAAGCGGCGCAAATAGGCGCGTTTTATAGGTTTTTATAGATTTTTTGCCTATATAGACTTTATAGGATTTAATTTATTCACAGGTTCTCTGTAGTAATTCAAAATAAATATTTACATGTAAAAAATATAGCTTTATTATTGAAATTTTGCATTCACAATACTATATAGATATAGGATAAAATGTTTACTGAAAAATATATATTTTCTAGTAAACATTTTATAGATGTAAAAATAATGTTGAAATTTTTTTTTTAAATGTAAGAAATCAACCGTTTTAGACTTTTATTTTGGCCGGTTTTCTTTTTATAATCGAGTAAAGTACATCTAATCGCGAAACAAATAAGCACATTTGTTAGGCAATATCCTTTAGTTTATATATTTTATTGTTTTCTGAGGTTTAAGCGAGCACTACACATTGAAATGTCACTACAGTCTCCCTGTGACCACGGACCCTGTAAAGGGTTCGAAACGTCAGGATAATATAAAAACTATGTAAATAGTAAATTAAACGCGAGTTAATCCGTAAAAAGTGTTTCATTTCAATTTATATATTTTTATAAGAGCGTTATTTAATAGTAAATACATAAACCATTTGATCTAGCAAAACAGTTTTGCTCGCATATCATCGGTGACTCGCCTTAAATACATACATACGCGACTAATATTACGACTATTATCACCTAAGAATTAGTCGGGGACTAGGCAATGAGGACCGTAAAATACTGATTTTAGAACAGAGGACTGCCTCTGCTACATTTCACTAATAAAAACTGCACATGTGCTCAGCTTGATAGGTGGTGAGCCCATCGCCGCTCTATGCTGTTGGATGTATGCGTAGTCTTTAGTCCGTTAGTCGCCTTTTACGACAACCAAGGGAAGTAGGGGTCGGTACTATTCTTAGTGAGTCGCTATACTTTAACCGCCTCTGTGGTTTAGTGGCTAAGCTACCGGGTTCAGACCCAGAGGCCCCGGTTTCGATTCCCAGCGGGGGGTACATCTTTGTGTCCTCGGTTTGGTTGGTGGTAGGACTGTTAAGTCCGCCTGGCTAGCTACCACCATCTTATCTAAGTCTGTCGCCATAACAACGATGTTTATAGCATTGTTGTGTTCCGGCAGTTTGAGATAAGATAGCCAGTTCCTCAGTGGTTGAGGATTCCGGGTGAAGCGCGCTTCCACCTTCGGCCTTATCGTCACTTACCATCAGGTGAGATGAAGGCCAAGCGCTTACCCGTTGCCAATAAAATAAAAAAAAACTATACGGTTCTACACCACTTTAATCTTACTTTGCAAAATTCGCATGGGAATTTGCTTAGTGAGATTTGACGGTCTCCGTGATCGAGTGGTTAACACGCCGGTTCTGGCGTTACGCCATCTCTGAGGTCCCGGGTTAGCTTCCCGGTCGGTTCAATTTAAAATGAATTGTTATTGTAATTTGAAGTCGGGTCGGGGTGTTTTTCTGTTTATTTATATTTATTCGTTATCTAGTAATTTTGGCAATCATCATCCTCATCATCAGCCTATAAACGTTCCAAAGCTGGGCACAGGCCTCCCACGTGAACAATAGCACATGGAGATATTGGGCCATAGCCCACCAAGCTGGCCCAATGCGGGTTGGTGGGTTTTAACGACTGCCATCTTACGACAACAACCGGGACCAACGGCTCAACGTGCTTCCAGAAGCACGGCGGAAGTTTGAGATGTTTTCAATTGGTCACCCATCAGGCGACCCAGCATTGCGAAAATTGCTTAACGTTAATGTTGACAAGCTTCAAAAGCATAATGTTATTGTTTATATACTTTTAACGCAAATTTTGTTGCAAACAAATTACAAATTGAAAAAGACAGTGTCGAAAAAATTTCCACGAGCAGGATTCGAACCCGCACCTTTCTGGCAATCCGGACCAAGTGCTATTTCCAGTTGAGCTACCGTAGAACTTATGTAGCCCGCCGAAATTAATCAACACCGTCTTTATTTTTGTACTGCCTGTGGCAGAAAATAGACATTGTTTTACCTAAACAAGCCCTTCTACCGGCGCCGAAGCCCGTATAAACATTCGAGTTGTCCGGCAACGAGTCCTCCAGCCAGCGCTCCGGTCGGAACTCCTCCCGGTCCGGCCCCCACACTTCGGCGCGGTTGATCGCACGCACCATCACTACGCAGTCGCTGCCCGCCTTAAGGGTGTAGTTTTCTGAAAATTATCATTATTGTTAGTGCGGGTTGTACTGACAACACTTCAGGTTATGCAAAACTGTCAAAATTCTGTTAGTATGAGACCGCACGCCGTGCTATAAAACCAGCAACAACTAAGTTTTCTTGTAATTATTACAATGGTCCTTCGAATCGGATACAACTGTATGTTCATTTTTAAGTTATCTCTGTCAAGTTACATTATTTGTACATACTTAGCTTGATATCTTTATCCACATATCTCAACAAAACTGGGGCTACGCAATACAAGCGGCATACTTCTTTTATCACAGCTTCTAAGTAAAACAACTTTGACAGATCTTCCTTTCTCACATCTCGATTTGGTCCTTTAAGCACTTCTTGTAATCTGCAAAAGAACATTCCATTAAAATTGACAAAGGAACAAAGGAACTTTCTCAGGTAAAATCAATGACCTTTTATATCTATCACATATAATATCATTAGGTAATTTTTTTTTTTTTTTAACAGCTGATAATAAAAATCCCGCCCTACTGCTAGGCAAAGGCATCCATCATTTTTAACAAGCTATCGCTACAATTAATGGATAAATCACATCCGAGCACTCACTTGCAAAATGGGAGCCAATGCCAGTGTTGCCAGATGGAGTTTTATAGGCTGATGATGGTAATCTCTAGTGTATTTTAGTTGTAAGTTTGCATGTTCATTGTATGACGTGGTAAGTAACGACATATTATTTTGTAAATGTCGTTATTTCTACCGGTATACTGGGAGCTGGCTGGGAGTGTCTTGCAACCGGAAATTTGCATATTAGGTAAGATTAAAGTAATACTGCTCTAAGATGGTAAAACCTCTGAATGGGTAGGTAAAGGTAGTAAGCGAAATAACGTTTGGACGATTGAATGAATAAATGACGAACAAATTATTTTTTAGTTTATAGCGACTTACTCCTTATAAACGCGACTCTGCACATGCGGATATGAGCCCAAAACCACCAGCACCAAGTTCAGGGTTTCAGATGTGGTCTCGTAGCCAGCGAACACGGTGGAGTTGACCTGTTCCAGTATTTCCAGGTCGGTAAGGATGCCTCCCGCAGACAACTCCATCGCGAGATCCATGAAACCTTTGAATTTACCTGCACATTTTTATACATACTGTTAGGCTGGCCTCATACAGCCGGAATGGCTTTCTGAATTCAGAATCTGAATTTAAAATTCTGAATTCCGGCACCTTGACTCCCACATTCTTAAAAATTCAGATTGATCAGTAGTCTTGTGTTTCCCGGCATATGCAAACGTCTCCGAGACGTTAACCGCTTGCTGTTTCAACCAGGGTTGCCATTTTTTTTTCGCTGTTCCTACCAATTGACGACCTCCGTGGTCAAGTGGTTAGCGCGCCGGGTCTGGCGTCGCGCCATCTCTGAGGTCCCGGGTTAAATTCGCGGTCGGCGAGTCAATTTAGAGAAAACTGTTTTTCTTAATTGATTTCGATTCTGGGTGTTTTCTATGTTTATGTATATTTATCCATTATCTAGTTTAACCATATTAACGACTTTCAATAGAAGCTTATATTGCTATCAAATTTTATAAAAATAAAATATAAAATATAAAAATAAAAATGTATGGTAAATTCTGCTAAAACTGCTAAGCGTTGTTTATAAAACCAAAACTGCTATATTTACCTTTATAATTTTTAAGAATTAAAGTACATCGTAAAAGAAATACATGGGTTGTAAAAAGGAAAATTAAACACTATTAAAGCAAGGTGTCAATAAGATAACATACAAACTAAATATCTAAAATTTACTTTTAAAAATGCTGAAAAAGCAGGATTCTACTAAAAATGGCAACACTGGCTGTCAACTGAAATAATTTAGAATCTGAATTCCAGTATGTGTGTGACGCTCTATATAAAATGTATGGGAATACGTGCGTTCTGAATTCAGAATCTTTAATATTAAGATCCGGAATTCCGGACGCTCGTCAGCATCATTCTTTCAGATTCCAGATTATAGATTCTGAAAAAATCAGCATGTGTGTGGAGCATACTGATATTGTATGGTATTCCGGCCTTTCTGAATTCAGAATCCGAATTTAGATTCTTAATTCAGCAAGCCATTCCGACTGTGTGAGGCCAGCCTTAAGTCGGGTCCGCTGCGCCAGATTTTGAACAGAACATTGTTCGAAAACATAAATTTCTCAATGGGCCACATTATTACTCAATGGGCCACGCCCCTTATTTAAGTTTTCGAACAATGTTCTGTTCAAAAATCTGGCGCAGCGGACCCGGCTTTAGACGGTAAATCAATCGATGCGTATGACGTGCTTATCAAACTAGTGCCAGGGTCCGGTGACATTAGGGATGTCCCTTATGAATGAATGAATTCGTTTATTTTAGATTACAAGCATAATGCACAAGTGATCCATATTGGTTAGTAACAAATTTATCTTAAAACCTTATGTCACCGTACCCTAGCACATGTTGCCGAAGTTTATCAGTTGAGGGACTGCGCGGACTTCTTGGCAGGAACGTGAAGCATCGTGTCTGAAGTTTTGTTTTATTTTCATTAATATGTGTTTCGTCGAATATTAGCGCTGAGCACATGTGTAGTCGCTATTTGGTGAAATGTGGACTATGGTGTAGGACTGATTTTGCTGTCCCAATTACCTAGTCTCTGACTAACCGTTCGGGGATAATAGTCGTGATTATTTGTAAGTATGTAGTTATGTATTAACTGCCTAAATACAATTTTTAAATGCCTCGGTCTAATAACAAAGCTTTTTGAATCTAGAGGTCCCAGGTTTGATTCCAGCGGGGGGTACGTCTTTGTATGCTAAGGGTGGATTCGACAAAACTGGAATAAGGTCTTATACCTAGATTAAACGCCGAATTTGTAAAGACTAATCTCGGAGTAAGTCTTATTCCAGTTTGGTCGAATCCACCCTTAGTTTGGTTTTGTTAAGGCCACCTGGCTAGCTAAAATCTGGCTGCTTAACAACAATGTTAAAAGCATTGTTGTGTTCCGACAGTTAAGAGAAAAGATAGCCAGATCCTCAATGGATTCCGGGTGAAGCGCGCTTTCAGTCTTGTCACACCTTCGGTCTTGTCGTCACTTACCATCAAATAAAATGAAGGCCAAGTGCTTATACTTACGTAGTGGATAAAAATAAGAAGTAAGTAAGTACCTACCTGTAAGTAAGTACCTACCTATAAGTGAAAAGCTAAAACACTATGGAGTGTACTCGGATGCCTTGAAATTGATTCAATCATATCTCAGATGCAGAATCCAAAAAGTTAGCGTGAATGGATCCATATCATCCGGATCTTCTGTGCTAATGGGGGTTCCACAAGGGTCAATACTAGGTCCATTTTTATTCTTAATTTATATTAATGATTTACCATTTTATGCGGAAAACTTTTGCAATATTGTTTTGTTTGCTGACGATACATCTTTGATATTTAAGACTGATCGAAATAAAAATAGTTTTGATGACATCAACAGTGCCTTAACAGATGTGTTGAATTGGTTTACTACTAATAATCTTCAATTAAACGCGAAGAATACCAAATGTATAAATTTTGCTCTACCTAACGTAAAGAATATTATAGTAAATAAAATTAAACTGAATGGTGAACTGTTGGACCTTGTTGATTCAACAGTTTTCTTAGGTATTACCTTAGATTCAAAAATACAGTGGTACCGTCACATTAGCACCCTTGCGGGGAGACTTAGTTCAGCTGCTTACGCTGTTAGAAAAATAAGGCATTTTACAGACGTGGAAACTGCTCGATTAGTCTATTTTAGTTACTTTCACAGTGTGATGTCCTATGGTATTCTACTTTGGGGTAAAGCAGCAGATATAGAAACCATTTTCATTTTACAGAAAAGAGCAATAAGGTCCATATATAACCTAGGATCACGTGACTCCCTTAAGGAGCTGTTTAAAGAAATAAATATTCTTACAGTTGCATCATAATTTATTTATAACTGTATTGTTTACGTGCGTCAAAACATATCTCATTTCAAAAAAAATTGCGATATACACAAACTAAATACTAGAAATAAGTATAAACTTCTAATTCCTAAATTTCGACTTCAGAAAGTTTATGGATCATTTATGGGACAAAGTGTCGTATTTTACAATAAAATCCCGAACGAAGTTATAATTTTGCCCTTTGACAAATTTAAGACACATGTTAAGGACAGACTTTTAGAAAAGGGCTATTACACTGTAAGCGATAACACCAATGACAAAAATGCATGGAATTCCATTAGTTTCGCACACATTGTTCTAATCAAAGACATATAAAAGATAGACAGGTTACACGCTAACATTATTGCATTTTAAAGTGCTGCAAGTAGTACTATATCTACGGTACAGTTATTTATTATGACACGTTGCGCTAACAAGAGACACATTATGTGGTTAGAAAGAGATAAATATACATCTCGCTCTATACGCATGTGAGTTTCCATGGCAACGGCCGCCAGTAGACCGCGCTAACATAGTCTGTTTCACTCTCACGCATAGAACAGATTACATCTCACTCTTTACCCACGTGAGGAGCAGCCAGCAGTTTATTTATTTTTAAAAAATCAGTACCTACGAATGAAATGACACGTTTTTCTTGTCTCTAAAAGTTGCCGTGTAATTTGTGGACCGCCTAAAAACACAGGAAGGCATTTTGGCCACGAAAAACTTGATAAATTCACGCGCTGTAGCGATGTATAGCCGGGACGCGAGAGCGTGCCTGACTACATTCGTATTGCCATTCTAGAGCGTGTACAACGCATCTTTAACTTTATACATCATTGGTTCTAATGCTTTCATAGTGCCCGAGTAAACTTTTAGGTTCACTTTTGTTTTTATCTTTTATTTTATTATATAATTGTTTTATATAACTGCTTTATTTTATGATTATTGATTGTATAATTTGGTAACGACATATGTTTTTGTAAATGTCGTTACTTCTATATATTGTTTAATAAATTGTACCTACTTAATTAGATCTATGACACTGTAAAGTAACATTGTTACTTAGAGGAAGAAAAAAGTAAGGCCTCCTGAGTTTCTTGCCAGCTCTTCCGGTCGAAGGCTCCCCCAAAATCCGAACTGGTGGCAGATTGGTTAGGTAGGTAGAGTTGATTATGGTCTGTGCCAGCTAGATGTGCATGAAGGGTCATTTACCCCACTTGTACCAGTGGGGTGCTGCAGTTTAGGTACGTTCGGCCGGCGTGCCTCCCAGGAAGGCCGCCTAGGCGTATGACAGTAAAGGTTGCCGCTCGGCTCGCACGCTCCACGTCGCGCGTCGTCGCTTAAGGCCAGGTATTTCTCTCTCGCGGCTTCTCTCTCGCTCTCTCGATGGTACGACGGTACGGGACGGGTATAACAGCGAAACGGCGCGTTTTATAGGTTTTATTGCCTACCTATATGTATTGTTACGGACAGATTAATCGGTGATCAAATTAATGGTTAGGTACGTAGAAAACGAACAAGTTAATTGTAACTATTAGTTTCGGAATCAATTAGGGATTGAAATTTGTATAGTGATTGATTTGATAAACAATAGGGCGATACCGCATCGCACGGCATCCGCTTGCGTTTGATTGTATACGCATACAATTTGAATAAAAGAAAAACTTAGAAAATTTTAGCCGCGGTACTTATGTAACGAATAAAAAATGTTACCATCGCCTTCTAGGAATTTGCACGTTTGCTACAGCGCCCTCTCTTGATAAAAAACTGAAGCTGCTATTTACGTAATTATGAAGTTTTACTTATTGTTACGCGGAAATTGATTGGTATTGATGTTTAAATTAACAAGTAGCTTCTGTAGAGGATAGATATTCATACCATGTAAGCATAGCCATTTGCGTGTGATTGTATACTAATAAAAGAAAATTTTAGAAAACTTTAGCTGCGGTACTTAAGTAAAGAATAAAAAATGTTACCATCGCCTTCTAGGAATTTGCACGTTTGCTACAGCTCCCTCTCTTGATGAGTAATATGAAGCTGCTATTTACGTAATTTAAAAGTTTTAATAATTTTCACGAATTTGATTGTTATCGATTGTTATTGATGGGCAGCTTAACAAGTAGCGTCTGTAAATGATAATTAGTCATACAATGTAAGCATAGTACGAACAGAATAACAATAGTAGATAAAACTAACATGGCGATCGTGGTAAACTTGCAAATGTTTTATGGTCGGACAACGTATTTTATTGTTCCTCCGAAACGGCTAAGCCCACGTGAATGGCGTTTATCTAGAATTATGGTAGACATAACGCCCGACGTGGTGGTGAAGTCAAAATTAGCCGCGCGGAATTATTGTAATCTGCACGTAGCATTGTTTAGGAATAATTCTCGCAAAAACTAGACTAGCGCTCTAAGATATGCAATTGCTTAGATGTGTTATAACCAGTGGTCGGAGTAGGTATATTGATTTTAGATACTTGCGTCATGATATCATAACATGGACATGCATTTCTTCCGGAATGTACCGGAGTTTCCAAAAATTTGGTAAATAGAGTAATAAAATAAAAAACCATATGTAAGCAAACAAAATTGTTTATTGTTAATACAAATAATCATTATTACAGTTTTATTAAAAATAATTATTTTTAATCCTCATCGGTTACAAGTTCTACATTTTGATTTTCTGTCTCTATACAATTAAAATAAATAACTATAATTTTTTCAATATTTTCTAATTTTAAGCTATTTCTTTTAACATCTAAGATCCATTTGTAAGTGGAAAATGATCGTTCAACATCTGTAGATGTCAATGGAGCGAATTTGAAATAAAGTTTCTGATTATTTGCTACGCTTTTTTCAATACTCTCGCTGTATTCTCTAATTGTATCTAAATCTGGATTTCGTTCCATAACTGATTCTATTTTATTTTTTATATTCTCATTATTGCACTCGTTAAGCGTAGCCCTTACTTGATCAAATACTAAAAGTGAATCAGCTAGAGATAAATTTTGTTTTTGTAACTCTTTTAGGGCTAGTAGTATAATAGAGTAATTTTCTTCAATATATTTTAAATCATTTTCTAAATTTTGTTTTTCCAAAATGTTTTTTGCGTTTCGTATGGCTATAGCATCAGAACTGCTCAAGCAGGATAAAACTTCTTTTATTTTATCTAAATGTTGAGCGTAGTAAGATGCTGCCTGTAACCAAGTACCCCATCTGGTAATGACTGGTTGCGGAGGCAACGGTAAGTCAGGATATTTTTCTTTTAAAATGTTTACCCTACTAGGAGCCTTTAAAAATACTTTTTTAACATTTGATATAAGAATATCAACATCGTTGTATTCTGACCTTATCTGCTCACTTACACGATGAAGAGCGTGCGCCAAACATGTCACATGCTTCATTTCAGGTAAGTAATGTTTTAAATTTCGCCCTGCAGATAGCATGTACGCTACACTGTCAGTGCAAAGCATTAAAATATTGTCAACTTTCGCTTCAAAAGTGTTTTGCCATAAATTTTCTAGACATTGCAGTACAAATTGTGTTATTGTTTGTCCATTTACTGCTGTTAGCATTTTACAAGCAATCAAATAAGGCCGGCCTGCACTATTACTAGGATGCAATGGTTTTATTAGGAAATTGACTATGTATCGACCAAAAATGTCTGTTGTCTCATCCAGCGATATCCATAGTTTCTCATTTTTATTAGTTTCATAAATCGAATTGATTTTATTCCTATAAAACTTCTCCAAATAAACTTTTCGTAACTGTGATTCGTCAACCACTTTACGATTGGTACAAACGCAACAACAAGTACTGCACATATATTTCTGAAAAAACTCTTTGAACGCTGGATTTTTCATTTGCGACCAAGGAATATTGCATAGAATCAGGAACTTAATGAGGTCGAAGTAAAATTCCTCTTGCGGTCTCTTAAATTTTCCTTGATGTACAGCGCCTTCAATGTGTTTGGTAATGTTGCCTCTATTCACAGCTTTCAAATGACTTTCACACTTTGTACAGTATATAGTGCCACTAGCGTTAACGTAAAGTAGCTCAGGATAGTGCAATAACCACTTTTGCACTGTTTCAGCCTTGACCTTTGCCATATTTATTTATATCTCACCTAAAACAATGATTTAAATTTACAATATATACATACACAACTGTAAAGTCGATAATGAAATTCTGTTTCATATAAAGTGTTTTTTTTAACTGAAGCGGTGATAGCCCTGCGGTGTGCGTACCGGACTCTCATGCGCTGTGATGATTGCTATAAAGTGATTTTTTTAACTGTTTCCAAGTTCTAAAACCTTCTTAAATAGTGAAAATAATTAAAACTTACCCGTACAAAAACAACTTCAAATGGGCCCAATCCAAGAGTAATAAATCGATGTCCGTAGTTATAAGCCAAATTCGTCGTTTTAAGTAGATTTCAGAAGACAGTAAACAAGCCAGGGTCAAGTCAAGATATTCACAACACATAAAATAAGCGCACTCCACGAACCGAAATAAGTGAGTGAGCCACTTGGTCTGGATGTCGGTGCGAGCGCATTGTTTTCGAACAAACAGTCAATGAGTCATCCTGGATACTTGATTCTAATTGGTCAGATGCGTTGAGCATAGAGATAAGAGGACAAAAGACCCTGTTTGCCGGATGTCGTGTGTTGAAATGAATATTATTATTATATCATTTTATACATGCTTAGGCTTTTACTCCAACACTTTTACTACAACAAGGTTTTTACACACCAGTCATTTTTTACTATTAAATTCTGGTCATCTACGCCACTAGCAGCATAGCGTTGAGAGTATTGATACATTTTTAACTAGTTTCATGTAATAATTTCGATGTTTCGGTATTTTTATCATAATAATCCGGAAACTCGGAGGAGTATCCATATTAACATATACGTTTGATGTCAGTGACCTTAATTCAATATACCTACTCCGACCACTGGTTATAACGAATCGCATGCGCAAATATATTTTAAGATAGGTCTAGACTTATATTTTGTTGTATAACTTAGAATCAGAGCGTTTGGATATAAATGGAATTTTAGTCGATTTTAATGTGTCAGTTCATAGTGGATCTGAATGTGCATTCAGAATGTTTTTGTAATTGAAAAGGGGCGACTACCTCTACTTCTCTGCTCTCTAATTGGCTAGAATAATGCAAATCTTCTAGAAGCTTTTTTGTATAAAAGGGCCGAGCGTGATTTCGGTCTTCATGTTCACTTCAAGCAGTTAACCGAGCAGCAACTAGCTGGAACCTTTGGAAAATCAGAAAACTGAAGAAGTAATTGAGATATACCTAGAGCAGTTTAAAGCCAGTGTGGAAGTTGAGTATTTAGGGAAACTTTATAAACACTGTATAAATTGTGCTTTGTGTGTGTTCACTTCAAGCAGCAATCCGAGTAGCATATAGAAGTTAATCAACCAGAAACTTTTGGAAAATAAGAAAACTGAAGAAGTATTAGATATACCTAGTAAAGTTTAGAGCCAGTGTGGGAAGTTGAGTATTTTGGGAAACTTTATAAACACTGTATAAATTGTGCTTTGTGCATCTGACTGACGTATAATTACTAACTTGGATTTGACCATTTATGTACCTGTGTGTGTGTGCGTGTATATAACCTTGTGCGTATAACTTTTGTGCCTGACTTTAATATGTAATTACCTTACGTGTATTGTGTGTGCATGACCATATGTGTATTACCTACTGTGTGTGTGTGTGTATTACCTTGTGTGCGTGTAACCTTGTTATATATTGTGTATTGACTATTGTGTACATAGATGTTTTGTGAGTCAAATAAATAAATCTCCGGTCGAGGGGGTATAAGTTGCATTCGTGTTTTGTTCATACTTATTGGCGGAGCACTGACGTCGTGGTTCTGCCAGGAGCCCTACCCTCGACATGTATAGACTTTATAGGATTCTCTGCTAATTTATCTGCGAATTATTTCTTTCGTTGAGTACAAAAATTAAATGTAAAGTATCAGTAGTTTAGTCATAATATTAAAAAAAATTACAAAAAGGAGTAACTTTGGTTTTTTTTTTCTATCGAGTGAAGTTCATTGGATCTTGTAACTGAATGAGACTTTGAATAGATTGGATCCTTAACTAATACATACTTTTTTTCCAGAATTTAAACCATTATTTCCTGTCTCATCAGATGGTTTGAAAAAACAAATCGCGATCTATCTAGCCTTAACTCGTAATCCATACTCGTAAACCCTGCGCTCCTGACGGACGTCAAATCGATATCGAGTCGGCTGTGCTTATCGGAATATGAACGCTCGGGTCACGCGATGGGTTTCGGTTTCGCATGGGGGTCGTTGGAGGGTGAACCTTCTGTACGGTAGTAATATTAGTTCTTCTGTGCTTGTACCAAGACGAAAAACGAAACAATTTTTGACGTTTTTTTATGCTTATGTTTTTATAAAAAAGTTATTTGAATGATTAATCAACCTTATTGGTTAGGTACTAATGTTTTCCAAAACTCATTTCAGCCGTTACTTTATTTTACTTCAAAAACTCTCCAATTTCTATTACTTACCACAATATCAATACGATAATTGGAAATCATATTTAATTTTATTTAATTAAGTAATAACTTAAGTTAACAATTCATTATGATTTATCATTTTTCACCTTACATCCCAAAAAAAACGATAAATTACCTATTTTTAGCCGTTTGTGTCGCTAGGGGAGAGACACTTGCCCGCTATTTTTTCTCGTACCAGGATACGTATGTTTACACAATTCTATGACCACGGCTTATATTTCGGTTCGACGCGATTCTGTTTCGGCGTGCAGTGGTACTGGGGGTAGCGATGCGCATTTGTCTGGCACAGACTATAGCTCGTTAGATTAGTTGTTAAGTCTTAACTATAAGTTAGTTAACTGTTTTTTTATTATTATTAATATTGACGTCAATAAGTGCCTGTAAAGGTTTACATTGAATAAATAATTTGGCTTTGACTTTGATTATGTCATTTATATATATATGTAATTTATTTAAAAAAAAATTATTAATAATTAAGTAAGTACTTATTTAATAAACTTGCATACTACCTACTTAATAGGTATTACTTAGGTAGGTACTTATTATAATGTCATTAAAAAAGTCTTAAGTCTGACCTGATTTAACGATTCCCGTTTTTGTTTTATTATTCGATGCCTCCCGTTTTTGTTTCATTATCTGAAAGTAAAATACAAAACATAGGTACTCAGTTGGTTACTTCTTCAGTTAGGTGGTACCACAGTATAAATATAAGCTAAAGCAGTACGGAAGCTCGGCCCTTTTCTTGTTTTATATACCTACGCGCCAATTGAGCGTTAGGGTTGTCCTCTTATTTTTGTAAAACTGAAAAAGTTTTTGTTTAGCTAGCGCTGTATCTCAGCTAGTTAGCGCTTTTTTTGATATAACTAGCAAAGCATAAGGGTTGTCACTTTTAATTTTTTTAAATTAAAAACTAATAAGTTAAAGATGGCGGCTAATTTCCTCATTCTATTATCGGATTCATTGCCGGAAACCCCACAGATCCCCTGATATCGATTTTTAAAGCAATCGGTCGAATAACTAAAAAGTTCAAGATGGAGGCTATTTTGTCTCATACTAATAACGGAGTCGTTGTCAGAAACCACACAGATCCTCAGATATAGATTTTCAAAGCAATCGGTTAAATAACTAAAAAGTTCAATTTGGCGGCTACTTTTTCTCATTCTAATTACGGGTTTATTGTCAGAAACCACACAGATCCTCAGATATCGATTTTTAAAGCAAAGTTTATTAACGATTAAGTTTCGTAGTATCAATTCTTATTATTTTTCACCATTAAGCGCTCAAAAAATATACTTATGTAAGTACGGCAACTATCACCTAAACAACCAAACGATTTATTTAAAATAAAAAGCTTTTTATTTAGTAATAATAAATCATTCTTACCTTTCAACATCAGCAGGAAGTTTAAAAAACGAAAGCTCCGGTTTAGAAGAAGCCGAGTTCAAGCAGCCGTATACTACGCAATACACTCGTGGCATTTTTAAAAATCGCGCGCACAGCACACGCATTACACAACAGCGAACACTCGTTTCGACGCGATACGCGCTACTGAGAGCACTGCGATGTCCGCTTAAGGGCCCTGTAAAGACGTGCGTCTGTGGGCGTGCGTCATTTCGAGCATTTGTACGTAGCTTCCTTACTGCTTTAGCTCATATTTATACTGTGGTGGTACGGTCTACATTATTCTGCTCGCTATGCCACTTTTTGTAGAACGCGGACCAGTGTTGCCAACAATAATTTAGAAATTCCGCTGACTTCATTACAAAATTCCGTTAGAAATCCGTTAAACCTGTCATTTTCTGTTTGTCTGTTTTTTCTCGTCAGTAAAAAGCCGTCAGAATATCTGTTGGTACATAAAAAACGATATAAAAAAAATACTGAAGAAGTACAATGAAAATTAATTACCTACATTTTTTTTTAATATAAATCAATATTTTCTAAATCAATGTCACTATTTGAGGTCTCAGTCATTCCGGATGCAGTAGAAATTGACGGTTGGCTATAACTTTTGACTGGTTCCAATTAGATTTCGATAGAAGATAGAATAGTCTTTGAAAATGTAAAAATGAATCTATCGGCAAAGCTTATTTATAATAATCTTTTGCTAAAATTCCACAAAAAAATCCGTTAGCCGTCAAAATACAATTTATTCCGTTTCTTCATATCATACCCCAATCCGCTAGATATGACGGGAAATCCCGCTGACGCAGACTCCGTCGCAAAATCCGCACAAACGCAACGTCTATTTGGTACGGGCACGTACCCGGGCGGGCGGGCGGGTGCGCTTCATACGAAAATTTCTGCAAACTGGTAAAGCGACGGTGACCCCGATAGTACCTACTAATTTATTATAAATATTTATGTTATTGTATTATTAAAATCGGTGGCCGATTGGCTAAGTGCTCGGCTAGATAACCGTGTTCAATTACCAGGTAAAATTGTGATTTGAATTTTTAGATGCACAACCCGTCCGCCTGGTTAGCTATCACCATTTTAGTTAAATACGACGCTATAATTTCAATGTTACTATATAAGGTGACTGTTAGAAACCGCAAGAAACTTCAAGGGCTGGTCATGTCAATTGCTTTAAACATGACAAAATGGTCTCATTGCAGACTAACGTAGGTACTTATCGCCCCTTCGCGGGGCATGTAACATAGTACCGCGGCGCCGCGTCGCGCCCCTGACGGCAGATGTCGGTTCTTTTACCGGGTCTGGCCCGTATGTCCTTACTCACCCGGCGGGTGGGGACATATGGGTTCCAGCCCCGGACAGTGCATGGGGTGTCTCACGTTCCTCTCGAGGCCCCATGCCAGTGCAGAGAAGCATTTTCTCCGATTAAAACAAAGAAAAAGGTACTTATCGCCCAGCTGACGCGAAGGGGTCATCAGACGGTCGGCCGGGCCGTTGCCCTTGCGTTGTAAATAATCGATATTTTTAATTGTTTTTTTATTTTATTTTTCTTATGTTATTGCTTTAAAATCAATAAGATACTCAAAGACTATCCAATTAAAATTCACTAAATGAATTATTTAATTAAAAATGAAAAAAACACGAACTCCTTTTTTTGTCATTTTTGTCATGTTTAAAACACTTGACCTGACCAACCCTTGAAGTTTCTTGCGGTTTCTAGCAGTCACCTTATATAGCAGCCTGGAACGTTAATGAGTTGGCGCCTAATAAATACGAATACGGTTTAAAGAATATTTATTGTCTCAAGAAATTTACATTTCACTTATAGGACAATATTTAGCTTAAAATAACTTACTCAATATATTAACAAAACAGTGAGCATGCAACTCAAAGATATACTCAAAGACAAAATGTAATTATATGATATGAAAACTCAATAATTCAAATAAAATTTTAAACACTGAAAAAAGACGACAACCTCAGGCGGGAATCGAACCACGCACCTTCCGCATTCCGGGCGGCTGCCTTAACCACTTGGCTACCGAGGTCTGGCTTTCAACCGTCGAAATTTGTCAGTGCTTGATGCGTCTTTTTTTCAGTGTTTAAAATTTTACTTAAGTATATTTATAATTCAAATTAAATTAATATCAATAATTCAAATTTACAAATACGATTACATAAATCTATAGCCATCAGTAAGTTTTGTAATTATTAATGTTCTACTAGATATAGTTTAAGTTTATTTTTGAAGCTATTAATACATTCACTCTCAAATCGAACATTTGTTAAATCTACACAAACGTGATATTTTACTAGTGTCAGAATCCATTTTACAAATAATAGTTCAATTAAAATACGGAACTACAGTATATACAATAATAATCACCCAGTCGGAACTGCTCATGGTGGTTCTGCCATAATAATAAGATCTTCTATTAAGCGTCACGAGTGTCCGGGTTTTGCGACAAACCATATTCAAGCAACAACTGTATTGGTAGAGGATAAGCACGGTCATATTAAAGTATCGGCAGTTTACTGCCCCCCTGTGCATACAATAAGCGAAAGCCTATTTAACCAGTACCTAAAAACGCTTGGCAGACGATTTTACGCCGGAGGGTACTGGAATGCAAAACTAGGGGTCCAGGCTGAATACAACACGCGGAAGAGAACTCAAAAAGAGCTTCGATAAACTTAATCTTACTAAGTATTCAACAGCGGAACGTGGCGGAGCGGAACCTACTTATTGGCCTACCGATATTAATAGGTTTCCAGACGTCATCGATTTCTTCATCACAAAAGGACTATCACGACTCTACTATTCAATAAAATCGTGTCTGGATGGTTCCTCCGACCACACACCCATTATATTGACTGTCAGTTCTACAGTATTACATTACGAGAAACGAACCATTCTGTATAACAAAAGAACAGACTGGACGTCATTTAGAGAAATGGTTGAAGAACGTTTGGAACTGAAAATAGCTCTCAAAACAAATAATGATATTGAGAACGCTGCTAAAGACTTCACCACTACGGTACAGAAGAGCTGCTGGACTTGCACCCCTGAAACAAATAATCTTAATCTAAAGAAAAAGGCATAGCTAGCACCCAGCAGACAAAACAGCTCTAAAAAAGGCAATAAAAGAGTTAAAAGAAATGATCACTGAAGCTTCTAACGCAACTGTAACAGTCCAGATCGAGTCGCTTACAGCAACAACAGCTACAAACTATTCCATGTGAAAAGCTTGCAAAAACACAAACAGGCCCATCATTCCCAAGCCCCCTCTAAGGACAACAGTGAATAACTGGGCTAGAACAGCAGACGAAAAAGCCAACATTTTCGCAACTCATTTGTCGGGTGTGTTCGCTCCTAATGAGGCTGGCCCTGGATGCGATGAATCGGACATAGATGAGGTTATGAATAAAGACCTACAATTTGATAACCCAGTCAAACCAATATCTCCTCGAAAGCTATACACTGGTGTCACCAACCACTTGGAAAACAGCAAGGCTCCGGGCTTATATTCTTTGACCCTTCTTTTTAACAGCATGTTGAGGACTGGATACTTCCCAGCTCTATGGAAGGTTTCGCTAATTATAATGAGACATAAACCAGGAAAACCAACTCATGAAGTTACCTCATATAGACCCATAAGCCTGTTGCCTATTTTGTCCAAGCTATTCGAAAAAAATCTCATGAAAAGGCTCCTAATAGAGGTCTCGGAAAGATCAATAATACCGAATCACCAATTTGGCTTCAGGCACAAGCACTCTACCATAGAACAAATTCATTGAGTGTACCAGGCAATCAGGGTATCCCTTGAGAAAAAAGAATACTGCTCGACAGCTTTCCTGGATATTCAGCAGGCGTTTGATACAGTATGGCACAGGGGTCTTCTTTTTAAAATAAGAACTACACTACCACAGAGATACTACGGAATTCCGAATTCATATCTATCAGAGAGAAAGTTTCAGGTCCAAGAAAGAAAAAGCACATCACCATTCTACAACATAGTAGCAGGAGTTCCCCAAGGGTCTGTGTTGGGTCCAGTACTATATACTCTGTTCACCCATGATCTTCCCCAAGTGACTGGGGTAACAGTAGCCACCTTTGCTGATAACATAGTATTATTAGCGTCTAGCAAAAATGCCGAGGAATCGTCAAAGACCCTACAAACAGGATTAAACCAAATTCAGGAATGGTTACAAAAATGGCGTATCCGAGTTAGCACAGCCAAATCAGTACACATCACATTCTCCTTAAAGAAAGGAGATTGTGCACCAGTTACACTGGTTGATCAACAACTTCCTCATAGGAATTCAGGGAAGTACTTCGGAATGTACCTTGACCGTAGGTTGATGAACCACATCCGGTCCGGACTAAAAGAGATGAACTTAAAATCAGATTCCGTGGACTCTACTAGTTACTTGGAAGGAACAGCATATTGTCATTGGACAATAAACTCTTGATATATAAGACTGTCCCAAGCCAGTATGGACGTATGGTTTACAACTTTGGGTTCCGCGTGCGACTCAAATTTGAACATTATACAAAGAGCTGAAGACTCTATTCTAAAGAGCATTTCGAATACTTCCTGGTTTATTAGAAACTCGGAAGTTCACGAACACCTAAACATTAGCATTGTAAAGGAGGAAATACGAAGCTATGCTAAAACCTACAAATCTCGACTTCAGAACCATAGAATCCATACCAGCTTTCAATGCAACGTCTTATCCCGGACACAATAAAACGTCTAAAAAGGCGCAAAATTATAGACCTGGACTGTTACGGGTGCCGGTGGAGTCTCAGTAAGTACGCCTTTAGATGTTTAAGTATTTAATAAGTTAAAACAGTATAACAATAAAATTAGTTCCGCTAGGGCGTAATGCGGTGTCACTCAGCGAGAAAACAATTGACAGATGAATTGAAGCCGCATTATCCTTTTTAAAAGAATAACATAAATACTCGTAGGTACTAAAAACTGTAAAAACTCTTTAGAGCGCGTCGCTAACACATCCCACCCTAGTGCTGGTTCAGCACTTATCAAACAAAGGAATCTTGGCGACGCGTGTGCAGCTTTTTCGCGGTAGTAGGTTTTTAGTTTCAGGTAAGATCCTGGTTGCAGCGTTGATGCATCTGCCACAACGTAGTACACACCCTGGTCGTCGAGGAACGGTGACAAGGTAAGCTGATTACTGCGTTTAATACAGTTTCCTTTCTTTATTGCTGCTATCTCGGCGGCGGCGAAGCTGTCCGTCTGTTCATTTCGTGCTCACCGAGGTAACCCTTTTGCTGGTATTGAAAAAAAATTAAAACTGTAGGCATTACTTTCAGTAACCTCAACCAGGAAGATTATCTATCTAGTCGCATCGGGAATAGATAAACTAGTTAAATCTTGTGACGTCATAAGTGTCTTAACGTACGTCTATGTTTCGCTATCGGTTTGATCATTCTACAAAAGCGTAATGCGTTGTACCATGTCTTAGGTGTCTGGTCAGTATGATCCACATGCGTTGCAGTCTCTGCCGACAACGACGTTGTTGATGCGCGTGGAGTATTCTGGGCGGCCGGCGGTGGCGACGGTAGCGGCGGCGGCGGTTCTGGTGGTGGCAACGGTAGCGGCGGCGGCGGCTCCGCCGGTGGCGACGGTATCGGCGGCGGCGGCTCCGGTGGTGGCAACGGTAGCGGCGGCGGCGGCTCTGGCGGTGGCGACAGTAGCGGCGGCTGTGGCGGCGGCGGCGGCTCTGGCGGTAAGGCGGTGGCGGCGGCGGCGGCGGTAGCTCGGGCGGCGGCGGCGGCTGCGGTGGCGGCTGCGGCACCGGCTCCGGCGGCTGCGGCGGTAGCAGCGGCGGCGGCGGCGGCTGCGGTGACGGCTGCGGCAGCGGCTCCGGCGGCTGCGGCGGCGGTAGCAGCGGCGGCGGCTGCGGCCCGTTGCTAAAGCCTCTGCGCAGCGGCGGGTTGTGTAGTACCCAAAGGTGTAGGTCGTTTTCAAATTTGGGGCCAAAAAAGTATGAATTGCATGAATTTCAAATGTGTTGAATTTGTATATTTTTTAGTATATAGGTGCATTCATTAATAAAAAAACACTAGATATTCTTATATTCCTTTAATTTCATCCAATAACAAGCAAATATGAAGATTTTGAGTGACACAAATGAGCAACATAATTTCTCTAATGATATTATGTGATTTACTGATGAGAACCTTGGTTACACTATTGAAAATTCTAAATCGTCACTAACGTAATGTCTTTTAGTGAACATTGTTATACATTTTGATTTCAGTTTTCAGGCGGTCCTGCACGAAATTGTGGAAATTTACTTATTTTTAAGTAACTTGTACTATGCGCTGAATTAGTTAAATACATTAAATGAACACTAAAGACAAAGGTCTTTAACCAATGTGTGTTGCCGGTGATGACATATGGCACCGAAACGTGGTCCTTAACTGTTGGCCTTTTAGAAAAGCTCAGAGTCACACAGCGAGCAATGGAGAGAGCTATGCTCGGAGTTTCTTTGCGCGATAGAATCCGAAACGAGGATATTCGCCAAAGAACCGGAGTTGCCCACATAGCTCGTAAGATTTGCAAGCTGAAGTGGCAATGGGCAGGCCACATCGCTCGACGAACCGACAACCGTTGGGGAAGAAAGGTTCTCGAGTGGAGACCACGCACTGGAAGACGCAGTGTTGGTAGGCCTCCCACTAGGTGGACCGACGACATCGTGAGAGTCGCAGGCAACCGGTGGATGCGAGTGGCGAGTTGTCGGTCAGGATGGAGGTCAAAGGGGGAGGCCTATGTTCAGCAGTGGACGTCTTCAGGCTGGTGATGATGATGATGATGATTAAATGAACATGTAAGTTAGTCTGATCATTGCACAAGGTCATGGCTTTGTTGAAATTTAAAACAATAACAAACAATACATTAATTAACTAATAACTCCTAAAACATTTTTTTTCGAAAACTCTTAATTTTACGCATGAAACAATAATTCTTAAGTACCTACCACATAAAAATATTTGTATTGATATTCCGCAGGGCACCCCCTTCTTTAAAAAGTAATTTTTTATAAGTAAGTAAGTTTTTCACATTTTGCAGAATAAAAACATTGCCCTAATTAAATTATTAGGTCTGAAACTTCAAAGTAGAATTGTTCTAATTATAAATATCAATATAATTGATTTTGCTTTGAAGTTCATTATGAGACTTATGTCAGTTTTTGCGATCACGCGGCAACCCCTAAACTTCTACATTGCAAATAAAAAATACTAAAAATAATTTTAACTGAAGTAATCAACCAGAAAAAAAACATTATAATTAAATGCTTTTTTATTTATCATCACTAACATAATAATCATTTAATGAACTATATGTAATCATTGGTACTTATACATTTTGATTAGTCTTCATGATTTATCAATGCACCTTCTACATTGCAAATAAAATACTAAAAACAATTGTAACTAAATTAATTATTCAGAAAAAGAAACATTATGTAAAGTTTTTAGATTTTTTAATAAATTCAAGGATAATTTTGTTTCTCTTTTCTGTGCTGCATTTTTATTGTCCTTTTTTTAGATATTCTTCGTCTCTTTAACTCTTTCTCGCTGTTTTGATTCGCCATTTTTATTAATCTAAAAGTAAAAAAAAACCCACACTCACACCAATTATCTAGCCCAAGTTAAGATTCATTATGAAACTTGTTAAAATGTTTACCTAGACAACGGATAATCATACTTAAAATACTTAAATACTTACATACCTACTTATTATAAGATTGAAAACACCCAGACTCGAAACAGTTTAGAAAAACAGTTATTATTCTAAATTGAATCGATCGATCGAACCCGGGGCTCAAGAGATGGCGACACTATAAATCCGGTGTGTAAACCACACGACCATGGAGCTTGTCAAAAAAAAAATCATTTGTGTGAAATTCAGTATCATTAATGTTACTCGCGAGTCGACACAAATGAGAGTCACACGAATGAGATTTTCGGTAACAATTTGAATTTATCGCCAAAATAGAACGTTCTAGAATATCGGTTACATTGGAAACAAAACATGTTCTTGACGCCTAACTATTCCAACAAAACAAATTAAAAATAAAACATTTAGAAGCTCAATATGACGGCAAAACACTAATGATACGCTTTTAGGAAAAGATTAGAAATCTTACCTGATATTCTGATTTTTCCTCAAAATAACGCACGCACGCAGTGAACCACCAGCGCGTTCGGTCAAAACAGAGTACCTGTAGCCGCGATGGGGTGAGAGGCAGGGATAGCAGGGTAAAATTTTCTCTGGTAATGCGGCTACACTAATGATATTTTAAAAACGAACTATCTAAAAAAGCTAAGAAATCGTATTTGTTTTCATTCCCAAGAATGGTTTAACAAAGAATCATTCTTCTGATAGTGTATATGAAATGATGCGTAAATAAAATTTTAATTTCTCTCAATCGTTTTTGTTTTATAAAGAAATGAAATAAAAATATGACTTTGGAACCATCGACACTAATGAGATATGGGGTAGTTTACTGCACTTATCTTCTTAATTTACTGTTATAAGTAAGCCATTGCTATTGGATCTTGGGTATCTCAAAGTACTAGTTGATTTAAAACAATTTAAATAACGTTAAAATTTATCACACGCCAATAAAATCAAAAATAATGCTTTTGGCCCCAAATTTGAAAACGACCCGTGTGACCTACGATAGTTCTCATCATCGCAGACAGGCGCAATGCAACTTTCGCTCTCGTGTCGGGACGATAGGCACATAAAAAGTATACCATATCGCTTGACGTGGCGCCATCGATCCCTATGCAGCACTTTCTTGAGTTGCTTGCGACGATTTGCAATGCTATTGTCGTGCAGCTTGTATTTGTTTTGTTTGTAGCTGCAAGCGGCCATCATGTTATGTTAGCAGTTTGTGACATTTTAAATGTTTCCTCGTGCAAAAACTCAAATCGCAGTTCTAGTGTTGATATCAGCTTGTCAGGTGACGTTGCACATATCGATAAAGCAGGGACCGCGTCCTTCGAGGGTCTTCGTAGGAGTTTGTGCAATCTCCATACGTTCTCCTTATCACTTAAGCCGCATGTTTGTGTCGACTCATGGTAAGCTTGTTTGAATTCTAGTGGATCACCTGTGAATTCGGGTAGATCCCTTGGCGTGCTCATACGGCTAAGGAGTTGGGGGTCAGGTCCATTGCTAGTAGAAGTCGTGACGAGTTGCTTCAGTGCGTTCGCTAGCACTTAGATGGGTCCATTATGTGGAATAAGCTCGCCCGAAGGTGTACCATTCTGGGGGGCGCGGGCGCCTTGTTTCTTGTCCATCTTCTGCTGGCTGTGCTCTAACCGCTTCTCGACGACGACAGTGCGAGTTTGAACACTCTCACAACCTTTTAGTGGACTGTATTCTTTTTTTAGGTCAGCTAGGTCTAATTCTGGCTTTTTGTCAATAAGTTCCATTCTTATTTTAGCTTTTTCCTCAGCTGCCTCTAGCTCTCTAATCGCTTACGTCGGGCTTTGATGGAAGATGAAGTCGTCAACCGTGAATGGTGTTGATATAACGGTGCAGCGCTGGCGATGCATGCTACCTTGAGCTTGTTGGGGAACATCGGCTGCTCAAGATCACGACGTGCCGGCAACTGCGGGCACTGCACGCGCTTAGCAACCAACAGATGTGGTTGTGGCGGGTTGTGCGAGGACCCCGGCGTGTTACACGAGTTCAACATTAGTTTCACCGGGTTACTCGCATAATGACCCATTTTGGTAGCCCAACGCATAATGACACATAGAGTCTACGCAAAATGACATACGCAAATTGACACTTATTCTCATACGCGAAATGACACACGGGAACGACTACGCAAAATGACATACGCGAATTGACACATATTCTCATACGCGAAATGACACACGGAAATGACTACGCAAAATGACATACGCGAATTAACACATATTTGCATACGCGAAATAACACACGGGAACGACTACGCGAAATGACATATAGGTAGATTACTTTTTAAAAAACAAGCTTTTATTTAAATGCGCTAAAAAGAAAAATTAAACTTTTACTATCAACTTATAACGTCGTTACACAATTTATATGATTTAAAAGATTATGTAAGTACTCGTATTTAATTATACTTTGATTGAAAATTTTAATCTATCACTTTTTTATTTACACATTAAATCTCGCGACTATTAATTGTGTAACGACGTTATAAGTTATAGTAAAAGTTACTTTTTTCTTTTTAGCGCATTTAAATAAAAGCTTGTTTTTTAAAAAAGGATTTTTATTTTGAATTTTTATTGATTTTAAATCACCAATGGAAGGATAAATAAAAATGCTTAAGGTATGTTTATAAGGCTTATAGCCCTCCGATCGACTTTAACCATTTCTAGGGGTCTAAACGCGTGTAAGTCAAAACGCGTGTGTGTCAATATGCGTGTACGTAATTAGTCATTATGCGAGTATGTGCGTGTAAGTCAAAACGCGTGTGTGTCAATATGCGTGTACGTAATTAGTCATTATGCGAGTATGTGCGTGTAAGTCAAAACGCGTGTATGTCAATATGCGTGTACGTAATTAGTCATTATGCGAGTATGTGCGTGTAAGTCAAAACGCGTGTATGTCAATATGCGTGTACGTAATTAGTCATTATGCGAGTATGTGCGTGTAAGTCAAAACGCGTGTATGTCAATATGCGTGTACGTAATTAGTCATTATGCGAGTATGTGCGTGTAAGTCAAAACGCGTGTATGTCAATATGCGTGTACGTAATTAGTCATTATGCGAGTATGTGCGTGTAAGTCAAAACGCGTGTGTGTCAATATGCGTGTACGTAATTAGTCATTATGCGAGTATGTGCGTGTAAGTCAAAACGCGTGTGTGTCAATATGCGTGTACGTAATTAGTCATTATGCGAGTATGTGCGTGTAAGTCAAAACGCGTGTGTGTCAATATGCGTGTACGTAATTAGTCATTATGCGAGTATGTGCGTGTAAGTCAAAACGCGTGTGTGTCAATATGCGTGTACGTAATTAGTCATTATGCGAGTATGTGCGTGTAAGTCAAAACGCGTGTATGTCAATATGCGTGTACGTAATTAGTCATTATGCGAGTATGTGCGTGTAAGTCAAAACGCGTGTGTGTCAATATGCGTGTACGTAATTAGTCATTATGCGAGTATGTGCGTGTAAGTCAAAACGCGTGTGTGTCAATATGCGTGTACGTAATTAGTCATTATGCGAGTATGTGCGTGTAAGTCAAAACGCGTGTATGTCAATATGCGTGTACGTAATTAGTCATTATGCGAGTATGTGCGTGTAAGTCAAAACGCGTGTGTGTCAATATGCGTGTACGTAATTAGTCATTATGCGAGTATGTGCGTGTAAGTCAAAACGCGTGTATGTCAATATGCGTGTACGTAATTAGTCATTATGCGAGTAACCCGTTTCACCGGGTCGGACTTAACACTTGTCTTCATTGTGTCGGAGTACACTTTCGTTGCGGACACTAATTTTCTATCACCATTTTGCGTGAGTACCATTTTTGCCGGCG
Organism: Scoparia ambigualis; assembly: GCA_963921215.1. NCBI lineage: Eukaryota > Metazoa > Arthropoda > Insecta > Lepidoptera > Crambidae > Scoparia > Scoparia ambigualis. The sequence continues at coordinate 10,939,917 of OY992524.1, read as the reverse complement.
GTGGCATACCGTACATCGACTTCAGATCCGGCTCGCTGGACCAGTTGTTACGGGTGGCGGTGAAGTCTCAGTAAGTACGCCTTTAGATGTTTAGGTATTTAATAAAGTAAAAATGGTAAGTACACAATAAAATTAGTTCCGTTATGGCGTAATGCGTTGTCACTCAGAGAGATAACAATTGACAGATGAATTGAAACCGCATTATCCTTTTTAAAAGAATAACATAAATACTCGTAGGTACTAAAAACTCTCTAGAGCGCGTCGCTAACATGGACTCTATTCTGTGAATTATGCCCATGGAGAGGTTCCCGCTGGGGAATTGACTCTACTTGCCAAAAGCCACTCACTCAACTTATCTGCTAATAGCCTAAAAGCTGATCGCAAGATAAAATCATAGAAAAAAAAATATATAGCATAGTAGCATTGTTGTGTTTCGACAGTTATGCCCGATTTACACGTATTAAGTAGTTTAGTTGCTAAATAAATTTAAACTTAACTTAAAGTGACTTATCTTGCAACTTGCCACTAAACTGTGTGGTTACATGCAATTAATCACTTAAAATTTAGTTAAAATTTAGCTACCTACCTACTAAAGTACTTTATGTGTAAATCGGGCATTAGAGTAATCTTATCTCTAATGTTGGAATATACACTAATAATAAAACACACTGTTAGTTTTAATTGATAACAGTGTGTTATTGATTGACTTCTGTACCTATTAGTTCTGTGCCATTGGACTGTCACGTACAATTTTCCAGCCTATTACATTATAAAACCAGCATTAGGTGAGTAGGAACTTTGTTGAATAATTACATAAATATTTTCTTACCGAATCTGAGAAATCGTTGATGATTTTCATAGTTGCGTCTTGTTGCTTCTTAAGCGCGGACCATTTGTATAGCGCTGGGTGGTGCAACCATACCTTCTGTACCCGTTTCGATAAGACGTTAGTTATAACATCTATCGCCTTCATGTATTGGTTTATGCTGTGTGAGATCTTGTCTGTTAGCTCCAGGCCGAAAGCCGTCACTGAGAAGAAAAAATTCAAATAACTTTCCACGCTCTCCTTTTGAAACTTGTTTATTGGTTAAGAGCCCTACTCGACTGTGATTTTTGTGTAAAATGGCCAATTTTGGCGTTCTTGATTTCAGAAACAAAAATAAAATTAATAAAAAAATTAGATTGTTATCTCTTATTTAGTCGTATAGTTCGTAGTGGTCTCGGAATTTTTAGATATCATTGATTTATGGAAAAAAAATCTTATACTAAACCAAATAACTTCGAAAATCGCTTTAAGTTAACTGTGAATTTCTCCTATCTACGATAATATTATTGAGCAAAATTTATAGCAGAATAATTAGGAATGAAGTAAGTAATAAAGATTTTATAATGAATTTATTAAGTATCATATTTTGTTAAAAACGATAAATACAACTGCAAAGGACAATAGACACGTAGTATGAAATTTTAACCTAGACCCGGCGCAAAAGAAATGAAAGTACCTCAAAATACTGGTAATGTTGAGTAGGTAATTAATTACTGCTTAAAGGACACCGCCGAAATATTATACTAAATGTATAAAATTGCTATTGAAAGTTTTGCAGGGGTCATAAAATAATCATTAAATTGCTAAAATGGGTGTTTAGCAGTGAGTGATAGAGGGTATAATCCAAATATTTTTCTACAGTATAAATATTACCACCGCTACTATTATTAACACGTTAGATGGCATTCACGCGACAGCGCGTGATCAGCCCCCTTACTCTCGAAACCGATCGCTATTGGATCGGATTGGTATTGTGAATTTTCGTATTTTTAAGTTACGACACCAGCGCTAATTTGGATTCATATTGAGTGAACTAAATGGCATTGAGTTTTGTATTTTTTCACTTAATATCCACGCAATATGAAACCATATTAGCTCTGGTGTCTTAACTTAGGAGTACGAAAATTCAGAATACCAATCCGATCCAATAGCGATCGGTTTCAAGAGTAAGGGGGCAGGGCCCGACAGCCGGTGGCCGTTCGCGGGCCATCGCGTTTCTTTCACCAGTCTTCTTAATAATTCAATTCGCTTTATTTTTGGCTTACGCAAATACACATATTGTCCTATCATCCCCAGCTTAAATGGCTGACCATCCCCCAACGTCGTAAGTCCAGGTTTCTTTTAACTCTATTTTCCATTTTAAATGATCCAAACTCTCCTACTACTTAAAAACTTGTTTCCCTCTTCTTAGCTCCTCTTATGACCGCCAGCTTCGTTCATCAAATAACCACATTCTTGCCACTCCACTTCACCATACTGGTTTTGTGGCCGATTCCTTTACAGTCCAAGCCAATCGCGTCTATGGAATGCTCTCTCCGAAGAGGTTAAACGGGTCCCAAGCAAATTTGCTTTCAAGAAAAAGATATATCATATGCTTCTTCAGGAGTCTTCATCCACATACGATTTTCTCATCATCTTATCGTCTATTAAATCTGAGTATGTATATGTAGTTTTAAGGCAATGCAACGCGATAGTTTAAAGTATTATATGTAGTTTATCTTTATGCTTAATGATATTTTATGTATAATTTGGTAGTCTAATGTAAGTTAATTGATTGTGTAGTTTATTTGTATTGTATACTTTTGTCTTGTATTACACCGCCATCAACTCTTTCTGCCTAGCTCTAAGGTTGACTGGCAGAGAATGCCTTCTGGCACTAGGTCCGCCTTTTGTACTATTTTTTCTTTACTTTGTGCAATAAAGTTTGAATTTAAAAAAAACTCCCAGACCAGAAATCATCCCGTGGGTTTTCGGAATTTTTCGTCGCTTAGCCTGAGTTTTTGATCAAAACCATTGAGCTATTATTACTACGTATAGAGAAGACACCGCTCACCAATGCTGTGTTTCGTTCTAGTGAAAAGTGCGTTCGTTCAAGCGAAAGTGCGGCCTGCCGGCCGGCCGCACTTTTGCTGCAAACGCCTCAGTGATTGCGCGTGATTCAAGCAATTGTGGACCTTGCGGCTGCATCTTACTTAGTTGCGCACAAACTTGCTTCGCAGTGTCTTCTCTAGTTTATTGTACTTCAATGTCAATAACCGGCATTTGGCAAGCGTGGTGATTAAGCCTATTGGCTTATACCCATGAATTATTGTAGCGATGACTTGATGTCAATAATGGAGACATTTACCCTGCAGTGGGAGGTACTTTACTGATGTAGGTACATTCATTTGTCATCATCATCATTACATAATATAAAATAAAGTCGCCGTTTGTTTTCTGTGGCTCCTCTTTCTCTTTCTATACTTACCACGCAATGGATTTTATGTGGTTTTCACTAATCGATGCTTTCCGCAACAAAGGTCGTAACTCCAATAAACGAACTTTTGGCAATCAGGAAAAAACGATTATAAAATAACGACCTTTGTTGCGGAAAGCATCGTATTAGTAAGAGCGATAACTAAAGATATGACATACCTACATACATGTATATAGTCACCACTATTATCCCCGAAGAGTAAGTCCGAGACTAGGCAACGAGTACCGCAAAAGCAGTCCTCTACCTTAGTCCACTTTTCACCAAATTGCGACTGCACATGGTGCTCAGCATGACAGGTTGTGAGCCCTTCGCCGCTATATGTTGTTGGATGTATGTGCAGTCTTTAGTCCGTTAGTCGCCTTTTACGACACCCAGAGAGGGGGTGGTGTATTTATCACCGCTACGCGACACAATCGGTTCCTAAGACTGAAGATAGTTTTTTTTTATAATTTGTAGATATTTTTTTACAAAATGGCTGAAGTATGACGGTGTTTCTAATGCCGGTTTCACACGAGGGCAGAACAGTAGGCAGCACGTACTGCTACTGTTTGAACGCACAGAACAGTACTATTCTGCCTTGGTTACTGTTAAGACAGTACTTTTCTGTGCGTTCAAACAGTAGCAGTAATTGTGCTGCCCACTGTTCTGCCCTCGTGTGAAACCGGCATTAGTGATTGTGGAGGAAGGCGCGGACGGGCCGCAAGTTTTTAATACAATTACCTATAAGTTGGTACTCACAAATATTGACTTCGAACGCCGCCCGCTTTATATGATGAGCTATCGGGTTGAAAGGCTTCCCACAGAACTGCGCGAGCCGGCTGACCAAAGCCTTGGCTTGGCTGTTGTGTATGTCAACGTATTCGTACAGCACTTGCTGGTTGAAAGCTGGGCTCAGCAGTTTCGACAGGTTCTTCCATACTGCAACTGTGAATTAAGTGTTGAGTTAAATGAGGAAACAGGGGACTACGAAACGTCGTTTTTCTGTGTTTTGTATGAGAATTTAGCATGCCACTTCCGCGTTGTGTTTCCTCTTAACACATTAGCGGACGGTATTCCAGACACAATAAAAGTTTTATTATTATGACTGCTTTATCAGTCTAGGGTCCGCCAGTGTTAATGACCCTGCGTGATATTTCTCGCCTCGCCTAGATGGCTGAGTGTTAACTCGTTCTGCCCGGTATCTGAAGGACCTCTGAAATTCTTGGGCAAAGTGTGTGTTCGGTATTTGCTTGACACTCCAGTAAAATGTGAGGACATAAGTACTTACCTACTATTTAATTTTTCTTCCTTAAGAGGAAACACCTCTTAAGGAAAGAGTAGGAATTGTGAGGGAGGTAATGGGTGTTTATTACGGGAAATGACATTGCAACCCGATTTACCTGGAGCCGTGACCAGCCCTTTGCCGACCCACTCGCCCAGGATCAAACTGTAGATGTAGTTCTTCTCCAGACAGTTGCTCAACACGTTTTGGTAGTCGTCAGGATCGGCTATTACTACAACATAATGGACTTATCACATTATTTGTGAGACATACAAAAGTTCACTGATATAGTAATCTTATAATCTCTCCGTAACCAACGTTTAAAGTATATATATAATTTATGATAAGAGTACTTTCATACATGGTATAAAAGTGTACAATCATTTACCTTCTGATTTAAAGGAATTGAATGGTCATATATTTAAACTTAAGTTAAAAACTTGGTTATTTAATCATGTTTTCTAAACTTACACTAAATGAATACTTTGGTTTTAAGACTAATTAATTGTTAAATTTATTATGTTTTTTGGTAATGTTAATGTAAATTATAATATTTCTGTACATTGCATGCCCGATCATGGGCAAACTGTTAATACTATTTTATTATTTAAAGAAATTGTTACACAGTCTAAGCAATAAAGAAGTTCTATTCTATTCTAGTTACCTACTTAAATAATTCATATGATCATCTAAGTAATCCACTTAAAGTAACAAAACGTACAATAACATAAGTATACTCGTACTTACAGAAATGTGTAACTGTGTTTTAAAGATGTTCTACTTGTCTCAAATTTCTTTAACTTAAATGCTTACGAACCGTGTATGTTGTATAGCAGATCACAAAAAGAATGCTACCAACCCCCTCTCTTCCTTCAGGTGTCGTAAAAGGCGACTAACGGACTAAAGACTGCACATACATCCAACAGCATAGAGCGGCGATGGACTCACCACATGTCACACTGAGCACATGTGCAGTTGTAACTTGGTGAAACGTGGACTATGGCAGTGGACTCTTCTGCGATCCCCATTGCCTAATTTGTCTCTGACTAACCCTTTGGGGATAATAATCGTGAACCAATGTATGTATGTAAAATACTTATGTAAAACAGTAAGTACAATAAAATATCTTTGGCCCCAGTTTGATGTGAACTACGCCTCCTTGCTTGACGCAGTAGTCTTCGAAGTCCTTAACGGTTTTCCACAGGGCTGGAAAAGAGGGTTTCCATTAAAAAACGAAAATAATATAGTAACGTACTTACTTAATTACGAAAAAGAATTACCGAAAATAAATATTAGATGTATTATTTTATATCACTCATTTATTTATAAAAAATATGAAACACATTTTATTTTAATCACATTTATAAACACTTTTAGTACTTGAATATCTACTTTGTATCTTTAATTACTTACACAATAACATTTGTAATAACATTTTGTAGTTAAAAACCACAAATGTATTGTTTTTGCTTGTTTTATACACCTAAGTACCTACTTTAGTTTATTTTTATGACTTTTCGTTTAACATTATATTTTGTTTGTCAACGTCGTCAAGTGATCGAGGTTCGGTGTTCATTCTCAGATCTATGGTGTTTCGTTGCATAGCCCGGTTTTGTGGTGTACCTACGCCTGGCGTACTCACCACGGAATTCTGTTATTTCAAGAATGCCAAAAAACTGTACCCAAATAGTACCAAATAGTGCCCAAAGGAAATAAATAGTACCCTTATAGTTAAAAAGTTATAGACATAGTTTGGTGAAAAAATACGATAGTCAATATTTTGGAAAACATGGATCTTATTTATAAGAAAAATAATGATAATCAATTACATAACTTATATTAAACTTCCTCGTTACGCATATACACCTATTCATTTCAACAAAATTAAAAGTAATATGTAGTAGGTACATAATAAGTAATAATATTAAAATTACTATGAGTTCGCCTGTACCTCATGTCAATGTATGTAGAAGTTTGCTAATAAATTTAATGACTTTCTAGTGTAAAAGTCAAATAACAATTACACTCTTAGAGGGTAATATTTCCGGTACTATTTATTGAGATAGAAATGAGAGCCATTACTGGTTCTGTTTTCGCGCAACGAGGTGAGTACGCTAGGCATAGAACCTACGCCTAGCGTATTCACCAAACTATGTCTATTACTTTTTAACTATCAAGCTACTATTTATTTCCTTTGGGCACTATTGGGTACTATTTGGGTACAGTTTTTTGACATACTAATTATAGTTGTAGCTTACTCAGATTTCCCAAACTGAGGTGAGTACGCTAGGCGTAACCTACGCCTAGCGTACTCACCAAACAATGTCTATAACTTTTTAACTATAAGTGTACTATTTATTTCCTTTCCAGTTTTTTGGCATTTTTGAAATAACAGAATTCCATGGTGAGTACGCCAGGCGTAGGTACACGGTTTTGTGATCGATCACTGTATCCATACATGTATCAATTGTAGCGTTGACTCGATTTTAATGATTGATTTTTTTAAATGCGCAATCACTGTGGCGTTTGCAGCCCATGGGCTGCACTTTAGTGCGCACAAACTTGCTTCGCAGTGTCTTCTCTAGCTGTACCTCAATGCCGCCCCCTTTTTTCCCTTGGGTGTCGTAAAAGGCGACTAACAGACTAAATACTGCTCATACTTCCAACAGCATAGAGCGGCGACGAGCTCACCACCTGTCACGCTGAGCACATGTGCAGTCGTTATTTGGTGAAAAGTGGACTATGGCAGAGGACTGCTTTTGCGGTCCTCATTGCCTAGTCTCTGACTAACCCTTCGGGATAGTCGTGATTATGATATGTACCTATGTACGTATATATGTATTTTCAGTTATATGACGATCCTAACAACTTAGACAAACTTTTAAACTTTTGGTTTTGGAGTTTTGAAATGTGAGCAAATTCTTAACATTAATATACCTATTGTCTATCTATGTAAATCTACTGAGTTTTAAATAAAGGTTATTTTATTTTACTGCATTTTTATGCGATTTAAATAACTTAATATTGGACTTTAGATCACGTAGTAACTATAGTTATGTATGTGCTTCAGTTTGCAATTTTATATTTGTTTTTTTATGTTTTCTGTTGACTCACTAAGTACATATTATATATAGTTTTATTGGAATTCCCCATATTATTTGTTTGCTTAAAACATGGATTTACATTGATGTTGCATTCAAAACACAGAACAGTAGAAAAATTAAATAGTAGGTAAGTACTATGTCCTCACATTGATTAGTTCCTGATTCGCCGGATTCCTGATTCGCCGAATTCTTGTTTCGCCGGATTCTCGTTTCGTCAGATTCTTTTTTCGTCGGAAATATTAACATGCAATAATATCACTTAAGTAAAGAAAACATGTAGTTATATTTATTATTATATGAAATATTATTTTGTTGCCCCTATTGGACATAACTTAAATTACCTACTTAGAAATGGGTTTGATTCATATTTTTAAAGCTTTTGCTTAAAACTTTTTTTATCTGTTACGTTATCTGTTAACGTAACAGACGTGTTATTAAATTAAGAACAAAAAAAAATTAATTAATTAATAATTAAATTTAAAAAAAAAATTATTAATGTACCGAAATATCTGCCTTTTATTTAATACATAGGTAAAGCCGCGATATTTCTATAGTTTCCTTCAACAAAAAAATCCGAGGAAACGAGAATCCGGTGAAACAAGAATCCGGCGAATCAGGAATCCGGCGAGACAGAAACTAATCCTCACATTTTACTGAAGTGTCATGCAAATACCGAACACAAACTTCCAAAGAATTTCCCAGGTCCTTCAGTTACCGGGCTGAACGGTTTGACACTCAGCCATCTACCTAGGCGAGGCGAGGAAGTAATCACGCAGGGTCATTATGAGGAAACGTTACGCGGAAGTGGCATGCAAAATTCTCATACAAAACGACGTTTCGTAGTCCCCTGTTTCCTCCTTCAGAACTAGACCAATTTTTATGTTTTTTTCAGCATCGGTTTAAGACAGAGATTTTCTATGTCTGTATGTTTATTTTTTTTGAAAAATATTATTTTATTATTTGGTTGTAGGTACTGCTACGTGATCCTACGTAAAAAAAATTGGCCGGGGGGTCCGAATTTAACCCTGTGTATGCACCAATGCTGTTTTTTTAATGTGAAAAGGAGGCAAACGTGCATGCGGTTCACCCTTTGCTCTAAGGCTCTATTATTGTTCATATGACGGAAAGTAATCACCGCCGCCCATAGACACCCGCAAAACCGAAGGAGTCACAGATGCGTTGCCGGCCTTGAGGAATGAGTAGGAATTGGAGGAATTATTCCCAAAGGTCCATGACTCTATGTTTTCAAAAATTGTAAGTTTATACTTTGATTCCCAACAGGTCCACGACATCAAAAATAAAAATAAAATTTCTTTCCCAGCAGCTACATGAGAATATTTGGTACAATCAGCATTAAAAGCTGGGTTATGAAAGGATAGACATTATATACCTACATAATTACAATACATTGAAATTGAATACTTCTGAAGAATTTTCACCTAACCAATGGGAAATAGAAGAACAATAGAGTCGTGGACCTTTGGGAATAAGCCCCCAATTGGAGGTGGGACGGGAGTTCACGGGAGAGAGATGGGTAGAGTACTTTCACTTACCGGACGACACACAACAGCAAACAGTGCCATTATTTCACGCTGATATTCCGTGAGATGGTGGTATTACACCGGGCGTGGTGTGGCACCAGCTTGGCTTTACTACTTAGACAGTGTGACATTAGCACCACCCTAAGGTTAAGTCTAGGGTCTTAGGGTCCTAACACTACGTGGAAGGGTCATGCTAAATTATCATACGAAACAGAAAAACGAAGTTTCGTAGTCCCCTCTTTCCTCCTTCAGAACTGGATCAATTTTTATTACTTTTTCGGAGCATTGGTTAAAGAAACAGATTTTCTATGCCTGTATGTTTGATTTTTAAGTAGGTACTTAATGTTTCTGAAGACGCCTTAAAACGGAGTGTTTTCGCTAAATGAAGTTATGAAATAAATGACTTAATGCAAAAAAATTAAACATACAGACGTTGAAAATTTCTTCCTTTAACCGGTGCTCAAAAAACATAAAAAATGGTCCAGTTCTGAAGGAGGAAACAGGGTACTACGAAACGTCGTTTTTCTGTGTTTCGTATGAGATTTTGCATGCTACTTCCACGTAGTTTCCCCCAAAAAAGCTTTACTTCGCAGAAATAGATACTAGGGTCACAGAATAGTAATACGGTGTGGTCACCATCCAGTTGAGTAAAATCCTACCACCGTTCAAAAACTTACCTTTCCCATCGCCTAGAAGCAAATGAGCGTGTCCAATAATGGGCAAAGCCCCAGGAATAGCTGGGGGCAGTACCACTCGACTTCTCGATATAAGCACCAAGTATATAAGACAACACACTGTCGTCAGTGTAATTAGTATGTAAGTCCACATTTTCTCTTAATAACCAATTACTGTGTGCCACCACAAGATTAGTTTTGAAATGAAGAAACGTTACGTGCAAACTTAGTTTTATACATTGAGCGAAACTATTAAAATTGACAGTAAAAACTTCTTAACAAAATTGCATGCTTCGAAAGGCACAAGAAAACAAAGATCTTTCTTGTTTGGTAAAGTCTGAAAATTGCCATATTTTAAACATAAGTAATTAGGAAGCCTGTCTTTATTATTATTATCATGATTAGCTAAGAGGTGTTTAGCTACTGAGTGTACTTGGTAGTATTTTTTACATTTTTTTTTCATTTGATGATTTGTGGACGATGATGGCAGAAGACCCTTTTTGCCTTAGTCTCTGTATGACTAACCCAAAGGGTTAATAGTTGGGAGTATAATGTACGGTCGGGGTCACCGTCGCTTTACCACTTTGCAGAATGTGTCACTAGTACCATTTAAAATCAAAATCAAAATATCTTTATTCAGTAAGCTTAAAACAAGCATTTTGAATCGTCTAATTTTTTTTTATGGATGGATGGATAAGCATAGGAACCCAAATTCAGGAAGTCTTTTAGCTGTGGAGAAGAACGGGCACAAAAAACTCCACAGTTTTAAAATAATATAGAAGTAACGACATTTACAAAACAACATGTCGTTACCAAATTATACAATCAGTCATAAAGATAGTGGATTAAGAAAAAAGTATTGTAAATATTATTATAACCAGGCTGTTTTTTCTTCTAAATATTCCTTGACTGTGTTGTGTTGTGTGTGTGACTAACCTTTCCTAAGTAAACACTGATGGTACTATCTAATGGTACTACAAGCAATAAAACGAAATTTTCGGGTGAAGCGCGACGCCCGCCCGGGTGCATGCCTGTACCAAATAGACGATGCGGTGTGCAAGGTATTTTGACCTTTAGACTGGTAAAGCGACGGAGTCCGCGGTAGTATGTATGTCTGTATTTTTTTCAAATGCAGTTCTTTAAAAATCCATTATAGAGTTTAAGTACAAACATACAGCAAATAACGGATTTCCTATACTTACGTAGACATTAGAATGAATATGCATACTTTTGTTCCCTCAGGCTGAGAACGGCAACTTCCTAAAATGACAAATTTCGAAAACGAAAACTTTCATAAACGTCTATTTCAAAATAGACAATTTACGAAAATGACAAATTCCGAAAGTGCCAAATTTCGAACATGTCAAATTCCGAAAATGACAAATTCTACCACTTCTATTTAGTTAATATATTTATATGGAAGTAGTAAAAACAGGTCAGAATTATAAATATAAACGCAAAAACAGGGTGAGACTTTTACTTCATAATGTATCTGATTTTTTTTAAACAGTAAGGTTCCGTAACTGGAGTAGAACATGATGACCTTTTAACAGAGACAGAAATATTTCTTGCTTCACTTCTATCTTGTCGGCATTAGTCGATAAGCTATACTCTTTCAATAGGTTTACAATTAGAATCTTCATGACGGTCAATGAGAACTGCTTTCCTGTAAATAGAAAGATAAACACTCAGCTGACACAATTACAGTAACAATTAAAGAATGGAATGAACTACGAGTAAGTAGTTAGTGTAGGTCTTTTCTTTTTGAAAGTTAATTGCGGTAAATTACAGTCTCCCGCGAAACGAAAATGAGTATAAGAAGGTTTAGAGAATTATAACGTCAAACAAATTTCGTGCTGACGAATTTTCTAAGAGAATAGAACCATGGTAGGAAACTAGCGAAGCTCCTTTGGCGATAATAACATACAGTAGTGACTGTATTTTATGCACGTAAATTGCTGTCTTACGCATAGACCGAAGCCTGGGGTGAGCCTCCTTTGTTAAGTGGGATCCCTTCTCCGCCCAGTGAGAAAAGCTCGGCTAACCTATAACAGGGATAGTCAGGAGAGTATGTAGACATGTGTATGTGTGTGTATATTAAGCCAGCGATCCTCACCTATACAATTACGCTGTCCTAAACCGAAACTGGCGAAGGCATTCGGTGTAGCTTCGTCAAGCCATCTCTCTGGTCGGAACTCCTCGACGTCTTTACCCCATATCGAATGGCGGTTTAACGCGTAGACACAGATTAAACATTTCGAGGAAGGATCAAGGGTATATTTTGCTAAAAGAAATACAAATATTTTATTCACATCTCTTATTCTCTCTCTTTAGCAAATTTAAAGAGAGAATCTCTAGTGAAGTAGAACTACTTTTACATTTACATATAGTAGAGGATCCGAGTATACAACGACCTTCACCGAGCGGTTAATGGATGAAAAGTATTTTATATCAAATTTAATGTGTTAAAAAATACATTGCGAGTGGGTTGGCTGAAAAATTTCAGTCCAGTATATGATTAAATAAATATTTAAAAATATTTTTTTTTAAATATTGCACTTGTTTCGATAATAGATAAATTACATAGGTACCAATCGAAAGTATGAAGCCTATAGAATATGCAAACGTTAAGTTGACTATTTTCTTACTGTCATAACATTGGGTAGGCAGGTATAAACAGGCAAGTCAATATTATCTAGTAATTTGCAACCGTCTGGTTAAATAAATAAAATTTATGTTTGTATAAAGATAAGCTCATTACAAACACACACACACCAATACAATGCAATGTAAAACATATATTTTTTTTAAATATTAAATTTATCAATAATGGTACTGGACTGAAATTTTTCAGCCAACCCACTCGCGATATATTATTTAACATATTAAATTTTATATAAAATACTTTTCATCCATTAACCTTCTTGGTGAAGGTCGTTCTATACTCGGATCTTAGACTAATAAGCAGTCTGTGCGCGTATGCGTATTATATTAAGCTTAATTTATTGATTGCATGGGTATGTATTCCATCAACGCACTACAGTAATAATTTTATAAGTAGGTTAACGTAATTGCGCGGAGGTGGGGAGACTGGCAACCGTCATTACATCCCTGGTGGCGGACAGGATTATGATGTTGAGCTGGGACTCGAGGTCGCTAAGGGCAAAACCGAGGCCCTAGTTTTTCATGGGCCTCACCGAGGACCTGCACCAGGAACCCACATTGAGGTTGACGGACATAGGATACAGGTTAGGGCCCGGATGAAATATCTAGGTCTCATGGCGCTGGCATTTCGAGAAGCACTTTCGCGAACTCTCTCCTCGTCTCGTCAGTGCGGCATCAGCTTTGGGGCGCAACATGCCGAATGTCGGTCGGCTTTACGCCCGAGTAGTGGGCTCGATGGCCTTGTATGGGGCCCCTATATGAGCGACTGCCCTCAACGCTGCCAACAAACAACATCTTCGTGCCACACAGCGGATAATAGCGTTGAGTGCAATCAGAAGCTGCAGGACACTGTCCCACGCTGCAGCTTGCGCGCTAGCTGGCATTCCGTCTTGGGAGTTGGAATCAATAAAGCTAGCAGAATTATTGTATTAAAAGAGGGCAGTACATACATACAATACACACATATAATCACGAGTATTATCCCTGAAGGGTCAGAGACTAGGCAATGAGGACTGCAAAAGCAGTCCTCTATTATAGTCAGAAAATATAAACACAGGTGGACAGACAGGTGGCGAGCCCATCGCCGCTCTATGCTCTTAGAAGTATGTGCAGTCTTTAGTACGTTAGTCGCCTTTTACGACACCCAAGGGAAGAGAGGGGGTGGTAATATTCTTTCACCGTTACCCGACACGGTTAACGTAGGTAGTTATGTATAAAACTTACAGAGTTCAATCTTTTTATCAATCGCTCTTGTGAGGATCGTCACTGGTGGGTACAATCTCAGGGTTTCCATTATAACAGCATCCAAGTACAGGAGCTTTGCTATATCCTCCATTTTAATGTTTTCTATAGATCCATTAAATACACTGTTCAGTCTGAAATCAGAAGTATCGCTACAGAATAAATAATTAACAGTATTACATCTTCATACAAACGGCCGAAACAGCGCATTTCGAAATCTCGGTAGGTACCTATGCATCACGGAAAAGCAACGTGGTAGGTTAATTCCAAACTTCCTATGTTATTAGGGATTGCAATCCCGCAGCTTATTCAATCCGGCGGGATTGATATGCGGGATTACTCAATCCCGCGCGGGATCACGCGGTATCCCGCATCTTTGAAATTATGTGATATAATCAAATTGAACTACAGATTTTTGTGTAAAATCAACATTTATTAAACATTTTTTACATTAAGCAACAGAAATGATTTCTTTTCTATTAATTAAGTATAAATAAGTAAATATTCATCTTTAATAGTTCAAGGATCATAAGACCGCCGGCGGTCGCGAAACAATTGATTTTCAATTGTATCTGGTTTTACGATCCTGAAAGGGTTATATTTGGCATAGTTACTCCTAACAACAGTTTTATATTTTCATTCAGTCTTTTCATTTAATGACTAATAATCAAATCACAACTATCATTTAGATGCTATTATTTATTTATTTTATTTATTTATTATCTAAAAAAGCTACAAAACAAATAACAACCATAAATACAAATAAAATATACAATTTACACAAGTTCAAAACTAAATTGTTACCTTAAACTATGTAGCCTTATCATGGCTTTAAGGTTTTACAATAACATGCTGGAAGTACTTATAATTAAAACAATTCAATGAATTAATAATAATGTGTTTTTCACTAAAACAATTCAAAACCAAATTAAAATAAAAAGTTATTAGGTTTACATTATTTGAAAAGAATCTCAAATATAGTACGTGCAAAAATACCACGACTGCTGTTCATAACATCCAAAGAATTATTTCTTGCTTCGAGCTCGTTATACAGTCGACACATACGGATTATAGGGTTATAGTAAGAGGTATTATTCCTGTATACTTGCAGCGAGAAGATGTTCGGATGACGAGTTCTATAATGCGTATTAAAATTAATTAGGGAGAGCAGCTCAGGCGAGTCCACACACGAATGAATAATATTATGAAGGTATACTAAATCCATATATTTGCGTCTCAAGTCAAGTCTCTGAACCTTAAATTTATCCAATCTTTCGGTGTAAGATGAGAAAGTTCGACCATATCCTGCACGGTAACACAGCATTTTCAGAAATTTGTTTTGGATATTCTCAATGCGATCAGAGTGGACCGAATAGTAAGGAGACCAGATGACAGCACCGTACTCCAACACACTTCTTACCAAGCTGTAGTACAAAAGTATTGTGCTCTTTGCTTTTTTAAAAGGTTTAGAAGTTCTACAGATAAACCCAAGCATTCGGCTAGCCTTTTGCACCATATAATCATAATGATCCCGAAATGTCAATTGCTCGTCAAACACTACACCGAGATCCTTAAGACTATTCTTACACATAAGAGTATGATCCTTGATGCTGATACGAGATACGAGTTTGGTACGTTTACGAGTGAAAGTGATGCAGAAACATTTTTGAACATTAAGCGACATTTTGTTGTTAGTACACCAGTCAGATAAGGTGTCTAAATCATTCTGAAGACGGTTCGAGTCACTAGGGCTACTCACGGTAGTACAAATTTTTAAATCATCTGCGTACGCCAGACACATACAAGATAATTGCTCAAGTAAATCGTTGATAAAAATTATAAAGAACAAGGGACCCAAGTGGGAACCCTGCGGGACGCCTGATGTTACATTTATGGGCGATGAAAGAAAACCCTTCACAGCTACCAGCTGACTTCTACGAGATAGATAAGACTTCACCCAACGCAGCAGATCCCCACCAATACCAAAGGCGCTCATCTTCATACACAGAAGAGAGTGGTTGACTTTGTCAAATGCCTTATGAAAATCGGTGTACACAGAGTCTACTTGTTGACGGTTGGCGAAAGCAGAGCATAAATAATTTTTATAGACAAGTAAGTTACTTACTGTTGATCTTTTGCTCACGAAACCGTGTTGTTTGGTGGAAATCAACGGCGCAACATGACTGTAGAGAGCATCGTGCACCAGCGATTCAAAGACTTTGGCAATTGAGGAAAGAATACTTATAGGTCGATAATTTGTGCAATCAGATCTATCACCAGACTTGAATAAGGGAACTATGAACGCCTCTTTCCATAATGATGGAAATGTACCCGATTCCAAAGATTTGTTAAACAGTATACAGATTGGCACACAAATTTCTTCCGCACAGGACTTTAGAAATACTGCCGGAATCTCATCGGGACCTGCGTCTTTATTAACGTCTAGAAGATTAAGTTTTCGCATTACGTCATCAGGTTGAAAATTCAATTTAGATATATGTGAACTGCAATGTTCATAGTTTTTAATTTTGCTGCCAATTACAATCATTTAATTCCTCAAAAACAGATCCAAAGAATTTAGCAAATAACTCACTAACACCCTTCGCATCAGACGCAACGTCATTACAGAGCCTCATAGTTTGCGGAAACGATGCATTTCTACGTTTAGTCTTAACAAAGGTCCAGAATGACTTTGAATTATGCGATAACGAGTCCTCGATAGAAGAAACAAAGGAATTATAACAATTTCTCAATAGAACCTTACACCGTGATCTAAGTAAATTAAAAGTGTCATAATCTCTTGGATTTTTATATTTTTTGTATCTCTTGTGATACTTATGTTTTTCTTGCAAACATCGTTTGAGACAGCCGTTAAACCATATGGGATATTCATAAGAGTCCTTTTTAGTTCGCGGTGTGTGCCTAGCTATTATGTCATTCACAACATCATAAAACCTCTGAATCGCTAGGTCCGTATTCAAACTAGAGAGCAACCTCTGCCAGTCCACCTCACAAAGCTCAGTCTTCACTGATGCATAGTTACATTTACGGAACACTAATCTTTGCCTCCTACTCGGTTTAAGTGGTTTACTAAAAGTGATATTACCAACTTCTATTGCAATTGCGGGATGATGAAGGTCTACTTTACTAAGTGGGCCGCAACCATGTACATTCAGATTAACAAGAGTGGACAAGACTAAATCCAAAAAACGATTGTTTTCATTTGGTGTATTATTGAATTGCTGCAAGTTACAAACAGATACAAATTCTAATAAAAGGTCTGAATCTGGCCCTCGTACACTACCCACAACCATACTGCCTGAGGTATCAGATTGAATCCAATCAATATGTGGCGTGTTGAATTCGCCACAGAATATAAATTCATCACTTTCATTAGAGCCGAGAACAACACCCTGACAATGACAAAAAAATAAAGATCGGTCACTCAATGACGTGCTAGGTGGTATGTAACAGACACATATGTTAATTTTGATATTATTACTAAAAGAAGGAACAACAGTGATCCAAACATCCTCCGCATTGCTTTCCCAAGATGACTGGCGCACGACATTAAATGATTTTTTTATAGCAACAAGAACCCCTCCACCATCTGACTTGACACTACTCGAACTTGAACGATCTCGCCGAAAAACATTGTAACGGTTATCAAAAAGTTCACTATCCGATACACTATCAATCAAATTAGTTTCTGTTAAGCAGACAACATCATAATTACAGTTAAGAATGTTGATATAGAATTCAGTCAACTTAGAGCGTATTCGATTTACATTTTGGTAGTAAATATTCATAATGAGAAATTACAGTACCAGACATTAAACAAAACAGTGTCTACAAATATATATATATATATATATATATATATATATATATATATATATGTATTACAATTTTTCCAGCGATTCTCTGTTTTTTAATGTTTATCGCATTGCTATTATCGTCCTTACGTACATAAAGTCTGCCAAATTTAATCCACACATATTTAATCTTCTTCTCCTTACATACTTGACGAGCTTCAGCATGGAGCATCTTCATTTCAGGCGGGAGATGTTCGCAAACATATATTTTGCCACCAGTCAAACCCAACTGAGTCGCATTGATTGTTACATCACGATTTGCCTTATTGTAACGGTGGGTTGCCGAGATAACAGTATCTCTCAGAATAGCAGACGATAGTGAAACAAGAATATTACGAGGACGATCAGATTTAGTGTTCATCTTGGCTACCCGACGGCATCCACGAATATCAATATCAGTTACTGGTACCCGTATAATGTTACATAGCTTCTTAAAAAGTTCAGTAACGTTCTCGTCGCGTCTTTACGGGACTAATTGCAGTTCAAGGTTCATACTGCGAGAGCTTTTCTCGATGGCAGTCAAACGATGTTCGATGCCGCCCAGCAAACTGCGCATCCTTAAAGTCATACAACATCTGGAAAGTGAATGTGAGAACATTCACTTTCCAGATGTTGTATGACTTTAAGTTTAGTGGTTAGCTCGTCCTTTAAGGTGGTCTGCTCGGCAGTAATGAAATCTGTAGTACTTGTGAACTCCCCCTTTAACGTCTCCATCATAGCACCCATTTCGTTGCGGACCAACAGTTTAACTTCCGCTTTCAAAGCTGACTTAAAATCCATGCTGAACTCTGACAATGAAGCTTTTAGTTTTCGGTCTAAGAGAGCACTGATTCCTTCCATTGTGACATCACTAGTAGCTTGTGGAGCGCTTGTGCTCTTATGTAAAACTGAGCTATCCAGGTCTTCGCAGGACATGTCCATGGAAACATCAACAGTTGGCAGTTGCTATTACCATGATATCAACCTATAGTCATAACTTTTTAAAATACGTTCTTAGGAAGCAAATGGCATTTATTGTATCATCTCCTGCTTCTGAGTGAACTGCAAATATATCCTGATGCTGAAAACGCTCTCTCGGCTTCTACGCTAGTAGGCTGAACCGTCAGGATATATTCATAGGCGAGCGTCAGGTACTCTCTAATACCATCGCGAAAGTTTAGCGCCAATTTTTTTTATTTGCTGGATCCGCGGATCCGCTCTTGGAAGGTGCGGGATCCAGAAGATTAAGGGGAGGTATTTCGAGCGCTTCTCTTTCGCTCTCTCGACGGTACGACGGTAAGGGACGGGTATAGCAGCGAAGCGGCGCGAATAATCGCGTTTTATATTTTAAAAAATTGATAGATGTAATAAATAAAAAACGATCGGTTATAATTTCTCAAGTTATCTATGAACTTCATTTTGGTAAATGACTCATAATATCAAATCACTTATTTTAAGAATAAAACCTAGAAAAGAAGATAAAATGACACAAAAATATGTAACTTTGTGAATTTATTCTATCGAGCCAACTTTATGAAATCGTGTTTCCATCGGGTGTATTTTACAGAGTAAAGCCTCAACAATATTTCATAATTTTCGCAGATTTTAATTTTACTGTTTACTACTTCAAAAAGTAATTCTAAGATCGTGTTATTTTAATTTTTCACTAACATCTAGCCTTAATAAAAGTAGCGGGATCCCGCGGGAATGCGTGATCCCGTTTTGCAGGATTGCAATCCCTATATGTTATATTATTAATATGGGAAGGCATTCCAGCAGTGGAACGTATACAGGGTCTAACAAAATAAATAAGAGAACGTTTAAAGGCGGTATCTATGCATCATCCTGAATACAATGACAAAAAATGGGCTCCAGTTTTATAGTGATTTTTCAAAGTTATGTTTTCTAACAAACTAAATCAATAAAAAAATGCACATCATGAAACATGCTGTATCTTTACTAACACGCACACAAGCTTCAATAAAAAGTTGGCTCAGTGTGCTCCGAGTTTAGTTTGCATGTTCGGCTATCTTTGCGTACGTGTAGTAGGTACAGCTGTACGGGTTTGGAAAGGGTGTATTTTTTGGTGAATTATGATAATGTTTTGTTGATTATCTCGGCAACGAGCTCGTAGTTTTGGACCAAATTTGGTGAGCATGCTCAGTGTGATGTATAGATGCTCCCCTTAAACGTTCGCTTATTGATATTGTTAGACCCTATATAAGCTGACGAAGATGATATTAAAAGCAACTTACTCCTCCCAAAACCAGAAGAGTTTGGGCTCTTCGCCCTCAAAAACATTGCTTATTGACGAGGCAGAGCGACGGGATAGTTGCACAATAGGTCGACGTGCTTCTGCGAAAGGGAGATCTCTACAGGCCCCACTAAGATAGGATAAAATAAAATAACTTACTCCTTATAAACTTTATCCTGTACCTCCCTGTGGGACCCCAACAAGTTCAAAATACAATTCAGAGCAATGGACATTGTGCTGTATCCGCTAAAGATTAGGGTCAAAAGTTCTTTGTTCACATCTTCTTCTGAATATATATCTTGGGCTTTCAGTTCTAGAAGAAAATCGACGAGTCCTGTAAAGTGACGTCAAAATTACTAAATGCAACATTTAACTCTTGACAGACGACATTAATAACAAGCAGTAAAATCTAAATGGCGTTATAAGAAATTCCAAAAAATATAGTAAGAAGTAAGTAATGATCCAAATTAGGCCCTATAGTACTGAATGCTGAACTACGCTTTTCCGATACATTGTTGTTCAGTTACTTTTGTTGTTGATCATAATAACGATTAATAATATATACTATTATGATTTTTTTTGTTTCTTATTTGGAAGTAAAATACACTCACTTAAATAAATCTAGTCTCATGCATGATACCATGATACCTAGACCTCCTTGGTCGAATGGTTTGTGCACCGGTTTTCATGGTGTCGCCATCTCTGAGGTCCCGGGTTCGATCCCCGGTCGGGTCAATTTAGAAATTATTGTTTTTCTAAATTTTTTCGGGTCTGGGAGTTTTCTAAGTATGTTTATCCGTTGTTGTCTAGTAACCATTTAATGAGTTTCTTAACGAAGCTTCTCTTGGGCTAGATAATTGGTGTGAGTGTAGGAATGTTTATTTATGTAATTGTTTATTGTCGTTTTAGTAGTATTATAGTTTGTAAAAATGAAGAAAACAATAGGTCTATTTATTAATAATAATTATAAAGACAATTGAATTATACTTAAAAAATTGAAGAACCTCTTGTTCTCTAATAAATAAATAAAAATAAGAAATATAAACACCTTTGGCGCAATTGTTATGACTTTTTATTCCTCGATCATCTTGAAGAATGTCGTCATTAGTTTTAGTCTTGTTCCGTTCTTTAATCTGAAATAAAGAAATCATGTTCTACAGAATACAACACTGAGCGACTTATTTAACCGACTTCAAAGAAAGACGTTTACAATTCGTCTGTATGTTATCCTACTAATATTATAAACGCGAAAGTTTGTGTGTATGGATATTTGTTACTCTTTCACGTAAAAACTACTGAATGGATTTGCATGAAATTCGGCATACAGATAGTTTATAACCTGGATTAACACATAGGATACTTTTTATCGAAATATTCCCACGGGAACGTATGGATGGAATTTTGTTACTCTTTCACGTAAAAACTACTGAATGGATTTGGATGAAATTCGGCATACAGATAGTTTATAAACTGGATAAACACATAGGATACTTTTTATCCCGATATTCCTACGGGAACGGAAACCACGCGGATGAAACCGCGAGCGGCCGCTTGTTTGTAATAAATAAAATAACATAAGTTTAGCGCCGTGTGTGTAGAGCGGTTCACTAAAAGAATACCTATTACCGAACCCTTTCTTCCCTTGGTGTGGTTGGGGTGTCGAAAAGGCGACTAACGGACTAAAGACTTCACATTCATCCAACAGCAAGTATATATAAATATAATATAGGTGCAGTTGTAATAAGTTATTTACCGACTTACATAATTAAATACAACACTTAACGTTCTCAATGCACTCTCCAATTTTCTTCTGCTTCTTGTAACGTAAAACAATAATTTATTGTGCATAAATAAATTCTTGTGTCTCATGTACAGTGCGCCAGAGATATGGTCCATCGACTTCATACATAAATCAGCATTTTTTGAAAACGTTGTGTCATCCTTGTTAAAGCCAAATACTGTCGCTGAAAAGGAGACAAAGCAATAATAATAGGTATAAGTAATAGAATAGAAACAATTTAATCATTTCGTTCAACACAAAGGTCAATACGTTTTTTACATGATATCAATAAAAACGCCGCGGTGGCAGAGTGGTCAATCACTCGGCTCTTTAGATTATAACAAACGGCTCTATATCCTGAGGTCCCAGGTTCAATTCCCAGATCGGGTAAAGTGTGTTTTCGGATTTTTCTGTGCATAGCCCTATAGTGCCAAATCTCTAAGCGCAATGCCTTGGTAGCAGCCAGAGATGGGCGTAATCAACTACTTTTTTAATCAGATTAATAATCTGATTGAAAGTAATCATGATTATTCATTTAATCAGATTAAAGTAGTCGTGATTACTTTTAATCATGATTGAACATGTAATCCTCAATCTTGATTACAGTAGTCAGTAATCTAAATTACATGATTATTCTTAACTAAGTTTAAGTACCTATATGAATTATGGTTTATGAATAAATGAATATAATTTATATTTTATTGAGTTGCCATTAATTATCACAATTTGTATACATCTAGAAATTGAGTGGTTGGCTTTATGTACTATAAATTATACCTACTACACAGTGTTACTATATTGACGACCTCCGTTGTCGAGTTTTTTGTACACCGGTTTTCATGGTGTCGCCATCTCTGAGGTCCCGGGTTTGATCCCCGGTCGGGTCAATTTAGAATTTTTTTTTTTTAAATTGTCGCGGGTCTGGGTGTTTTCTATGTGTAATATGTATGTATTTAAGTATTTTATGTATGTATATCCGTTGTCTAGTAACCATTTAACAAGTTTCTAATAGAAGCTTTTCTTGGGCTAGATAATTGGTGTGAGTGTAGAAAAGTTTATTTATTTATTTAATTTTATTTATTTATTTATACAGTGGGGCAACGCGTTTGATGTGGGGCGATGCATGCCGCCGCCCGCGTAGGTATCCACGCGGTCGGTCGTTCGCCGATATGCAAGGGTTGTCACAAAATTCGAAATCAAATAATCGTTTAATTTTTATAAAATAATTATTTATTATCGATATTATAATGCTTATTTTACATTTGAACAAATGAACATGTAACAGAAAATATACAATCTCTGCTCACAAGAATAGAATAAAAAATAAAATAAAAAAACTTTCCTACACTCACACCAATTATCCAGCCCAAGAGAAGCTTCGGTATGAAACTCGTTAAATGGTTACTAGACAACGGATAAACATAATTAAAATACTTAAATACATACTGATTATACACAGAAAACCCCCAGACCCGAGAACAATTTAGAAAAACAGTAGATTCTAAATTGACCCGACCGGGGATCGAACCCGGGACCTCAGAGATGGCGACACCATGAAAACCGGTGTACAAACCACTCGACTAAGGAGTTAGTCGTCGTTCAAATAAAATAGAATAGAATTTCTTTATTGCGTGTAAGCTGCATTCATTATTTATTATATAGTTGTTCAACACCTACATTAAAAAAAATTGTAATCGGGGCGATGACAACCAGGACCGACGTCGGCTTTCGTGCTCTGCAGTGATAAATATATAGGGAACTTTAAAAAAACTTAGTATTGCCCAGGGTCGAACCTAAGACGAACCGAAGACGCGGGACCCAATACCTACCACCAGGCTTTCACGGCTTAGTAGCACGTTGGTATGCTAACTTATTACCCGTCTGCGGCGAAGCCAAAAAAGAAGGGTTTGTGTTTGACCTGTATGTATGCCCGTTTTTATGTTCTCTATTACCTAATAAACGGCTGAACCAATTTTGATTAGTTGTTAAATTCTTCTTTATTGCGCGAGTGTCAAGTTAGTATATCAAATAAATAAAAAAAATAGCGGATTTGTTGTGCCAGCCAAGTTAATTCATCTAACAATTAACGATTTAAAGTTAATTACGACTTTACTCACTTCAATTTCTCAAGCCCATATTGCAATGTCTAGAAAGCAACATTTACTTTAAATAATAATAAGTAGAAAAAAATAATGATTTAGAATCGCATAGCTGGTTCGTGATCACTACTGATCACCACTGATCACCAACCCGCATTTGACAAGCGTGGTGATTAAGCCAATATCCATTTGTAGTGATGGATGACTTGTTTTCAATAATGTATAGGCCTTTGCCCTGCAGTCGGACAGTAGTATACAGGCTCTACTGTTTATTAATAATTTGAACATGAAATTCACATTAAACTATAGAACTTGACAAACCAAGTGGAAGCTCGTTTACAACAAGTTGTAAACGAGCCTCCCGCCAAGGTGACCTGGTGGGAAAGGCTTGTTTACAACAGTCTGGTAGCCCCTTAATCCCTGCGCGCGCGCGTAAACCCTACGCTCTGTGACGTCATGACGATAAATCGATATCGAGTCAGCGTTGCTTAACGGAATATGAACGCTCGGGTCACACGATAAGTTTCAATTTCGCGTGAAAGTCGTTAGAAAGTGAACCTTCTGTACGTAGTACTATTAATTATTCTTTATTCTGTGCTATATCCACCCATCATCTCCAACCCATCTCTTCCCTTGGGTGTAAAAGGCGTCAAACGGACTAAAGGCTGTACCTACATACATCCAACAGCATATAGCGGCGATGAGCTCACCACTTATCACGCTGAGCACATGAGCAGTTGGAATTTGGTGAAACGTGGACTATGGCAAGGGACTGCTTCTGCGATCCTCATTTCCTAGTCTCTGACTAACTTTTGGGACTAATAGTTGTGAATCTGTATTTATATGTATACTTACATAGTAGTATTCGCATAATAGACATCTTTACATGACGAGTGGGATCAAAAGGTCCTTTCCCGACTTTTACAGCTAGATCGTTGACCAACTGCCTGGCATTTTTATTAGTTACATCTGTGGTAGTGGTACACAGCTGATCGAAAGCAGTATTCATGTGTTTGCGACGTCGCTCCCATATTGAAACTGAAATGGTTTTTTTTAATACAGAACATAGTTAGTTACACAATAAGAGAAAGTATGAAGCGTCATGAGTACAGTATTGTGTTTTATTTTCTAAATTTTGTCTTTTTTCGAATATTAATGTGAAGTAGGTACTCATAGTAGAGGATCCGAGTATACAACGACCTTCACCGAGCGGTTAATGGATGAAAAGTATTTTATATAAAATTTTATGTGTTAAAAAATATATTGAAAAATTTCAGTCCTGTATATGATTAAATAAATATTTAAAAATATTTTTTTTATATATATATTGCACTTGTTTCGATAATAGATAAATTACATAGGTACCAATCGAAAGTATGAAGTCTATAGAATATGCAAACGTTAGGTTGACTATTTTTTTCCTGTCATAACATTGGGTAGGCAGGTGTAAACAGGCAAGTCAATATTAGTAATTTGCAACCGTCTGGTTAAATAAATAAAATGTATGTTTTTATAAAGATAAGCTCATTACAAACACACACACACCAAATCAGTGCAATGTAAAAAAAATATTTTTTTTAATATTAAATTAATCGTTAATGGTAATGGACTGAAATTTTTCAGCCAACCCACTCGCGATATATTATTTAACATATTAAATTTGATATAAAATACTTTTCATCCATTAACCTTCTCGGTGAAGGTTGTTCTATACTCGGATCTTAGACTATTAGGTTATGGTGGATAATCAACCGTTAAAATGTCCGTGAACGTGCATGAGTGTTGGCAAATAAAACAAAACAGTGCAACATCACTTTTCAAATTCTCTCAAGAAGTTTGTGTGAGATTTCAATAAACTCCCACTCCCACACATCTTTACTGAAACTCAAAGGGGTTTATGGGGAACATCATTTGCCATTCAAATCACATTCATATAATACCTACCTACACTATATCTACTTTGTGCAAATAAAATATTTGCTATTATCTCTTTTACTTGGTACGGGTACTGGCTGAATGTGCTAACCGCAACAAACCATTATTATTTAAGAATAAAAACTAAATACTAACGGTAGTACTACTTATTAGTTATTCTGTGATACTACTAATGTAACGCCCCGCCTGCGGCCGTTCGAGTGGCCTTGCGCTTGGCCCAGTAAGCTTACTCTTGAAACACAATTGCATTAAGGGTGGATTCGACCAAACTGGAATAAGGTCTTATACCTAGATTAAATGCCGAATTTGTATTTTTGGGAGGCAAACGAGCAGGCGGGTCACCTGATGGAGAGTAATCACCGCCGCCCATGGACACCCGCAAAACCAGAGGAATCGCAGGCGCGTTGCCGGCCTTTAAGGGAGGAATAGGTTTAAGGAAGGAATAGGAATTGGGAGGAGGGGTGGGGGGGGGAAGGGGCCTCCGGAACCCTCACTGGTCGGACGAAACACAACAGCAGCAAGTGCCATTATTTCACGCCGAATATTAGTGAGAGGGTGGTATTACGCCGGGCGAGCCGGCCCAATGTGTGCTGCAACGCAGCGTGGCTCTACCACTCAGTTGGTGTCACTCATTTAGCACCACCCAGGGATCACGTGTAGGGTCTCAAGGGTAAACCTACGGACGCGAGCAACTTTGACCCCCAAAAGACTGTATAGACTAATCTTGGAGTAAGTCTTATTCCAGTTTGGTCGAATCCACCCTAAGAGGGTTTACGCATTTCGGTTTCCCATACAAATTTAAAAGTCGAAATTTTCAAAAACCACAAAGCCAATTTTAATGAAACTTTGCATGCTAAAGTAAAATACAGGGATCTAAATAGTTTGTTAAAAACATTTTTAAAAAACGTTTATTTAAGTGAGTTATTGCGATTTTAAACTTTCTTTAGTGGACTTAAAATCGCGATAACTCAGCTAAATAAACATTTTTTTTTAATGTTTTCAACAAACTATTTAGATCCCTGTGTTTTACTTTAGCATGTAAAGTTTCATCAAAATTAGCTTAATGGTTTTTAAAAATATCGACTTGGAAGTTTGTATGGGAAACCGGAATGCGTAAACCCTCTTAGTCAATTTCCAATCACAAATCTAAAAAATGTAAAATGGCATTGTAAGCGACAATAGCGCCACATTGGAATTAAATTGCGTCGAAATTGATTGAAGAAATTATTATCGAGATGGCGTTCCGGAATTATCTTTACTTATCCCAATATCGATACATATTAATCGCATTGGAATTGTATTGAGATTGAGTTGGCGTTCAAGAGTAACCCCCCTGTTTTCTTGTACCAGGTCAGGCCAAGTGTGTATTGGATTTTTCACCCGATCCGACCGATCGATTTTCGATGCAACACTCCAATTCTTGAACCAACCCGCATTTGAGGCACGAGTGGTGTCTGACTGATGAACCCACCTCCCACTACCCATCAATGGTAGCGATAAGATAGTATATCTTGCCTAGTCGTAAGACAGCTTAGAGGCCATTGATGATACTTACACCCGTATTCACAAACATTACGCAAAGTAATGCTATGCGAAGTAAGACATTTTTCAGTGCGTTTCGTATGACAAGCGTGGCTACCTTAGCTATGCGTTCATTTTAAGGGACGCATAGCGCCGGTGGCCACTCAAGTACTGTTTATGAATAGGTTTTTGAGACCCTGTGCGTCCGAGCGAGCGCACTGTGAGACCTAATAGTAATGTTTGCGAATACGGGTGTTAGGATGTTGATAATAGCAACAATTGTTGTTGTTATTGTCATCAGAAGGCGCTGCTTAATTGCCATACAATTTCTCGTTTTCATTAATAGCCGCATTTTACGACTACATATAGGCTGGAAAATTCTTACGTGACAGTCGCATGGTCTACGGAACAAAAGGCGTTACTCTATTTACTATACTACTAATACTCTATTTTAGAGTACGTTGCGTTAGCGGGGAAGAAGAGCGCGGGCGGCGGGGCCGCGTAGTAGGTAGGAAGGAACGTCCATGAACCATTTTTATAGCTCTACTCTTTGCCATGAACCTATATTATAGGAACGTCAGTGTGCAGATGTCACCCCTCCCTTAGAGAATTGTTCTAAGCCCCTCCCCCGCCGCCCGCCAACTATCCATGGCACGTACGATTTTCCAGTGGTGGGATATTGTGATTAGGGTTGCCACCTTTTTTTAGGACGAATAGAGTTTTTTTCATTTTGTTACAACAAAAATAGAGTACATAGCATAAAAAAGAGTATTTATTTATTTGTCCTTAAAAACGTATTTTTGGTTGTTCTTTGCGACATTGAACAAATATTTGTCTTTCTTGAAGATATTTACAACCATAATTTAGATTAAAATTATAAAATCAACTCGTTTTTTATTAAATTTAGGGTAGCTCTATTCCTTTCGTCTCTCCACTTCACATTCATAAGGGAGAAGACTCTCTCAGTGAACTCTGAAGTACCTACCTACTCATAACCAGTAACGATCAGTTTTTTGTAAATAGAGTATTTTAGCGTACTCTATTGGTGTCGTGGATTATAGAGTACGTCTACATGAAAAAGAGTACAATACTCTATTTTAGAGTACGGGTGACAACCCTAATTGTGATTATGTCATTGCATGTAATCATAC
Source organism: Scoparia ambigualis (assembly GCA_963921215.1). Lineage (NCBI taxonomy): Eukaryota > Metazoa > Arthropoda > Insecta > Lepidoptera > Crambidae > Scoparia > Scoparia ambigualis. Next base: position 10,911,535 of record OY992524.1, on the reverse strand, counting down.
GATTATCGTAAGAAACGTACCTGATGATGACACCAGACTGTCACCAAAGACAGCTTTCACAGAATCGGCGACGAGAAAGGCCCTTTGCAGACATGATTCTGTCACTTTCGCACAATCTTGAGGATCGCATAGTGCTGCACATCAAAAAATAATACCTACTTACTTAGGTAAGTGTATTTCATATTTTTTTTCCTCTACCTTTGAGCGTGACGGTATGTTTCCAAGACGGACCGCAGGCTGCAAACTGCAGCTGCAGGCTGCAAGCGACACTACTGGTTTCTATGCATCTCTAGTCGCAGACTGCACAGCAGCACCCACCAGTGGTGTCGCGAACCGCAGAGAGTTTACACGTGTCACGTACAAAAATGGCGACTATTTCTCGACATTCTGTCTCGCACAAAGGTACTGGAGTGACTGAGGCATCGTTCTATGCATTGTGCAGCCGCGGCATGCCGCGCCGCCGTCACAGTATAAATATGAGCTAAATTTATACTGTGCCGCCGTGCTTGGAAATACTTAGAAGCAACCGCGACCGCAGGCAGCACTGTGGTCAACCGTAGCCGCTATCCGCAATGTCGCCTGCGGTTGCAGTCTGCAGTCCATCTCGGAAACATACCTTAATGGTAAGACAAGTAAGATGTCACTAGATGGTAAGTGACGATAAAGACTGAAGGTGGAAATACTACTAGGTAGGTTTTCATCACTATTATTACAGCAGTAAATTAATAGTACTTATTTACTCATGTGCTATAATCGCACTGCTGCGCACAGAGCTTCCCACGTGGACAACAGCACGTGTACTTAGAAATTGGGTCATACAATATATACAACTTACCATAATACGTATAATTGGGGTTTATACCCGCATAAAGCAATGTCACACATTTTCGTTTCAAACAATCCATTTGTATGTTGAGCAGACGATTCCAAAATGCTGTAACAAAATAATTAAAAATTTCAAAAAAATATTTAAAGGTTTACTAACTACTACCATTTATTTGGCATGCACCTTGTGGTATAAAAAAAACCTTTACATGTCCACGGATTAAAAGGAGACAAAAACACATCAATAATTATTGTTTTTAAGTATACTCATGTGGCATTCCGTTCCTTGCTTAGAGCATTATTCCTTGCAGCGACAGGCGACAGGCGCTGCCTTTTTTTAAAATAGGTAAGTACCTTACCTACTTGGCAAAACTCATCCTGAGTATAGGTTATGTGGGGTTCTCCGCCCAGATCCCGCCTCCCTGTCCAGGCCCGTAGACCTCGACAGGGATTCGGGAGAATTAAACCCAAGTACCTAGGTACATCCCCATTCCCCTCCCTTGCCGCTGGGGTCTGGGACCGCCGGTTGGGCAATCTCCTGTGTTTACCCCCGCAGCAGGCGCTTACGCCCTAAAGCATTCGATACTTTTACTCAAAAAAGCATTCGATACTTTTACTCAAATATTAAAAATAGGCGCAAGCGCATGCCGTGTTAACCTATTACCGCAACAACAAGCAAAGGCAACCGAAAGGGAAATAAATATGGAAATTCAATGTAGTAGATAAAAGCTATAAAAGAAATATAATATAGAGCAAAGAACGCGTAATGGCAGGACTCTAATTTAAATTTCTTTAAAAAAACGTTAGGGGAAAGGATATAGATAGTTACAAAAGAAAGAGAAAAGTAAAGTAAAAAGTATGAATGTGTTAATTATTAAAAGCAAAGAAGTAAGTAAATAAAAACAAATGTAATAATATAATTTAAAGAGACATAATTTTAAATAAGATAAGAGAACACAGAAAATGTATAAGATTAAGAAAGAAATGTATTAGTAAGTAAGTAATGTATTAGTATATAAGAAAGTAGTGCTAAATATAAAAGAAAGGAATGTATAGTAGTGAGAAAAGAAATGTATTAGAAAATAAGAAAAGAAATGTTAATTTAAAAGAGAAGAAAAGAATAGTAATAAGAAAGTAACGTGTATTAGTAAATAAGAAAGGAATATAAAATGAAATAGCAAAAGAATGGATAATAATAAGAAAATATATAGCACAAAAGAAAAGAAAATAAAAAATTGGTTGCCTGTAAAGTCGGTATACGGGCGAAAGTTTTACGTGACAACGACTTTGAGTGGTAAAATAATTTTAATGTGAATATTCATTCGCTTTTTATGTCTGTCTCTCTCGCTCTTAGGCGGGCTAACCATGCCCGAGTGGAAGGGACGCGTGCCTCTCACTCGCTCTCATTGTGAGCGCATAACGTGAGCGGAGCGTAACGCAGTTTCTTGAAGTGTCACCCGGCAAACCAATTTATAAGACGTTGTCACGTCAATAAATAAAAAAAGAGATACGAAATAAAAGAAAATAAAAACCCGAGCTCTTTGGCTCCAGAGCAATAAGCCCAAAAAGAAAAAAGAAAAAAAGTAAAGTTATATATACTTAGAATACTATAGTTACTATAGCTAATAAGAATAGAATTGTTAAATATAAGTAAAGAAATATTAAAGTAGTAAATATATTATTGTAACTATGTTGTAACATAAAGAGTAAGAGTAAGTTAATAAGAAAGAAAAATAGAATAGAGTAGTGCTCTTCAAGCTCCAGTTTATTAACCCCTCTAGAACAGACAGCCAAAAAAATGTACAGAACAAAAAGTCCTGCAAAAAAGCGGGGAGCAAAAGATCAAAACTAAAAAAAAAACCCTTTACCGCATACCAAGCCATATATGCAAAAGTTGCAAAAGTTTATGATTTTTTCTTAGGCTAATTAAAAACTCAATCTTAAAAATCTAACATAAAAGAAAAGATGACCAGAATGCATACGAAGCCATATATGGTGGCATATAATAACTTCTAATATTTTTATTTCAATTTGATCTAACGATTACACGTAAATTACTTTGTTTACCTATATTATATTGTCTTTTTAGGTCAATGCAGCATGCCTTCTGGCAGTATTTTGTTTATTAAATAACGTAATTAACTGAGTGCAAACTTAGCAACCGTGCGCTACTAACGTCGCGTGAGAACCACTTATACCTTCTATTGTGTACGTAAATAAACAGTGAACAGACTTTTGTCTCACTTGCACTTCACGACAACTACAACTACTTTCTTTGACTTAACTAACTAACTTAAACTCATCATCTGTACGGCGTATCGCCACAGTATAAATATAATCTAAAGCAGTAAGGAAGCTACGACAAACGCACTAAACGACGCACGCATAGAGTACTATATATTATATATGTAAGACGCACGCCCACAGACAGATTTTTTATTTTAAATTATTGTTTTAACCGGTTTACAGTTCCGCAGCCCATATGGGCCATAACAATTGATTAACCTATTGTTATATTTTTAGGACAGTAAACCTGTTAATCATGCCGCCCTCTAAGTCGGCTCCTGTTGTTAGGAACCGCCATATTTACGGTAAAAGCCACTCTCTCTGACGGCACGGAGAAAGCCGTAGGTGTTAAATATTTCCGTTGCGTATACGTAGCACACATGCACACATGACATGAAGTTGATTGAAGCAACGCACTGACAGTGAGAGTTACACACTCACTACCACAGATTACATTAATGGAATTCAGCAACAATAAGATTTTTTTACATTTTTACGGCTTTGAATTCTAACGAATTAAAAAGTTAGATCGTGATGCGATGCGATGCGATGATAATAAATAAAAAATATCGATTTTGATACGAATTTCGATTTTGGTTATTTTGTATCGATGTATCGATATATCGAAATAAAAAATATCGACTAAAAATATTGATATATTGAACAAAAAATATCGATATATCGATGTTTCGATATTTTTTCAACAAGCCTACATCGCAGTATTCGCAGTGCTCTCACTCAGTAGCGCGTGCCGCGTCGTGACGAGTGGTCACTGTTGAGTGTATTGATTACGCTGCCCGCGCGATTTTTAAAAATGCCGCGAGTGTATTGCGTAGTTTACGGCTGCTTGAACTCGGCTGTATAATTAATTAAATAAGTAGCTGTATTAATTTACAAAGAAGTAGACAAAATCAATTTTAAAGTGCCGTGTCCATGTTTTCCGATAGGTAATTTATTAAAAAAGCTATTCATTAGAATTACAATTTTTTACACTAATTGCCTTACAGATAAACAGATAATAAGGTCGGAATAGTTATTCCGTGTTTTGTCTCTTTTATATTTATTCGAAAATATGTTTACGTGACAGGAACAAAATACGGAATAACTATTTGTAGCTTATTCTTTGTTTATTTGTAAGGCACTTAGTATATAAAATTTAATAATAAAGCTTTTCGAACGTGTCGTAGAAGGCGAAAGTATTTTTCAGTGAGTAATTTAATAATAATTAACGAAGTTTATTCTTCTTAAAATGTTGAAGATTTTTTAATAACAGAATTTTGTTAGTAAACTAGTCAATTCATTCGATTATTTGATCATTATAGAACCCAAATAATCGTTTTGATAAATAATAAAAAAATACCTTATAATTTGGTTATCTCAAAAAAGCGCAATCTAGCTGAAATACAGCGCTAACTAAACAAAAACTTTTTCAATTTTATAAAAATAAGAGGACAACCCTTACGCTTAATTGGCGCGTAGGTATATAAAACAACAAAAAGGCCTAGTTTCTGTACTGCTTTAGCTTATATTTATACTGTGGTATCGCGCTGTACATTTTGGTCCTTCGAACTTTTACACTTAGTGCATCTTGCGACTTTGGCTGCGATACCGAATCGGTTACTTGGCTTCCCGCAAGCGGGTTCCTCCAAGTCAATTGAGAAGGCGTGTAATTATCGTAGTGACGGTAGAGGAGTGCGCTAAGTATCTATTCAGCACCTACGAGATTCAGCGTAACTTATTGTAAACTGCAACGAGAGACAGAATTTTGAAAGAAGAAGACTGCAGACCTGCATCTGTCATCTTCATACTACAGAACAAACTTTTATCAACAACTAACTTCTAAGGTAATCTTTTATCTTTTTATCTAAACCTCAATTTAACTGAACGAAATGGTACATCTAACTGTACAAGTATCTACTTTTGAAAATATCAAGTTATGATGAGCCACACTGTGTTTCGTAAAGTAACCCATACAGATAGGTACCTCAATGGTGATTCTCACCACCATCCTAGACAGTTGGCTACTGTAGGGAAATCTTTGTTTCAGAGAGCACGCGGCATCTGTGACACCTAACAGCTGGCTGCTGAATTTCAGCATGCCAAGCATGTACTACAGGATAACAAACTGCAAGTACCGCGGCTTCGTCACGAAAAACGCAAAAAACTAACCACAGTCGAGCGCCAACCTGCAGTACTTCCATATATGAAAGGCGTCACTGACAAGATTGGTCACATCTTGAAGCGAGCTTCAATCAATACTTAAGTACTTTAAGCCGCCAAAGAAGATCAACCAGTTCTTAGAACCTGTCAAGTGCAATATACCCTTTCAAGATGCAGAGTGTACAAACTGGACTGCGACTGTAGGCTCTCATACATCTGGCAAATAAAGAGAAGTGTAGGAACCCGCGTAAAAGAACATATAGCCAACGTCAAGCATAGGCGCGAAAATAAGTCTGCAGTGTGTGAACATGCTCTCGAGGGACCCAACCATTACATCAGATTTGACAAACCTCAAATACTTGCCAATTAAGAATGATTCATCCCTAGGATAATACGCGAGGCTATTGAAATTAAAAAACATCGAAATTTTAATATAGAGGATGGTTGGAATTTACCACCTGCCTGGGACCCCATCATACAGGTCATCAAATCCCAGCCCCAACAGCAACACATTGCCAGACCTAAAAATATTGTTAGCTCGTATTGTGTAAACTTGATCGCACCCGGTTAAATATAAAAATGATTGACGGTAGGCAAATAACTTCTAACTATGAGACAACCAACACCTCAGTCTCTCTGTGACCACGGACCCTGTAAAGGGTTCGAAACGTCAGAATAATATAAAAAACCATGTAAATAGTAAATTAAACGGGAGTTAATCCGTAAAAAGTGTTTTATTTTAATATCAAGTTATAATAACTTCAAAATGGATAGCGCTAGTAGAAAAACGGAAAGCTACTTAGAGGACCGTTTGTGTAGCCTGGAAAGATTATGGGACCAATTCAAAGACCGGCACGAATCGAAACTAGAGTCTATAGAAGACAAATGTACTGTCAGTTATTTTGTGAAAGATACTTATGAGAAAACTAAACAGTTGTACGACAGTACTAGACAACACATGTTTGATTTATTAACAGCTCAACAAAAATAGCAACAAAATTTAGACGTAAACTTAAGGGACATGCTCCAAGACACAACTGATGTGAAGACCAACGAACTTATGAGCCAGCAAGAAGCGAGATTTAATGCCATAAATGCCACTGTATCCCCTCACTGAAGACCCTGAAGAATTTCATCATTACCTAACTCCTTGGTCACTTTATTACCAGCAGTCCTACTATGACGCTACCAACTTACAAAACATATGTACCAACGATTCTGAAAAATATGGTCTTAAAAATATCTCCCCCCCCGCTACAATCTGACATCACTACTGCGTGACGTCATGCGAATGGAGGGAGAAATTGATTTCACTTCACGGCGGCTGTAGCAGCGACGCACCACTTTTGCTCGTGCTCCTGGTGACAACGGACGTTCTCTCGGTCGCGACTCATACTTATTAAATTGTAGACTTTATCATTAAAATTATATTCGATTGTGGGTAATAGTGATTTCTTTTTAAAAAATTAGGTTTGTCTGCGATCCATAAGATCAGAAGTGGGATAGGACTCCTATTTCATGCCTTTTTAAGCTTTGTTTCCTGGCTCTAGTAAATTCAGTTTCGTTATTTTTCTCAAAAAGTCAAATCATACGCTTGCGTTTATGGTTATTTTGTTCTTTGAATTTTCTGGGTGGTTGAATAGGTAATCAGTGTGGAATTACTGTAAGTACATCCGTTAATATATAAGTGTTGGAGAAAATTTGGTGAGTTTTTGATCAAACTATTTGATATTTTTTTCTTGTCTTTTGCAATAAGGAAATTCTTTGTGTTTTAATACGTATTGGAACGTGTTTTATTTATTAGCTTTCTAGCTTTCTAGATATTTTTATTTTAAGCTTGATAGCTACTTATTACTTAATACTTAAGCAGATAATTACCAAATTCAAGTCATTGCTTACGAGGTGTGCTTGCTGTTCTTTTTACATAAGTGCTGAATTCTACAATCTTTTCTTCGCTTTACGTTATTAATTATGCCAAGTCATAATCGCCGAAGTAGAAGTTGGTCAAGAAACAGATTCTAGGTCACGTTCTAGGCATATTCGCAGGCGACATGACTCGCCTCGAAACGAATTTAGACATCAAATGCAACTAATTCCTTATCGGGTTTCATTATTGGAGTACCTACCTACCAGCTCAGGCCGCCTTTCCCCCGGCCGTGCCTTTCGATTGTTAGCGAGTTGTCTTTCCGTGTGGAGTCATGTGATGGTAGACCGTGCATCGGGAGGGCGCATCAACGCCGCCTTTATCCGAGCACCCGAGGCATCGAGTGAAGATTCAGCTGGAGAGCAGCGTCGAGAATCGGAGGGTCAGTCGTCACCGAGACCTCATTCCGCGTGCACCGTGGCGTGCGCTGCTGCGTGCACTGGCGTGCACCATGGCGTGCACTGCTATGTGCGCTGCTGCTGCTGCGTGCACTGGCGTGGCGTGTACTGTGGCGTTCGCTGCTGCGTGCACTGGCGTGCACCGTGACGTACGCTGGCGTGCACCATGGCGTTCGCTGCTGCGTACACTGGCGTGTACCGTGGCATTCGCTGCTGCTTGCACTGCTATGTGTGCTGCTGCGTGCGCTGGCGCGCACTACGGCGTGCACTGCTGCGCACCGTGGCGTGCGCTGATGCGTGTGCTGGCGTGCACCGTGACGTGCGCTGCCGCGTGCACTGGCTTGCACCGTGACGTGCCTGGCCTGCTGTGTTCACGAGCGTGTACCGTGGCGTTCGCTGCTGCTTGCCCTGCTATATGCGCTGGCGTGCACAGGCGTGCACCGTGCAGTGCGCTGCTGCGTGCGCTGGCGTACACCATGGCGTGCACTGCTATGTGCGCTGTTGCATGCGCTGGCGTGCACTGCTGCGAGCACTGGCGTGCACCATGGCGTGCACTGCTATGTGCGCTGGCGGGCACTATGACGTGCACTGCTGCATGCACTGGCGTGCAATATCGCATGCACTGCTACGTGCGTCGCTGCAGGCACTGAACAAGACGAGGGTGTAACATAGCTGAGCATCATCTGCACTTCGTTTACTGTAACCTGGTGAGATCTAACCAATATTTAATCTGTCATAGATTTGGATCAAATTGGATCAAAGGAACTGATAGTAATTAGTTAGAATAATAGATAGTAATTAATTAATTAGAGTACCCCTGTTACCAAAGTCAACAAAGAACTCTTGGTAGACGTGATAGACAAGTTCTAGTTAATTAGTAATGAAATGAGTTCAAGATACCGAAACTTCAAGCTATCTGAGTTACAAATAAGATAATTACTTACATACAGTTTTTTAATATTTGAAGTTGTCAGTAACGTTAATTCTGTAATAAGTTTAGTACTACTTTTATAAACAAGACCTTTTATACATTTATTGGCAATAAATACCTTTGACTTTAGTAGTTGGAGTTATGGCAGGTACAGCCGAGCGTATAAAAGACAGTCGCTGTATGTATGCGCTGATAGCTTATGCGTAAGCAGTCCCTAGCGCTTGACTTCCACTCCCTAGTCTTATATGTAGACACGATCTGTTTATTTTCTACTTTGATATGTTTGCTGAATAAGTACATGTTTGTTCATTTATTGCAGTCCGTATGTAAATAACAGTCTGAACTCTTGACAGCAAACCAACAACGCACGGACGCTTATGTTAATGAGGTGCGCCGGCAGCTACGGAGTCACGCTGTGGGTGATCAAGTTTGTTAGCAGCGCGACGCAGGGCACTAGCGATGGCGTGCTGGACTCCGACATGCGCGGTCCCTGCGGGGTTGTGCGCGTGCTGCCTCATCAGAAGTCGAGTTGTTGGCTGGCTCATACGGCAAGAAAACTCAAGCTGCTGCTGAACACATGGTCCAGTGGCAAGGCGAATGGATCCCGGAAACTTGCCAAGCTTTCTTCGAGGGTGATGGTGAGTTTCGATAATTACATCATGCTAACTCTGTGCCTCTGATGTGTGTCGACAAGCAAATGTTGTCTCTGACAATTTCTGGCTTAGTCCAGGAAGATGTTATGCTAACTTTGTGCCTCTGACGTGTATCGGCAAGCAAATGTTGTCCCTGATCTGGCTTAGTCCAGGCAGACGTTATGCTAACTATATGCCTCTGGCGTATTAGTGTTGACTTCCTATAGCTGGCTATCGTTTATAAAACTTCAGTTAACATTTTATAATTTTGTTTAGTATTTATCTAACTATTGCACAATTAATATTACTTTCTTACGCTTGGTCACTTGAGTGCACGCAACGTGCACGGTCTTGCGTTGGAAAGTTTTTATCGTTCTATTATTATAAATGAAGTGTTTTTAAAAAGTTTTCTAGTGGTGGACAGAATAACTAAAACCTTAATGTTTGTTTAAGATAACAATGAATCAGATCAACAGGAAATTCAGTTTCATGCTTCAGCGGATCAGTCACAAGACGACCAGGACAATGAGAACCAGCCTCCTGCAAACCAGGTGCCAGACGATCAAGACCAACCCTCGGCAGACCTGGTGTCGGAAGACCAAAATCAGCCTTTAGCAGAACAAGCAGCGGCCGAGGACGCCGCACTGTCAGGAACGGCCGTCTTAGAAATATCTCCCCCCCCCCCCCCGCTACAATCTGACATCACTACTGCGTGACGTCATGCGAATGGAGGGAGAAATTGATTTCACGGCGGCTGTAGCAGCGACGCACCACTTTTGCTCGTGCTCCTGGTGACAACGGACGTTCTCTCGGTCGCGACTCATACTTATTAAATTGTAGACTTTATCATTCAAATTATATTCGGTTGTGGGTAATAGTGATTTCTTTTTTAAAAATTAGGTTTGTCATCGATCCATAAGAATGGTCTAATGATTATTTAGACCATAGCATTGCAGTAAATGGAGAAAACCAACAGAAAACATTAAAAAGGGTGATATTGTTCTAATAAGAGAAAATAATCTACCTCCAGGGAAGTGGACCATGAGCAGAGTTATCTAAGTTCATCCCGGCAGCGATAATCACGTACGAGTCACAAGTATAAAAACCCAAGTTGGTATTGTGAAACGACCCATTACAAAACTATCACTACTACCGATCGAAATTGACAGCAAGCAAACGAGCGATACAGCAAATATAGACTGCAACCAGGTCAACTGTGTACATACACCTAACTCAAGACACTCAAGAAAATATAATTTATTCACCATGATAAATACGTTCTTTACTATATTTGCGCAGGTGATAAGATCAAACGGCTTAACCATTGAAGGCTCGAAAGAAAACATTAAACTCATCAACCTTGGAAGAGAACGCCCCATATATTATGACACCATCGGAAAGGTACAACTGATTCATGATGAATGGAGGCTGATAATGTACTATAATCTTACCACATACTGGACTGGGGTTGAAAAGCTGGAAAACTATTTGCAAGAACTCCAAACCATATGCAAAAAATAGATCCAAGATACTGCGAAACGACACTTCAACAACTTTACCATGAAATGGAAACCTTACACTACTACAACAACGTCCTTTTGGCCCCGCACAAACAACTTTCTGGTCGCAACAAACGGATTGATCGATGGTGTAGGTTATGTGGCGAACAACCTATTTGGAATACTCGATCAGCGATTTGCAGACCAATACCAATCCGACATACCAGCTGTACAAAGTAATGAAGCTCATCTCCTTGAACTCATATAAAACCAGACCTCTATCGTCGAGCTGGAAAACGAGACTCGGAAAAGGAATGAAAAGAACATTAATCGGCAATTCACCGTCATCAATGACTTCATGAACCAAACTGACGTGAGATTAGCAAGCATCGAGTCTGAAATAGAAATAACTATGGAACAAGCTTTTTAAGCTCAGCTTCGCTCACGGCGTACCTACTACTTACAAACTTAAAGAGCATTCAAGAAACTCTCTACGACAGTCTAGTCGACATTTACAAAGGCCACATGAATGTTCAATTACTCACTCCAGTCAATTTAATTAGACAAATGGATAGAATATCCGGAAGATTACCCAAAAATTTGGCGTTACCGATATATAACATGCAAAACGACATAAAATACATAACATGAGAAACTTAAACAAGTTACTTTACGTGAGAGCATTATTACCAATATATTAGTATTACCAACAGTTGTAAATCCAATATCGTCAGTTTTTCTTGACGTTCTTGGAGTTTCTAAAGTGAAGGAGGTACCATTGGGACCCAAAATACCAGAAGAGGTCTCTAAACGCTAGGGAAATCCTCATAGATGGTATGAACAAAGATAATAAAAAAGAACTGTTAGCAACAACTTTGATACCTGTTTGAAGTTGGCCAAATTATACTGCATTTACATTATGAAAATACCATGAATAGGAAAATGCTTACACTACCTGCCTACTTTTGATAAAAAATTCTTGTCAAGGACACAAGATGTTAAAAGAGACGCACACTCTTTTGAAGAAAATTGGGAGAAAAGATAGAAGCTGCTAAGGCCGCTGAAAAATCTGGTTTGCAAATACGGAATACTAACAACATTGGACCGTCAACTTCACTAAGAACTACGTCGCCCAGCAGGGAAAGTGGCAAGACCCATCCAAGCAACAAGGTCATGGGTTGCCAGGCCGGGTGGGAGCAAGCAAAGATTCCCGTATCCACCTCCGAGGCGATCAGCGCAAGCACCGACGTCCGCCCGCTATCACACCACGACAGCAGTGAGACCGTCATACAGACCGATGTTGCGTAAATAACAACCAAGGTAACCTTACACGCTGGTCGCATATTTTTTTTTTGTTGACACATGGTGTTCAATCGCCAATGACCCGGTAGTCTGACAGTACGTTACGGGTTACAAAATACCATTTAATAATACTGTAAAGCAAGCTACTGAACCTATCACTCCTAACTTTTCTTCGGCTGAAATAAGTGAGTTAATTACAGCTATATCTGACTTGTGCCAGTCAGGAGTAATATGCATATGAGAGGATGTCAAAGACCAATTTATTTCTCCCATATTCTTAACACCTAAAAGTGATGGATCGTCCAGATTTATCTTGAACCTAAAATCATAGAATAAATAATAATAAGCAAATTATTGTTCCAAGACAGTTATATGGCCAATGTTGATATCAAAGACGCGTATTTGTTTCTTTAGTTCCTATTGATGAAAACTACAAAAAGTATTTAAGGTTCAAATTTTTGGGACACAAAAGTAATAAGTATGAATTTTAGTGCCTACCGTTTGGACTTAGTTCAAGTTTACAGAGATAAACCTAAAACGGAAAGGGAATTGCTCACCTGAAGCCTATTCATAATGCAACTAGTTCTACATTAAGTCGTTAGTTTAAAAACACCCTATTTAACAGCGGTATTGACACTTCTTTATTCTCAGCACACACGTGTAAGACACGCGTCCACGTCCACCTCGGCAGCAAACAGAAAAGGCCTTTCAATAACTGCAGGATGGACTGGTAATTCTCTGGTGTTTGCACGGTTTTACAATCGACCCCTTACCATTGAGAATGACGATAATGCCTTTGCAGCGGCTATTTACATTAATTAATTTCTAGCTTATCATTCATTATAATATATCATACTGGTTTGTCCTAATATGGTACCTAATTATATTTAATCGGTTATACTCGTAAATACTCAATTATAATAGTTAAATTAAATCATATAGGTACTTAAATTATTTCGCAAAATTTGTGTTCTAAACATCTACCTTGTGAATATAAATCTCAAGGATGCAACGTCGAAGTACAATTGATGGTTAAACAAACTTACCTGAAGTGAAGTTTGACCGTAATTGTACGAGGCGTTGCATCCGAAGAGATTTATATAAAGATCCCTCCCTTCCCTTACATGCTGGCCCCATATAAATTAATTTTGCAAAAAAGCTCTTAAAGTGAATGACGATGACAGCGCGGGTGACAAACTCGTGCACTCGGTTGGTATTCACTAGATGGCGCCTGTGTCTATACTATGGGTAACGTTTTATGTTTTTTTTAATAAAATTTCTTTTAGATAGCTCTTAATATGTGTTGGATGCCTGGTACATTGAAGAGTGGACTACCTTGTGAATATAAATCTCTTCGGATGCAACGTCTCGTACAATTACGGTCAAACTTCACTTCAGGTAAGTTTGTTTAACCATCAAGTATGTTGTATTTTTTACCACTTTAAATTTACACTGCTTTTACCTTTACTATTGATTTTATCTTTACTTACTATTGTTTACATTGTTACAAGTGGCTCTCACTTCGACTTGTTTTCGTTTTCCTCTCGGGTTATTTTTTACCACTTTATATTTACACTACTTTTACCTTTACTATTGATTTTATCTTTACTTACTATTGTTTACATTGTTACAATTATTGGCTCTCACTTCGACTTATTTTCGTTTTCCTCTAGAGTTAGGAATATCTACGATTACGCGTACATTACTTTGTTTAAATTGTCTTTTTAGGTCAATGCATCATGCCTTCTGGCAGTATTTTGTTTCTGAAATAACGTAATTAACTGAGTGCAAACTTAGCAACCGTTACTACCCAGTGGCATATTTACCATAGGCCCAAAAGGGCCATGGCCCGGGGCGGCAGACTGCGAGGGGCGGCGTAAGCCGCACGCACCTCGCGCTCAGCTTTGTGCGCTTTTTTTATATGCGTGAAGAAATTTAAAAAAGCTTACTTAATTTACAATAACTAAAACTCAACAGTTGTAAGTTTCTATCTAAAACTAACTCCGTAAACATGTTCGCGGAACTATTTAGTTCCTCTGGCGCTGGCGGTGTTGGTGGTCGATGAATCGGTCTTAGTTCCAAGTTCCAACTGTTACTTTCGTTCATCGGACACGTCAGCTCAAACATGTTTGAGAAACTAATTAGTTTTATTGGCGTTCCCGTTTTTAACGGTTACTCTCTTCTATTGGACTTAACTCCATAGCTGTCCGTATCCAAAATGGTGACGCAAAGAGCTTTGTGCGTATAGGTGGTATGTTGACAGTGTAAAGGTGAGATCTCAGTCCGCGTCTCGTTCCCCGGAGGTAGAAAGGAGAAGGTGTAATCAGCTCGCGTTGTTCCAGCGCACACTCGCCAAAGTGCATTCGATCAAATAACCGAATGATTGGCAACCTTGCGTCGATGTTCAAGACTCTGCATCCTGGATTCGTCGAGTTTAGAGTCGCCAATGACCCTATTAACGCGCTTCTCAATAGAGTCTAAAGCGGCTAACTGATACTTGGCAGATCCATCCCAGAGGTAGCAGCAGTATTCCATACAGGATCGGACTTGTGCTTGGTAAATCTAAAGCAGCTGCCCTAGTGTAAAATACCGCCTTACCTTAGAAAGGAAGCCAAGTTTTTAAGCTGCGGTTTTTGCCATGGACTCTATGTAGTGGCCGAAGTTTAGGTTTGCAGAGCTGGTCATACCTTGGCTAAGATGGTCAGATATCAGCACAGATACATCACGGAAAGTCGGAGCGAGTAGAAAGGGACTCCGTTTGGCAATGAATAAACACGCCTGTGTTTTGGTAGCGTTGAAGTCGACCAGGTTAGCATCATCCTAGTCGGAGATATAGCTTCTAGGGCCGTGTCCAAACGCTTAACCATGGTCTCTCGACAAACCCCTTGGCCTTTGCAATTGAGAAATATCTGTCCACAACTGTGCTATCGTCTGCGTACCCCAGAATTCCGGGTACCAACAGATTGTTTATGTGTAGCAAGAATAGGGTTGCAGACAGAACAGACCCCTGAGGAACTCCGGCATCAATAGCCTGTAGATCAGATGTGCAGCCATCTAAGACTGCACATATCGATCGCTCCTTCAGAAAGTCCGAAAACCAATTGCAGAGTCCATGGGGGTACCCATATCACGGAAGCTTGTTTATAAGGCGAGCGTGCCAAACCCTGTCAAAGGCCTTAGAGATTGTCATAGATTTTTGGGTCGATGGTTTGGCGGTTGCTTAGTTACCGAGATTGTGTGTGCAAATTTTACATTGATGAAATTAAAATATCTTTTTTATAGTTCAGTGCAAGTTTTATTCCGCGACATTTGGCGACCGTGACAGGACCGAATACGTTAGTCATTTAATTCAGAAGGGAAAACCACAGCTAGAGAGCGAAATACGTGTAGGTGACGTTGTCCTATTAGAAATAGAGGACAAAAAACGACTAAATTGGCCACTAGCATTGGTGACCGACATCTACGTTGGGGCTGATGGGCATAGTCGAGTAGCCAAAGTACGCACTGCAACAGGAGAAAGGACGAGACCGCTGCAACGACTGTATACCTTAGAAATAAACGGCAACCAGACACCTGATTTAGCTCTTGACAAAGAACTCGACTCAACTCCTGACTTAGCTCCAGTAGACAACAAGGACAAGGAACCTGACTTAGCTCTTGACAAAGAACTTGACTCAACTCCTGACTCAGCTCCAGTAGACAACCAGGACAAACCGGACTTAGTTCGTGATAATAAGCTGACGGTGACACGGTCGGGCAGGACAGTCAAGGTGCCTAACCGTTTTGGCAACTTTTCATATTAACCTACCGGTTCTTCCCCCTCGGAGTTTGTCATAGATTTTTGGGTCGATGGTTTGGCGGTTGCTTAGTTACCGACATTGTGTGTGCAAATTTTACATTGATGAAATTAAAATATCTTTTTTATAGTTCAGTGCAAGTTTTATTCCGCGACAGAGATGTCAAGAGACACTGAGCCTCACCTCGCCTCATATTTCTTTGTATGGCCTTTTTAGTTTTCCATTTATTAACATCATTCACAGCCCACGTATACCTACATACTGCTGGATTTATTTTATAGTTAAAAGTTTTTAAATTTTTCCGTTAATTTATGGGGCGGCAAACCTTACAGGCCCAGGGCCTTAATCTTAAAATACGCCACTGTATACTACCGTCGCGTGAGAACCACTTATACCTATGATTGTGTACCGTAAAATGGGGTGACTTTGAATAACGGGGCGACTTTGATGATAGCTTCTGTTACCTATTTACTTTTTAAATCCTAATTTAATAAGTTTTGAAAATTTCTTTTTTGTTTTTGTTCTGATGGTAGCCTTGACAAATCAGCTATTGTACGCAAAAGTATCGTCAGTGCGCTACAATAATTTCGATGTAAAATAAAATCCCGAACTTGTAGTTAAATTTTCGTAAAAAAAAGTGGTGTAAAAAACTTCTTAAGTGTGGCCGTAATTGTATAAAATTCATAGTAATGATAATAAGGTCATATAATGGCATGCTTTGCATAATCGACAGGGTTTTTGTTTTTTACCTAAGTTGGCCATTTTGTATTGCACAACGAAGTCTGTTACAATTACAAGGGGCTACTTTGACTAGAGCTACGGGGCGACATTGATAGTTATCAATATCGCCCCAATGGGTATTGTTCTAGAAATATACTTGAAATTGTATTGAATTACAAAGTTACCCCTACTTCTTTTTAGGTTCCTAGTGATGGTTCGCACATACAAAAAAGTTTTGGGAAGTCGTAATTATAAGAATTATACAGACGAGGCACTTGAAGAGGCCCTTCCGAAGATCACCGATGGTGATCTCTCTATTTTTGCTGCTTCTTCATAACATCCTATATATTTAGACTAGAAGAGAGAAGAAATTATTAAGATTTTTTGTTTAAGTAGTTAACTACTTAAATTTACTAATTCACATGTTGCCACAAAATGCCACTATTTTCTATCACAAAATTCCAATATCAACTTCGCCCTTTGTGTCAAAGACGCCCCGACAGATTTCAAAACCCCATATTTCCTAAAATATACAGTAAAGTGGGGCTATTTAGGAATTTTGGGGCTATTTGGGCCGAACGGTGCACAAAAATATTTTTTATGTAAATCTACTTACCGCAAATTGGGTAACATTTTCATAAGTTAAAAGGCAAACCTTTAATAGCTAACCTATAATAAGAAAACTGTTAACTTACATTTGTGTCTATGCTTCGCTACAATTTTCGATGAAATTTAACGTGAGAAAATATCAAAATAAAGGTTGGTAAAACTTCTATAGTAATATTAAATTGTGCTAAGGTAGCTATTTCGTGAAAGTCTTATTCTATGACGCATGTTCTGTGCTACAATTTAATATATTCTTGTCAATTTAAGTGTTTCTCTTGAATCCAGGAGGAATTTATTGGGCGGGGGTATTTGGGACACCCCTTATTCGGGACAGTGTCAAAAAAAGAAGAAACAAACCAAAGAAAGAAGACATCAATATTGTATACTCTGATTTTTAATTAGATGGACTAAAGTGACATTAGTAATGATACCACTTAACGACAAATAAAAAATAGTGTTGTAACCTTACTCAAACGAAGTTCAATTGTTGGTTCAATGGGCGATTTTTTGACAGCCCAAATTAAAAAGTAAAAATTAGTTCAAAACACCCGATAGATGTCGTTTTTTAAAAGCCGGCCACCAGCCGTACCTACCTAAGGGCTGTAATAAATTCTACACTTTTACTTGTCTACCAAAAGAATAAAAAAATAGTAAGTCCTTACCTATTTATATTCAGGACATCCAGAACCTATTTCTATTTTGGAATAGAATAAATATTACGCAGCCATACACGTCCTCTTCATGAACCCGCCTTTTACCATGCGAAAATCGCCCATTTCGCTTATTGGTAAATGCAAAACACTCGAACTGTGTGATCTTGATATAGAAGTAATTTAATTAGGAAACATAAATAAAACCCAGTTATCACTTTACTAATTGTATCGAACAAAACGACCAATTCGTGCGCCCCCGCTGTGGTTTTAAAAATATAGTGACAGACGGCTGTCAGTGTCAGTGTGACACACACTCACTTTGGAAAATTGGCTAGGTTAAGTTTTATTCGCGCGGTCGTGTAAAGACTTTGTATTGGTAATTTTGATATGTAGGGCACATGATCATTAAATTCGGCGGACCATAGTAATTAAGTACAGTGAAAACCATTAGTTTAGTTTGAAACCAGGGCGGCCTAATTGGATTCAGTGATTTGTTTGGTCGACACGCACACGTGGCGTACAATTGAACGGTGCTATGTGGTATTGTGCGTATCATCACGTATTTGTCTGGGATCAGTACTGAGGGGGTAGCCAACGGGAAGTTAGGGCCTTTCCACCACCATAGCACCAGCCCCGAAGACGCGCGGGAGCGCGATCCAGCACAGCAGCCCGAAGACAGCCGGCGCGGCGGACTACGCCGAGCTGAAGACGAACGAGACCGTAAGGGTGTGGCACACCGTCTGCTAGTATGTAAGTCGATTTAGTTTAATTATAATTTAAGTTTAGTTAGTATATCTTTAAGTCGAGAGGGTGCGGTCCCGAAACAGGACCTCGGAACCAGGCCTTCTCTGGTAGCAGAGTTGATGTAGACTATCTATATCAAACACTAATAATTTCAGAAAAATAGTTTTTAGAATCTTAATTAATTCAAATTAATTTAATTGTGTTTTATTCGGCTTTACTTGATAAAATTTGTGCCAAAATACTTGTAAATGAAAATTAATCGAATGATGCAGTGACCAGACCGTTTTCAATGATTTTCATAATAAATTGGTTTTTCTATAAAATAATTCTGAAACCGTCATGTGACTTAAAATACTTTCGGACTTTAAAATACTGGCACAAAAGGACAACCACCCAGAGCCATAAATCCCCATATAAAAAACGCATCCGCCATTTTGTTTTTTACAGAATGTCAAAGTCAAAGGTCGCGGGCGTCATTCGTTCGTCTCCCTTCTTCGCTCGCGATTGGCTGTACGAATATTCCTTGCGCTCATAACTCCTGTTCTTGTTGTTATTGCTGTTAAGTTTTTGTTATATCTTTCCTTGTTACGTTGTTTTTTATTCCTCTTTGTTGTTTTTTTGTAAAACGACATGACAGACGCTCAACCGAGTACCTCGGGTGCAGTTATGTCTCCTAGGAAAAAGAGACGGCCCGTTCATCTGAGTGTCACAGAGAAGACAATGGTGCAAAATGTATTTTTAAATACGTATTCAACGAAGAGGAAAGAAATTTGATATGCGTATCCATATAATTGCGATTATGTGCAAAACCTAATAAGCGCCACTGTGCTAAGAAAACATCAAACATCTTGGGAATCGGTGTTACCACTGTTTTTAATGTTCTAAAAGACAAGGAAAGGAAAATGTTTCACCAACCCCACCGCAACGATCTGGTCCAAAGTTGACGATCAATGACAAATTAGATGAGTTCACTGTTTCTGCCATCCGACGCAAAGTACATAGTTTTTTTTTATAATAAGGAAGCGCCTTCAATTGCAAAGGTTAGTATTTTTTATTTATTCAATCGGTAACTACCTATATTTATAACTATGCTTACAAATTATATTTATTTTTAAATTTTAAAAGGGCTGCAGAAGTAATGGAAATCGTAAAAAAGTAAAAAAAAAAATCATAATAATGTAGTTGATGAGCTCGCTGCCGAGTACGGTGTCACCGTCTTAAGCCCCCTTACTACTGCGAATTAAATCCAATCGAATCAGTCTGGGCACAGGTAAACGGGCATGTCGCAAGACATAACAAAAATTTTAAAATGGCCGAAATTAAAGAATTGTTTAGTGATGGGTTACAGTTGGTGACACCGCAAAGGTGGTCGAGCTGTATCGATCATGTCATAAAAGAAGAGAGTAAAATGATGCAACTCGACCACCTTATTGATGATGTAACAGATGGATTTATAATAAATGTAACAGATTCGGACATCAGCGAAAGCAACAGTAATTATTCAGAACTAAATAGTGATTAAGAAGTTTAACTTTTATTTATTTTTCCTTTTATCTACTCATTTAATTTAAAACCTTTCGGAAAAAGGCAATTTAGCATATTACCCATTGTACCGCACCCTTGGTTAAAAATTCAAACTATACAATTTGGAATTGTACTATAAGTTGTGGTCCATAATCGCTAAAAGTAATTTACATTAGTGTTTTTGAAAAGTCACCATACTACAAATGTCAATAAGGTTACAGTTAGTAACTTACTAAATATCAGTTTGGTATGTAATCTAACAAAATAGCGTTTTAGACAGTCACAATACTTCAGTTGTCAAAAAGGTTACAGTTAGTAATTTACATCATTAATTTAGTCAGTTTGGTATGTAATCTAATAAAAAAAAGTACATGGAAACATATAACAAAACAAAAAACAACCAATCATAAGAGCGCAAGAAATACGTACAACCAATCGCGTGATGAAATGAGGACAAATGACGTGTACTACACTTGGTCATCAACAAGGGTTGTAGTGCGCGTCACTCAGGTATTCTGTGGTTTCTTTCTTTGTACGCGGATTCATTAAAAACGTCTACATATCACGTAAACTTGCTAATTACCTGTACTTTTTAATAATATTTTGTTAAATACTTATTTATAGCCAAGTCGATGACTCAATAATTCAATTTAATCGGTAAAATCACTCGCGTCACAACACTTCGCTCTTCAGTTGGCAACATTAAAAAAATAAAGTGCGCCGGCAGCTGTCACTTTAGTCCATCTAATTATAAATCAGAGTATAGACATTACAACGAATAAAAAAACTTGTGACTTGTTAGCTATAAATGAACAGAGAACTAAATTCGTGTTTTTTAACCCGGCGTCATTGAGGCAGGGTCAATATGACCCTGCACGTTTTGTATACGAAAAATTTCTTAGAAATAATTGCCGCCCACAACCGTTTGTCTTAGTAGCTGCAGCTAAGTATCACCCCAACCCTTCGTGTACCTCACTTTAGTCGTCAATCGCCTGCGCAAGGAGCAACACGTGTGTAAACCTGCGACCGGGTAATTGTGACCCAGCTCAACGGCGACGTTGCTGTTTAGTGCCATATATTTTTTTATGTTTTATTTAGTTTTACTTATTTATACAACTTTATTTTTAGATTACTATCTAATATGAACCCGGAGGAATGTAAGCGTCGTCGAATCATAGCGATAATTGATGAATCTTCGACGAAAATTAACCTTATGCATCTGATTCGGAAAATGAAGATCATGTTAGTGTTCGTACTCAGGAAAGTGATACTGATCTAGAAGTTAGTGACAGTGAAAATGACGTTCCACTGCAATAATTACGTCAATCCAATTCAAGTGGTGACATTGCAGAATCGTCAGATCAACAGGTACGAGATCCTTGTTATAGTGGGAAAGATGGTACTAAATGGTACATAACTCCTTTCCGGCAAAAGGTCCGCACTCGAAGCGAGAATATTATTACACAGCAACCTGGAGTAACACAAGAGGGAAAGACGGCTAAATTAGAATGTTGTCAACTTTTTTAACCGGATAATTTGCTCAATACTATACTTATGTACACTAACAATCGAATAAAGGAAATAATGGCTGCTTGTTCAGATCTCTCGAAACACGAAAGAATTTACTAGAGAAACATCTGGAGAACCTCCTTCAAAGCTCACTGGCTGGCTATCAAAAAAAAAAAATTTAAAAAAATGACCTGAACACGTTATCTCTTATTGTAAAAACTGCAGTGTAAGTCTAATTCAAAAAGACTAATTATACGAACGTTCCCGATATTTCTGTGATTAATTTTTAATGATAGAAAGGTTAGATAGTATAGATTTCATCTAAGTATATTTTTGATAGAAACAATATTATTTTGTCTTGATATTTTTTTTTTAAGGGAGTTGCATTTTTGTTGCATAATAAAATAGTCCTGATGAAAGTTAAAAATAAAAATAATTTAATTTATTACCAATGTGTTTTATTGCTACTACTGATTATAAATACAGTTATATGTTATAAATATTAAATTTAAAAAATTATAAAAGATTTTATACTAGGCAAAATAGTTACAATTGTAAAGGGTCATAATGACCCACCTCAACGTTAGTGTAACTTTTTTCCGCCACAATGACGCCGGGTTAATGATGATGGCCTTGTTTACTTTGATTATTAAAATATTTATTGTTGATTAATTTATTAAGGTATTTGTTGCTAAACAACGTATTATAGACCTTACGACAATTTTTATACTTAGATTATGTATAAGAATAATTTGATTAGTAAGAAGAAGAATTTGTAAGTTTTTATTACATGTTAAAAGATCCTCTAGAATTGTTTGTTTCTTTATTTAGTTTTTGTTTGTATTTTAATTAACGAATTTCTCAAGTATAATATGTCCAAAAGATGTAAGGTTATAACTGTGTAAGCACATTTTGAAGTCAATTAATAAAGAAATTACAATATTGATCAATCTGTTTATAGTAATAAAATATGTCCCGAATAAGTCAAGAAGGAGTCTATGTGGGATTAAGCCTTAAATTAGGCATAAATGTTAAAAACGTGTAGGTGTCCTACCGGGAGGCTATTTGGGACACAGGACTTTACATTTTTTTTATAAATAGCCATTACTTTTTATAAAGCTATTTTATCGGAAATGTGAAGCAGTAACTCCGCTTTACATATAGAATAAAACACTGTATTATCAAACATACAATTATTGAGAAATCAACCTTTTTGTTCAAAATTTGGCCTGAATAGCCCCACTTTACGATATCAAAAAAAAAATTTTTTTAATTAAGTAGGGCAGGAGCCCCAGTTGTGGCCACTACCCCGGTTTTGGCCATTTGCAACTTTAGAGGTCAATAAATAAGACATAGAAATCAGACTTGCTTCATAGTCTGTGGTAAAAAATCCTTTATCTATGGTCCGTTCTGACAAGAGACAGTTGTGACGTCATAGTCATATGCTTCAAGACATTTTTTTGTGAGGTTGATAAGTTTTATCAAAATTTTCTGGTAAGTACTTTCTTAAGGAAAACCTTAAGACACTAGGTAAGTAATCAGTAAATTTCTCAGAATTTTTTTTAATTTTTGTTTTGGATTTTATTGAAGTTTAATAACAGAATGTCTAGCAACATGGTTTTAAGGTTATTTTGTTACTCGTTTATATTCCGTGTTGGGAAAAGGGGGTGGCCACAATTAGCTTGGGTTGTGGCCATGCTTGTGGCCACAACTGACTCCAATACAACATCAGTTTTGGCCACTTTGTTTTTAGTTTATGTTTGCTGCTTCACAATTACTAGCTGGTTTGGCATTACAACTTTTTATTTCTTTTGTACTTAGGTTGGGTGAAATGGCTCCAAAAAATAATAAAAAATGCGAACTTGATAATTCGAAGGAAGCTTTTTGCTTATTCGCCTTCCAAAGTTGCGTTGGCCTTATGGGGTTTACGCATTTCGGTTTCCCATACAAACTTCCAAGTCGAAGTTTTTTAAAACCTTAATGTTTTATATTTTAGCGTTTTATTAATGCTTAAATTTACCTAAGTAGAATTTTAAACACTGAAAAAAGACGACAACCTCAGGCGGGAATCGAACCACGCACCTTCCGCATTCCGGGCAGCTGCCTTAACCACTTGACTACCGAGGTCTGGCTTTCAACCGTCGAAATTTGTCAGTGCTTGATGCTTATGTTTTTTGTCAACATTGCTTCATCAAATCTTAGAAGTTTTCACCTCTGAGATCCGAAAGAAATACAAGGTGGTATGAAAGTAGCTACTGCTAGCCGAAACCTTCCAATTCCAAGTGCCCGCGTTTAAAGCGAGGTTTTCTATGTGCCTGGAATGGCAAAATATTGGTCATTTGTTAACTGTTACCTACCTAACAATAAATATTTACTTCTATATAATTATTTGTTTTATTTTCTTTAAAAAAACCGAAATATCCCCTTACTAATTTAATGGCCACAACTGGTGCAATGGTATGGCCACCACTGGGGGAAAAGTGGCCAGAAATGGTGAAATCACACCTTTTATATTTAAAACTATATAAAAAAATATATATTGTCTCGAATCAAACATCGCATAGAAACTTTAAAAGGTAAATGTATACCTGATTGCGCCACAGCGCAACGACGAATCGCTGCCACCCCTTCGGCGGCCAATGAGAAGCCAGCGGACCGCCGCGGCAGACGCGCGGCGCGTCGCCTGAAGGCGCCCGCGCCAAACCACAACCAGTGTCCTTCGAGATCTCAAGGCGAACCCATGCGTCGCGCGCCCTTGAACTCAGCCCGTGACCATCGTCATGTGTGTGCAGTGTGTGCAGTGACAGAGCTAGGACTACCAGCTCACCCCTAACACTTAACGAACAGCAGTGCCCTCAGTGAACTGTGTGTGTGTTGCCGCCCTCAAGCCCGCTAACGCCCGCGCCAAGAGCGCCAGCCACGTCCACCTTCAGCACGATCCAGTGCCTACAGCCCGGAACACAGTAAGCCCATCTATCCCATCTTTCCCGTAACCTACGTCGCATGTTGATGCCCTCTGCGTCAACATTTATGATCCTACGAGCCGGATACATCCCTTTAACAGTCCACTTATTATCACCTACCCGCCACATTTAATATTTTCGCCTCGACTCGTGCCGACACACATACAACATATAACACATACGCTCACACAATGAACGCGCAAGCCGGGCCTAGCCCAAATACGCCCTACTGTCCCTACTGCAGGGCTAGGGGGCACAAGCTCATCACGTGCGCCCGCTATAATGCCCAGCCGACGCAGGGCCGGTGGGATTTCGTGGTGTCGCGCGAGCGCTGCCCCCGCTGCCTCGGGTCACATTACCCAAAGGAGTGCAAAGTCGGTGAAGGGTTGTAGGATGTGTGGCCGCGCCGAACACCACACGTCCCTTCACCGACCGGACGACACGACGCAGCAGTGCCAGCCGGAATCGGCGGCGCGGTGGCTGCCGCCCCACCTACGGGAGGCCCCGAGGCAGAGACCCACCGATAGCCCGCTGCATGCGTCCGCGCACGCGAGGCAGCAGTAATTAAAACTTAGCCCATTTAGCGCACCACAAATGCACATTCCATCCGCTCATACAATTACAGTCCGCTATATGTAAAATAATTATTTCGGCCCATAAGATAGTAATCTTATTTAAAGTAATCTTATTTTTGGTAAGCCCACTAAAAATTTCGTCGGTACTCGGAAAACAATTGTGGTAGTATAGCGGGACGACGTGCACTTAGTTTATTTTACTTTTATTTAACGTAATTATTTCACGTTGCTCATTGCAAAGAATTTATTGCTCGATTTTCTCAAAGCCCGTACACAGTAGTATACAAACACATGTAGTCAGCCCGCACCTATACGGTGCATGACATCAGCCCACGCCTTTCCACAACACAATAAGCCCGTACAAACACGTACACCACACATCAGCCTGCAACACACACACATGCAGTCTGCTTTTTATTTGCTTCTATTGCGGTCGCTTTTTATTTCGCCTTTGCTCTTTGCGCCAAAGCGCGCATTGCGCTTTTCTGTGCCTACATGGTACCTGCCCAGCGCACGCCTTTGCGCTTTGCGCCACAGCGCGCATTGCGCTTTTCTGTGCCTACATGGTACCTGCCCAGCGCACGCCTTTGCTCTTTGCGCCACAGCGCGCATTGCGCTTTTCTGTGCCTACATGGTACCTGCCCAACGCACGCCTTTGCTCTTTGCGCCACAGCGCGCATTGCGCTTTTCTGTGCCTACATGGTACCTGCCCAGCGCACGCCTTTGCGCTTTGCGCCACAGCGCGCATTGCCCTTTTCTGTGCCTACATGGTACCTGCCCAGCGCACGCCTTTGCTCTTTGCGCCACAGCGCGCATTGCGCTTTTCTGTGCCTACATGGTACCTGCCCAGCGCACGCCTTTGCTCTTTGCGCCACAGCGCGCATTGCGCTTTTCTGTGCCTACATGGTACCTGCCCAGCGCACGCCTTTGCTCTTTGCGCCACAGCGCGCATTGCGCTTTTCTGTGCCTACATGGTACCTGCCCAGCGCCCGCCTTTGCGCTTTGCACCACAGCGCGCATTGCGCCTCCCTTGCGCGTTGGCCATTTTGCTCATGCAATCACACATGTGCATTCCTCTCAGCTCATCATGTACATACCCACTCGACATTAACTCAACACAGCACGAATCGAGGCTGTAGTCTTCTGTTACTTCCGTTCCTTCCCCCCCCCCCTCCTACCCCCTGGGGCCCAGGTAGATGTTTGCGCCACAGCGCAACGACGAATCGCTGCCGCGGCAGGCGGCCTTCGGCGGCCAATGAGAAGCCAGCGGACCGCCGCGGGAGACGCGCGGCGCGTCGCCTGACGGCGAACCTGCCGAACGGAAGGGCCCCCGAACCCCCCCGGGAATGGCCGCCGGGACCCCACCTTCCGGTCACCAACCGGCACGACGGACTACCCCGAGATTATGCGTGGCATGGTGCGGCAGCCTCACGAGCTGGTTAGGCTCGCTTGGGCCCCTGTACTGTGCCACGGGCGGCCAGCGGGACAACCGTTTCTACGGGTCTCCCTGGTCGGCAGGTTAACGAAGTCCTCCTGGCACTGGTTTGACGGAAGCCTCCACAGGCCAAATACATCGCCTGAAGGCGCCCGCGCCAAACCACAACCAGTGTCCTTCGAGATCTCAAGGCGAACCCATGCGTCGCGCGCCCTTGAACTCAGCCCGTGACCATCGTCATATGTGTGCAGTGACAGAGCTAGGACTACCAGCTCAGCAGCTCACCCCTAACACTTAACGAACAGCAGTGCCCTCAGTGAACTGTGTGTGTGTTGCCGCCCTCAAGCCCGCTAACGCTCGCGCCAAGAGCGCCAGCCACGTCCACCTTCAGCACGATCCAGTGCCTACAGCCCGGAACACAGAAAGCCCATCTATCCCATCTTTCCCGTAACCTACGTCGCATGTTGATGCCCTCTGCGTCAACAATACCCTTCATTTTGGTTATTTCAAACCGCCACATTACACATTCTTGTATTAGTAGAAAATTTTTGAACATAGAAATTTCCTTAAAGTGGCCAAAACCGGGGCTCCTGCCCCATATTCCAAATTGGGGTTACTTTGGACATCAATAATAAAAACTTCGGGTATCAAATCAACCCCAGTTTGAGTCTTAAGTTGATAGGCCACATTTAGAGTCCGTGGTTAATAAGCTTAGTAGTTTTACATACGCATTGCGTGAACTACGTAAAAGCACGAACGAGGATTGCGCTCTCACCGCTTACCACAGCCATGCCGCCGCTTGGATACGATACGGCATCATCCTCTGAGGCAACTTGACCGATGTACATGCAGTATCAGTCGCACAAAAACGATGTCTCAGAATAATAACATTAACAGCACCAAGAGTCTCGTGTAGAATGCTATTTGCAAAATTGAATATACTGACCGTTACATGCGTGTATATTTATGAATTGTGCCGATTTGTGAGAGTACTCAGTAAATATTTTCAACGCATCGGTGACATGTCGAAACGTTATGCATCGCGGCGCGAAAATGATCTTGTCCTACCCACACCGCATCTCACACTGTATAAAAGCGGCGCTTACTATATGGCTGTTACCATCTACAACCACTTGCTTAACTCCATAAAGGCCCTCCAGGGTAGAAAGTATGAGTGTGAACTAAATAAGTTTTTAAAAAGAAATACCTTTTATAGTTTAAAAGAATACTTTAATAAAAGTTATTAATTTTAAGTTTATGTTTATTTGTATAAAATGTTTATTTAATTTAATTGTTATGATTATAATCTTTTATGTATTTTTTTAAGTAATTAAATTGTGTTTGTATTTGCAATACCCTAACTGGGTCATGTACTTTACCTAAGACATCACTTTGTAACATCTTTTATATTTTTGTACATGATAGCAACATATGAATAAATAAATAAATAAATATTTTGTTTTCTCCAAAAGAACCAATGCCAAAATTTTTAATTAAAAAAAATTGGTTGCCTGTAAAGTCGGTATACGGGCGAAAGTTTTACGTGACAACGACTTTGAGTGGTAAAATAATTTTAATGTGAATATTCATTCGTATAGTAGGAAGAAGGATGAAATAATAGTAACAATTTAAAACATTTATTTAAACAAAGAATTATATTTAAAACATAGTTGAGTGGGAGAGAGACGCAAGGCATTCGGCGGGCCTCTCTCTCGTTCGGTGACTCATCGTAACGTTACCGAGCGTTACACTTTTTCATAAGTGACTCCCAGCCGCAACCTAATTTAAGACGTTGTCACGTCAAAATAAAAAACGTTTGTAATATGTATTCAATTTGTTTTTTTTTACATGTTTATTACGTAAATTGAATGAGATAGAAGCCTTGCAATTTATAAATTGATTAAAGTCACCCCATTCTACGGTACTTACGTAAATAAACAGTGAATATTCTTTAGACTTTCGTCTCATTTTCACTCCACGACAACTACAACTAAACGAAATTACATACTTGTCCGTCACGTCCATTTATTGGGTATATCTCTGACAAACTAGTACATTTTTGCAAGACATCACAATGTCTTTGTTCTTTTGTTGATTTGCGTACAAAAGGAGCCGCAAGGAGGAGACGTATTGTTAGCCACATTTCTGTTTTCTGTGACTATTATGTAGGTATGTCTGATCTCTCATTTACAACCGCCTAAACAAATGTGCTCTTGGAATACAATATTATTGCGAAATTAATTAGGGGCCCTAAAACCATTATGAATCGTCACTTATTATAAATGATAGAATTCTATCATAATTCTTATTCAATAATAAAATATAAAAATAAATGAAGACTAAAACCGTATGGGCTAAATCCCTTTGGCATTGCCTAACATAAAAAAAGTGTTTCAGAGATGGGTACTGGGTAGGTCCCAAACCTATTACCTTCCTCTATGGTAGGTCCGCTGAGTTCTATCCGGACGTACGTCCAGCTCTGGTGACATGCATCCAGGTTCCGTGTCCGTCGGACCCTCGGACCAAATATTACATGGACAGAGTCTTACGACGTTGCCGCTTTTACATACGTGTATCAAAGTAAAGTATTTGTATCTCTGTCTGTATGACTGTAGTGTGATATGAGTAAAAGAGATAGTTAATGTACGTTTGGCAACGACGCACTGTCGGTGTGAGACGTGTCATTTCATGACCGACTACTAGGTCAAAACATTGCTGGATTGTGCGAAATAATAGTGAAATATTAAGAAATCTTAGTGTTTGTGTTATTTGTGTGATATACAATTGACATAATGTCTTGTTCTGCTGTTTATTGTTCGTCAAGAACAACAAAAGGAGGTGTGAGGGACCAGGAATTATCATTTCATACGTTAGTGATTTCTCATAATATGTATGCTTTACTATGAGTTTTTTAATAATTAAAACGGCAAAGCATTCATTTTTGCTAATTCTAAATCATACTATATCGTACACTATTCATAAGAATCAGGTTTTAAACCTTTATTAAATGTATTTTAAAGGCTTTGTTTTTGGCATAATGATTAGTGATGTGCGTATTTGTGTATCAAAGCTTTATCGATATTACTAATATTCTTTTTATTATTCTTTTTTTAGGTTTCCAAAATGCCCAGAAATAAGACGTGAATGGGTAAAGCTATTAGACGTGATAACTGAGAGCCTACAAAATATTCAAGGCTCTGTTTGAAACATTTTGAAAAATCTTTTTTTACAGTAAAAATTTTAGCCTTAGTTCAAAATTGAATCTTAATAATATGGGCGGGAATATGAATAGTAAAAAGTATTGCTCTTCACTTTACTACACAAATTATTATTTTTTATTTGTTTGTTATAATAGAAGGAGGCAAACGAAAAGGCGGGTCACCTGATAGACACCCGCAACACCAGAGGGATCGCAGATGCGTTGCCGGCATTTAAGGAAGAAATAGGAATTGTGAGCGGGGGGGGGGGAGGCCTCCGGAACCCTCACTGCCCGAACGAAACACAACATCACCAAGGGCTATTGTTTCACGCCAGATATTAGGGTGTTATCAGACCAATCGATCGATCGTCGATCGATGGTAGAATGGATTAGTCGACGTCGATCGATGTCGATCGACAATCGACCGGTAAAATGGATTGGGTGTTAAATCGAGCTGTTTAATTAGACGCACCGGCCGCTTCACTTTTCTAAGTGGTAGAGCCACGCTGCGTTGCAGCACGCATTGGGCCGGCTCGCCCGGCGTAATACCACCCTCTCTAATATTCGGCGTAAAATAATGGCACTTGGTGCTGTTGTGTTTCGTTCGACTAGTGAGGGTTCCGGAGGCCCCTTCCCCCCCCCCCCTCCTCCCAATTCCTATTCCTTCCTTAAACCTATTCCTCCCCTAAAGGCCGGCAACGCGTCTGCGATTCCTCTGGTTTTGCGGGTGGGTGTCCATGGGCGGCGGTGATTACTCTCCATCAGGTGACCCGCCTGCTCGTTTGCCTCCCTCTTTTATAAAAAAAAAAAAATATATTTCGTGCCCATGGATAATAATCGTAATATTCGATTATGTTTATGTTGATAATAATGAGTGATGATAATATGAACGTTTAAATACTAAATGATATTCCCCCAAACACCTTGGGAAGCACTTTAGATTAAGCAACACCGCAAAAGGGGGGAAGGGGAGGGGGAGGGGGAGCCAAAGTGCGAAAATGCATAGTTTTCAAGATATTTTTATTTTGAGGTTATTTTAGGTTATTTTTAGGAAAAAAAACAAATATTCTACTAAGTTACCATTACCGTACCCCCTCCATCCCCCTCCTCTCTACCTCCCTCGAAACTACTAACCTCGAAATTCATGACAATCGCTACGCAAAAAAAAAACAAAAACAAAAACCGCTGCTTAAAATGTCATTTGGATAAAATAAGCGATCGTTGGCTTTAAAAAACGGCCGCATCCAGATTCTTCTGCGTTTGCGTCTCCGTAATAATAGTACGAGCAACATCGTACTGGCCAAGAACAACGAGTCCTTTTCTGAATACATTTCGCTGATGGAATTTAGCCAGGGTTAATCGATCAACGTTGACCGACCGTCGATCGATGGGTTAGACGAACGGTATCCGTCGATTGATTAAAGTTACCACACCTATCGATCAACGTCGACCGACCGTCGTCGATCGATTAGTTAGTCAAACGGTAGGTATCCGTCGATCGATTAAAGCTACCAGACAAGTCGATCAACTTCGATCGACGTTGATCGATGCCGTCGATCGACGATCGATCGATTGGTCGGGTAACACCCTTAGTGAGAGGTTGGTATTTACGCCGGGCGAGCCGGCCCAGCGTGCCCGGCGTGCTGCAACGCAGCGTGGCTCTACCACTCAGACAGTGTCACTCATTTAGCACCACCCAAGGGTCACGTGTAGGGTCTAAACGGTAAACCTACGGACGTGAGTAACTTTAACCCCCAATTATAATAACGAACTAAGTACACACCACATTAAAGTGATTATATCGATATACTAGTCACATCTTTAGTCACGCACACATGTACAGATAGAAAGCTGCACACTAACAAAATACGGACATGCTAAAAATCCAAAGACTCTGTCCATTGTGATATTTGGTCCGAGGTCGGACCCATTAAGGGTCCGGTTGACTAATCGTCGACCGTGATCCGCCCGAGTCGGGATGGATGCAGATTGTTTAGGACTGGGACTAGGTATAGGTAAGGTATCGACTTTACACACGGCCGCACACAGATCACTTCCTACCAAATGTCAAATTACATCACCAATTTTCAGTTTAATCTACTTAAGAGTGGAATATCAATAAAAATGACCAAACTTAATAGCAACTATGCAATTTTTATCAGTTTTATTTTGAGTCTTTGATGGCTAACATTTTTAATTTAATTTTTATGTCAATATGTAACGGGACTAGCAGATCGTGTATATGATAGCAAGCGCCACGTCCGCGTACAACGCGCGCACCGCGCCATCCTCCCCGATTCCGTGATTGTGTTCTGTGTCCCCGATCCGCTATCCGTCTGCGATACAGTTCCGCTCCAGTGATCGGTATCTACCTGGGCATTGGATGTTCAAGAAATTTCTTGCCTCGAACTACAGTGTTGTGGAACCAGCTCTCGGCGGCGGTATTTCCGGACCGTATGACTTAGGGATCTTCAAGAAACGAGCCTATTCCTTCCTTAAAGGCCGGCAACGCGCCTGCGATTCCTCTGGTTTTGCGGGTGTCCATGGGCGGCGGTGATTACTTTCCATCAGGTGACCCGCTTGCTCGTTTGCCTCCTTCTGCTATAAAAAAAAAAATGTACTATACATCATTCACGCGTGTGATGCAGTTCCGCGGATTCGTATCCAACCGGACCTACCCATCTCTTTCACAGGTTAAGGAAAAAAAGCATTGTGAGGGGAGTGGAGTGGAGAGGGAAGTCTCCTTGTTTAGAAATGCCGAACTATTGATAGTTCCTCTATCGATAGTTGACCTCGAAAATCAGTTAGAATATCGATAGGACTATCTATCGATATCACAAAAGGTGATAATACTATTGATAACTTGCAATAGTATCGATAGTATCGATAACGTAGTGACTATCAAGGCGTAATACTATTGTTACTATTGATACTATTGCAAGTCATCAATACCATTACCACATTTTGTGCTATCGATACTATCGATAGTCCAATCGATATTTCCACTATTGGCGAACAATCGATAGACTATCGATAGTGAACTATCGATCGGCATCATACCCTTGTAGTCAGTCTCAGGTAAATATATAATATATAGTACTCTATGGCAGCGTTGCCAGACGTGCGATAATTATCGTAGATCCACGATAATTTGGAGGGGCATGCGATAAAAAATAATAATGAAGTATCGCACGATAATTTGTATAATTCGTCGACTTTCCACGATATTTTTTGTCAGTTCTACGATAATTTTGTGACAAACCTGGTTTAGCATCAGTCGTTCAGTCACAGTTTGGAAATAACAAAATGTAAGGTACCACACACAGTCAGTCCTTTTTCTAGGTGATGAGCTTTTTTTTTTTTTTTAGCTCGTGACGTTGGGTGTTACCATATTTGGAGTGCCCAGTCGTATAAATTCTGTCTTTTTGAATGCGATAAAAACACGATAATTTTGCAGTAATCTAGGATAGTTTTGACCTACGGATCTGGCAACACTGCTCTATGGTCTCATCTCAGGCCTTGTCTACTTTTTGGCAGTGTTGACAACTTGGGGGATTTTCCCCTAGATTTAGGGGGGACAAGTGTCAAAAGGGGATTTTATAGGGGCAGGAATATTTTAGGGGTTTTTTAAGGGGCTTCGAACAAAACCTTCGTATTAATAGAAATAAAACGACATCATTTTGATAATAATTCCTTGTGAGTACTCTGAACAGATTTCATTCATTCAAAACTCTATACAATTAGTAGTTACTTGAACGCAGCCGGTGATTTGCGTAACTGAACGAACCGACCAACGAACGAATGAACTGCACGCACGCCACGTTCTTCTCTCACTCGGTCTTTATCTTCATTCAATGCATTTTGTCCGTGGCAGGGCTGCCAGATGTACGATTTAAATCGTATTCCTACGATTTTATGGTATTTTTACTCACGTACGATCGCTAGACGAAGATCGTACAGAAAATGTACGATTTATACGTGGCAACATTTCATAATGAATCTAGAGCCATAAAATAAAAAAATGTGAACTAGGCACCAGATACTATTCATTAATCGATGCTTTGGGGAATACCCAACAACTTAACAAAGGCGTAGGTTACTTATTTGAATGAATACTCTATGTACAATCATTTAGAGGCTGTATTTGTTTGCATTACTGCAGAACTTATTACTGTCTATAAGTAATAAATAACACTAAATGGCACGTTATTAGCAAAACAAATATTAATATAAAGAAATGTAAATTTTAGTTAAAAATTGTAAGTACAAAGTTCAAGCCAACAAAATAAAATTTTATAGAATTTAAGTTATTTTTAATATAAAAAATTCTACTTCTAGATTGTACGATCATTTTATCTCAATTTTTTTTATAGTTGGCGTACGATCACACTTTTTTGCATCTGGCAGCCCTGTCTGTGGTTTTGTCGTTAGTCGATTTCGGTCATCGGTGTATTTATTTATAAGAAATTATCAAATTACAATAGGTACCTACAAGATTTGGAAACCATGTTATTAAAGTATAAACTGCGCAATAAAAAAAAATGGACTGGTTTAAAAAAAACAAAAACACATACTTCATAGGCAAGCGTTTCATTTGATTAGTCACGACGACCTACTATAAAACAAGAATTTTTAAATTTGGGGGTTTTTAGGGTAATTTTTAAAATTTCTTAGGGGAAAATTTTGGCAGAGGTTGGCAACACTGCTTTTTGGAGGGAAGTTGTTGATTTGTTTTGTTTTCTGTGATGAATGGTGTTATTATTAGATAAACAATTAACATGGAGCTTAGATTGTTTTAATCTAAGACATGGAGGAATTGATTGATTTCAAGACTATGTAATAAAACTTCGATAACATGTAGGTATCAAATTATTGAAATACCTGTTTACATGTGCAGTTCGCTTGTTATGGAAACCACCGGCACCATCTTAGTAAGAATTTAAATAACTTTAGTCAAGGATTGGGATTTGACAGCAATTTATTTCATGCAAAGTACTGTAACTTAGCAACTAAGTAACATTTTTTCTTTCTATTTTGATCGGCTATACTAAATGCTAATGTTTAAGTCTGTAACACTTGCCTGGTTGTTTGTGGTTCGGATAGAAGTACCTACCTTATCTTATCTTATTATAATTATTGCATGAGAATGATTGTTTTAATTAAGTTGCACATTGTGTTTTTCTAGAATACTACTAGTAACGCCGCCGCCGCCGGAACGCGGCACCGACGAGCATGGCAGGAGCCCGATGAAGGAGGCGCTTTCCTCTGCTATTAAAATAACTCATGATAGGTAATTAAAGGTTAATTTTGTGTAATGGTTAGCAAACTATTGCTAACCATTACACAAAAAAAAAGATTACTTATAAGAGATATGAAATAAAAAGATTAGAAAGTGTCACTTAGTACCTACCTAGCCTTTTATGTCTAGTAGAATTACGAATGCACTGAAGCATTTCTAAATTCATAAACTTTTTGTACCACTCGCTAAGGAAACGTCAGCTATCTTACAACAGGTGATGTAAGTCGAGTCAGAAATAAGTTTGGTCATGGCTTGGGATTATTAATTTAATGCACACCTTTGAAACCTTAATCATAATCATGTTCTGTGATTTTGGATTATTGCATTCTAGCTGCTAATTATGTAACAACTAATATTATATTCTTTCTGTTTTGATCAGCTGTGACAGTTTTTGGGTATTTATTGCACACCTTTGAAAGCTTAATCATAATCATGTTCTGTGACTTTGTCTTATAGTATTCTAGCTGCAATTGGCTATTTGACTTGTAACAATAAAATATGAAATATGTCGGAAAGGGTAGTTTATAATTTAACTATAATTATCCAATAGTATTTTTTATTAAGATAATTTGTAAATATTTTATATTTACAAAATAAATTTGGGATTTTTTAACTGTGCATTACAAGACCCGTAACACTGGCGGCATGCGGCGGCCATGATTGAGCTTCATGTGACATCACATTTCACAAAATTAAAATTATCAAAAACTATCTGTCAGGTTTCAAGATAATTTTCTATAATTATTGAAATGTGACATCACAGAGCAAAATGTCACGTGACCAACCGTTTTCGCACGAAATTTGAAATCAATAAAGAAAATATGTTTTTTTCTGTTAAATAAAGGTTTTTTCGAGAAAGGAAATATTGTACGGGGTATAAAATAAGAGTTTGTAACTTTTTAAATACTTTTTCGAAAACTCAAGTAGCCAAATAAGTAACAACTTACATTTAATTATTTCTGTTTTGATCAGCTGTGACAATGTTTGGGTATTTAATGCACACCTTTGAAAGCTTAATAATAATCATGTTCTGTGACTTTGTCTTATAGCATTCAAGCTGATAAACAACTTACATTTTATTCTTTCTGTTTTGATCAGCTGTGACAATGTTTGAGTTTGCAATTTTACTTTCCTACTTGTTTTGTTTGTGGTTTGGTGGGGGACACCACAGTTATGGTTTTTGCTATGTGCTAAACTTTGTTTTTGTTTGCAATAACTTTATTGTTCTGCTTTGCATGTTTTTATATTTTTCTTCTAGTGAGCATCATGATGATGAGGTGCAGCACCCTGATGAGGTTCAGGGGCAGCAGGAGGATGCAGCAGCAGGGGCAGTTTCTTGCCAATGTTGGTGGTGTTCATGGTGGCGCCGCAAGTAAGTGTATAATTACTTAACTATTAAAACAACTGAGGTGTGTTAGTGTACCTACTGATTAAAAAACTAGTTTCAATGTCCCGGATTCAAATCCCGATGGGAGATTTTTTATCATATTTAGAAACATAAAGCATATATTAATAAAACCTGAAGTGTTATTATAATACATAGGTAGGTTTACTTTACTACTTGTTAGTCAGTGACATAGTATCCTATTTTTAAACATTTATTTGTTGCTAAATTATTTTTATTGGTATAACTTAAACTCATTATCTGTACGGCGTATCGCGCTGTACAATTTATTTTAAATATTTTGCAAAAAAAAATATTATGCCCTCTACAATAATTCATGCGGTAAAGCCTAAGATGAATGATTGGTCCCGCTGCGCGCGACTAGATACCGCCCTATCAATAAACTACAGGTCCGTAAATACGGCAACTCATCTATGACGCAGTACTTCTTATTTTTTTGTAGTATTATTTATACACAGTTTTATTACGCAAACTATAATTTTACTTTGAATTATGCCCAAAATTTAATAAAAAAATCGGTACGTACACTTTACATACCGCTACCAGTGTGACTGGCTCTCGGGTACGCCGATTTCGGCGTAGTATTTGTTGCCGCATTTTACAAGTACGACGGAGGTATCTAGCCGAGCGCAGCGAGATCAATCATTCATCTAAGGGTAAAGGATTAAGGGGTATATTCGCAAATTGTCAGATTCGCAAATTGTCAAGTCTTCAGAATTTCTAGTTCTTTAGTTTTAATAATAATTAAAGTCAACTAATTAATAGGCATATTTTCTACCTGTTAATTAGTTGACTTTAATTATTATTAAAACTAAAGAACTAGAAATTCTGAATACTTGACAATTTGCGAATCTGACAATTTGCGAATAAACCGGTTAAGAGCCCTTCTAAGTTGAAAAACGCAAATAAAGACAAATTGAGAAAAGTAAAAGTAGGTACAGTCTGTCTCTGTCCCACTGTAAAGGCCTTCATCACTGAAATCAAGTCATCGCTGCAACTGATTTGGCTTGATCACCACGCTTGCCGAATGCGGGTTAGTAATCATACTTAGCCTGACCTGGGAATTGTACCCGTGCCCTCCAGATATCGAGCCGAGCGCTTAACCACTCAGCCATCCAGGCTATGAGGAGAAAAATATGTAGTAAAAAAATTGTTAACTTACATCCTCTCACCCACAGATGAGTCAAACCAATCACAGGCCAGGACAGCCCACAAAATGGTGGCAATTTTCCTTGAAGCAATCTGCGCCTGCGCCGCCAAGCGTACACAAAGCACAAGATACAAGGCACTATCACCAAAAATATCATGTTGAACTTCTGTTTATTGGAACAACATTTTTGAAAAAGACGAATAAAACATTAAAGCACTTTATTTGGTTTTTTTTACCCCTTGTCTGTCAAGAAGACTCCTAGAGGTAGGTAGTTAACAATTGAAATTCTATTGTGTCTGATATTGCGAGTAGGTATCATTAATCACTGAACTAAAACAAGACCCCTCCGTGCACGCGTTTTCTAGCACTCACTGATGCTGCAACTTTGGATGCAATTACCGGAGCAATTAAGTAGGTACCTACATACAAAGTGGACTTGATGTTTAATTCACCATTCGAGATTTTGATGGCTGTGTAACAGCGCCCCCTGGTGTCAAACGAGGTAAGTTGCGAGTATGCTAAAGAAATTGTCGTTTTCGTATAAGTGATCGGTAGGTGAGTAAAACTCGCACTAGGAACTCCTTGGTCGTATCGTATCCAGTGCAGCAAGAAGGTCACAATCACAATACATAAGTCTTTAATTTGAGCATTTGTTTCTTACTACCTACCACGCCTATGGTTTTTGGTAAATAATAGCAATCTTTGGACTTGGTCCGAAACAAAACTAATAATAACTTGAATTTAACAATTTTTTACAAAAAGGATCATTTATTTATTATCACAAAAAATACTAACGTCACTTCATTTTGAAATGTTATGCTGTACTTAGTTTATAAACTTGAAAATTCGCATGTTCATTACGTAAACAAATATGCAAGACGGATATCCGTTGGTTATCGCACCTTGTGTTCACCTTGTATTGCGAATCTCTATGAGCATAATCACCTAGCGTCGTGATTAGATAACCCACACGCTCATTTAACGATAGCATAGCCATAGCCTAACATTGGCTATCGTAACTAGTAACATTACAATTACATAATCCAGATGGATGAGCAAAACATTGGTTTTGAACTTTTTGAACACTAATATTGGCATGGTATTGGTAGACCACGGAGCAAATAATTGGTCCCCGTGATTGTACCTCCTACCACGGGGCAAAATTTGCTCCGTGATACTAGACCAATAACTCCTCTATCAATAACTATAGCTATTATTCTGAGACCAACAGTGTTCAAAAAGTCAAAATTAATTACCTACATTTATTTTACATTTTGCTACAAGTACCTACATTTAGTTTACAAATAAAAAACACGTGGGTATGGTCACTGGATTGAATTGGGTGACAAATAAAAAAAAACAAAGATCACAATCTCCTCTCCGTTGTTCCCGGTTATTGTTGTCGTAAGGTGGTAGTCGTTACCCACCAAACCAGCCGGGCCCATAACCCACCACGCCTGGCCCAATGGCCAGCGTGGTGGGTTATGGGCCCGGCATATCCCCATGTGGGGGCTTGTGCCTAGCCATTGCTATGTTTATACCTACGTTGATGATGACACGATTTGCATGGGAATCGAAACAGCAAACGCTACCTTACCTACACTCTTAGGGCTCCAACACACGAGCAGCAGTTTGCTGTCGACGTATGTAACTGCAGTCGACGTTACGAGTCGGCGGCTAGCTGTCGACATGTTGTCGGCAAACTGTCGAAGTTTCAACAACTGCTTGCGGTGACGGCGTCTGCATTCGCCTCGTCTCATCTCATAATGCCAACTTCGCAAAATGCCAACCGCTCGCAAAATGAACAACTTCTCAGAATGCCAAGATTTCTGTTGTCTAATAAAAAAAATAACCTCGAAATTTAAGACAATCGCTACGCTGCGCTTCGCGATTGTCTTAAATGTCTAACCTATCACGTGACCTACAGGTTTTGCGAGCGGTTGGCATTTTGCGAAGTTGGCATTATGAGATGAGACTATTCGCCTCTGCCGTCGTCAGCTAGCTGTCGACCTGAATGCGGCGAGCAGTTGAAACGTCGACAGCTTGCTGACAACATGTCGACAGCTAGCTGCCGACTCCTAACGTCAAGCAAACTGCTGCTCGTGTGTTAGGCATCGTTATAGTAGAACGTCAATGCGCGATCATCGTACGGCTGGTCCATTGAAGAACCTAGTAAGTGCAGCGGAGTAAATTTTACAGTAGAGCGAAAAAACACATTCTCATTTGCCTGATGCTGATGCTTAAAGATTTGGATAACTTTCGACGTTTATATTGAAGATTAGTAATTGAACTATATTTTATGGAATGAAAAAATGTATTTACTTATAAGTTGCAAGTTTTATGCCCCTTACTAATACTATAAAATAATTTGTTAGCATAATTAGCTCGTTAAAACCAAAATCAAAACCTAGTATGAGTACTTCCTAGGTTTTAATATGGTTATTGGGTGTCTGCTACCAGCTCGAAATCCATTTTAAACATAGTAAGTAGGTATAAAGGATAATTAAGCTAACAACAAAATTTACATACTTAGACATTTTAATAAAAATAAACAACAACAAATTAGCAGAAAAAAATCATCAGTTACTATTCCTCTGAAGTACGTTGCTGGGTGGACAAAAGATCCAATAAGCTATCATTGACTGGTAGGCTATACCTACCAGAAATTTTATCTTGTTTTGGGCATCAAAAATGTAAAACTATAAGTACATCATAAAAATAATTAAAAATCTGTTAAGCTTGTGCCAATGAAGCACTTTCATACGATACCCCATATGACACAGTTAATTTAATTCAAAATTTGAAATGAAATTAAAAATAATTTGAATGCCGTTTCTGGCATAAAGACCCAGTTTTTTTAATGATTTAATTACAAATGTCTATACATTTGTATAGTATGTATTTGTTGTTTATAAATTTTTCCCTATATGTTTGTAGTATAAGACGTACTATAAGACGGTAATACCATAGGTAAACGGAAAATACCCTATAAATTTGATTCCCTTGAAAGTGTCGAAATACCTATTCGTTTTTTTTGGCATAAAGACTTTTTAAAGGCATAAAGGTTTTTTAATGATTTAATTACAAATGTATAGATTTCAGATTTATCCCTATACCTACCTGTAGTATAAGACAGTAATGCTTGCCAAATTTCATAGTTCTAGGTCAACGGAAGATACCCTATAACTTTTGATTCCCTTGAGAGTGTCGAAATATGCGTTTTTTGCGGTATAAACGGCTGTATCTTTTTTTTACGTTAACTTAGGAGTTTGATTTTTTTACAGCTTCAAGAGACTGT
This sequence comes from Scoparia ambigualis, assembly GCA_963921215.1. Taxonomy (NCBI): domain Eukaryota; kingdom Metazoa; phylum Arthropoda; class Insecta; order Lepidoptera; family Crambidae; genus Scoparia; species Scoparia ambigualis. The sequence goes on along the minus strand of OY992524.1, from coordinate 10,870,701 downwards.
AGACCTAAGTATATCGTTTTAATTTCAGCGCGATACCTCCACGCGTTCCCGAGATAAAGGGTCTTGACAGACAGACAGATGGACAACAAAGTGATCCCATAAGGGTTCCTTTTTTTCCTTTTGAGGTACGAAAACCTAAAAAATGGTAAATGATAATTTGATTTTAATTTTAATATTTGATTTGACCAATAAAATTGTAACTGCCGACTTATTTATTACCAAGTAATAATTTAGTACCTACCTAATGTAACGGAAACTGGCAAAAATTGCGACACGACCTTTCGAATGTCGACAACCTCCTTAGTCGAGTGGTTGGTACACCGGTTTTTATGGTGTCGCCATCTCTGAGGTCCCGGGTTTGATCCCCGGTCGGGTCTATTTAGAAATAATTGTTTTCTAAATTGTCTCGGGTCTGGGTGTTTTCTATGTATAATAAGTATGTATTTACGTATTTTAAGTATGTTTATCCGTTGTCGAGTAATTATTTAACGAGTTTCATAACGAAGCTTCTCTTGGGCTAGACAATTGGTGTAATTGTAGGAAAGTTTATTTATTTTATTTTAATGAAGCGCTGGCGCGGTACTATATTAAATTAAATAAAAAATTAAAATTCGTTTATTTATAAACACAAGTCACTAACAGTAGTGGGGTGAATCTTAGTCTCTAGATGAGTACCTACTAGTTACGAAGAGAATCGTCGCAGCCCTTCCCCTTCTTACTAGTTTGTTATTGATCGACAGATAAGTTAAAACGTATTTCCAATTTCTAGTAAGGCACATTGACTATTACAAAACCTAGTAAGTCCATGCACTTACTAGGTTTTAAAATGGTCTAGGTTACTTGCTAGGTTTTGATATTGGTTAAAGCAAATTTGCATTGTACTTGCTAGGTTATGAGGTAGGCGTCTTTCCGGTGTTTAGTGTAATATTGCGATTTCTGTCTTCACATCCTGTGGATACCATAATTTTAAGGTGGTTTATGATAAAAAACAAAAATCTGCAAACATGTCCCTTACTAGGTTCTTCAATGGACCAGCCGCGTAGGTTCACGCGAATTTTTCTGCCTCTATAATGCCGATGCCATACAAATTCTTCGTTTTCGTTAACGTGATCGAATGGGTGAATAAAACTCGGCTATCTGTCGTACAGTCATTATTAATATTAGGTATAACTATTATACACTTCAACAGAAGAACAATAAAACTACCTCAATTTTGATTTGATTAGGTAAGTATATTTTAAGGATTGATAAAACGTTCAGATCTCATATTATGGATAGGTACATGTAAATATTCATAATTAGGTTATAGCATACACTAATAATCCTTGGTTATAGGTATAGTATTACATACCTACTGGCTACAATATATTTGTATGATGAAGAATTTATCATGTTGTAAGTATTGTATATTATAATTACTTATGAATTGTAAAGAAAATTCACAATTAAGTTAAATACTTACATACTGGCTAGTCGCGTAGCCGGACAAAAATTACTTACGATAATTCTAAAACTTTTCGTTTTTACTGAGTGGATAGAGTATGTGGATTGTGAGCTACTTTTAAAAAGTTAGAAGTTTTATGACTGTGCTTTAGGTATGGTTTAGGTATTTCATAATATTTTGTGTAACGTAATGTATATAATATTAAAGTTTGCTATGTTGAGTGTTTCATAATAAGAACTATCTTATCTTTGTGTTGTAAAAAGTTTAGAAACATAATATATGTGGAACTATGAAAATCACAAAATCACTCTTTTTGTCTTTGAATAAAATTTTAAAATTTATGAAATAATATTTAAGACTTTCAGTGGTTAGTGGTATACATGTTGAACAAAGTTTAGAAAGTTAAGTGGTGTGCTTCTTTGATCATTTCATTTTTCTTTCGTAGCACACGCAATAATAAATTAAAATTGACAGAATCGCTCATACATGTCCTTTGTAATACTATTTTATACCACACAAAAAATTAGAAACATACATACAGTGCATTTTGTTTAAATCACGATAAAAATATTTCGCTAGCGTACATTTCTTTATGCGGACGCGGCCGGCTGCGGGCGCGGCGTGGCTGTGGCGGCGGGCAGGCGCGGGGGTGGGGGCATACCTACCTACACTCTATATGACTGATAATCCAATCGTCACGTCAGACGAGTGGATACATGGCGAACATAATACAAGAAGACGTAATGCGGAAAAAGTAAACTAAGTACCTTAACCTACTTACTTTACATCTTAGATGATATCAATAAAAACATTATTAAATGACAAGTTTTGAGTAGTTAGTACTTACAGATCGCGCAATTCTTCTTTCAGATAAGATTATACTACAATCATCCGAATTGGATGAATGGGATGAAACCTTAAACACGCAATAATAAATTAAAATTTACAGAATCGCTCATCATGGCCTTTGTAATGCTTTTTTATACCACACAAAAAATAGAAATATACATACAGTGCATTTTGTTTTAATCACGAATAAAATATTTCACTAAGGGTGGATTCTACCAAACTGGAATAAGGTCTTATACCTAGATTAAACGCCGAATTTGTATTGACTAATCTCGGAGTAAGTCTTATTCCAGTTTGGTCGAATCCACCCTAAATACGCGATTGGGCATGCAGGACGTGGGCAGGTGGATTTGGGCATCAACTCGTTACACCAAAATTTTGTTCTAACTGGTCACACCGCCAAAAGCAGTATTATTTGTTTCAACCCGTCACAAGTTGATTTATTTCTATTAGGACACATTGTAATTTTTGTAGCTATTGCTGCTACTTACTTAATTACTGCTCTTTAATGATTTCTTGCAGTAAGCCGACGATATTATCTTATTTGCCCCTGCCCCTTATCTGTGCATAATACCATAGAATACTTACATAATAGTACAAGTACAGAAGATTCACTCCGCAAAGTCATTTAAATAAATAGCGACTCTTGCTAAGACACAATAAAATGCAATTCAAGTCGCACACCGCTCCCTTATCTACAGTTAAATTTACCTAGAAGTTGCCTCTCTTTCTATCGCGTACTCTTATCTCTTCTAATGACTTTTGGGTTGCCTTCTTTTAAATAATAATTAATCTGAATACTTACTTAATTTATTACAAATTATGGTGTTTATAATGTGTACTTAAATGTGAACAAATTACCATTTCAAATAATCCTAGGCTAGGTATGCCAGTACAGTCAACGCCACATCAGACTACCTAAACGGTAATATAATATATATTACTGTGCGACCTATACATGTTTATTTGCACCACCAGTGACACTCCGTGTACGTGAGAGCTCGAGCGCTGGTGACCTTGAGCAGAACGTATAAACACTAGCGTTTAATACCGAAATGGAATTTAGACTTGTGCCAAAGAAGACGTATGTATATGTTACATAGTATGTTATGAAACGTAGAATAGTATTAGCAGTTACTCCATTAAGTAAGTAACTACTAGAGCTTGCAGTCCTGGTAATGTGGAGAAAACAGGATTCCCGGTACTGCGCTAACTATGGTACCGGGAAAACCGGGAATTTCCGGTACTTTTTGGTACTGAATTTTTAACCCAGATGTAACTTACGTTTGATTAATGGATCAATGAGCAAATCAAAATATTACACAAAATTTTTATAATAAAAAAATTGTTTTGCTAATTGCTATACTAGCTGTGGCATCACTTTGTCGAATGGAATTGGTTAGAGGTCATCCGAGTAGAATGTTTAAAATTTAAAAGATCTATATACAATGGATTTTTATCATGAGTGTTTTAAGGTGAGTAAATAATATAAATTCGTCCAAACCGAGACCGTTCAAACGGCGACAGACCATTCTCCAACGGATGCCCTCGGCCGAGATTGTGGTATTGGGAGACTGCAATGTCCACCACGTCGAATGGCTTGGTTCACTCAAAACTGACCACGCGGGTAGAGTCGTTCATGACTTCGCTTTGGCCTACAGTCTGTCCCAATTGGTAACAGAGCCTACGTGGATTCCAGATGTGGAGGGCCATGCACCTTTCTTATCGGACCTTCTGCTGACCTCTCACCCAGACGGCTATCAAGTTTCTATTGATGCACCACTAGGCTCATCAGACCACTGTCTGATTCGTAGCACTGTGCCTTTCACAGAAATTTCAAAAACGTCGAGTCTGGCATTATAGGTTAGCAGACTGGGGATGCGATGGGAATTTCTTTGCGTCCTACTACGAGTTTGCTTCTCACTGGATGATCTTGATGTCGCCGCCGACTTTATCGTTGATGTGATACTGCAGGGAATGAAACTTTTCAATCCAAACTCTGTGGTTCCCATTGGCGGCAGGTCTCAGCCATTGTTTGGTCGTTGCTGCAAAATGGTGTCTCGCCAAAAGTGACAACATTACATGGCCTGGGCTAATGCGGTGTCATCAAAGGATCCAAACACCAGTGCGCTCAGAAAGAGGTACAACTTTGCCGCCGGGTCCTTTAAGAAGGACATTGCCAAGGCGAAGTCATCATTCATAAGTGGAATTGGCGAGAGGCTAGTGCGTCTTCCTTCGGGTACGCGTGCGTTCCGGTCTCTCGCCAAAGCTATCTTAGGGAATTTTTATCAGCCGTCCCTACCACCCTTGCACAAGACCGATGACTGCCTGACCCATATTGCAAAGGAGAAAGCCGATCTCTTGGGCACTCTTTTCGCAGCAAACTCGACCTTAGACGATGGGAAAAACTCTCCACCAACCATACCGCATTGCGCTTGTTCAATGCCAAACGTCCGGTTCCTACAAAGGTCAGTTCGTAAGGCTCTTTTTTTCCTTGATATCCATAAGTCGAGTGGGCCTGGTGCAGTTCCTCCCATGGGATGGCGCTGGTTCTAACGCGCGTTTTCCAGCTCTCTTACACTACTGGCGTTGTCCCGAGCTCTTGGAAGACAGCCCTTGTCCACCCGATTCTCAAAAAAAATCGATCGCTCAGATCCGTCCAACTACAGGCCAATAGCCATCACCTCTTTGCTCTCCAAAGTAATGGAGTCCATTACAAACCGCCAGCTCTTAAGGTACCTAAAATAAAACTAACTACTAAGCGATCGCTAGTATGGTTTTCGTCGCGGTCGTTCGGCTGGTGATCTTTTAGTGTACCTTACTCACCGATGAGCGGAGGCTGTCGAGAGTAAAGGGGAGGCACTGGCAGTTAGCTTGGACGTAGCGAAAGCCTTTGACATGGTATAGCACAGGGCTCTTTCTCTCTAAACTTTCATCATACTGGCTTCATGAGTAATTGTGATCGTGGGTGGCCAGCTTTCTTTCTGGGCGTAGCATCAGCATCGTAGTCGATGGTTCGTGCTCTGACATGAACCCCCTTAAATGCTGGAGTCTGGAGTCCCACAGGGGTGTGTGTTAGCCCATACTCTGTTTCTTCTGCATATCAATGACACGTTGCATAACAACAGCATTCATTGCTACGCGATTGTCAGTAAGGGAGTAACGCTCTACACTGGACGAGCTAATATTTCTCGGGAAAGCGTCATCGAGAGCCGGAATAAACTTGTGACTGACAAGTCACCAAGAACATGTTAAGTCATGTCTTGAATTGGGGCCGACATAACTTAGTCCACTGTAACCCCTCCAAAACACAAGTTCGCGCATTTACCGCGAAAAAACATCCCTTAGTCGTACCTCTGAACTTTTGAGGGAGCTCTCCCTTGATACCAATCCGACTATTGGAATCCTTGTCGTCGATGTTTCGAGTGACGTTCAGTTTCGAGGTCATTTGGAAGGTAAAGCTAAATTAGCAAACAAAAAAGAAATTATTTAAATGGAATTATCAAATCATTGGAGTGCGATGACGATGAAACCGTAGGGTGTAGGGTACGGGTACATTAGATACAATTTTTTCCTTAGAAAAAGTACCGGTGACGTTACGGTTGAGAACTGTGGAGACAAAAATTTGGTAACGCTACGAAATTTGTATGGTTTGCAACTAAGAGCATAGGCCGAGGTTACCGGTAACGACTACCGCAAACGCGGAGCCTAATATTGGCGTAATTAGGCTCCGCGTTTGCGGTAATTAATTGCGTAAAAGTACCGAATTTCCCGGGAAACAAATTCTCAGTACCGGTACTGCGTAAAAAGTCAATTTCCCGGGAAATACCAGGAATTCCTGGGAGCAAGCCCTAGTAACTACCAACCTAGTTAGGTACTTGTAAATTGTAATAATATCGGTAGGTACTTAATAATTGAAGGTGACTAGTAGAATTGATATTATAATACTTAATTAAGTAAATAGGTACCTACGTACTTATGTAGACATACAGACGCGGGGGGACTGTGTTTTATAATTAGTAGGTACCTAGGTAGTGATGAATGATTTAGTGATATAAAGAGTACCTTCTTACCATACTATAATTTAGGAAATACTTTTGCATACTTACCTAAAGCTCTTAATTGATTAATTGTCAAAAAAACTTTAATCGTATGATGTGGCCCTAGCTAGATACGCAATTTTATAGCCTATTGTACCATCTTAAAAATTACTTTCCTATTATTGTGATTTGTGAACATGACAGGATGATAGATTGATTAACCAAAATGAAAAATAAACAGATAAGTACTTAATCATTTGCAGTTTTTATTTTTAATTAAGAATATGTTACATACTCATCCGTTTACGTTACGTACGTTTTCATCCCATTCATCCAATTCGGATAATTGTAGAATATTCTTATCTGTAAGAAGAATTGCGCGATCTGTACTTAACTACTCAAAACTTGTCATTTAATAATGTTTTGTTGTCAGATAAGATGTAAAGTAAGTAGGCTAAGGCTGGATTCTACCAAACTGGAATAGGACTTACTTCGAGATTAGTCTATACAAACTCGGCGTTTAATCTAGGTATAAGACCTTATTCCAGTTTGTTCGAATCCACCCTAAGGTACCTACTTAGTTTACTTTTCTGCATTACGTCTTCTTGTATTATGTTCGCCATGTATCCACTATTCCACTCGTCTGACGTGACGAGTGGATTATCAGTCATATAGAGTGTAGGTAGGTATGCCCCCACCCCCACGCCTGCCCGCCGCCACCGCCGCGCCGCGCCCGCAGCCGCCCGCATCCGCATAAAGAAACTTACGTTAGCGAAATATTTTATTCGTGATTTAAACAAAATGCACTGTATGTATGTTTCTAATTTTTTGTGTGGTATAAAATAGTATTACAAAGGACATGTATGAGCGATACTGTCAATTTTAATTTATAATTGCGTGTGTTACGAAAGAAAAATGAAATGACCAAAGAAGCACACCACTTAACTTTCTAAACTTTGTTCAACATGTATACCACTAACCACTGAAAGTCTTAAATATTATTTCATAAATTTTAAAATTTTATTCAAAGACAAAAAGTGTGATTTTGTGATTTTCATAGTTCCACATATATTATGTTTCTAAACTTTTTACAACACAAAGATAAGATAGTTCTTATTATAAAACACTCAACATTTCAAACTTTAATATTATATACATTACTATACACGAAATATTATGAAATACCTAAACCATACCTAAAGCACAGTCAAAAAAGTTCTAACTTTTTAAAAGTAGCTTACAATCCACATACTCTATCCACTCAGCAAAAACGAAAAGTTTTAGAATTATCAAAACTTCTGTAAGGAATTTAATGTCCCACGACCGGACTATGTTAGTTAAAATGAGAAACATATTTAATTCTATGGTATTTTATGCCTGGGTAGTAAAAACAAAATTCTAAATTAAATAAATAAATAAATACTACTCAAAGCTTAAAATAATTCAGAAAATTGATGTTAACATTTTTTTGAAATTTCCCGTAATGTTTGGGCACCCTTTCGCGCTTTCGACTAAGGACCATGCGTCATTTTGGACCCACTTTTCAGCTTTATTCAACAGTGATGAATTAAATGTCATATGAAAGCTCTTAGCGTGTACTTTATTTTAATATATGGCAACTAAATTCAAATCCAGCGCGAAAACGGTGTTTTGTTGCGTTTTTTAAAAAATGTTTTGTTTTGATATTTTTGATAGGATAGAGTTTTGATAGGACTATAACTCACTATACTCGACTCACTATAGAAAAAATCAACTTGCCGAATCTTTTGTTTAAATAAGTTACACTGAAAAACCTAAACAGGCAAAGGGTAGCGTTTTTATGGATGGAAGCTAATCTGCCACATTTAGAAATATGATATCCTAATGATTTCCTTGGAATTTTACATTTACAATAATTTTTGAATGTACCAAAACGCCATTTTTGCGCAGGATTCGAACTTGGCTGCTATAGAATGAAATAAAGTACACGTCAAGAGCTTTCATATGACTTACGTTTCATCACTGTTGCACAATTTTGGAAGGTGGTGGGTCCAGTGTTCATACAAAAGTGCCCATGGTCCTTTACGATTGAATAGGTAGCTGTCGTGTTTGTTGGTGTGACCCATTTTTTCTTCATACTTGAGATCATATTTGATCTTTTCCCGCGCTTAATGTATACGCTAACATTATTTAATAGGATAATTATGCAAAAAATTAAGAACATTTTTTTGCATTATTCAGATCGGAAATCGAATAATTAATTATCTAATGTCCTCCCATAATTATGTTCCTTGTTTTAACTAACAAGCTGTATATATTTGTATGCAGAAAAAGTTTTCATATTGTATAATTTATGTATGTAAGTATTGCATATTATAATAATGATAGAGCATCTAATAAATTTATTTACATTTAATTTACCGGTTTAAATGGCACGAGTATCATTACGAGTATGTGATTCATAGTTTCATAACAATCATAAACTTATAAATATATTAAGGTTGCTTTGAATATAAAGGTTCAATTATTTACTATCAATTATGTATTTTATGTGCTTAATTTTATAGAATAAACTTATTCTTTGTAGGTACCTATAATGTGGGTATTAATTTAAACTATTCTATTAACTTGACTGACTATAAGAGGCCGTATGCGAAGACAAAATCGGTTACTTCCATTATACAAACTAACATTTAACAAACAACAATTATTTCTTATAAGTATAATACTTAACATAGTAAAAAACAACATACATAAGTACATCACATTCACACCCATTTTCCAGAGTGGTAGGTAGATTTTCATTTGCTGCGATCCTGACAAACATACTTCTTTTGCTTCATTTACATAACAACATAAATCTTTAACATGACTAATTAGGTATAGGTAGGTATATATATTTAAATTTGCCCAGCTGCAAGAAAAAAGTACCAAATTGTAACACATGTCTAACCCAGATGTCTAGACTGGGCTTTTTGAATGCCCTTGCAATTGGACCTGATCTTATTACATCGGTAAATAATGCTAGTTGATAGTTACATACTATGGAATATTACTATGTAGTAGAAATATTGAAATATATCATACTAGGCCTCATCATCCTAGGACAAATGTTGAGCTTGAGATTATTAAGTTCAGAGTACAAATACCACCTATTTAAGTTAGCTATGGTATGACTTTAATGTGCTTGGGCCTTGGCTCATCAGTACACTTATACACAATTATATCTATATTTTCTTCTGACTACAAAAGATCAGTGGCGGGGTCTCAGAGTATTCCATAAAAGCAAAATATTTTTTGTTCTTAAAGTAATTAGGACCAGAATTGTCCAGAACTTTAGTTTCCGTCATTTAACTTATTTACAACAAATACAAGTACTCTTATTAGATAGACTATCTGCTATCTTATTTAAAAGTATCATAACCTTTAATATAATTGTTTGAGACATCATACATAATTGTATTATAATAACCTTGCAACTTTTTTTTTGTTCCTTGAGTATCATGCAATCAGTCCTCAGACTATAAGCAGATGCGCTTTAGGAGGAGACAGGCAGCCTTGGAACTACACGTAGTAAAACTTATCTTATGCAAAGTTACTAACACCAATTGTCAGTTCATATTAATGACTTGTTAGTTTCCGCATCACACTTAACACTGAAGGATTATAATTGTATATAGATCCTGCTTCACCATTTACCAGTATGCTTCTTCAGCTATTAATATACTCAGTCTTCAAAGCGGAAACATTTACAAGCCTTTGGCCGAATCCTAGGATCCGTGGTACTCCTGTCACAAAGGATCATCGTCGGAGTCCAAGTCATCAGATGAATCGTCAGACGAATCATTGCTGGAATCCGATGAGGAAGAATCATATTCGCTTTCCTCAAAATAGGCACAATTATTCTTTTTGAGGTCTGGTAGCAGAGACATTGACGCCATTCGTAGTGCCATCTCATTCTCCATAATTTCAGTTTCTTCTTGTTGCACTAATTCCGCAGCTGCTTCTATTTCTCCCAGTTCTAAATCCAACTCATTTTTTGTTACGTCAACATTTATCATATTGTTGCACAGCTCATCAATCTCTTCGCTCCTACATTTCTGAAGAAAAACAAGATAATCCTTTATGTATAACTGATTCAGTATGTATCGAGCATCATTACTTGTGTTGAACATTTGATGTATCTCAATGAAACATTTGATTACAAACTTTTTGCCTCTCTTGAACAATGCAACAAGATCTGCTTTCACTTTGTCGCACAGTTCAAAGTTTCTGAATATAGGGTACACCAGGGCTCTTCTATAGCACGCAGTAATAACTTCTTTCATATCATTGAATACACAAAACCAACTAAGGGTTGAAGACAGTTTGTTGACAGTCCAACTGGATTCAACCGTGCCTTCATTGAGAGTTGTTCGTTTATCATAACAAAATCCATAAAGAATGTCGACAAGTCCAAGTAATATTTGTTTTTTCTCAGCATTACTTAATAGGTAATGTTTATTTGGTAATTCTTTCAAAACTGCAATTTCGTCCTCCGTAAACTCAATGTTGAAATTGAATTCAGGAGTCTCCCAATAGGGTAAAGTAGACAAGTAAGGGGCAATAAGTTCATCCTCATATAAATCAGCTAAGTAATGATCTGAAGAGAATTTATCATTTTCATACTGCATCCTCACATTGTTACGATCTTCTATAGCAACACTTTCCGGTATCTTTAATTCAAAGATTTGGGGAAACTCGCTTCCTATATCATTGAACTCTGTTGATATTTTATTTGCAAATCCAAATGCATATTTATTGCCATTATCTTCATCATCATCAAAAGAGATGCCATCCTCTTCGAGCATTTCCACCAAGCTAGGATTTACATCAGGTATATCTCTCGGAGCAAGGAGGCTAGTTATCATATCTAAGTTATCGAAATGTTCACCTGCAGTCTCTTTATCGAATGAGAGACTGAAGTCACCAGAGTCGCAGATGTACGAACCTTTGGAGCTGTCATTGTCGACGATTTTCCCGGGCAGCCTCAGCCTCAAGAAGTACGGGCTGGACACGAACAAGAAGTTTTCGCCGTCGACATCGATCTCAGTATCGCCAATGTTTGTATACGGCGCGTGAACCACTATGAACACGTGATTCTCGTCCTGAGTCAACTTGAAACGTGGAGTCAACATGTTGCTTGCAAATAGGTAAACATTTAACTCACCATTTACAATAAGTAACGCGTAATAAATATTTATTTACCAGTCAAAAGAAAATTTTCGTAAAATAATATTGATCGTATTCTCGCACATGTCATATTGTGACATACTGTCACACTGACTTCACTGACTGACTGCAGGGTACGTTCCGAGACTTCCTAATCACACTCACTCTAATTGAAACACTAACTGTAACAAACAATATTTAAGGTAGGTATACGTTTTACGTTAGGTTCTACAGAAAAGTGTTAGGTACTTGCGTGTTTAAATTAGAAAAATAATTCATTAATTAGCCTCCTTACCAACTAACAATCGCATGATACAAGTTTGTAAGTTAGTAACGCTTGGCTTGACTTGACTGGGCTTCGGAACGTTAGAATTATTTTACTGTAAAGTACGTTTTGTTACTGCTACTTTTGTAATTAAGTAATCAATCAGTGCATGCAATGAAAATAAATTCTAGGAAATAAGATAATCTTGGTGTTAAACCAATTTATTACGTAGGTAGACTATCTAAAGTAATATGTTTATTTTTTGTAGGTTTACACAGGTTTTCAACTTTTGTCTTTTGCTACCTACATTAAATAAATGTTTTATTTTCCTTTTTTTCTTTGTTTCATTCATTTATGTATCTTAACGCACAGACGTAGTATACGCCTGTGTCTTAACGCCATTTACCCAAAATTATAAGGATGAAAGAAACCACTTGGCTGGCACTAACTTGCGTGGGTCATATGGACGCCGCGCGCGCCGGACGTAATCATGGCGTGGGTGGGTACATTGTGTGGGTGTAAAGCTTTCACTTGAAGATTTTTTTTAAGAGTACAAAGAGTGTCCTCTGATTTAATGAAACCGTTTTTATTTTAGTAATCTACATTTTTTGATAAATAAAATGTACAGAAGATTCTCTACCTCTAGCTGCGTTTCGTTAAGCTTAAGCCATTGACAGGTTGTCAAAATAATATTGTGAGTGACATTACGATTACACAGAATTTGCGAGATCGCTGGATTATGAGTAAATTATCTACCTACTTGATGCTCTCAGTGCTTTTTATTTATTTCTTGTTGTAAGTAAAGTCGTACAAGTATTCACAAAGTGAAATTTAGAAAAGAAAAAAGCCTTTTCTTGTGTTGTTAGAGAACACTAAATTAGTAAAAGTGTTGGCAGAATAATGCCGGTTGGTCGAAAACGGTGGAATCTTCATGGTAAGTATTATGTTAAATATTTATTGCCCTATTTACATACATTAATTAGGTACTTTAAAAGTGCACACTTTATGTTCTTTATTGTTTACCTTTTTACTAGAGATAATAAAAATAACTTCATGCAATTGAAATTTTTACTATCCTTGGATTGGAAGGTATCCTATTGAGTTGGAAGGTATCGTTATTTTACCATGAGATTATTGCTTTTTAGCTTTCTTCCAAAATAACATTTGATGAAAGAAATGCCCAATCAGTCAAGAGACTTCTTGGAACTTTGATTTCTATGTCATGTTTACTTGTATTGAAAAAGTAATCCAACTGACATAGTGCATGCATAATTACATGTCACAGTAATTGATATCAGTTAAGTTTCAAATAATTGTAAATAATTTAAAATTATAAATAGATTAAGTAGTTTTTGCGGTTAGGTACCTACAATTTGTTTGTTTACTCTTTGCATGTGGTCCAACTGTGTCTAAGTTTAGAACATAAAAGTTCTTGGATGCACAAACTTTTTTAATATTACTGCCTTTTTGTTACATGTTATATTGCAAGGAAGCTTTGAGACAATTCACACTCGCTAAACATTTATTTTGCATTATTTAGCATATTGGACTATTTATTCAGCTGATGAAAAAAACATATGTGCTCTAGAAATATTTGACGGCATGAGACCGGCATAGAACAGAAAAAAAAGGCTGGCACATAATAACACGTTGACTGCCGCAAAACCAGGCACAATTAAAATTTAATTGTTTAAAAAAAAAATTAACTGTTTATTTCAAAAAGTTGCATAAAAAATAAAGACATAGTCAGGCAGAATATCACTGTTTTTTGAAAACATTTCAGTATTTTTATGAACATAAATCAAATTTTCATAAATCTATTGTGATGCAACTGTCATTATATTTATATTCTTAAACCTCTCTCTGAGAGAGTCACCAGCCTTTAGTTTATAGATTGCTCGAATAGCCCTCTTCTGAAGTACAAAGATAAGTCTAAAAAAAATAAAATGCCGTACGACATAACACTATGAAAGTAACTGAAATAAACTAATCTAAACTAATCGAGATATATGTGGGCCCCACTGAAGCTTGGCATCTAACATGATGCCTAGAAACACAGTGGTGTCCGCAGGATTCACATTGTTATCTATATAAAGCAGATAAACGATTAAATAAAAACCAATATAATTCATATAATAAAATACTAAAAAAAAGTTTATTATTAGCTCAAAAAATTCATAATTTTAAATATAAAAAAAGCACAAAATCAATGCAAAGCTTCTTGGGAAGTAATAAACTCTAACTTTCGATGTAAGCATCAAGATGTGGAGATTAATGAAATGTGCCTGGAAGATGGTAAAACGTTAACTTGCCCACAGCAGATTGCGGACTCATTCAATGATTTTTTTATTGGTCTCACAAATACCAAAAGAAACTCTATTAATTACAGTTCAGCTACAAAAACGATGGAAAATAATCCGAAGACCATGTTTTTACGTCCTACTGATCCGGTAGAGATTTTTCGAGTAATTCATTCCCTTCGTAATACGAGCTCAACTGGATATGATGGAGTAAATACCAAAATGCTGAAGCTCTGTGCAGAATTCTTATCACTTCCCCTCTGTCACATAATTAACCTCTCTTTTAATGAGGGACATTTTCCATCGCGTCTTAAGTATTCTATAGTTAAGCCTATATATAAAAAGGGTCTTAAAAACAATTTTAATAATTATAGGCCTATAGCTTTAAATTCTATACTTTCGAAAATTATAGAGAAGGTAGTATATTCTAGAGTTTCTTCATTTATGGCCACTTGCAATATTTTGAGTGAGAAACAGTTTGGTTTTAGAAAGGAGAGCTCTACTGGTTTGGCCTGCTTCTCTCTCATAAAGTGGGTCACTGAAAATTTGGACAAGGGCTTCCGGGTATTTTCTATATTTTTGGACATGACTAGGGCTTTTGATCTGGTTTGTCATGAAATTCTTTTACAAAAACTACAGCTCTTTGGCATTAGGGGTAAAACAAATGACTGGATTAGAAGTTTCCTTCAGGGCAGACAGCAATGTGTGGAAACAATGAAAACTACAAAGCGTCATAGACCTTATTTTATGCAAACGTTCAGATCGTCTTATCGTGAAAATAATTACGGAGTACCACAGGGCAGCGTACTTGGCCCTTTACTATTTTTATGCTACATTAATAACTTACCCAGTGACATAAATCAAGAGTGTTTGCTGTTTGCTGATGATGCTACTATATTAACTAAAACAAATGACAAGAATACAATTAATAATAAAATATATGAAACGTTATGAAATGTTAACTTCTGTTGTACTGTGGTTAGAAAATAATAATTTAAAATTAAATTTATCAAAAACAAAAATCGTACAATTCCAAACTTATAATAGCACATCGATGCAAGTAAACGTTAAGTTACACGATAATGCAATAGAAGTACTTGATGATTTTACCTTTTTAGGAATTACAGTTGATAAATACTGTAATTGGAAAGCGCATGTTGAATAATTAGTTAACAAAATAAATAGATATGTATATGTAATTTATCGACTTAGAAAAGTAGCAACTAAAGAAGCGGCTCTCTCATCTTACCATGCGTTTGTTTCATCAAATATAAGATATGGAATAGTACTATGGGGAAATTCAGTGGAGGTGGACAGAGTTTTTATAGCTCAAAAAAGTGCATCAGAGCGTTATGTGGTGCCAAATATGATGAAAGCTGTAAACCTTTGTTCATAAAGGAAAATATACTAACCTTGCCATCACTGTACTTATTCGAAATCTGCCAACTTGTCCATAAACACCCACAGTTATTTATAAAGCAAAGTGAGGTTATTCATAGAATTAGAAGACCTCAACGGGACAATACTCTGTACATACCTGATCAAAGGTTAAAAGTTCACAGTAGTAACTCCTACTGTATGGCAATAAGACTCTATAATAGCCTTCCAGATAATTTTAAAAAACTTAATTTGAGCGCCTTTAGAAAACAGATGTATAAGTTCTTAGTCCAGAAGTGTTACTATTCAGTGTCCGATTTTATTAAGGATAAGTAAATAGATTTGACATAAATATAATTTATTCAATGTGTTACATTGTAAAAAATAACGTATTAATGTAATTTTTAATAATAGAAGTAAGTAAATAAATTGTAATTATATAAGTAGTACCCAATACAATTGAATAATTAATAAAAATGATTATAATGATACAATACTAATAATACTATTTGATACTATAATAATGATGACAACAATGTTAATGTTTTTTGTATAATTAATTAATAATTATTTATTTTGTAAAATTTTGCATGTCTACATGGCAGAATATGTGAGCCTATAAAAATATGACCAGCTAATTGTAACCAACCATATTCTTTGCAAATAAATAATTCTAATTCTATCTTTAATTTGTACACTAGTTGTTTTTTCACTTTGAATAAAAGTGAAGTATCATCAGCTAACAATACTATCTCATGACTGTCTTTTACAAAATAAGTTAAGTCATTAATATAAACCAAAAACAAGAATGGACCTAGTATTGAACCCTGCGGAACTCCCATTGTAACCACTGATCCTGGAGATCTTTTACCGTTAATGTCGACCTTCTGAATCCTGTTACTCAAGTATGAGATTAGAAGGCTTAAAGAAGCATCCCGAATTCCATAGTGGTTAAGCTTCCTGACCAAAGTTTCATGTAAAACATAATCAAAAGCCTTGGATACATCACAAAATACCTCTAGGGCATCCTGTGATTTCTCCCAGGTATCAAATATTTGGATTAAAAGCTCAACACCGGCTTCAGTTGTTGAGCGACCCCTAGTAAAACCATACTATTTACAATGTAAAAGTTTATTTCTATGAAAATGAATTTGAATTTGGACTAGCATCAACTTTTCAAAAATTTTACTAAATGTGGGTGGCACTGAAATAGGTCTAAAATTAGAGGGGTCAGAAGTGCTACCTGACTTAAACAAACAACAACTCAAACAATTTATTTTACTATGTTTCATTAGGTCAGGAAAAACTCCACAGTCAATGTATTAGTTAAATATGCAAGCTAAAACTCGAGCTATTGTCATAATTACTGATTTAAAGACGTCCACGGAATTACCCCACAGATCAGCAGTTTTCTTTTTGTTGAGAGTTTAATCTATAACACAAATTTTTTGAAAACTGAATTTACTTTCACAATCTTTTACATTTTCTGTTGGTTTTCTTAATAAAATAAATAAATATAATGAGGTTCCTCACTCTGCAGCTCTTAACCACAAAAAGCTTGGTTCTATTTGACGACCTCCTTGGTCGAGTGCTTTGTACACTGGTTTTCATGGTGTCGCCATCTTTGAAGTTCCGGGTTCGATCCCCAGTCAGGTCAATTTAGAAATTATTGTATTTCTAAATTGTCTCGGGTCTGGGTGTTTTCTATGTATAAGAAGTATGTATTTAAGTATGTTTATCCATCGTCTAGTAACGATATAACGAGTTTCATTGCGAAGCTTCTCTTGGGCTAGATAATTGGTGTGAGTATAGGAAAGTTTATTTATTATTTATTTATTTTATTTCCACTGCAGCAATTCACAATACGGGCATGCAATATTATTGCATAAACAACATGTTAAACTTTATTAGAATATTGTCAAACTTTGGTTATTTCTGAAATGGCTAAGGTTAAATATTTTTTTCAGTGTAACCCTTCAAATATTACGAATCAATTAGTAGTCAGTCATCATCATCGTTTAAGCCCGCAATCATGCCTGGGCATAGGCCATCCAGGTGTAGTAGCAGTACAGAGTTCAAATACTTTTTAGTGTGTGTTTCTTCAGATGGCCCTCAAGGATCGCTGAGGCGACTGCGTAATCAGCTCGCCGAGGACGGCTGTGCGGAGTCACAAGTTGTACTTGCCAAGCAGCTCTTGGAAGAAAAATGTGGTAAGATAATATTTTCTTTTTAATCCAAGTCAGGCGAACACTTACAGCTATGTCACATGCAGGCTTTTAGCTGCGCAGCTGTCATACTGCAGCAGCTGCAGCGCGGCAAGTCGCGAAGCTGCCGCTAGCAGCTTTCATATACATATCATATGTGAATGATGTTGCTACTCTAAATTACACTGTTATAATTTTATTTAAAGAGGGGATATCCCTATTGATAGTAGTATCTAGCGAAATCACAGCCAAGTCCCAGCTACTGACCCCTATAGATAAGGTTTAGCAGCTGGAACTAAGGGTCCGGCTGTATGATGCTCAGGGGTACTACGGGGTTCCGGTTCTATACCCCCCCCCCCCTCGGTTGTGCCTTAACCGGCGCCTCCGGCGGGATTCCGGACGTGGGTTGGACTCGTAGTGGCTTGTGGTTAGCTGTAGAGCTTGGGAATGTTCGTTTTTCCTAGCATTATGTGCCAGGGCTTCCAAACTCGTGCATAGCGAGCGGGGCTAAGTAGCGGTCTCGGGGCCAGAAGCAAAATGTCCTGCGGGGAACGTGAGTTTCCCTTTAAGTCGGCAGCTTTGTCCGGTGGTTCTCATTGGACATTTGGACATTGCTGTCTGCATCTCCGGTACTAGTCTAGAGAACCAGTAGAGGCGGTCCCCTAGATGCCGTAGTTTCCGGTCCAGCCAGCCGCGTAGGACGTGGGAACTGGCGAGGCTCCCGGATGGGCCGAGCAGTGGCAACTGCGAGTTGTGCCCTTCGTGCAATGAGAAGTGAGCGAGCTTAACAGCTCCGGTTACGTACTCTGGAAAATAGGCAGTGAACTACACGTGTTCACGGGGAAACTCTCCCGAGACACTAGTCTTATGAGTACCGAATGAAGAGCGCGCTTCGGCGGGCATTGATTCGGCGTCAAGACCTAACGCAGATGGTCTCCTGCGGGAGTTGGTTTATTGGCGCAGGGACGTCTGGCACTTCTTGTATAACCTAACGGTTGTTCTCCAGGTGCCAGTACAAATAGACTGTGATGTAGGGAGAGGGAATGTTATAATTTTATTGAGCAAAGTGTATTTTTTTTTAGATATTAGAAAATTAAATATTGTAACTTTCTTTGAAAGTCCAAATAATTAAATAAATATCCGCCATTATTACTATACTATCTTGCTGCTCTGCCCCCCCTAGACGCCCACCCCCTGTCTATTCGTAATTCGTCGTACAATGCGCGCGCGATGCCGTATTTTTCACTAGCAATTGGCACAGTACACAGCAGTGTACGATGAATTACGAATAGACAGGAAGTAAGCGCCTTGTCTAGGCCCTCTGTGCTCGCGCTTCTGTCGCCGACCTCGCCGCATCGGCTAGCGGCGAGGTTGCTGGGAGCGCTCGAATTACGGCGGCCACCTCGTGGCATGCTTCATACAGCTCAGTACATTTGTTCGCTAAGCCCGGTCGCGCCGCTCTAAGCCGCCGCTGGGAGCGGCAAGGTCGTGGCCAGGCCCTAGATATGATAGAATCAAGAGCGTCGCAAGTCGATGGTCCGGGGGGAAGGGGGGGGGGGGACAAGCCGATGTAAAGGAAGGAGGCGATTGTAATAAGAACGGTACCGATGTGTAAACTTCACGACCTTTTCTCTGTACATAGAGGCGCGCTTAAGGTTTCAGAGAAGGGCAACATAATTATCTTGTAATTATTAACAGTTAATTGCGTATTTTTAATCTGTAGGGGTGAGGGGGGGCAGGTGTCGCTACTGCTCCCTCCACCCCCTGGCGACGCCCTTTGATAGAATCATTCGTTTATTCTTTTTTACAGAATTGGAAGCGGACAAAATATCGAATTTCAAACAAGCACTAGATTGGTTGATATGTGCCACGGAGCAAGCGCACCCAGAAGCTCGAAGAATGTTGAGAAGGTAATCGTTTACTTCACTTGACAATGTTAATTTTTCCCCTTGTCTATCGCGAAGACTCCTACGTTGCTAACAATAGAATTTCTATTGTGTTCGTATTACAACAGCAGATCTCTTATTGTACTAACTGATATGATAGATAAAGATAATATGATCTGTAGCAATTGCAGTAACATAAATAAAATTAAGAAAATATGTAGGTAGGATTACATTATTTCCTATCCCCACCCAATCCTATAACTACCTGCGCGTCGCGCGCCAGATACAATAGAATTTTTTATTGTCTTTGCCGATAGTCGGCAAGTCGACGCTCAAGACGTATGTTCGATTCTTCGTGTTCATCGTGCATTCGCTGGTGGTCAAGCTGCTCCCCGTTGCGGCTTCCATCCCAGTAACGGTAGAAAATCATCTTAAAACCAAATCTAGCAAATCATCCGCGGCCGCGGTACTCGCGCGCGTACAAAAACATCGGTTGCGCCAATAAAAACATCGAAGAAATAACACCCCGAGTAGAGACGCCATTCTACAAGGTCAGTCGATTATTCCATCCCTCAATTAACTCTATTTTTACTCAACACTAACTTTAATGGTAAATGACGTTATACTATAGTGTAAAAGGAGCAATTCAAAGTGGAGAAATAACACGACGTAAGTGTAGTTGTCAGCTCGAAGGCAGTTTTAATAATCAAGATAGAAAATGGACGACGCCGTCTTTTATACATTCCAACATTATCCTAATTGTCTATGATTCCAACGTAATTCAATCAAATTATTAATACTGCACAAAGGAGAACCGGCACTTTTCATAGAAAAAATGCTTAATTTGTATACAATAGAATTTGGTCATAAAGTAAAGCTAATATTATTTGCTACCTAAACCAAGTTTTGTCTTATTTTTATCGAATCGCGGTTATGAGTTATTTAATTATCAATATTTTTTAATATGGAAACACTAAGTCTTAAAAAAACAGACATGTTACTTTAAAAATGTCTAACGTGGCTGCATAAACCATAATCTTTTGATTTTAAAAAAGGTAAATAAATGTCAACAATGCTGTCACGTAATGTTTGATTTGACGGCTAGCGGCTGTCATTTATCAACAACTGTCAATTGTTGACAGATATTGCCAGTTAAATAATGAATTTCAGATAAAAAATTAAAAAAGTATACAACATAAAACGCCGGGTCTCCTTTAATACAAATAGATTTTCTAAATTAATGTTTCATTTAAGTACTAAAGTATTCAAAGTAGTGAAAAGGATTTTAGGTTCTTATTATAACATATAACCATAGTCTATGGAATGGAAGTGTAATTAACAAGCATTAATTTAAGTATCATTATTTAGCAACATAATTCACTTGTTGATCAAAAAACAATAATCTATCAAAATTAAGATATTAATCAGCAATAATCTAATCGATAATTAATTTAGGGATTTGGCGCTAATTAGCGAGGGACAGGAAGCGGAACTTGTAACAATAGCGCCGAAGATTTACTCCCAGAATCCGCATCCACTATAGAACTGACTGTGTTTACGTTAGCTTAATGCCTAAAAAAACGTAATTAAAAATATTTTGAAGTAAAACCACTATTTTTGGTGGCGGCTCATTAAAGAATACTACCAATCCATTTCTTCCCTTGAGTGTCGTAAAAGGCGACTAACGGACTATACATCCAACAGCATAGAGCGACGATATGCTCACCACCTATCACGCTGATTCAGTTGTTGTTTGATGAAACGTGGACTATAGCAAAGGACACAACTATAGTTGTAAAAATCCCGTTTGCTAACGTTACTTAACCAAATTTATGGTTAGCTACCGATAAAATGCGGTTTTATTGGTTAATTATCCGATTGCGACAAAGAAAAAGGGTAATTAATCTGTTTTTTTTTATTGTGTATTCAACTTCTAGGTGAAGTGAAAAATCGATTTCCGAAGGACAAAGATTCCATTTTAGATTTTAGAAATCATATTTAAAGCGACAAATATACGTAATCCAGCTTTAAAATGAGTAATTTAACGTAAAAGTAAATAATTTACGTAACTAACATATACAAACTAGGTAAGTACCTATTATAAATACCTACTTACTTATGTACATAATTTGAGCAAACGAGGCGTTGCCGGTACGATTGAACGAAGTGGTAACGTCAACCGTTACAAGCATAAAATGCGGTTAATAACGAAAAGTGCATTTTTAACCGCTTGGTTTAAATCTTTAATAACCGGCTTCGCATCTATAGCACAGAATAAATAATAGTACTACGTTCTATAGACACAACTGACGCGACGTTCCTACTACGCGGCCCCGTCGCCCGCGCTCTTCTTTCCCGCTCCCGCAACCTTTTGTCTCCCGTCCCGCAGGCCATAGGACTGTGACGTATGAATTTGCCAGCCTATAGTCTCAAGACTAACCCTTAGTGGATGATAGCCTTTGCACGACTTATGTCTAAAAAGAACAACGTCCAAAAATACGAATGTCCAAAGGCATGCCCATGTGATAAAATTATCTAACCATACAAATGTCCAATGATAATATTGCCCAAATATAAAAATTACCAGAATTAATATAGTCCAACTATAAAAATTTATAAAAATTACCAGTAATAATATTGCCCAACCCTAGAAGTCGTGAGTATGTGTGTATGTAAATCACAGACCACTTATCCCATAGACTCCGCATACGAGGGTAACGTCCTCAGAACAATAACTAATTACTGTTCTGAGGTAACGTCACTCGTACTACATTATGTAATCCATTGCATATGTAAGTGACACGCCTTCAAACCGTTATAGTTTGACAGCGCCGCGGTTAGAGCATGGATATCGGTTTTCGATAATATTGAAAAACCGGAATATCGGAGCAAATTTCCGATATTGAAATACCAATATTGAGGTTATATAATATCGTTTTTTTGATATTAAAGTTTCACAATTTGAGGCGTAAAAATTTTTGTCAAAAACATTTTCTAAATTAATTGAGACTAATTCAAAGTAAAATAGTATAAAAAATATTATTGCTACATTATCTCGGTGTTCTATTATTATTATTAATAGATCTCAAAATAGAATCTTGAGGTTTCTATTTTTCACATTTTTCTTACTATGGGAATCGCGAAACTAAAGTACCGGGGCTTCTAGCGTTGCAGAAGCGCTGGTGTTACGAGATGAGTCCCTAACTCATCTCGATCATGAAGTCAGGAGTATACGAGTTAAGAAAACGGCTGTCTAACTCGCCGGAGGTCCTTACTGGCTTGCCAGAAGAGCATCATCAAGATCCTCATCTCTTTGAGAATGCCTAAATAATCCCAATATGGTGACTATCCTCGGTGTTCAGTATAGGTACGTCCCGGACAGCTTTAATTATAGTGTGGATTTGCAAATTCCAAATATCTGGACAAAGCGCATTGTCTTGTCCACAGTGGCACGCACTTTCGATCCTAATGGGTGAATTTTTATGTTTCTTGCAACGCTTGTGGATCGCGGGAGTCTCTTGGGATGAGCCTCTCTCTGGAGAATTGCTCCGAGATTGGGTAGGCATGGTTTCATTTCAGGGAGGGCCCTGATATTAACCAGCCCCCTTACTCTTGAAACCGATCCCGATCGATCGAGATTGGTATTTTGAAGTTTCGTACTCCTAAGTTACGACACCAGAGCTAATAAGGATTCGTATTGCGCGGATATAGAGTGAAAAAATACAAAACGCAATGCGCTAATTTGGATTCATATTGGGTAAACTAAATGTCACCTATTATGAATCCAAATTAGTGCTGGTGTCGTCATTTAAAAGTAGGAAATTTTACAATACCAATCCGATCCAATACCGATCGGTTTCAAGAGTAAGGTGTCCTTGTCGAGACTTTTTCTTCCCGCTGGAAACTTTAAGGCACGGCTCTCCACGGGTTCTCCGATGCCTCCGAACGAGGATTTGCTGCGGTTGTCTATCTCCGTACCGTTAGTACCACGGAGAAGTGTTTGTGCATCTGGTATTGGCCAAAAGTAAATTTGCTCCCCGTCGGACACGACCCACGATACCGAAGTTGGAATGTGTGGAGCTGCACTTCTTGCTCGTCTCATGAAGCACCTGTGTTCTACTTTGGGTCGTTCCGTAGACCTGAGCGGTGTCTATTCGTGGACTGACAGTCAGATTGTCCTTTGTTGGCTCAAGTCTCCGATTCACACATTGGATGTGTTTGCGGCGAACCAAGTAGCACAGATTCATAATTCATCTGAAGAAATGGTTTGGCGACACGTTCCCGGAGAAATGAATCCCGCTGACTGTGCTTCTCGAGGATGTGAAGCGTCGCAAATTGTAAATATCTTTTATGGTGGCGGCCGTGGGGGCCTAAGTGGCTGGCGCGACCAGAGTCGGATTGGCTGCAATCCCAGAGTATGTTAGCCGGAGTGCTACCTGGGCTGCGAGCTTTAGTCCTTGAGATGAAATCTATTGGTAACACGGACTTCCTTTTAAATAAATACAGTACCCTGGGCAAGCTTTTAAGTGTAACTGCTTAGATACGGCGTTTTTTACATAACTATAAGAAACCATGCGAGAAGCGTGTCTCGTCTGTTCTCGCTCCAGAAGAGCGTCAGGAAGCCTTGTTACTTTGAGTTAAGGGAGTGCAGTCTGAGTGCTTCAAATCAGAGATAAGCATTTTTCGAGACGGTTGTCGCTCTAAACTTAAAGGAGCTATCTCCCGATTGAATCCGTTTCTTGACGATTTTGGTCTCCTACGAGTAGGAGGAAGGCTGAGAAATGCTGGTCTATCTATAAAGCTCGTCATCCCCTCCTGTTGCCTAAAGATGGTAATTTAGTTAAGTTGATAGTGACAGACCGCCACCTTAAAAATTCTCATGCCGCCGACAGCAACGCACTGTTAGCAGTTTTCCAGCGTGAATTTTGGATTTGTCAGCCAGACAGTCCATAACGCTGTATTATTTTTCGATGCCTACGTGTTACCGGCTTTCGGCGGAGTCACTCACTGCCATGCAGCCCTAAATGGGAGATTTGCCTGCTAGTTGATATTTGAGTGATGATGTAAATATTTAATGGTAAATAATATTTCCCCAAACCCCTCTCTCACGCGGACTTCTTGAGGTAATTTGTAAAGTGATGTTGCACTGTTTTGTTTTATTTGCCAACACTCATGCACGTTCACGGACACTTAACGGTTTAGCCAAAGTCATAGATTGGAAAACTGTTAAAGTCTACTTTTCTCGCGAAAATAAAACTTAGAGGTGTAGGAGTGTGAAATTTATATGAAACTTTTTATTGCGTCGGTCGTCCGATTTGCTTTTAATTTTACAGAAATATTGTTTATAACAAAATAGAATATAGTCTACTAAGGGCCAATTTTTCAATCCTCGGATAAAACCTATCAGTCTTATAAAATATTACGCGACCAATCTAAAATGTCACTTATAAAAAAATGAAAGACATGATAATACAAAACATTTACAAAATGATTGAATAATACTATAACCACCAAATAAGTTTTATCTGACCTTTAAAAACTGCCATTACATATTTATTTTTTCAAACTACTCCGAAACTGAATAAGGCAAACAGATTAATTGACAAAATATGATTTATATTAACGAGTTTTTGTATAAAAGTTAGTATTGAATAAGAAGAATGGTTTTATTATTATTATATTAACACCGTTATATTAAACATCAAGCACGAAAACAGTCCATCGATATCAATATCAACTCCTACCACATTACTAATTCGAATACATTTGAAATGATTGTGCTCACTAGAATATCCAATCACAGCCAGAGTTACACCTCCGCACCCCCCTGAATTTTGCCGATTGCATGTTTTAGTAAAACTCGCTGAAAGCGACGTTCGATTCCCGCCTGAGGTAGACATTTTTTCAACGATTCGTAATCTTTATATTATTGATTTTTTTTGAGTGTTTTTAACAATCAAGAAAGAAACGATAGATTAAAGACTGGATGAGAAAAAAAACTGAGTTAAATCATTCTAATCAATGAACTAATTATAGAAGAGCATGATGTAAAAAATTACAGTCAGATCTTTAGTATCACGATAGATGTTTTCCATAGCTCTGGATAAGTTTCCCATGTATAAATTATAATAACAAATATCGCTTTTCTGTAAGATTAGTAATAATATTCACACTATTTTCGTACTCCATTGTCCTTTTGGCGCGTATAGGTGAACAAAAAACAAGCGTCCGCCTGCCTTGAAATCTTTTTTTTTCCTGGCTCCTCTCGATATGGTCGTGATCAGAATTTCTGAAAATCTACAATAATATTGAACAATACCGCAATTACCACACACAGCACACTCACAATATTATTGACAATATGCACTTTATTGACAATATTATTGTGAGTGTGTAATTCTCTAAGGTATGCGGCTAGCCTATGGGTTATGTGGTCTGTGAGTAAATCAACATAAAATAAGAAAAATACAAACAATAAGGTTTTACACCTCGCAACTGGCATGCAACGCGAAGCATCGTCCGTCAGACGTAAAATGTTGACATACGTGGTGTCAACAAAAAACTAAACATTGATCGGATGCGGGATTTTTATGAAAGGAAACGACGCAATGATATGAGGTACCGGTGTGTGCATTCGCTTCCATTCTTCGTCGGAGTAAACGTAAACAAATTTGTCACAAAAAAATTTCAGTACCGCGCGTGCTATCATACCAGCATGTCCGTTAAACCCTTCTAGTCAAGCCAAGATAGTATCGCTTTCGCTCATAGAAAACGCAATGTTCAATATTCCAAATTGAGGGAAAAATGCCAGCGTGTTTGGTTCGCACAAAAGTTTTTGACAGTGTTTTTTTCGTATAGTGAAATGAAATGAATGAAAACGTCCACGATTTTGCGCTGTGGAAGATTAGATGGGACAGGGTGAGAGATGAACTGCGAAGTTCTATGTGAGACATGTATTTTTTCTTCTATTAAGAGCTATTTTTTATAATTTACAATTTTGTATATCAAAACTATTTCTTAATGAACGATTATCTAGTTGGCTGATTGCACGTGCCTAAAGTCAAGTCTCTGAGAATCAGTAAGGTATGGGGATTAAAAAGAGGAGGTCTATAGTCTTCAGTGGGTGGCGGTGGTGATGTAGGCTCATTACATAGATAGATAGATCAATGGGCATTGAAAAAAACCCTCGGAGTGATGTCAACACCTAGCAAAACTCCACGGTCATTACCCAGCAAGATTTAGCGATTCACCTAGTATTCTGGAAGTTCACTCCATTTACACTAAAAGCCATAGCCATATCCTTTTTTTTAAATAAAACTTTCTTATGTGTCGTGTTTAAACATTATTTAAATTTAACTGCCGCACATCGATATTAACATTAATGATATAGTGTTTACATCCTCATTTTTAGAGGCTATTTTACAATGTAAGATCATTGATATACCTATCAACATTTCATACTAATTGACGTACCCGAATACGGCAGTAACTGCCGCAAACACCCCCGTTCCACCTTTCCCTACCAGGCTATTTCCACTGGGATAGGTGAATTTTTTTCCACCTGTCCCAACTGGTAGAGATAAATGGAACCTATTTAGACAATAAACAATGGAAGCTTTTATTTTAGTGGGGATAAGTGGAAGGTGGAGTTTTTTTATCTCCACTGGTAGGGACAGTTACACAAAATAATTCCACCTATCTACTAACCACGAAGTGTTTTCTTCAAATTTATTTAAGCATTATTAACGCAAATAATCAAATATTACGAATCTATAAAGCAGTCTTATCTTAACTGAATGTTTAAAATGTTGTAAAATATTTTCATTTAGATCTCATAGGATGTAAATTCTAATTATCTTTTTTTTAAAGTTCCATCTGTCCCTACCAGATGGGCGAACCGGTATGGATAGGTGGAAAATGTTTAATTTGTACCAACGGAATTGTGCCCTAGGAGGGATAAGTATAAAAATATTCCTACACCCTAGAAAAGAAAGGGTAAAAAATCCACATTTCTCTACCAGAGGGATATGGAAGAAGGTTAGATGGAAAAGGGGATAGATTAGATGTCTACTTAGCCCTACTAGTAGGGGATAATGGGAAAATAAGTCCATATATCCTCACCCTGGTTTCAACACAACAACAAAACTGTCCGATCAGCTGACGACAATATAGTATGGGAGGTCAAATTTTTTTTGTCATTTTTGCACATAGGTTTCTTGGGGAAAGTTGTTCAGTTTCATGGGTGGAACTCACCCTTAATTTAATAAAACTAATAAAAAATTAGGGTGTATGTAGCATCTCCAACTAACATCCGTTGGACTTCGGTCCCCGAGCTACATCACCGGCTCTGAAGAAGATCTTCCCTTTGGCCTTCCTACAAAGTGGCATCCATTCTACCTACCATTCGCATCCCTACAGTGGTGACCCCGACGTGATTCATCCTACCTACCATCCGCTCCCCTACACATTTATTGTTGTAATACATAATTTTGCAAATAAATAGAGCCAGCTGGGTGGTATCGGCTCATTAATGACTACTGACGACCCATCTCTTCCCTTGGGTGTCGTAAAAGGCGGTCGGAGGAACTGACCAAAGACTGCCGAGGAGGAGGAGGAGAAAGTCGAGGAAATTCCCGGTCGACTACTTTTCGGCGATATTCGTTTGCGCAAAATCCCTACCGCACGTACGGTACGTAGCGTCATCATCAGCCTATAAACGTCCCACTGCTGGGCACAGGCCTCCCACGTGAACAATAGCAGGTGGGGATATTGGGCCATAACCCACCACGCTGGCCCAGTGCGGGTTGGTGGGTTTTAACGGCTGCCATCTTACGACAACAACCGGGACCAACGGCTTAACGTGCCTTCCGAAGCACGGAGGAGATCGAGATGTTTTTAAATTTGGTCACCCATCCAGCGACCCGGCATTGCGAAAGTTGCTTAGCGAGCAAGTTCGCAAGCCGAACTCGCTAGCCGCTGCGCCATCGAGCTCCTCGTACGTAGCGTGCGCGTAGATTATGGTTGCCACCCGTACTCTAAAATAGAGTATTGTCCTCTTTTTCATGTAGGCGTACTTTATAATCTACGACACCAATGAAGTACGCTAAAGTACTCTATTTACGTAAAAGACAAATATTTGTGAAATATCGCAAAGAGCAACAAAAAGTACGTTTTTAAAGACAAATAAATAAATACTCTTTTAACCCTTCGGGGATAATAGTCAGGATAATATTAAAAAAAACTATGTAAATAGTAAATTAAACGCGAGTTAATCCGTAAAAAAAGTATTACTTTATTCGTCCTAAAAAAAGGTGGCAGCCCTAGCGTAGATCGACTGTACATTCAACAGCATAGAGCAATGGGATCAGTTTCTGTCACGCCGACCGAGCACATGTGCAGTTGTCATTTGGTGGCACGTGGTCTGTGTCAATGGACAACTTTGGTGGTCCTAATTGACTGCTACCCTATCGGCTAAAAAATATGAATATGGACATGGGCTTCATTTGACATTTGAAGCCCATAATATGCCCATATAAGGACAAAATATGGGCTTCAAATTTCAAATGACGTCCATATCCATATCCATATTTTTTAGCCGATAGACCAGCTGGTCTCTGACTAACCCATTCGTGATAATATGTATGTAAGTAACAACGTATGTTTCTGTCTTTGTCTCGCAGGTGTATCCGGAGCGGTGTGATCGACGAGGACAGCGCGGCGATAGTCCGCGCCAAGTCGTGTCTCGCCGCGAGCCGCCAGGAGACTGTAGCTAGGAAGGCGGCTAGAGATCTATTCGCTAGGTAAGGGACTGATACGGTTGCTGCTATGAAGGTGACTAAAGATCTCTTCACTAGGTAAGTCGTGTCTCGCCGCGAGCCGCCAGGAGACTGTAGCTAGGAAGGCGGCTAGAGATCTATTCGCTAGGTAAGGGACTGATACGGTTGCTGCTATGAAGGTGACTAAAGATCTCTTCACTAGGTAAGTCGTGTCTCGCTACGAGCCGCCAGGAGACTATAGCTAGGAAGGCGGCTAGAGATCTGTTTGCTAGGTAAGGGACTGCTGCGAATGTAGCTTGAGGCGTAGTGGACTGCTGCTAGAATGGTGACTAAATTACTCAGTGCTTACTGTTCGTGGTCCCGAGCCATCCCCGTGGCACAAAAAGGATGGTACTAAGTTTTTAGTGGGTAAATAGGCCAGCCCTCTCCCCTATTCTAGCTGGGCGGGGCAGGGGAGGAAAGTCTCATATAACCCGAGGTTACCTCTGGCCTCGGTTTAGTAAAAAAAAGAAGATCAAATAGCTCTTCGCTAGATAAGTCGTATTTTGCCGCGAGCCGCCCAGGAGACTGTACAAAGGCAGCTAGAAATCTATTCGCTAGGTAAGAGACTGCTACGCTTACTAACTTTAGGCGAAATAGTGGACTGCTGCTATGAAGGTGATTAAAGACTATTAGAGCCGTCAAGAGACATTAGCTGGGAAGGCGGCTGGAGGTCTCTTCGATAAAGTAGTCCAGTTAGGGGACGGCTACTCCAGCTAGGGAAGTAGCTAGACCTCGCCTAGAGCCCTCAGGAAAAGCTGGGAAGGCGACTAGAGATCTCTAGCTTCGTATCAAAATTACATAAACTTTTAATTGCCGAATTCACTTGTACATGTTATTACACCATTACTATTTCTGTGGCTCGCAGTCTATCGAACGGGGAACAGTATATAACGACGGCGCAGCTGGAGCGGCGGATCCGCGAGATTTGCAACACTACACTGAGGAAAGAGCCCGATGAGGACTCGCCCGACGATGACTCGCCTGGTAAGCATAAGCATCGTCTTCATCAGCGCTGGGTACTGCAGGGGCCTTCCTACATGGATAACAGCACATGTATACTCTTTAACTTTACGTTGTCGTAGTTCTTGTGACGTCTTTCCTCAGACCGATATTGTAACGACATATTTTTTCTTTTTTTATAAATGTCGTTACTTCTGTATAGAGCTGTGCAGATTTTTGCGCCCATTCTTCTTCATAGCTAAAAAATTACATCCTGAATGGGTGGTAGGTTAAAAAAAGATGTTTTGGACGATTGAAAGTGCTTATATTTTATTTTTTTAAATAAAAAGATTTTGTCTTTGATAAATTATTTTTTTCACATATTTTGTTCGTTATTTTTTCGTTTTTTATTTTATTTTTGGTTTTTAAATAATAAAGTCCGACAACACCTTTCTCGTAATTAAGTATTTAATATTTTGTACCAATCGAAATGTTCTATCGCAGAGGAAGCCCGCGCCTTGGGCGGCGAACAAGCACTGGAGCCATCACAACTGCAAGCAGGCGACAACTTGCACTCTAACGGAACGCTGCGACCCGCGCATACGCCCGAACAAGGTATATACTTAACATAATAGACCAATAGGAACCTAGCTTAATGACGCGACACGGAGCGCGGCCAATCAGAGGCCACCGCCATCACGTGATACGTAAACTATCAATGAACGACGTTCTTCTGTTTGAACAGAGATAATAATATTATCTGCGGACCAGTTGCACTCCAACGGAACGCTGCGGTCCCCGCGCACGCCCGGACAATGTGTTTAGCAGAATAGACCAATAGCAACGCTACGCTTGATGACGCGACACCGAACGCGGCCAATCAGAGGCCACCGCCATCACGTGATGCGTCTACTATTAATGGACGACGTTCTGTTCGATAACTGTGTACAGAGCTGTATATATCTATTTATCTCTTCTTCTTGCTTCATCAAAATCGGTTTATCGATTTAAGCTTGGATCACATATAAAAACTAGATGTACAGTCAAGGCCACTCGAGTGGTAGAGCCACGCTGCGTTGCACCACGCATTGGGCCGGCTCGCCCGGTGTAATACCACCCTCTCACGAATATCCGGCGTGAAATAATGGCACTTGGTGCTGTTGTGTTTCGTCCGGCCAGCGAGAGTTCCGGAGGCCCCTTCCCCTCCCACCCCTCCTCACAATTCCTATTCCTTCCCCTAACCCTATTCCTTTCTTAAAGGTCGGCAACGCATCTGCGACTCCTCTGGTTTTGCGGGTGTCCATGGGCGGCGGTGATTGCTTTCCATCAGGTGACCCGCCTGCTCGTATGCCTCCTACTCATATAAAAAAAAAAAAAAAAAGGCTCTCAAAACGGCCGCAATGAAGAGTACTTAATGACTATAAAACATATGTTTAGATATGCATAGCGTGCGTCCTAATAGTCTAAGATCCGAGTATAGAACGACCTTCACCGAGAAGGTTAATGGATGAAAAGTATTTTATATCAAATTTAATATGTTAAATAATATATCGCGATTGGGCGCGATTGGGTTAGCTGAAAAATTTCAGTCCAGTACCATTAATGATTAATTTAATATTAAAAAAAAATATTTTTTTTTACATTGCACTGGTTTGGTGTGTGTGTGTGTTTGTAATGAGCTTATCTTTATATAAACAAATTTTATTTATTTAACCAGACGGTTGCAAATTACTAATATTGACTTGCCTGTTTACACCTGCCTACCCAATGTTATGACAGGAAAAAAATAGTCAACGTTTGCATATTCTATAGGCTTCATACTTTCGATTAGTACCTATGTAATTTATCTATTATTATCGAAACAAGTGCAATATTTAAAAAAAAATATTTTTAAATATTTATTTAATCATATACTGGACTGAAATTTTTCAGCCAACCCACTCGCAATATATTTTATAACACATTAAAGGAGAATGTTTTTTTTACTATAGGCCCTGGTCCAATATTTTTTTGCAGCCCCCAGTTTTGAGACCACTGTGGATCGACTTACGCATTCGAACTTAGTATATGTGAAAAGACGCATCAAAATCGAACCCACAGTTTTAAAGTTATATCGAGTTATTCAAAACACCTATTTTAGTTAGGATTATTTTAGTGCATGGCATTTTTAGCTTTTATTGATCAAAAATATTATTATTTCACAGGCTATAGCTAATTGGCGACATGACAGTGACATGATAGAGTAGTGATTTAGACGAAAACAGAGTGATCCGGGTTTGGTTCTCGGTCGGGTTAGATTTACATTATTTAAAAATATATTATACGTACATAATGAAAGGTATAAAGGCTATATAAATAAAAACCATATGTTCTTGAAAACATTTATCATCTAACAATCAAACAGTGGTTTTATAAATCATTTTTATCTATGGTGATACTATCTAGAAACTGTGCTGGATGGTCAATATCAGTATAACGTGCCAACGCTAAGAACCACACGATAGACATTATGTGAGCGCATGTGCCTACAGTACGTCTTCCACTCTTAGAAGAACAGTAATAATTATTTATAGCTTCCAACCCGCGATTGTCTGAGTTTACAAGTATATATGTATGATAAGTCCGGCTACGAGTATGTCTAGATTATATTTTCCCTCTTAATAACCAGAAATTATTGCCAGCGATGTCATAATTATTTAAAAAATTATTCAAATCGACGTTGTCTCTGTATACTTGTTTGGTATAAACACCATTACGGGCGTGTTCGCTGTAATAACTCCTGGCCAGTTTTAGTTGGTAAGTCCCTAATGCAAATATAATAGTTCTTCCTCAGACAGTCGCGGAAATTGCGGGTATTTCGGCAGACATATTTTCAAACTGAACTCGTCGGCTGTTGAGGTTATGGTCATACACATATTGCGCCAGACGATTTTCAATAATGATTCTGTTGTTGATTCTTTCCACAAAAGCAGGGGCGTTTACATTATCAGTGATTGGGTCGTGGATGGCATTTGTAATGGCCGCAGCATTCCTAAAATCTTCTTGCATATGAGGAAGAGCTCTATTGAAATACTCCTGTCTGAATATCTTGAAATCTCTCTTGATGCGGCCATTCACTACTTCCACGACCCATCGACAAATCGTTACTAAACGAGAATTATTTGTGTCAGCCGTCGATAATTGAGTTGCGCCTCTTTCAACCGTTTTGGGCATAAGGATATCATAGCCGCAAGCTTCCACATTAGGCACAGCATCTCTAAAACCTCTATCTAAAATAAGGACGTCTCCTTCTTGGAAGAACCTGTTAAACACGTCGTTGTTATGATTGACTAAATTCTTTAAAATACTAGCATCAGATGTAACGGCTGAATGAGGTCCTGTTACTTCTATTATATAACCATCGCAACACACAATAAGAAATGGTTTTAAAAGATTTAAAAGAGCAATCCACAGAAAATAATCGCACAGTACACAACAATAAGCGGGAAGCGTTAAAGAAGGACTGCGCTGATATTATGCAAATAAAGTGCTAAGTTGCCTTGCCGTCGTAATGACAAAGGATCGCTGGTCATTCTAGGTAGGTACCTGGTTCGGCAAACTCGCGTGCTAGCTAAATATATGTTCTAAAAAAGGTTGCTGTATGTGCATAGAAAGTAAAACATGAACTTTTTATTTTTATTTATTGGCTAATATCTAGATTTCTGCGGGACGAGATTTTTTCGATTCCGTAGAAGAAAATGTTGTACATGAGCTGATCTTTCAAACGAAACATGTGGCTGGCTTAGGGGCAAACTTTGATTATTTGGACCAAAAAAAACATTCTCCTTTGATATAAAATACTTTTCATCCATTAACCGCTCGGTGAAGGTCGTTGTATACTCGGATCCTCTACTATAAGCAGGGAGCACTTAGCCAGTGGAGAGCGCATAGATGCATTTTTCTTTGAAACACAATTCACCGATTAGCGGTGCGGGGGCAACGGGTCATTGGCAACTGTGATTGGTCACTTCATTTACACGTGTTTGTTGTAGGGAGACCGAAAAAATTATCGAATATCGATACATTTTATCAACATTTTAGTTTGATGTGAGGATATTCGTGAGTAATAAAAGAATAAATCCAATAATTAACTAATATATTTATATAATACGACACCAAAGATATCTACTGATTCTTGAAATGAATCAACTTGGAATATATTTTACGTACATATTCCTTAGGATTGTGGTTATTTTTAGTTATAAATGTCAGCCGAGAATCTACATATTTTTTTACCACACATGACGCCAAATCAACTAGGTGGTTTGTCGACTCTGTGTCAAATTGGTGAAAAAATATGTCCGGAAAAATATCGTTACCAATAAATGATTTCAAAACTGTTGCAACAAAATAATCTGAATTATACTTTGATTTTATGGTTTTCCCTCCGGAATAAATTACAGTCTTTTTTATGCAAGCTTCACAACGACGACATATATCTATTACAGTTGATGACGCGTACATAAGTTTATTTCGGACATCTTTATACTTTGCTAAGCTTTCTTTGTTGACATTGCCGATTAGTGCTCCGATGCATATTTGACATCTTATTTTTTTTGTTAGTGAATGGACAACATAACCAGCCATGTATTCAACAACTTTTTCACTAAATTCCGATAGCAAAATTTCTTGCATTATTTCGTCTTCTTCGAGGTTTTCATTGCAGTCACTTTGTTCACTTTGATTATTGCGTCTAGTGGTTATATTTATGCGATCCAATGCGGATGTACATTGCAATACTGTAATTTGATTAAGTTCTGAGCAATTCCCACTTCCACTATTTCTTATTTGAGCATAAGTTAGCAATTTTTTGTAAATGCTTTCAAATTGTCTAGCTGTTGGATTATTGTTTGATCCACCGTGACATCTCACACTGCCGAAAAAGTGTTCAAGGTGGTCTTGACTTATTTTATGAAATGGTAAATAATTTAATTTATTTTCGGAAGTAAGAATCAACTCCTGGATCATTTGCTTAGCGCTCTCTATGCAAACACAAAATCCAACAAATCCCGTTTTCCGTGGTGAATTTATAAGTTGAACTAATTGAGTACTATTCGATTTAATGATTTTAGTTGATAGTTTCATTATTTTGGACTTGGCTTTATCTAATATACAAATAATGGATGCCGCATTATCTTTATTCACTGCACGTTTTAAATCATATCCATGAGTATGCGAATCTAGGATATCAAAAAGATCATTTATTAATCTGCAAAAATCTGCAGTCGGTGTAATATCTGCAAATTGAGGCAATTTAAGCTGATCTTTACAAAAAGTAAGAGCATCCGAGACACTTTTACTGAAAACTTGTGTCGCTAAACTAACCTTCATAATTTTACTTTTGAAAAATATATGATCAGCCCTCAGACGGTTTGCCAGATGAAAATTTTCATTTTTTTGTACTTCATGTAGCTTGTTAATGTGCTTCCAAGATATATTCCCCCCTCTTGGTTAAAAATATTTTCATAATGTTCCAGCGAATTTCGAACAAGTTTGATCATGTGTGCAGGATCTAAGAAAATGGCTATTTTTGAGCCGTTGCAGGGATTTTTAAATGAAGTGGTAAAATTGTTTGGATCAAAGTTGCATCCCAATTTTGTTGCAATTGTCAAATTTGTGGGACATCCTTCAAATGTCACTGATGTGACACGAATGCCAGTGTCTTCAATAAGATGTATTGCTTGAGTTAACAAGGATGCTTTTTGGTCACTATTGATTCCATTAATAAGAAAATATCCAAAAGGAATTTTGATCGACGCATTTATCGGAACCAAGGACGATATATAATAAGGACTGTCATTCTCCATACAAACGAGCGTAACTTTTAATATAGTTATAAATTACCACGCTAGATGTCTCCGGTAGTTTCAAATTGTAATATCGTGCCAAATAAGTAATCCTCGTGCAGCAGCCATTTGTCACTACATCAAACGAACTTAGTAATACTACAAAAATAACGTTAGATGGCGCTCTGTAAATAATTCAATAAAATGCAGTCCGTTTCTTTTACGAACTTTATTTTACAAATAACTAAAACTTGTTTTTTTTAAAATTGTACCTATGTAGTTTAAGTTATGTGCTTTCATGTTAAATAATTGATTCATAAATGAAATGGCTCGCATCATTATGATTTATGAATGAGCGGCCGCGGCCGCGGCGCGCGGCGGCGGGCGGGGTGGTTAGCATTAGCACACGCGCGATAAAATGGTTGATGTTAAGCAATGTTTAACGGTTAGACGTCGGATGGGTGACCAAAACAATTTTATTGATTTTGATTTCTTCGTGCTATAATTATGGGGCGTTAATAATACACTCATTCTGACAATATTTAGTGCTCGGCCAGACTGCACGCGCGGGCGCAGGGCGGGCGCGGCGCGGCGTACTCAAACATAGGTATTCTTATTTGAGTGTCCATTATGCTGGATTTACACGGAGCCAATACTTGAGACAATCCAGTAAGCCAGTCCAATATTGGCATCGTGTCTATTTACACGATGCCAATATTGGACTGGCTTGACAGTCCACTACATTGGATTGTCCTCAAGGCATTTTTGCTTAGCATTGGCATTGGCTTATTGGAATGGCTTAGTGGATTGTCTCAAGTATTGGCTTCGTGTAAATCCAGCATAATACTGGGCACGAGGCGCGGTGCATGTTTGTACGTCGCGCCGCGCCCGCGCCCGCGCGCGCAGTCTGGCCGAGCACTTAGTGGTCATTTCACGTAGCGCGCAATTAACAATAATTTCGTAAGGTATTCCTACCTAAAAAAGTAGGCAGTATACTCTGATTTTTAATTAGATGAACTAAAGTGATAGCTGCCGGCGCTTTTTATTTTTTTTAATGTGCAATGTGTTGTTGTGACGCGAACGCAAATGATTTTACCAATTAAATTGGAATATTGAGTCATCGACATGCCTGAAAATAAGTAGGTACTTATTTAAGGGGATCCTGCACGAAATTGTGAAAATTACGTATTTTTAAGTCACTTGTACTATGCGCTGAATTAGTTAAATACAATAAAAGAATTTACGTAAGTTAGCCTGATTATTGCACAAGGTCGTGGCCTTGTAAGTTTCCGTGCACGATAAGAAAGGTATATGTACGAGTATATGGATAGAGGATACTTTAATAAACAAAAAATCTCAAGTAATATGGTATCCTAAAGTGTCACGTCCCCGAGATATTTGAAGGTAAAGATCGCCATACGAAAAAAATAACAATCATTAAAAACCTACTAATTACGTATATTTACGCATTCCATTGCATTCAAATGATAATTCCCAGGTTGATTTAACTATTTATTAGAAGGCAACACAAAAAATAAACAAAAACACATAGGTAATGTAGATGTAATGTAACAATCGTTTGTCATTATTGCAAAAAACTACAATACCTACGTATGAAACTACCGTGGCGGCGACGGAATAGAAAACAAGCCAACCACCGCGGTTCGAGTAGGTACCTACCTAATATCATTTAATATTATTTTATAGTTAATATAGTATGACATGTAATTTTACATTTACCTACATAATATGTACATAATTGCCGATTTTTGACAACCTCCGTGGTCGAGTGTGGTGAGCACGCCCGCCGGGTCGCCGTCGTCGTCGCGCCATCTCTGAGGTCCCGGCTTCAAATCCCGGTCGGGTCAATTTTGGGAAACTATTTTTCTAAATTGATCCGTTATCTTACCATATTAACGAGTTTCAAAGAAATACTTATCTTGGTGTAGATAATTGGTGTGAGCGTAAATAAATTTTAAATTTTAATTTTAATTTTAATTAGGAATTTCTAATATGAAAAATCTGTGATATAAAATATTTTGCCGACAACGACGACGACGAGGATGAACGGCGGGTGCAGTCAAGGGGGTAGCAAAATGAGCCGCGGTCGATAGGTGTAGTATTAGATCAATGTAAAGTAGGTATTCAAATTCAAACGCGCGTGGACTCACAAAGATGCCTAAAATACTAACTTACATCAACGCCATCTATACATGAATAAAAAAAGTAAAAGCAACCAAAGCAAGCGCTCTGTCTCTAGCGGACTTTTTTAGTACTTTTAAGTAGTAGTGGTGGCGCCTCCAGCGGAAGTGTCTAAATTTATTAACGCCATCTACAAAACTCGTACTTTTTTGACCTATTTCCGCGCTACGCTCTTTTGTATGGAGACTGTCAGTCTTTATTATCTTATTTGTCTATGTCGGAACTAAAAGAAAAACTAAGGCCTCCTTAGCTTCGTTTTGACAGTCAGAGTTCAGAGCGGTGCCGTAATTGACATGACCATAAAATCTTTTACCTTGAGGATGATATTCTATACAGCGATTTATAGCCATTTCATCAAATATTATCGTGGCATACATTTGATGATCTTGCCTGTTTTGAGCCATTACTTTGAGAGCGTGGAGGGATTCTTTAGTAAAACCGGGCTGCCCGTCAATAGATTGATACCATTTCCGGAGAGTACTTGGATAAGGTAAACAAGTACTAAATACTCTCCGTACATAAGCGTATGCTTTAGGTGAGTAAAAATGCAGTGTTAGTGCAAAGGCTCGAAGTTCTGGAGAATATTTAGTTTTCGGTATTTGACCTGTTAAACACTTTTGATGCTGCCTTTTCACTAGTTCCCTATTTTCAACACCAATACTTTTCAAAATGTCCTCGTCCTCTTTGTTTATTAAAGATTTCTTTGTTAATGTCTCTAAAATATCTTTTAAATTTGCTATACTTTTTTTTAGGCTCCTAGTTTTATCTTGAAGTCTTTTTACTTCCTTCTTCTTACGGATCAAGTTAAATTTAAGGTGTTCAATTTGACGTTTCATTTTTTGTTTTCTTGGTGTTAAATGTACTTCTTCGATGATGTTAGATATGTTACAATTCTGAAAATAACGAAAAACATTAATATGTTTTCAAAACATACTGCCAAAACGTTGAAATTTCTAGAGGGCGGCCTTACTCACTGTTATACGTTGGGATTCGCCAAAACTATTTAGACAGTAACAGACATATTGCATGAGTAAAGCCGACCTCTAGACATTTTAAAACTGCCAAGACTTTTAAAAAATAAATCATAAAGGGGATAGAACTTTTGTGGCATATCCACATGGCCGCCATTTTGATTTTTTTCTAAAGTTTCCACGCACGATTAAAGTGGGCGACGGCGACGACGGGATATAAAACAAGCCAACCACCGCGGTTCGAGTTGCCTATTTTGACAAAATAGCGTTTTTTCGTGCTACTATGTTGTACTGTCTTCTAATAAATACTTGGGAACTATCATTTGAATGCAGTGAAGGGGTTTTTAATGATTGCTATTTTTTCACATGGCGATCTTTACCTCCAAATATCTCGGGAACGTGACACTTTAGGGTTGCTTAAGACATGACATTTTTTATTTGTTGAAGTATCCTCTATCCATTTAAACCACTTAAAACTGTGCGCGGAAACTTAAGAAAAAAATCAAAATGGCGGCAAGTGGATATGCCAGCTTCCATACAAAAATGTTTGAACCCTTTATTTTTTAATATTTTGTATGTGTCACTTTATATTACGTAAAAAATATTACAGATGATCTCACAGGTTCAGTTTCTAATGGTAAAGATGGTTCGGACCGCGACTCATTATTATGGTGTATTGGTGACGAAGTCGTCTGAAAAAGATAAAATTAATAATTTTACTCAAAACTTCATTTGTATGAGGACTCGAGAAACGTTATTTTGGAAATCTTTTACCATAAGAGGTAAACATAACGTAGGAACTGCTGAGCTAAAAAGACGTCGTCGATTTTTCAACTGTTCGAAACAGTCAGATGTAAAGTGTCGTGAACATATGACACTATGTTTCGCAGGAAAGAATTCTTCTCTCCCAGAAGCCTTCATTCAAATATCTTTTTTTACTATATCATTTGGGAATCTGGAAAAAATATACTTAGGTAAGGCAGGCAGGTAATGTAATTATTATGTATATAAATATTATGCATTTTTAAAATGGCAAAGTTATCAATTTTGAAATGACCTAAAAAACTCTAAACTTTATACAATTTTAAGATCGTGACAAAAATAAGAATATTTAATTTTATCGATAAATTTAAAAAAATCCCGCTCGGCACTACCGAGAACGAAAGAGACATTTGCATAGTAAATTAAGCCTAGGAAAGAGAGAGACGGCAAGAAAGACATCAACGCGTGCCATTTTTATATTTTGTTAAATAATTTTATTTTAGGTAAAAGTATTTGCATAAATTTTAAATAAATACTACTTACCTGTTGTTATACCGTGGAACCTGGAAGGTTATACCGTGTTTTTTATAATTTGAGGTATTACTCGACTTCCCACACCATTTCACAGCACAACTTGGCATTTTTAACCTAATTAGTCGCTTTGAACGATAGTTTCTGTCACTGTGTGATACGCGCGGCAGCTAGAAGCACACTGAAGCGGAAATCCTCACATACACTCGATTTATCATATGCTTAGTGAGAAGATTGCCCCCGCAAGCGCAGTCAATTGGTTATATAGTCTTTGACTATAAGTGTCAACATAACAAAGAGCTCCTTTGAAAATTGCTTTTTCTTCTAAAACACTAATGTCAATGCTGCGGTTTTTCCGCTTTTATATGTGATTAAAAGTGAATGCGTAACAAACAAACAAACTCACTTTCGCCTCTATTATATTATTTATTACAAACAATTTAACCTTGTCCTTAGATCAAGTATCCTTGTAAGGCAGTCGCCGTCTGGTCGCACTTTGGACAGAATCCTTTTGACGACCTCCTTGGTCGACTTGTTTGTACACCGGTTTTCATGGTGTCGTCATCTCTGAGGTCCCGGGTTCGATCCCCGGTCGGGTCAATTTAGAAATTATTGTTTTTCTAATTGTCACGGGTCTGGGTGTTTTCTATGTACATGCTTATAATAAGTACCTATGTATTTAAGTATTTTAAGTATGTTTATCCGTTGTCTAGTAACCATTTAACGAGTTTCTTCGAAGCTTCTCTTGGGCTAGATAATTGGTGTGAGTGTAGGAAAGTTTATTTATTTATTTATTGATTTAATCCTACCATCAGGAAAAACCTTTCGCCTAGAACTGTCTTAACTTAGTTTTCTTGTTCACAGATTACCCGGAGCCATGCAGTTCCAACGACGACATTCGCAATCTCACCGTAGACAATTTAGTGTCAGCCGCCGTCGACTATTGCCAAGGAGAGCTACCTCTAGTCACATACGACCTAACTTTAACAGATCCTAGCTTAAAATCCTTAGACCACATCCCTTTGCTGCAACAAGCATTTCTACACCCCATAGTATTCATACAAGTGTTATACCTCAAACTGTTATACTACTTCGCGAATTTCTCCTTCAGACTCTCCAATATAGAACTGTCCATCCTCCTTATCGCATATTTATCCGTCAGTATAGACAGTTTGTACCATCTGGTACCGCTCGTTTTGTACTTCGTCAGTTTCTTCACTATGGTGATATGTACTTTCAAAATGCTGCACGCGAAAAAGCAGTTTATCGACTTCAGAAAATGGTCGGGTCTCTTTCTCAGGTATAGTGATGGGAACTTACATCCGGATGAGTCGGAGAATCTCTTTGTTAGGAACAATCTCGGGCCGTTCGTGCAATTCTTTCTAGCGTTGTTCACCAATCTGTTTCTGTACCCGTTTATAGCGACGCAGTGGGTGCCCTTCTCAGAGTTCTGCGTTCTCTCGTTCTTTTTCATGTTTCTAACACTGTTCTCCTTCGGAACGGGCGGTAACCCTTACCCGGACGTTCTTGCATTAGTATCGTTCGCCATAAACGTGCTAGCCAAATACCCGTACGAGAAAGACACAGTAGTCCATCAAGGTTGGCGATTTCTCGATTTACACATATCCAATTACCCGTCTTACATACTAGGGAATAGCATCGAGTTTTGCTTGAACGCTCGCGTCTTCTTCTCACTGCTAATACCTGTTATTTTGGTCGTTATGGCTCGGAGGAGTGACTGGCAAGGTTTCTTTGTGTTTGCTATGCCCCATTGTGTGACTCTAAGCTGGTTACAAATGTTTATAATGTGTTCGCACGGTTGTACAGCTTATGGTCTTATAAGAGGCACCTTGACTTTAGTATGCTCGTTCTTGTTTTTGCCTCTCATCGGTGTGGTGACAGTTTCGTTACCTGTCTTCGCGTTTCTGCAATACATAACGTTGTCTAGGGTGTTGTATACGGTGTCCATTGTGGTTGGATTTCTGCTCAGTCTGTTGGTGAGTTGTATGATGGCGAAATCTGAGGTGACGAAGAAGTTCATCACGCCGTTTCAGGTGAGTGCTAACGCATGTTAGAATAACAAATTTTGAAACATCAATCACATTGTCTGATTAATACAGATTTAAACTGAAATCAGCACTCTATGACATGACAGTACTTGTACCTCATTTTCCTGCTTATAGGGGGAGGGAGGGGTTATAAAAATATACTAGACCCACCAAAAGTAGAATATTTGATAACAGAATGGCTTTCACACTTACAAACAGTGCAAACTATGAAATATACAATTTTCCGTTAATTATAAAATCGCCACATCAATTTGTTCATTATTACACAACATAACAGTTATTTCTAAATTGATTCCATCGGGAACCGAACCCGGGACCTCAGAGATGGCGACGCCAAAATCTGCGTGCTAAACATGATCGACCTCTACCACGTAGGTCGTCAAATGTAATGTATTGTTGCAAAAGTTTAAAGAAAGAAATAATCTCGTTTCAGCTCACTATAGGCCTAATAACGCTCGTCTATTTCGGCAACCAGTTCATAGCGAACATACAAGACGACGGACTACCCTCAGGCCTTATAGAGCTCATAGGCGAAGACAAATCTAGCATAAAGAACCTCCTCAAAAACGAGTTTATAACCGACTACGACGACAACACTTACCACATAACTTGGGAGGATTACTACGGCCAATGCAACAACCCATCTTGGTCGGATTATAACACCGCTGAGACGCAGATCAAGTGCGCGGTACTGCACGGCGCCAACGTCAATTGGGAGGGTTATATCAGGGATGTGAGATTGAAGAGTGTCGTGAATCGGTGGAACGATCTTGCTTTGTGGCTGCCCGGCTTCTTGAAGGAATACTTTAGGTACGTATATTATTTATAATTTAAG
Organism: Scoparia ambigualis; assembly: GCA_963921215.1. Classification (NCBI taxonomy): domain Eukaryota; kingdom Metazoa; phylum Arthropoda; class Insecta; order Lepidoptera; family Crambidae; genus Scoparia; species Scoparia ambigualis. Next base: position 10,827,194 of record OY992524.1, on the reverse strand, counting down.
GAGAACTGGCACTTTCCATAGAAAAAAGGCTTAATTTGTATACAATAGAATTTGGTCATAAAGTAAAGCAATTATTATTTGCTACCTAAACCATGTTTTGTCTTATTTTTATCGAATCGCGGATAAGAGTTATTCAATTATTAATATTTTTTATATGGAAACACTAAGTCTTCAAAAAACAGACATGTTACTTTAAAAATGTCTAACGTGGCTGCATAAACCATAATTCTTTTGCTTTTAAAAAAGGGAAATGTCAACAATTCCGTCACGTCATGTTTGATTTGACAGCTAGCGGCTGTCATTTGACAACAACTGTCATTTGTTGACAGATATTGCCAGTTTAATGAATAACATATTAAAAAATTAAAAAAGTTTACAACTCAAGCATAAAACGCCGGGTCTCCTTTATTATTATAAACTCTTGTTAATTGAAATTAATTAATTATTAATCTTAATTTATTTGTAATATAATTTTTGTTTGTTCCTACATTATTTGTAATTACACTGTAACTTTTGGTACTAAGATGGAGAAAAAAAGCCTTTAAGTTTCTTGGCAGTTCTTCTCAGTTGAAGGCTCTCCAAGCATCAGAACTAGTTGTAGATTCAGTAAAGTTTTAACTCAATGTTAGAAACTCTTATTATCATTAGATTTTACGTCAGTAAGTGTCTGTGAAGGCTGAATAAACTATTTGACTTTTGACTTTTTAGGTGTTACTACGGTGAAGAGTATTCGACTCTGTGCAACGGTGCGCAAGGTTTGGATTCGAAGGAGTGCGAATTTGTCAGAAGCGTTGCTAGGCAAAGCGGGAAGAGTTGCCATCTGGATAATTTGAATGAGTAAGTTGATTTGTTTGCACGTTAGTATAATATAAAAATACGTAAAAAAAATGTAAATTAATAAAAATAAGATTTTTTATTACTGCATTTTTTTCACTGCATCTAAATAGTCTAGTGATATAACCATCGCTCTCAATCCCAGAGGTTCTAGGATTGATTTCCAGCAGGGTACATTTTGTACTAAGTTTACTGTGTTTGTTTATTCAGTTGTTCTTCTTAATTCTTCTTAATCCACTACGAAAAAGAACTTTCGTCAATCAACAGCCCCCTTACTCTTGAAATCGATCCCGATCGTTCCAGATTGGTGAGATTTCCATAGGTCGCTGGTTCAAATCCGGCTCGTAGGACCAAAAACGTAGTAGAGAATTACGTGTATGTAATAATTATTAAAATGTAATGTTAATATAAAATCAAACAACCAATTTGTGTGAGATGTGAAAAATCTATATTCATCTTTTTAAGAGCGTTTACGCCGAGCGCGAGACCTCAAGTTTAGGTTTTTAAGTCCAAATATCACGCACACAGAAGCGAGCTGTGAGCGCGCGCGACTGTGTGTGTAGAATAGGCTAGTTCTGCTCACTATAGTCAAATTTGATCACTTGATCCGTTAGATCGAATTTGCTTTTTCGTAATAGGTACTTCGATTTTTTTTTTAATATGGGCGTAAGTAATGCATGAAATAAGTAAGTATAATATAGTATTGCATGTATTTTTATTAAACTTGCAATGTATGCTATGTATGTCTTGTTCGGGTGGAATTTTGCAACTCAATTTTGACCCACTTCCCGTTTACTGATTGAGCTGAAAATTTGCATGTGTAAATCGCGTGACAATGCAATTTTATGATTGACATGGTGCTGATCTGATGATGGAGATGGAAGGTGGCCATTGAAACTTTGCAATAAAATAGCACAACCTAATCGAGTTTGGGCTCGTTTGAATCGTCTTGACGAGTAGTTTGTCTTTCAATGGTAACCAGGGCCTGATGATGGAGCTGGATGGTGGTCATAGGAACTCATTAAAGAAACGACGCACCCCTATCGAGTCTCGGCTCGTTTGATTCGTCTTGACGAGTACTATGGTGCTAGATGGTAACCAGGGTCTGATGATGGAGCTGGAAGATGGCCATAGGAACTGAGTAATTAAACAACATAATAACCCCATCGAGTAAGGGCTCGTTTAATTCGTCTAGGCGAGTACTTTGCTGCTAGATGGTAACCAGCGTTTTAATGAAGTATAACATTTACCTTTAGATAAGTCTAAGAATCATGTAAAATCTGAAAGGTCAAAGTATATTTAGTTGACAATACAGCCTGGTCATTATTATATTTTCACATTATAGTTTCTTAGTCAATTATTTTTATAACTAATTAATTTTTAGCTGGTATGATAGCCTTTAACAGCAGTGTCTTACAGACAAAGGTACCTACTCAAAATTTAAGTTGCGTTTAAAGTAATGTTCTCTTACTTTCGTTGGCCTCACACAGCCGGAATCGCTTTCTGAATTAAGAATCTGAATTCAGATTCTAAATTCAGAAAGGCCGGAATACCATACAATATCCAGTATGCTCCACACACATGCTGATTTTTTCAGAATCTTAATTTCTCAGATCGATCTGGAAGAATGAGCTGACGAGCGTCCGGAATTCCGTGTCTGAATATTTAAGATTCTGAATTCAGAACGCGCGTATTCCCATACATTTTATATGGAGCGGCACACACATGCTGGAATTCAGATTCTGAATTATTTCAGTGTTGCCATTTTTAGTAGGATCCTGCTTTTTTAGCATTTTTAAAAGTAAATTTTAGATATTTAGTTTGTATGTTATCTTATTGATACCTTGCTCTAATAGTGTTTAATTTTCTATGTACTTCAATTCTCAAAAATTATAAAGGTAAATATAGCAGATTTGGTGCATTTTTATAAACAACGCTTAGCAGTTTTAGCAGGATTTACCATAAATTTTTATTTTTATATTTAATTCTTATAAAATTTGATAGCAATATAAGCTTCTATTGAAACTCGTTAATATGGATAAATATACATAAACATAGAAAAACACCCAGACCCGAAATCAATTAAGAAAATCAGTTTTCTCTAAATTGACTCGCCGACCGCGAATTGAACCCGGGACCTCAGAGATGGCGCGACGCCAGGACCGGCGCGCTAACCACTTGACCACGGAGGACGTCAATTGGTAGGAACAGCGAAAAAAAATGGCAACCCTGGTTGAAACAGCAAGCGGTTAACGTCTCGGAGACGTTTGCTTAGGCCGGGAGTCACAAGACTCAAAGTCAAAGTCAAATTATTTATTCAATGTAAACCTTTACAGGCACTTATTGACGTCAATACTAATAATAATAAAAAAACAGTTAACTAACTTATAGTTAAGACTTAATAACTAATCTAACGAGCTATTATAGTCTACTACTACTACTACTACTACTATAGACTACTGATCAATCTGAATTTTTAAGAATGTGTGAGTCAAGGTGCCGGAATTCAGAATCTTAAATTCAGATTCTTAATTCAGTAAGCCATTCCGGCTGTGTGAGGCCAGCCTCAAAGTGTCTCTGCGGTGGTGGCATGTGCGTCGGGTCGTTACGTTCCCTCAAACATGGTTAAACGAAGCGATGGCTGATTCACATGTTCATTTTTATTCAAGTTCATTTATTCAATTTATGCTACAACAATGAGCACTTATGAATGTTGCTATGCAATCGGTTACTATCTAATCTAATAATAATAATCTAAATAATCTAATCGGTACTGTAAAGAACCGATAAGAAACTCAGCAAGGGCATTTCATTACTCGCTTTCTTTTACAGCGTTAATACAAATTGAAGGACAGTTAATACAATACAGAAGGACATTTTCTATCACAACAAAAAAAAACATTTAATACGATTACAAGACAACACAACTCATACAAAAGAATATCCAATAAAAAAAAGTATTGCTCGATATAAAATTAAATAAACAACGTCTTACAGTAGCTCTGAAACAAGAAAAAGAAAGACTATTCAATACTACCAGTAAAAAATAAGATTGCAAGAGTAGACCAGACTTCACAGGCGGCACCCGTTCACGAGTATGACATGTAAATCAGCCATCGCTTCGTTTAACCATGTTTGAGGGAACGTAACGACCCGACGCACATGCCACCACCGCAGAGACACTTTGAGAGAGCATGACACACTCGAGCAACTCCAACGAAAGTAAGAGAACATTACTTTAAACGCAACATAAATTTTGAGTAGGTACCTTTGTCTGTAAGACACTGCTGCTAAAGGCTATCATCATACCAGCGTAAAATTAATTAGTTATAAAAATAAGTGATTAAGAAACTATAATGTGAAAATATAATTATGACCAGGCTGTATTGTCAACTAAATATACTTTGACCTTTCTTATGTAAACAAGATTTTACATGATTCTTAGACTTATCTAAAGGTAAATGTTATACTTCATTAAAAATGTAGATAATAAGCCTACTTTATGCTCTTTTATCACTTGTAAATTATCAATTGTACATCCTGTGGCTCTATTGCGATTACTAAGTTTTTTAATTTGGTCCAAAAAGTATTGAAAATCTACTAGTCTTCGACCTTCAACCTTATTTGTTGTTTGTGGAACCTCATCTTCGATAACCTGAAATGAAAATACATTTTAATTTCTTTCTTTCTAGCACCAAAGTACTCGTCAAGAAGAATCAAACAAGCCGAGACTCGATAGGGTTGCGTCGTTTCTTTACTGAGTTCCTATGACCACCTTTCAGCTCCATCATCAGATCAGACCCTGATAACCATCTAAAAACAAAGTACTCGTCAAGACGAATGAGACGAGCAAAAACTCGATGAGGTTGCGTCGTTTTATTACAGAGTTCCTATGGCCACCTTCCAGCTCCATCAGCAGACCCTGGTTACCATCTAGCAGCAAAGTACTTGTCTAGACGAATTAAACGAGCCCTTACTCGATGGGGTTATTACGTTGTTTAATTACTCAGTTCCTATGGCTATCTTCCAGCTCCATCATCAAACCCTGGTTACCATCTAACACCATAGTACTCGTCAAGATGAATCAAACGAGCCGAGACTCGATGGGATTGCGTCGTTTCTTTAATGAGTTCCTATGACCACCTTTCAGCTCCATCATCAGATCAGACCCTGGTAACCATCTAAAAACAAAGTACTCGTCAAGACGAATGAGACGAGCCGAAACTCGATGGCGTTGCGTGGTTTTATTACAGAGTTCCTATGACCACCATCCAGCTCCATCATCAGACCCTGGTTACTATTGAAAGACAAACTACTCGTCAAGACGATTTAAACGAGCCCAAACTCGATTAGGTTGTGTTATTTCATTGCGAAGTTCCAATGGCCACATTCCAGCTCCATTATCAGACCCTGGTTACCATCTAACAGCAAAGTACTCGTCTAGACGATTTAAACGAGCCCTTACTCGATGGGCTTATGTTGTTTAATTACTGAGTTTCTATGGCCATCTTCCAGCTTCATCATCAGACCCAGGTTACTATCTAGCACCAAAGTACTCGTCAAGACGAATCAAACGAGCCGAGACTCGATGGGGTTGCGTCGTTTCTTTACTGAGTTACTATGACCACCTTTCAGCTCCATCATCAGATCAGACCCTGGTAACCATCTAAAACCAAAGTACTCGTCAAGACGAATGAGACGAGCCGAAACTCGATGGGGTTGCGTCATTTTATTACGGAGTTCCTATGGCCACCTTCCAGCTCCATCATCAGGCCCTGGTTACCATCTAGCAGCAAAGTACTTGTCTAGACGAATTAAAAGAGCCCTTACTCGATGGGGTTATTATGTTGTTTTATTACTCAGTTCCTATGGCCACCTTTCAGCTCCATCAGCAGACCCTGGTTACCATCTAGCAGCAAAGTACTCGTCTAGACGAATTAAACGAGCCCTTACTCGATGGGGTTATTATGTTGTTTAATTACATACTCAGTTCCTATGGCTAGCTTTCAGCTCCATCATCAGACCCTGGTTACCATCTAGCACCATAGCACTCGTCAAGATGAATCAAACGAGCCGAGACTCGATGGGATTGCGTCGTTTCTTTAATGAGTTCCTATGACCACCTTTCAGCTCCATCGTCAGATCAGACCCTGGTAACCATCTAAAACCAAAGTACACGTCAAGACGAATGAGACGAGCCGAAACACGATGGGGTTGCGTCATTTTATTACGTAGTTCCTATGGCCACCTTCAAGCTCCATCATCAGGCCCTGGTTACCATCTAGCAGCAAAGTACTTGTCTAGACGAATTAAACGAGCCCTTACTCGATGGGGTTATTATGTTGTTTAATTACTCAGTTCCTATGGCCATCTTCCAGCTTCATCATCAGACTCTGGTTACCATCTAGCACCAAAGTACTCGTCAAGATGAATCAAACGAGCCGCGACTCGATAGGGTTATTATGTTGTTTAATTACATACTCAGTTCCTATGGCTAGCTTTCAGCTCCATCATCAGACCCTGGTTACCATCTAGCACCATAGCACTCGTCAAGATGAATCAAACGAGCCGAGACTCGATGGGATTGCGTCGTTTCTTCAATGAGTTCCTATGACCACCTTTCAGCTCCATCATCGGATCAGACCTTGGTAACCATCTAAAAACAAAGGACTCGTCAAGACGAATGAGACGAGCCTAAACTCGATGGGGTTGCGTCGTTTTATTAAAGAGTTCCTATGACCACCATCCAGCTCCATCATCAGACCCTGGTTACCATTGAAAGACAAACTACTCGTCAAGACGATTCAAACGAGCCCAAACTCGATTAGGTTGTGCTATTTTATTGCAAAGTTTCAATGGCCACCTTCCATCTCCATCATCAGATCAGCACCATGTCAATCATAAAATTGCATTGTCACGCGATTTACATATGTATGCAAATATTCAGCTCAATCAGTAAACGGGAAGTGGGTAAAAATTGAGTTGCAAAATTCCACCCGAACAAGACATACATACATTGCAAGTTAATAATTTACTTACCGAAGTACTAAGATTTGCAAATCAAGCTATAAATTTGCACTATCTTCGAACTTACGGAAAGGTCGACAACCGCGCCAGGCATAGCGTCGAGCGACGTGACCACTCTCTCAGAGGCCTCGCGGCGGACTGATTTGAAGCGAGTGTGGAGCGCAGGGTTTTGTAGTAGTTTTAGAGCAGTTTTAAAATATTCATAGAAAAATTATAGAGCTTATTTAGTAAAAACAATTATGTGCAAAATTTAAAAAACACTTTTTTCTATAGTATTAAGCTTTTATCTTATAAAATATATTTAGTACATTAGAGAAAACAATTACTTTATCACCTATAATTTCTTTAAAAATTCACAATGTTTGGAATTTTATAGTTTTTGTTAGTAACCAAAATCAAAAAATGTTTTCAACAAACTATTTTGCTGAGGATCTTTCAAATTGAAATAAAAATGTTGTTATTAGATTTGTTAGTAATTTAAACACATTTTTAAGCTTCGAAGTTGACGCGGAAAGTCAAATTATGAAAACCTCTGTTCAGTTATCTTGTTATAAATTCCAAAATATCTATAAATTTAAAAATGTTTTCAACAAACAATTTCGACTACAATATCGCCTAATGATATAAGTATTTAACATATTTGTAAAGTAAGTATTAACAGATATTAAGAGGTTTCAAAAGTACAGTTCTTGAGCAAAACGGCGCAAAAGGACGTAAACGCTCTTAAATCACAACGTCAAGAAATCGTAACAGAGAAATATATCAAATAGGTAGTTTCCAGCCCACTAATCTTAAAAGAGGTTCGAATGTAGGTATACGGAACAATTGGTATTGTGAAGTTCGGTAGGTACTCCTAAGTTACGACACCAGCGCTAATTTTAATTTATATTGCGCGGATATTGATTGAACTAAATGCAAAACTCAATGCTATTTAGTTTAGTTCACCCAATATGAATCCAAATTAGCGCTGGTGTTGTAACTCAAAGAAGTACGAAACTTCACAATACGATCGATCGAGATCTGTTTCAAGAGTAAGGGAAGGTAATCCTACCTACAAGGTAAAGTGAGCTTACTACGTATTCTATTATGATTCATTTTCCCTTAACAGGTACACGTACGAAGTTAAGTTGCTAATGGAAGCGGGCGGCGGCATACTTAAACGTAGAGCCGAACTTACCGTCATATACGATCATTACTTCACTAATTTTACACGCCTTCTAAGGGTGGACGACAAAATTCGGTTCAAAGGTGTTCTGACGAACGAACACGGCTCGTTCAACATTGGCACCAAAGATATGACAGTCAAAGGTCACGAGATTCTATGCGTGGAGTGTAGAGACGCGCGAGGTGCGATCAACACGAAAGCGTCGACCAATTCAAAGTTTTCCGATCTCTTCAAAACGATATTGAATGACTGTACGGTATCGACTAAGTATATACTCAATTTTCTTTTAAATCCGGTTGTGGTTTTTAAGTAAAAAAATATTAGCGCTGTATTAATTTTTGAGGGAATAATTTGAAATATTGACAAAAGTCTGAATGAAATCTTTTGTATCTGTCTTCTATGTTTTGTGACCTATTAAAATGATCTCTTTGTTAACTAAAGTTTTTTTTTATTGTAACCGTTATTTGAGAAATATATTCAGATTGTAAAATGTTCTAAAACACAGTTTACTTTGAAAATACACAGTTTCATTGACAAAATACAAAAATTATGTGAAATTGAAACTTTTATCGATTAAGTTGTTACACTTTAGTGCCGATATCTTTTTACTCTGTTGTGTTTTATATTATGTAACTTTGGTTCACCATTAAGTTCTTTCAAAAGATGTAATTATTTGTTTACAATCCTTGGCACCATAATAACTCTCTTACCTTTTTTTACGATCCAAAACCAAGTAACAATATTAACATACTGTTACTTGTTATTTACTAAATCATCAATATTTTGCGACTTAAGACCGAGGAATGGACTTACCAATGATTTTTTTATTGTTTAGAAATAAGATGCGTGTAATTTGGTAATATATTTTATTTTTGTGTTTGGAACGATTTACTTATTATTAAGGTGGCCTTTGACGAACGCGACAGTATGTCTTACATAAGCTTACTTGGCTTACTTATGAAATTGTATGCAGATAGAATTGTTAGTTTATAGTAGCGAGCGAACAGTCCTTATAAGCTTAACACCGTACAACTTTAGAACATTTAGCTTTAGTCTCCCCGGCCAATTACAAACACGTGGCTTTCTGTAATAAGTGTCTGAACTTCCGGTATAGAGACGTTCTTAGTCTCGCCGGGGCATACTGTTATCTGCATACAATTTCATACTTCAGACTTACCGCTGTCGCCTGTCTTGGTAGCGTACCTCAAACATCTACCTTTACAATGAATTTACTAAAACTATTTTTATGTACTTCTCCTTTTATTATTAACAATCAAACGCGAGAGTGTCTGTTGCCAAGAGTTGAGTTGAGAGTTTGATTAACCATTAATTATAGATCATGTTTGCGAAAACGAGAATTTGTATTTTATTTGAGCAGCGCCTCCTGGTGACAAACGAGGTGATTTATTTTGCCATTCAAAGGAGACCCGGCGTTTTATGCTTAAGTTGTATACTTTTTTAATTTATTAATATGTTATTCATTATTTTAACTGGAAATATCTGTTAACAAATGACAGTTGTTGACAAATGACAGCCTCTAGCTGTCCAATCAAACATGACGTGGCGGCAATGTTAACATTTCCCTTTTTTAAAAGCAAAAGAATTATGATTTATGCAGCCACCTTAGACCTTTTTAAAGTAACTGTCTGTTTTTTGAAGACTTAGTGTTTCCATACTAAAAAATATTAATAATTAAATAACTCTTATCCGCGATTTAATAAAAATAAGACAAAACTTGGTTTAGGTAGCAAATAATATTAGCTTTACTTTATGACCAAATTCTATTTTATGCAAATTAAGCATTTTTTCTATAGAAAGTGCCGGTTCTCCTTTAGCTTTTCGATAACTTGATGGAATGGTAAATAAAACTCGCTTCTTTGTAAAATTGAAATGTTTTCTTTAAACAACTTGCCTTTTTTATTGTTTAGAAAATTGGTCAGTATTAGTATTGCGAAGTCGAGAGATCAAATTGATCAAATGGAAATTCGAAAAATGTGAAAAAATCTTATTATGATATTTATGTACCTTACCTCATGTTAGATAAAAATGGAATGGAAAAATAAACTACAAATGTTTAGCATCAAATTGATGAAAAAAGGTTAGTAAATAAGGCTTCTAAGAAAAGTAACCTTATTGTTGTAATGGTACAACATATTTTTGATTGCTTTGAGAAATAACACAGATTTTGATTTTAAAAAAATGTTCTTTACAAAAGACTATAGACCGATACACTTGTTCCAAATCTATGGAGGTACTCTTTTCTTCCCAGTCTTGTTTTTTTTTTCGTTTTCGATTTCCATCTAACGTAACAAAAAAAAGGTAGTAAGTACTTACTGGGGACTCATGACATGCTGCCCCCCCCGTATTACCTCCGTAGTTTTATCGGTTGAGAACTACCACATTTTCTTTTTTTTTCAATTTCTTTCTTTCAACCAAAAAGTATAGTAAAGTCTCGCGCATACTATTGCGGCGACAGGCGCGTTGGCCCGCATGTAATGTGAGATACTACCTCAGAATAATAACTTAAGCATAGGAGGAGTGCTATGACATTTGAGTGGGCACTCCGTTTGGTCACCATTCGAATTACATTTGTATAGGTCGCTTTTGAATTCGGTATCATAAATGGTGACCGGTTTTCTTTTTCGCTGGACATTTGACGTTTTTGACAAAAAAAATTGTCTTTCCTTTCAATATTTATGGCCCATTTAAAAAAATAGGACAACTATACGAGTCTCATTTGGACTCCTTCTATGCTTTAGTTATTATTCTATGGATACTACAGACGCCAGCTGTTCAACCAACCACAAAATGTCAAATTTCCTAATACATTTTGAACCTTATCGGTGGAGCATAAGGATCAATATCGTGACGTGACGTGGATAAAAATGTATGAAAAGTTTTAAGGAGGATTTACCTATGTTATGCGCTGCGGTGATGTGCGACCTACCCTAAAGTGCTCTAGCCTTTATGCTTGTAGGTGTTTGTTAACCAATAGGAATATGATAATTTTATTTCCAAAATATGAAAAATGATGCGAAAACTGCAAGGAAACCGTCGTCTCTATAAATACGGGTACCCAGTATGTAATTCTACTCAAATAGCTAAGTATATATATTATATAACCTACTTATGTTACTTGTTTATCATATAATAACAATTGATAATAATCACTTACGTAATAAATTAATCATAAATTCATAAATGTTATCACTCGTATCTAAAACGTTCTTAATCGTTAAAATTTATTGCATCTGAATACAGCATGATTTATATTTAAAGCCAGTCTTGAGTGACTTAAGAGTTTTGAGTTGAATGTACCTGTAATATTTTGCATACTATGTTTTAATGATAATTACTAAATTATAATAAAGTACGCCTGACCAGAAGAAAATATACACTGAAGTATGCTTCTACATTAACTTATAGTATGCTTGTAAATGTTTGAAATATTCTTTTCATAGTCAGGTTATTGAATATTTATTTAAGGAATTTAATTTAATATCATGTATGAACTAAATCGGTTATGAAACGTAACGTATTTTATTAAAAATATAAATTATACTATCAGAGAGCTGAGTGTAAGTTTGTAAATGTGCAAACGATACTATCGCGTTTGAGTTAAGTTTTGACAGATAGATCTTAATGCTAAGTAAATAAGATCGAGAATCAAAACTCTTAACACAAACGCGATAGTGACGTTTGCACATTTACAAACTTACACTCAGCTCTCTGTTGTTATCGCCCTAACCGTGAGAGGGTGTTGTGTGTTCTTTGACAATAGTTTTGTTATGAAATGTCGGTGTTTATAATAAAGGAGTATTTTGACAGAGAATATTTTTTTTTTACGCATTACCTAATTGCCCCGCTATCTAGCGGTTTTACGCCCGAAATATATTTCGGGCGTAAAACGTAGCTAGATTATATAATAGCTAGATTATATATATTCTAGCTATAAATTTTTTAGCCTACTAGAGTGATAAATTTGACCTGAATTTAGAAGGCTAAACAATCTAAAGATACATTATTAATAGACTCTAAGAGGTATTTGGTTAGATTTCCAGCATCGTAGGTACGTCACAAGCAAAAATATGTAAGCAATTGTAACTCTTAATACAATGGAATAAGCGTTCCATTATGCACTCATATTTAAACACCGAGTTGCACTCGGTCGGACGTCTGGTATAAAATGTATGCGTATGATTAGGTACCTATAAGTTAATAGTAGGGCCACCGATTAAGTAATTGTTGCTAGTATGGATAGAATATTTAGAGATGGGCCGAATGTGGTTTGAACCGAATACGAACTTCGGCCGAACATTCGGTAAAAAATCAAAATTTGGCCGAAGTTCGGTTCTTTTCACGGCGCTTTCTCTATTACAACTACAACACGTTCTAACTAGTTTACGCGCTACCTTCAATTCTTGGTAAATATTGCATCCCGCCTGCAACCCGCGACAAATGCCCACGTCTCCCGTCCCGGCCCGCCGGTCATTAGCAAATACGTTATCCACGCGACAATTGCGTTATTGTTTACATTTTTTTCTACGTGAATTAACGAGGTAAAGTAATAGATATATTTTCGTGTTTCAAAGACAATGAGTGTAAGAAGAGATCAAATGTTATTTCAATATTTTCTTGTACTGAAAGTTCGGCATTTGAACCGAATGTCGGCCGAATGCCGAATTTCGGTTCAAGCTGCCGAAATTCGGTTAAACCGAATGTAATACGAATTTCGGCCCATCCCTAAATATTTGTCAAAAATGTTTTTATTATTATTATTCATTTAATGTCTGACAAATGATCCATGGGTTAGTATAAAATGGTTTGATAAAATAGGTGTTAGTAAAATTACATTTCAATAATAATAAACACTGTTACATAAATAAATATTATACATTAGTGAGTTATGAACTCAGTGGCACTCCGTGTGAACGCAACCCGGAGGTGCCGTTTCCGACTTCGATCATCGTTTGCACGAAGTGCCATAATAAAGGCGCATGCGGATCATCTGCCACCATCCTCAGATGACCCATCAGAGACGCTACTTTCTTTCTCAAAAGAGCCTAAAAATGCTCCTACAACTTAAATGAATATTTCGATGATAGTTTTGTTTGACTTTCTTTTGATTTTTATGAACCTACCTAATTATTGTGCTTCTGTTCAATTTAATTTAATTTGTCTGCATATCCGTTACACGTCCACGCTAAAATTCAATGCTATGCCCAAATGGGTAACATGATGTACTGTATTATTGATGACACTACCTTGTCCAACATTCATGAATCGCAATAAACACTTTGACTTGGAAAAGCCGTCAGTTCGTGCTTGCGCAAACATTTCAGACGCACTGCAGAAGCGGGGAAGTCCCATTAGTCCCAGAAGTTTTTGTAGTGTACACATTTAAATAAAAGGAAAAGTTTACTATCGTCCTCCATATTACTTAAAAATATTAAACACGTAACAATTTCGGAACGTCATGTAACCTTAATTACACCCAGTTATCTAATCTTATTGACTGTTAGAACTGCAGTTGCTATTTTTATGTATTCTTGTTTTGTCTCGTTTCTGTTTAACAGACTGTTAATAAATATTTGTGGAACAGCTGACTTTGAAACACGTTGTTTCATGTGTTGTGCGTTACAATAAAATATTAAGCATCAAACTGACGAATACAGGTTAGTATCAATTATGTTGTAATATAAGTACAGATTTTTTTTTATTACTGCATAAAAACTTATATTTTGTTTGCAATCGAAAACTGTACACCGTGTGTTTTTTATAATTTAATATTTTTCACATACAAACATTGGACGTAGAAAACAATGAATGTTTTCATACAATTGTATCAACTCATGGTTACTCTTGGCCGATCTACCCCTTGGCGCATGGGCCAAGCGGCGCCTCACAAATAATCACAATCCACGTTGACTTATCACGGTGTGTAGGTTGTCTATTTTTTAATGTTTAAAGCGTCGGATAAGTCTAAATGAGTATGAAAAAATATTTTTTTTTTGTTCTATTGCTGATACTTATTCATAAGAAAAAAATTGTGCACTGGTACAAAAAAATTTCTGTATTATTATTTTATTGTTGCTATTTAAAATTTGTTTCCTAAGTTTATAATTACATATTATTAAGTAAAGTCTCCTGTCGGTGGCTCTGCTTGCTCCTACTAAACCATACTCAATGGATTTTATCGCGGTTTTCACTGATAGATCGTTACAGGACGATGGTTTTTTATATAGTTTGTAGATGTTTTGTACAAAATGGCTAAAAGTATGGTGTGGACGAAGGCGCGGGTGAGCAGCTAATTGTAGTATAAACGAATAAAGTGTTCCAATGGTACCTGAGGGCCTACTCTCCAAGGGTGCGTCCACATCTGGCGAATGCGCAGCTCGCAGGTCGCTTGCGAGCTGCGCGCGTGCATTTAATGCTCGTGCGACACTCCTGCGCCGCCCGCGCGCATTCTACGCGCCTTGCGTGCGCGGCCCGCCCGCACCCGAAGCGCTGCACCAACACCAAGTCAGCTCGGCGAGTGAAAATAAAATAAATTAGCTGCCGATGCAGCAATTATATAAACAGTTGTCGTGTAGTCCATCTTCTTCGAAAGCAAATGTACAACTGAGGCTCCAGTATGAAAGCAAACGGAACGGTAAGCGCGCGAACTGGACGCGCGCAGCACGCGCTCACTATACAAGCATTTCATGAGTTGCGTACCAAACGACATCACGCGTGCAGCGCATTCGCCAGATGTGGACGCACCCTTAGCGCAACCGAAACGTGCTTTGGCCCGTACCTAATTCGTCGTACACACGGCGTCAGTTCAACCTACCCAAAACTGTCAAATTTCTACAATCAAATTTGAACTTTATTGTTCGGCTTAAGGATCAATATTCATTAGAGAAATTTGACAGTTTAGGGTAGGTTGATCTGACGCCGTGTGTACAATGCACGCTCGCGCTAATCTTTTTTTACTAGCGTTTGGCGCAGTACCAATCTACATACACAGACGAATTACAGGCCGACGAAGTCTCGGATACGCTTATAGTGCCTTACAAATAAACAATAAAAGTAGTAAATAAATTGGGCATTCTGGCTCACAAAGTTGTGTCCTCACCGCTCGCCGTGCTCGCTTCGTCGTCGCTCCGCGACGACGTTCGCACACAACTATTGTGCGCCAGAACGCCCAATTTTTACTACTGTCGTAGATAACAAACAAAAGTATTACTTACCATGTTTAAAGTTTTTTTCTAGAAGTATATGTTTAGGTTGGTATAAAAAGATTTTGAATGAACGTACCTACAAGTTACAAAAACGTAAACCATCTTTATGAAGTAATAAACTAATCACTAAGTTGATCTTTTCGCAATTCGATGGGCCGCAAACAATACAGCGAATAGTATTTGATATAAGGTACCATGGCGTTTTGGAGCGTTTGATGACGTAGGACAGATGCATTCCAATTTCAATGATTTTTTGTTTAACAAATTTCATAATTAAATTGACTGCAGTGTTTCACAGATTTCAATAAACTACTTAAAATATTAATTGTAACTTGTAAAAATCAAAACATTCGGGATTTTATAGATCAAGGTTCCAAAACAGTTTCTAAGGAAACTCAAACCTAATTATATTACGACGAGATAAAACATAATTTACCATCACAAACTTCGAACCGCAGTAAATCGATACAAAAAAGATTTAAGAAATATGTAGTTAAAAATAGCGCGACATTTTATTACTCCTTATAAATTTTTATAGTTTTAATATTAATTTCTAAATACTTCTTTTACAATTCATATTTTAGTGCCAATAACGGATCAAATATACCTAAAACGTTTTATTTATGCAAGGTAAATCATTCAAGCTCAGAGCAAATTTACTTTAAGACTAAATATTCGATAATAAAATAAATTAAAAAGAAAAAAACCGGTATCGGTAACTGTATCTTTTCCTCCAAAGTTAAAGTGCATCCCTTCGTCGGGAATTGTGAAGACGTCCTACATAATGTACTTATGTATCCCAGACAATGCTGAGCACTTGACTCTTACACGACAAATCAGACTTGAAGTACGTAACACTATAGTATTTTTAAATAGTTTTAAGTATTATTTCCTTCAAGTTACAATGCATCCCTTTGTCGAGAAACGTGAAATGAGCCCTACAAAACAGACTTTAAGATTTTCTTAAAACTGAGATGTATCCTGGACTTGCGAGGCACATGGCTTTTCACAACATAGCAACTACAAAGTACTCAATACTGTTATTTCTTTCAAAGTTAAAGTGCATCCCTTCGTCGGGAATTGTGAAAGCGTCCTACATAATGTTCTTATGTATCCCAGACAATGCCGGGCACTTGACTCTTACACGACAAATCAGACTTGAAGTAGGTTACGTAACACTATAGTGTTTTTTAAATAGTTTTAAGTATTATTTCGTTCAAGTTACAATGCATCCCTTTGTCGGGAAACGTGAAATGAGCCCTACAAAACAGACTTTAAGATTTTCTTAAAACTGAGATGTATCCTGGACTTGCGAGGCACATGGCTTTTCACAACAAAGCAACTACGAAGTACTCAACACTGTTATTTCTTTCAAAGTTAAAGTGCATCCCTTTGTCGGGAATTGTGAAGGCGCCCTACATAATGTACTTATGTATCCCAGACAATGTTGGGCACTTGACTCTTACACGACAAATCAGCCTTAAAGTACGTAATACAGTATACCAATAGTCTTATTTTTTCTTTCAAGTTACAATGCATCCCATCGTTGGAAAACAAAAATGCTCAGTTTTAAGAAGGAGGTTCTTAAAATTCTGATCTACGAACTGTTTTTTGTTATACCTAACTGTTTAATCAAATTTAATGGTAACCAAATTTATATTACATAGTTATTTAATTGTTGGTTGACAGAGCTTACAAAGGTCGCGATATTTTTGAATGTGTTATTAAAATTAAGGAAAAACACTCACCTGATTACACTTTTCAGAAGATTTATCACTTGTTATCACAATCGCCAAGTAACAACGTATCAATGTATCCTTCATTGTGAAGCAAAAAGTTCTACAAAACTGTCTATAATTTTTTAAAACAGATGTATCCCGGTTTCCGAACCATGTATGCAAATGTCAACCATCGTCGTTGACGACCACTGAAGCTAAAATTTTATTTTATTTCTTACTATTACAAAGTATGAAGTACACTGCGAGCTTAGCTTACTTCGCTCAGTATAGCACGCAAAATAACATAGCCATTCATAGTTCACAGCCGTTTCATAGCTTGCGGTGGACGTTGCGATTAATGCGCCTTATAAAATGACGACGGTGTAATTTCATGAGAACGATAATGATTAACTTGCTATTTTTACATAGGTGCAAACAAAGCATCAGCTCTGTGGGAATAACTTGTAACCAACTTGATAAAAAAGGAGGTTCTCAATTCAATGCAAGGTTTTATTTATTAATTATTATTTTTTAAATATTGTTAAATAATATATTCAATTAATAACAGCCGCTGTGGTCTCAGACCCAGAGGTCCCGGTTTCGATTCCCAGGGCACAATGTTGTGTTCGGTTTGGTTGGTGGTATAGTTTGTTTTAAGTCCGCCTGGCTAACTTAGTATATAGATGGTAGTCCATCTTACCTAGGTCTTGCGCATAGCAACAATGTTATCTGCATTGTTGTGTTCCATCATTTAGAAGTAAAATAGCCAGTGCAAAGATGTAATTTTTTTTTTATAAATATACATAAACATAGAAAAACACCAAGACCCGAAATCAATTTTGTAAAACAGTTTTTTCCAAACTGACCCGACCGGGAATTGAACCCAGAGATCGACGCCAAACCCGGCGCGCTAACCACTCGACCACGGAGGTCGTCAAGTCAATATATTCAATTCTATGCTAAAACATAACACACAGTACAAGTACATACACAAAACATACAATAATATTACATGTACCTACTTACTAATATTATTATTATTTGGACTTTATGAGTAAGTAGGTACACCTACCTAAGTTTTTTTTGGGAATCGAACTTAGCACTGCTACTTACCTAAGCTTATTACTACACGTAACTGGTTTTATAATTTATATTTTGATGACACTTTATTTTAATTACTTCATAATTTGTAATTCGATGAAGTGATTGTTGGTCACACGTTATTGCTGATTTAGATATCTACGAATGTGTGCATAATTGCACACATTTTTCGTGTATCTGTATTTGCCAAGTTTTTGTATAAATAAAGTTTCCATAAAATACATTAAATCAATTACGATCGACTTGTCATCAAGCACGTCTACCCATTGCTGCCTGCAGTGTTATTTCCGTCACCATTGTTCTTCACATCAAGTGCGTCGACATAATGTTCGTGAGTCAATAATATTTTACTGTTTTTTTTTTTTCATTTCATTATAATATATTTATTTATTGGTATTATTTACAATGATTGTACGATGGTTGACATACAGACCTATAATTTATTTTCCGTTCGTGTCTCTACAGGTCTGAACACGAGTACAAGAAACGGCTCGCCGCCGCAGCTGTCCTAGACTCAGACCGTGAACAGTCATCTGACTTTGAAGAAGACTCTAGGTAATTATTTGCTATGCATATCTCAAGACTTTGGTACTATGTCGCCATAATTGCCATATTTTTAAATACTTTATTTTTATTTTCTTATTTTGACGACCTCCTTGGTTGAGTGGTATGTACACCAGTTTTCATGGTGTCGCCATCTCTGAGGTCCCAAGTTCGATCCCCGGTCGGGTCAATTTTAGAAATTATTGTTTTTCTATATTTTCTCGGGTCTAGGTGTTTTCTATGTACCTATAATAAGTATGTATTTAAGTATTTTAAGTATGTTTATCCGTTGTCAAGTAACCATTTAACGAGTTTCATAACGAAGCTTCTCTTGGGCTAGATAATTGGTGTGAGTGTAGGAAAGTTTATTATGTTTATAATTTATGTTCTTTCTTTTCTTTTTACAGTCCTCCGAAGAAGGCGAAAAAATCGGCGAAACCGAAAAAAGAGCCTGCGAAAAAGAAGTCAAGTGGGTATGTATAACGTTTTTAAGTTTTAGCATAGACGAATAAGATAATTTTTTAGACAAAACTTTGGTTTTAGACAATCACACTAATATTATAAAGGCGAAAGTTTGTGAGTGTGTATGTTTTTTACTTGTGCACGTAAAAACTACTGAATGGATTTGGATGAAATTCGGCACACAGATAGTTTATAACCTGGATTAACACATAGGATACTTTTTATCCCGTTATTCCCACGGGAACGGGAACCACGCGGGTGAAACCGCGAGCGACCGCTAGTTATTTAATAATTCTACGATAAAGAGTTAGTTACTGTGCTAAAAATAGATTTCATGAATTGGCGGTAACAATTTATAAATACAATTGTTTCAGGAAGCCTACTGCGAAAACAAACGGTTTGGCTTCTGTGCTGTCCGACCTATTTGGCTCCGACGACGAGTCTGAGCAGCCTAAGCGCTCCTCCAGCAGCCCCTTGTGGTCGTCGTTGTCTCGGCGAGTCGCGGGCGGGGTGTTACGTCAGGTGGAATTGGTGCCTGATGGTAACATATTTTTTGATGTCAAAATATATAATACCGAAGACATCATTAATCTCGGCTCTCGTGAACGCTCGGACAAGTGGATTGCTAATCTTCGCTTGCGGGTCTCACCAGACGATCCGCTGTGGAAAGAGTTGAAGAAATTGTGCGCCGAAGCGAAGAAGAGATTCTCAAAAGAGGCGATGTACTACGGTGACAAGGTTGGCAGCCAATAGGTTCATCCATCGATTCACCTTTTTTTTTTTTTTTTTTTTTTCACTACATTGTAAAAACTTTATTGTACTTATACTTAACTAATGTAATGGTTAATCTAGGTAATATAAATTCTAAAACTATATTTTCTTTTTTTAACTTAGCTTAATCAACCGCAGAACTAATAACCACTCAACTATGGGTAAATCTATCTATTGTTCGATTTGTCAAGAGTCATTACCAAGTAAATCGTTTTCGGGGCATTTACGCAGTATTAAACATAAAAGTAATAGTGCAGTAAGTCTCGATAGTGGCATTGAAAAAATAAGTTCCGCGTTTCGTTGTCGCATAGCGTCTTATCGCATACGGGCAGAGCGCGAGCGTCTGGCTGACGGCAGCGAAATAGCTGCTACTTCGCCCACGCACTTCTTGCGTTGCATTGCCTCAAAGTTACAAACAATACTTCATTCAGCTTTATCTAATCATATAAATATAAAAGTAAACTTTGAACTTTTTGTTAAAGTAATTTTACCTAAAGATGATTCTACGGAAACTAAATCATTTACAACTGCAAACATTTCTTTACATTTAAACTACAGTTTTAATGATCTACTAAATAACATTTCTGAAATTATTTGTAAAAAGATAGACGAATTTCAGGAAAAGGGAAGTGGATGGTCTATGTTGGATATTTTATACCTCGAAACTAATATTAACAAATATACGCCATTGAGAGGATCATCATATCTAAAATTACCAAAAAAAATTTACTCAAAACAAGCTTGTGTAAATATAAAAAATGATGATGAATATTGTTTTGCTTGGGTTGTGATGGCGGCTTTGTACCCAGTTAAAAAGAATGCTTGTCGAGTATCATCTTATCCTCACTTTAGTACAGTATTAAACTTAATTAATATGTCGTTTCCAGTTGCAAATAATGACATAAAAACATTTGAAAAAAATAATAAAAACATAAGTGTAAATATCTATGGTTTGGATAGTAAAAGTAATATTACTGGGCCGTTGTATAAAACCATTTTACGAAAAAAAAATCATATTAATATGCTTTTAGTTCAGAATGGTTCTAAGTCTCATTACTGTCTCATAAAAAACTTTCCTAAACTATTAAGAAGTCAAGTGACTAAACATCACAGTAAGCTTTATTTTTGTGATGATTGCTTGTTGTTTTTTAAGTCTAATCTAAAATATAAAAATCACTCTTGCGGTGGAGTCGCAACTATTTTGCCCGAAAAAGGTACTTTGGTTCAATTTAAAAAATTTCATTGTAAGCAATTCATACCTTATGTAATATATGCAGACTTTGAAACATTATTACAACCGTGCGTTGAAAGTCAAAGTAAACACACAGCTAACATTCAACGGCACATTCCCGCTGCGTTTGCGTATTATATTGTTTGTAATTATGATAGCTCTCTAAACCGCCTAGTAAAGTATCGCGGTCCTGATTGTGCATTCAAATTTGTTACTTATTTACAGAAAGACGTGAAAAGAATTTATGATATTATTCAGTCGGCTTCAGAGAATCCAGTGCCTATAATTTTTAGTAATATTGACTCGCGTGCTTTTGATCGCGCAGACTATTGTTATTTATGTTCAAATTTATTAGTCGTAGATAAAGTGAGAGATCACTGTCACTTCACAGGTGTTTACAGAGGCGCAGCTCATTCATACTGTAATCTTAAATTTCAGATTCCTAAATTTATCCCCATTTTCTTTCATAATTTGTCGGGTTACGATTGCCATTTGTTTATTCGGGAATTAAACACAATATCAGGCTCAATCAAAGTTATTCCGAAAAGCAAAGAAAATTATATTTCTTTTACTAAGTTTATTCCACTTTCAGATAAAACTTTCGTTGCAGTACGTTTTGTCGATTCTTTTAAATTTTTAGGGACAAGCTTAGACCAGTTAGCTAAAAGTCTTAACCCTAATGACTTTATACATTTACGTAAAAATTGCGATAGTGAACGAAAATGTTCATTGTTGCGTCGCAAGGGTATATATCCATATGAATATATGTCTGCTTGGGAGGTATATGAAGAAACTAGTTTGCCGCCGATAGAAAAATTTTACAGTAGTCTTACGAGTGAATCAATTAGCTTAACTGATTACCAACATGCCTTAACCGTATGGAAAACTTTTGACATACAAAATTTAGGAGAGTATACAGATTTATATGTAAAAAATGATGTTTTATTATTAGCCGATATATTCGAAAAGTTCTGCTTAACTTGCAAAAAAAATTATGATTTAGATCCTTTTTATATTACAGCACCAAGCCTAAGCTTCGATGCAATGCTTTTAAAAACTAAAATAAAGTTGGAACTTTTATCTGACTTGGAAATAATTCGTATGATACAAAAGGGTATTCGAGGAGGCATTTGTTTATGTTCAAAAAGGTATGCTCAATCAAATAACAAATATCAGCCTGATTTTGATTCATCTCAATCTAATAGTTATTTAATGTACTTGGACTGTAATAACTTATATGGTTACGCTATGTGTAGCTATTTGCCCTATGCGGACTTTAGATTACTTGATGAGGAGGAATGTAGTCAGCTTAACATACTGAGCATTCCTAATGAAAATGAATATGGATACATTTTAGAAGTAGATTTAGAATACCCAGAGAGTTTACATGACTTACACAATGACCTTCCATTTTGCGCCCAAAATTTTGTTCCACCGGGTTCGAAACATAAAAAACTGATACCTAATTTATTCGATAAATATGAATATGTCATACATTACGTTCATTTGAAAATGTGTTTGAATCATGGATTACGCCTTAAACGAATTCGCAGAGCAATAACATTTAAGCAGAGTCAGTTCTTAAAACAATATATTGATTTAAATACGGAGTTAAGACAAAAATCTAACTCTGCTTTTGAGCAAGACTTTTTTAAATTGTTAAATAACAGTATTTTTGGAAAAACATTAGAAGATACAGAGCGCAGAGTCGATGTAAAACTTGTTAATGCATGGCATGACGATCGCAATAAAACAAATAAGTAGGTACTATTCCGCCGAACAACTGATAGCTCGCCCTAACTTCCATAGCGTAGCAGTGTTTGATGAAAACTTTGTAGCTATTCAATTAAAACGAGAAAAAGTAATATTGAACAAACCAATATACATAGGGTTTTCAGTTTTAGAGATATCAAAAAGCCATATGTACGATTTTCATTATTCTGTTATGAAAAAATATTACAACGAAAAACTGTCTTTATGTTACACAGATACTGATAGTTTGTTATACTCCATTCAAACGGATGACTTCTATCGCGATTTGAAAGACCACTTTTTGAGTTATTTTGACACTAGTAATTATTCTAGTAATAACTGCTTTAGTATTATTCCAAGGAACAAAAAAGTCCCTGGTTTGTTCAAAGACGAACTAGGTGTGGTAAACTTCTCTTGGAATTTGTGGGATTGCGATCCAAACTGTACAGTATTAAAACAATTGATAATGAGGTTAAAAAAGCAAAAGGAGTCAAAAAACCTGTAACTAAAAAGTTAAAATTTTCTGATTACGTAAATGTTCTTTCAACAGGAACAGATCTTAAAGGTAAAAACGTTCTATTCAAAACCATAAAGCATCAAATTTTTACAAGAGAACAGTATAAAGTGGCATTGTCGAGAAAAGATGATAAACGTTTTATTTTAGGTGATAACGTGTCAACGATATCGTGGGGACATTATTCTATTACAATATAATACACTATCCTGCAATAGATAGTTTTTACCATAGGTGATAATAATGTATGATGGTTTATATCAAGATTAAATCACTAAAACTTTAACGTTTTATACTATCAATTTAATGTTTTACTGTCATCGATAAATTTAAAATATAAACATAGATTTTTAAGATTAATTTTAATCTGATAGGTAGTTTTAAAAAAAGTTAAATAATCTAAGACCTTTAATCAGCTATATAATATGTTAAGTTAATTAATTGGTGTTAAGTTTGTTTTAAATTTAAAAATAAATATTTGTTTACAATCAATTTGATGTGTAATTTTCATTTTTGTGTGGATTACACTTTATATTGTTGAAACTAAAACTGTAAATAACAATGAAGTGCATTTTTGTATGTTTTATTTAAGTTTATGTCTAATAATTGTTTTTCTTAAGTTACTAAATAAATGTTGTTGTAATATAATATACAAAAAAAAAGTTTTGTATTGTCTACAATCAATTTGATGTGTTACTTTCATTTTAGTATGTACCTATCCATACACTCTTTATAAAAACTGTTGTTACTTAATTCGTGAATAAACAATAAAGTGAATTTTTATGTTTTATTTATACTTAGCCCGAGTATTTTTTTCCTTAACTATTACAAAGCACAATTATTATACAAACTAAAAGTACTTACCTACTTGTTTAGTTTATTACTAATTACTTTTATTACTTTGAATTAATGGTTTTATTTGATGATGTGCCTAAAATTACTATTTTATACAATTACATTACATTACATTATTACATTATTTCATAATTAGGTGTAATAAATATGAAAGCTGAGTAAAATTTCAATTAAAGAATTATCATATAATGTAAACTCTACGAGGACTAGGTATACAAAAGCATAAGACTTTTTTAAACCAATTTTAACCGCACCATATTTTATATTTGTTAAGTTGTTATCAAATTCTAAGAAAGATTGTACCGAACTGTATGATTTAAACAAGTCATTACATGTCGACAATATAATGCTGATTATGATGGGAAGTCATTTGATGCTATTCGCACACGTTTCACAATAATTACGTGTCATGTTGTTGAAAATAACACCTAGTCAGCGGTTAGTTTTTTGCATGTTTAAACATGCAACGAAGCAACTTACACCGACGCACACATATTATCGGTCGTAGTAAACTAGATAAATAAAGCGTGGTTTGTCATGTAATTCATTTACATTAATAGACAGAACGTTGTCAGCAGCAGTTGCATTGTCTCAATTGTTTTTATTTTTTTGTTCTAAATAAAAAGTTATTATCATGGTAAGTGGAATTATGCATTTAAAAATGATGGACATAATTTATATTTGTAAGTGTTTTATATTATTTTATTTTATTTCAGGAAACTCCACCCACTTCACCGGTCTACATTCTGCCTGACGAGGAACACCAAGATCGAGTACTGAATCAATACACACAAGGCCAACATGAGGGAATTGACGAAGCGGGTCCCTTTCACTATGGATTCAGACCTCAGAACCCGGAGCCGGAGATAAAGAATTTGAAACATAGACATCAAAAGAAAAGATGTTTTCTAAGACACTTTCACAACAAACAAAATTCCTTTGTATTGAAAAGCGCGCCGAAAAAGGGTCGCTATTTAATCAAAATTCAAGTTATTGACTTACAATCAAGAGTGCCTGTTCCAGAGAAGCTGTTGTGCGCACAATATGTTGTGGAGGATGATGTTGATCCAATTATGGATCAGACAGAAGGAGTTATTAGTAACATTTCAAAAAAATTGTGCGGCTATAGCTATAACTTCTATTGAGGCTATATGGCGCAGATTTATTTGTAAATTAAAGTTCTCAAAAGGTTTCAAGCGTAATTTCCATATTTACGTGTAAACCTCCAGAGACACATTTAAATATATAAAATATTTTGATTGTATAAAATCTTATTTTGAGGGGTACAATACTTAGTTACACAATTTTCTTTTTAGTATATAAATAAATTAAACGTATATATTTTTAAATGTTATTGAAACTTGTTAATTTTTTTGTAAATTTAGTAATAAGCTTTTTAATAAACTTAAATAAAATTAAATAATAGTAATAAGGTCTTTTCATTTTATTGCTCTCGGTTATATTGATTATACTCGTAGTTTAATAAAGAAAACACAGCATTCAATTTAAATTTATGTTTATTAAAAAATAACTAATAGGTATTAAAGCACATACTTACATTATAAAAACAAAAAAAAAAAACTTTTAACAGTCACATAAAAATAAAAAGTTCTATTCTAATGCCTAGTTCTATTAAATTCAATGATTAAAACCTAAATAAAACTATAATTATTACAAAATTATAAGATCACTTTATTTTGTAAACACCATTTTTTAATACACAGTACATTTTTTAATGCACATGTTTTCCTATGAGTAAAACAGTTATATACGAAAACATCTTTACAATACAATTCAGAAAGAGTTTGTAAATTAGGAAGCCCTAAATTACTTATGTCTAACACGTTGTTATGATCACATAATTCTTGTATCCATGTAATCTTTTCTTTACCTTTAACTAAAATTGTACGATCTTTTAAATACGGTTTGATAATTCTTCGAAATTCCCTATAATCTATGTACCCTTCGCTCCATCGAAATCCTCTGTTTCGTTCAATCCACCAAACACTTTGCTTTTCTTTATCAGTAAGAGCGGTAAACGGGTAAGGTGGTTTTATTAAAAAAATATGGGTATATTCTTCAGTGGCTATAGCTAATTCCTTTACCAGAAACTTATTGTTTAGGTTTTTAAATCCTTGTACATCCACGATAATTGTATTACTTTTCATGATAACTTTTTCACAATGTTGCTTAAAGGCTTGTACTCGAATATACAGTCGTTTAATATAAGACAATATGCAGCTGTCTGATCAGGTATCTCTTTTTCAGTTTCAATTTCAACTCTTACATCTATTGACCCCTTTAATGCCTCGTGTTGTCGAGAACAATCAATTACGAATAATGGAGCGATATCTTTAAATTCTTTTAAAGTCACCAACGGTTCTGCTCGGCGTCCGTGATAAGTCTGTTGAAATCTAGCATATTGCTCATATAATAAGTAATACTTGTTTTCCGTAAAGCTGACGTTCAAATTTTCGTAAGGGTAATATGAAGAATTCAAAAAAACTTTTACGTCACTAACATTGCAGTGGTCAAATTCAGCCATTGACATGTCCGCCTGATTTTTACGATTGGTTTGAAATACAATAATTACATAACGTGGTTTTTCTATTTGCGTTGAAGTTTTAATTGACCATGTATGTTTGCGTGTTTTTGGTAATAACGGGTATTCATATAAATCCCAATTTCGGAACGCTAAGGTAACAGAACGATCTTTTTCTAAATGTTTTAACAAAGTAATCCTTTCACGATCTGATACTTTTACATGCGGAACTCCAAACTATTTTACTTATTTCAAGGTTATCGATAATTTCATTTTTATTTAACTTTAATGCATTAATATTAGTGCTGCTTCTTAATAAAACTAATTCGTGTTTACAGTTAATAATTATTTTTTCATAGTCTTCTGCAAACCCCAGTATTTTGTTTAAAGGTATTGAAGCGGAAAAAACTCCATTATTGGTCGTACCAATAGTAGACCAACCCCAAACATTTGCAGATTTTGATTCGTTTTCGTTTAGCGAAAGATATGATTTTAAGGTGGTCGTAAGGCCAACATTTTTTATTTTGTCTATTTCAACACCATTTAGTTCGTATCGTATATCTTGAAATAGAAATAATGCTGCGTTATTTATAAAATGCACACTGGATACTTTTGCTTTAGTAGTGCTATCATGAACATGTACTTTGCCCTCAATATACAAAGTGCTGAGGGAAGGCAACACATACAAATCTTGTTGGTTAATAGGTATACGTATTTCATCATTCTTGTTGAAACTTGTCACGTATGGTTTATATGAATGATATTCGAAACTTTCAATGCTATTATCGTGTGACGATGGTTGAGATATATTTAAAATATTCATTTTATTAAGCCTATTAACTTTAGAAACTCTTTATTTTCTTTGGTTAACTTCTTTTTGAATTTAAGAGGTGCTACTTTTAAAAGTGCTCTTTTTGAACTGACTTGAGTCCCGGATGGTAAATGGGTTTTATTAAAATTTAGCATCTTTTTCTAAAGTGCAAATATAGTTGTACTTCTTCGCCACGTAAATTGATTTGCTTATTTTCAGCGTCTAACAATCTTATGTTTAATGAACTGATTGAGTTTTGGTTAACTGGAAAATATATTATATTCTTAGGTATTTCAATAATTCGATAACCAGGTGGTACGTTAGGCACAAATTCGTAGATTATGTGACTTGCTTTTCCGTTTACAAATGATCCGCTTACTGCGTCGCATTCGATGCGGACGATGGTTGTTGATAAAATACTAACAGGATACTGTGACTTGCTACTTATATTAGCCTTCACCGTTTCCATACCAAAACCCAAAGTTTTTCCAAGCGAATTATCATTTTCAAAGTGCACATCCTTTGTACAGAAAATATTGGTCTTAAGTGTGTTATTATTACAAGTTAAATTAAAAACACAATTTTTTATATTTGCTTTTAAATAATCACAGATGTCTTGAAGTTCATATGAACCTTCAGGAATTTCAACAACTTCGTTGGTACCATAATAAAACTTATTATTTCTCTCGTCTACATTTGGGATTGAATTAAACGTAGAAAAGTAAAGTAGTCCACATTCATATTCTCCACATAAGTCTAAGGTTGGGGAATAGCTAGTTGCCATAAAGGCTCCTCGACCAGTTATCGACACAGTGAAAGACATTTTTATACTGAGAAATATATTTACTATTCTGTATTTAAATGGTGTTTCCAATATTCCTTTAAAAATTTTAAGCAAAGATGTCCACAATTTAATGTGCCAAAAGTTTGATGTTGTGTATAATTATAATTTATAGGAATATTTTTTAAATATTTTTGTAATTCTAGCGGAGGTTTTAAATTACCAAAACTATCAAAATATTCAGAGTTATTGTTTTTCTTAACGTAGGCTACCCAATGAGTTCCAGGATTCACAGAAGTGTCCAAATTAATTATAGCACACTCATTTTTTCTTGGTTTTGAAGGTAAAGTATCTCTCATAAAAACACCACGGAAATACGGAATGTCACATGCGTGTTCTAAAATATCCAAATTTGTTAATGCTCGCCTGGGTAGCCGTTCCACTAGTTTTTGAATTATTTAAATATAAACCTGCCCCTTTTTTATGAGGTCTAATATACAATCCTTTCCCAAGAGCAACCGCTTCCATCATCTTGTTATGGCGTTCAGACTCTTGAAGACTTCTCTGAGCAGCTTTGGCATCATTCACGGCCTTTGCTATACCTGCCGCACCTCCTGCTAATGAACCCAAAGCTGACAATCCAGCGAAGATTGGTATCAAAGGTAAAAACCCACCACTTTTAGGAATGGGAATACAGCGTGGCAGGCGTATACCTCTTTTGGTCATAAATAGTTTTTTGGCAGCAGCATATGCATACTTAATAGCTGAATTATTGCTTTTGGATTTCAATTTCTTTACTTGAGATTGTAGTTTTTTCACGATAGACATGAAAGAACGTGCTCCACCACCAGCTTTAAGCTTTGCCTTCATTGCATTTTTAACTATCCACGAGGCAACCTTTTCTCCTTTCCCAGCGTCTTTGGATTTCAATCTTTTCTTAGCCATATTCAAAAGATCTAAATCAGCTTTATGACGTACATCCAAATCACTATTGATGTATGCAATGTCGTGGTGCATACAAGCTTCATCCAATTTGTTTACACCTCGATTGCCTTTTTGTAACCGTTTTTGAAGTTTAGTTCCAGGACCGCAAAATTGATAACCAGGTAAATGTAATTCAAAAGGTAAATTATTAATTAAACTGTTAATGATACCACTTCCTTCCTTCATTGATACTCACAAAATGATTGAGCGGGTATTGCGTTCTTTATTGATATTACATCACTAATGCATTTTTTTCTACCCAACTGTTTTCTTCATTACTTAGGCCTAACCATTTCACAAAAAGCCTGTTCCCTTTTCTTTTTAAAACTTTTTCTATGAGATATAAGTCTGGAAACATAGTTCTTTGTAATTCATATTCATAAAATGAACCTAAAATACTGTGGTTTTTTCTGTCTTCTATGTGATAAGTTGGTGGGTTTGTATGATTGATTTTTGTGATAGTAAATATTTCAGTAGACCAGTTAGGGGTATAACCTTTGTAAAAATCGCCTTTATATTTACTAATACGAACATGATCACCAACACGAAACTTAGGTCTTTTCAAAGTATTGTGCTTTTGGGATTTAATTATGTTGGTTCTTACCAACATCTGGTTTCTGTTGTTAACATCGACTGGTTTAAATTTGGTTATGCGATGAATGGTATTATTATAGCATTGTACTACTGAGTTTAAATTTTTCCCTAACCATTCATATCGACCACATAAACTAAAAAGTTTAAAAAGACGACTTTTTAGAGTTCTTATCACACGTTCAACAATAGCTGCTTTCTTTACAGAGTAGGTTGAATAATGATTAATTTTATATTTCTTCATCAGTTGTTTAAAGCTATCATTGTAAAACTCCTTACCTAAATCAGTTTGCAAATTTTTTGGTGTTTGAGTAGACTCTGCTAGTATATGTTGCATCGCAAAAGTCTCTGATTTTGCTAACGTGTAGTCAAGAGTATTCATAAATTCAGAATATCTTAAACGCTTATGAACGTGATGTCCAAATTTATCTATATTCATTGCAGTCTTTATGGGTTGTTCACTGCTATTAAACTGCTTAATTTTCTCAATACATGCCTTTTATATTTCACGTTTATAATACCAGCTTCAAACAGTTCTTCGATGATTGCTATAATCTCACTGTTTAGGCCAGTGTTGCCTGCTTCGCGTGATGCAAGCAGTAATTTTAGTCGTTCCACTAATTCATTTGGATCATCCCAATAAACCAAATCGGTATTCTTTTTAACTTTTTTAAAAATATTTATACCTTCCCCTTTTGGGATGCTTTCAGTACTTGTAGTTACTTTTCTAGTAAATTTGAATAAGGGTTTAATAATACTCATGTATTTGAAGCCTTTGTTACTGTTTATAGGTTTATTTGGATCAAAATTACGTCTGTGTGCGTTGGTATCAATTAGAATTACTTTATAATTTTGCATATCCTCGTCTGTGATTATATCTATATTTGGTGTTTTTTTTTAAATAATAATTCCATAATACCAGGCGTCTTCTTCAGAGTGCGATTTCCAATCTTTAAGATACGACCCTGATCATAAACGCGGGCTTTCCCCAACATTAACTTATCCCGTTCAGTTCTTATTCCAAAAGGCACATCTTTAAATACTTCAGATGATAGTGACCATGATAAAGATCGATTTTTCATGCTTGGCGATGATTCGGGTGATTTAAACGAGTCATCACTGATATTATGTTCATCAGGTGGTGAAACAGTAAGAGTTTGATCAGTTTTGTCATAAAAATCATCAGCTGAGTTTTCTTCTTCACTAAAACTTTCTTGAATGGTATCGTTAGACGAATACGATACTTCAGCATCACTGTACTTTATTTTCTTTTTCATTGGGGTTTGAACTGATTCTTCGTTGTGAAAAATTGTATCACTTTTGTTTGCCAATTGATTTAGAGGATCCACAATGGGTTTAAATATTGTACCCAGAGCCATATTATTCGAATTTTTTTAGATCTTTTATCATTTTAACCTTTCTTTTCACAGCTGCTGCAGATTTTACAATTTGTTCTTTTAAATTTCTTTCCATTTTAGTATGTAAGTATTCCGTTCCAAATCAAAAGTGAAAATGATTCAGATATATTAGAACATTCACTTATGTATATTAGTTAATAACTATAAAAGTGTCAAACTTCATTCTATAGCAACCTTTATTTCGCTCACAGTCCTTATTAATTACAACATAACTGAAGGGTTTACTCCAAACTATTGAGCACATTTCGCGGAATTGAGGCCATGTCATATCAGACCCAACATGTTCGTCATAAACATGCTTTAAGTTGATGTCATCTTGCTTAAATAATATAATAAGGTTTGAGTTATCTCTCACGAGCTGTTTTGGGATCTTGGTATATGTTTGATTTATGTAGAAACAGTCTATGTTTTTATGACGCCCCATAGCAAAATAATCACGAATGTTGTTTTGATTTTCACAAGCAACATCATCGAAAACAATGATTGAGTTTGGTAAAGCTTCATGCGGACTTAGAATTTCACTATTATAATTATATTTGTTGTACGACGTACCTGCTACCAAATTCAAAGTTTTTTCTAGGCATATATACTTAGGTTGGTATAATGATTTTGAATAAACGTACAAGTTACGGAAACGTGGACCATCTTTATGAAGCAATAAACTAATCACTAAGTTGGTCTTTCCGCAATTCGACGGTCCGCAAACAATACAGCGAATAGTATTTGGTAATAAGGTACCATGTCGTTTTGGAGCGTTTGATGACGTAGGACAGATGCATTCCAATTTCAATGATTTTTTTTGTTTAACAAATCTCATAATAAAATTGACTGCATTGTTTCAAAGGTTACAACAAAATGACTAAAAAATTATAACGGTTCTATATTTAATACTTTTGTTTGTTATCTACGACAGTAGTAAAAATTGGGCGTTCTGGCGCACAATAGTTGTGTGCGAACGTCGTCGCGGAGCGATGACGAAGCGAGCACGGCGAGCGGTGAGGACACAACTTTGTGAGCCAGAATGCCCAATTTATTTACTACTAATGAATAAGGTCGGAATAGTTATTCCGTGTTTTGTCTCTTGTACTCTGATTTGAAATTATGTTAACATGATAGGAACGATTCATTAGAGAAATTTGACAGTTTAGGGTAGGTTGATCTGACGCCGTGTGTACAATGCACGCGCGCGCTAATGTTTTTTTACTAGCGTTTGGCGCAGTACCAATCTACATACACAGACGAATTACAGGCCGACGAAGTCTCGGATACGCTTATAGTGCCTTACAAATAAACAATGAATAAGGTCGGAATAGTTATTCCGTGTTTTGTCTCTTGTACTCTGATTTGAAATTATGTTAACATGATAGGAACGAAAAAAAACGGAATAACTATTCGTAGCTTGGTATCTTATTCTTTGTTTATTTGTAAGGCACATAGAGTAGAGCCTCAGTTCAGAATTCTTTTACCAAAATATGTTGAATGTTTCAGTTGACTATTAATGATGAGAGCTTTACCCAAAGCGATGTCGCTGGGGGTGGCGTCGGCCTCATATCAGATTGAAGGTGCATGGGATGCTGCAGGTATTCTTGCTCTTTTAATAATAATATGAATACAATACTGACCCATCTCTTCCATGGATTTTTTTTTTATTAAGCCCGGCAAATGACCTCACTCTGATGTTAAGTGGAAATGAGGTCCAGGCGCGAGGACAACTGGTGCAGCGTAAGAGACGTAGCATCAGTCATCCTCACTCTGCCGGCCCACAAAGTGCTTCTTCACGCCTCGTTTGAAGGACCCTATGTCATAGGTAGGAGGGAATACGTGTGCTGGTAGACTATTCCATCTTTTGGAAGTGCGGCAAAGAAACGAG
Organism: Scoparia ambigualis; assembly: GCA_963921215.1. Taxonomy (NCBI): domain Eukaryota; kingdom Metazoa; phylum Arthropoda; class Insecta; order Lepidoptera; family Crambidae; genus Scoparia; species Scoparia ambigualis. The sequence continues at coordinate 10,794,001 of OY992524.1, read as the reverse complement.
TCACCAAATTTCTTTGTGCGTGATGGAATGTTAGAGACTGTAAATTGGTGACTCCGGAGAGCAGCACGCGTACTCCTATGGAGGAATGGAGAAGGAGGGATGAGGTCAAAGAGTTCTTCAGAGCACTCGCCATGGTATAAACGGTAAAAGACGCTGAGTGACGCAATATCTCTACGCAATTGCAAAGGCTCGAGTTTTAGTGACCTCCGCATTGCCGATAATGCGCACAGCGCGGCGCTGCAATCTATCCAAGGCATTTAGAAGGTACTTTGCGGAGCCGTCCCAAAGGTGAGAGCAATACTCCACGCAAGACCGCACCTGTGTCTTTTATAATAGACACAACTGATCAGGCGTGAAGAATCACCGCACCTTGTTCAGGACACCGAGTTTACGTGAGGCATTTTTAATCACGGTTTCGATGTAGTCCTTTTGGTTCAGATCGCAGCGGATATCCATACCGAGCATGTTAATACTGCTCTGCAGGCCTAGAGATGTACCCTGAAGAGAGGGAAGAGGAAGGAATGGCGACTTTTTCGCTGTGAACGCGCACACCTGTGTTTTCTTGGCATTGAACTCCACCAGATTATCGGAGCCCCATTTAGAAATGAGGTCCAACACCCGATCGAGCTCAATGACAAGATTTGCTCGCTTCATTTCGGTGTCTACCCGCCCAGCCGTTCGGTGCCCGTCATATCCCCCATGCACTGTGCTATCATCTGCATAGCAATGAATGTTTCCAAGAGGAAGCATGTCATTGATATGCAGAAGGAACAGCGTGGGGGATAGAACGGAGCCTTGAGGAACACCAGCGTTCACTGACATGAACCGCGAAGCGCATCCATCCGAAAGGACACGGATTCTACGCTCATGCAGGAAGCTAGCAATCCAGGTACAGAACTGAGCGGGCAAACCGTATGCCGGGAGCTTGGAGAGAAGAGCTTTGTGCCAGACCCGATCAAAAGCCTTGGCTATGTCAAGGCTAACTGCCAGTGACTCGCCACGCTTGTCAATATCCTCACCCCAGAGATGTGTGACGTACGCTAGAAGATCACCCGTTGACCGTTTTGGCCGAAACCCATATTGACGATCGTGAATTAGGGAGTGATCTTCTAGGTATCGAATAAGCTGTTTGTTCAATATTCGTTCTAGGATCTTAGACAACACTGAAGTTACGGCTATAGGGCGGTAATTAGTCGGATCTGACCGATCTCCTTTTTTAGGGATCGGTTGCACATTAGCTTCTCTCCAAGATTCCGGCACACAACCCGAAGAGAGCGAGAGACGGTACAGACGCGTTAACACAGGGGACAACTCCGCTGCACACATTTTCAGAACTATTGCTGGGATGCCATCAGGACCGTTAGCTTTCCGGACATCGATTGACTGCAGCTCCACACGAACATCACACTGCCTGATTTTAATATCAGACATTGTGTGGCCACAGTGAGGAACTGAGGGTGGCTGTGCATCACAGTCATCGATCCGGGAGTTAGCCGCAAAGAGTTTGGCCAGGAGATCGACCTTTTCCTGCGGCTTATGAGCTAAAGTTCCGTCAAGACATCTCAGTAGTGGCAGCGAGGGTTGGCAGAAGTTGGATTGCACGGCTTTGGCCAGACGCCAGTAGCTACGGCTGCCCGTAGGATGCGTCAGGAGTTCTTGGCCTACTCGTGCAACGCGCTGGGCATCCGCTCTAATGTAGGCCCTCTTACACGACTTGGTGGCATTATTATAGGCTGCTTTTAGCGAGCGAGTTTCGGGATCCCCATGAGCTTTACCTCCGATCCAAGCGCGGTATGCCGTCTGTTTGCTCTCAACAGCGCTGGCACACTCGCGATTGAACCAGCGGTTGCGTCTGCCTTTGCTGATGTAATAGGAGTGTGGAATATAGTATTCCATTCCTAATACTATCTCATCAGCAACGGCAGTGGCGCTAGCGGTCGGGTCCTTCCCACTAAAGCAGCGCTGCCTCCAAGGGACGGATGCAAAATACTCCCGCATACCGTCCCAGTCTGCCGACGCGTAGTGCCAAATCTGGCGTTTCGAAACCGCTGTTGGCGGGCGCGATGCCAAGGGCACTGTGCTGGATATCAAGCAGTGATCCGAGGAACCTAAAGGAGCTCGAATCTCCACCCGGTATCCAGCTGGGCGGCTCGTCAGCAGAAGGTCGAGTAAGGAGGGCGCATGGCCAACTATGTCTGGGATCCTGGTGGGCTGGTTCACCAGTTGCGTCAGGTCATGCGTGACAGCGAATGCGTGGGCAGTTCTACCAGCATGGTCTGTTTTGGAGGAACCTAACCACAACTCATGGTGGGCGTTGAAGTCCCCCAAAAACACCAGTTCCGCCGATGGAAACCGCTCCTGCGCATCATCTGCTACCCGACTAAGATGTTCAATTAGTCGAGTTGTCTCCATGTCGCCGTTATGGGATCGGTAGACGCAGACGTAGACACGGCAATGAGAGCCTAAGTCGACGTGTACCACTAGGAGGGAGAAGGAAGGGTCCTCCAGACAGCGCAGACGGCGACAGCAAACATCCACCCGAACGAATAAGCAAACTCCGGCTTTGGCTTTGAAGGATTCTTCAAGCACAAAGCCGGGATAGTTCAGGTAGGTGGTGTCAGCTGGGCGGATTATTTGCGTCTCCGTCAGGAACAACATTGCTGGCCGTGCCGTCTCAAGATGGTGGTGGACGGCATTGAGGTTTGCATGGAGTCCGCGGATGTTAGCGAACTCCACCTCAAACGGTAAGGTTGTGGTGGGGGTGTGCACCGCTGTCGTACCAGTTTTGTTGTTAGGCGCTGTCTTTTTAGGAGTGGAAAGAGAGAGGCGTGAATCGAGAAAATGATGCCGCGATGCGAATGGTCAAAGTGTGGTGGCCTGTTTCCCCAGGAATTTGCCCACAGACGAGTATTATTAACCTGCCGAACGGAAAGGCCCCCGACCCCCCCCGGGAATGGCCGCCGGGACCCCACCTTCCGGTCACCAACCGGCACGACCGACGGACCACCCCGAGATTATGCGTGGCATGGTGAGTCAGCCTCACGAGCTGGTTAGGCTCGCTTGGGCCCCTGTTACTGTGCCACGGGCGGCCAGCGGGACAACCGTTTCTACGAGTCTCCCTGGTCGGCAGGCTAACGAAGTCCTCCTGGCACTGGTTTGACGGAAGCCTCCACAGACTAAATACATCGCAGTATCATCCTCTCGAGCTCTGGTTATACGCTGGCTGATCCCCAAACGCGACCGACAAGCAGTCACTTGACGGGTTTTACACCATGCGTACGGTGGTCACCAAACAGACGGGTCAAGCCCTACCACCAGTGGAGCAGATCATCGCTCGAAAGAGTCCGTTAGTCGCTTCTTACGACACCCACCGGACGGAGAGAGGGGCGGCGATTGGTATTCTTTCTCCGTCACCGCACGGATGATGTCTTAAAAGGCGACTAAATGACGAAGACTGTACATACGTCCAACAGCATAGAGCGGCGATGGGCTCACCACCTGTCACGCTGAGCACATGTGCAGTTGTCATTTGGTGAATCGTGGACTGCGATCCTCATTGCCTGGTCTCTGACTAACCCTTCGGGGATAATAGTCTTGAATCTATGGCATTGTATGTCTGTATGTTAGATAGTAAAATACCCAATTTCTTAGGGATTCGCACAGATATAGATTTACATAGATAACGCAATTATCACGGTTTGTATTGAAACCAAGCGTGCAGACTTTTTAACACCTACAGTGACGTCACAGCCGACGTTACGTTCCTGCCTTTGGGTACTCGAAATTTTTGGGCTATTACAGTTAGAGCCACCGCACACATGATACTTTTAGCATCGGCGATTTTGCGACTGGCATCGCGTTTTGGCGACTCTCTGCGTTCGATTGCAGTATCGGAATCGCGGGTTTTAGCGATTTAGTCGCTGCATTCAGCTTCTAAAAAGCGTCTAAATCGCCGATCGTCGCTGCTATAAGTAGCATGTCTACTCTGGCCCTTTATTATATTCAATTTTAATTTTATTCAATTTTATTTTATTTTAAATTTTGATTTGATTTAATTTAATTTTAATTTATTTTGTAATTTTATCATACTTATTAGTAATTGGTCCATTTGTTGACTTTGAATAAAAGTATTGATTGATTGATTGACTGATTAATTATCACGCAACGAGGCATTTTTTTTAGTTTTAGTAGTTTTTTTATTATTTTAGTTTAACGGACGCGCGCGGACTGTAGTTAGCGTCGACCAACCCCGACACTTGGTCGGGGTTTTCGGACACGCGAAGTACATGCATTTGCGTTATCTATGTAAATCTACATCTGTAGGAATTCGGGTGAAGGGCGTTTACACTTTCGTATATGTGTGGTATAAAGCCCAATAGACTTGGTAAAAATTAAAAAAAAAGTCATTTTTACTTTATAAGTACCATTATAGAAGTCGTTATTCTAAAACCAATAGTTTTTATTTCACTTCGATAAGAGAAGTATTTACAAAGTTATTTATTGTGCATAAATAATTGCATAAAACACTATACTTACTACCTCGCTTAGTTCGCTTGCACTTGACTGACGTAACGTGACGTCATCGTATCCGATAGCCCTCGCCTTGCCGCCGCTCTCGACATCCGCACCCGGCGGGCGTCCGATTACATTACTTAACTATTTGCACAATTAATTATTAAGTTATCTGTGGCACAACTGCACTGGTTCATGTGGACATATTAATAAAACGAAGTCGCGCGAGTCGCGGCACCCATGCGAGAGAATGGAATCCGATGACGTCACGCCGCGGGTTTCGCGCGTATTTTGATTGTCACAAAAACAATAGCGCGTGGTCATTTTTATGAAATTTTTGTGAAGTATTTTGAAGGGCTACAGAAAAAATTTAATGTCATATTTTAAGTTATAATGTAAATACGCTGCAAGCCAGCGGTATTACGTCACTGTGAAGTCTACCCTCACATTCGAAAGAAATACTATTGCAAGTATTTAACAATCGATAAAGACGTAATTCGTGGGTTCAAATCCCACTCGAGCTTCCTGCGGCTGGTTGATTTTTTTTTCTAGTAAACATTTTATCATAAATCTATATAGAATTGCGAATGCAAAATTTCTAAAATATAAATATTTATAAAATAAATAAGGTAAGGTGGGTAAGTGGAACATAGTTTACTGATATTTTAACATTATGAGCTCCAGCCAGTAAATACATAGTTTAATTTTAATATTACTAGAAAATATGTATACCTAATGAAGTTAACTTACTATTATATTAACATACAAATCGATTCCTTCAGTATTTACGGACAAATCTGTCAATGAAGTTAAGTCTTCAAAATGTTCCACTTACCCCAGATATGGGGAAAGAGGAACAACCTAAACTTTTCATGTTAAAACTAACCTTTTTTGATTTGTCTTCACATATTTTAAATGTGATTGTAAAGTCAAATGAGTTGAGAGTTAATCGCAGTAAAAATATGGTTTAGTTTTGCGTAATATCGAGAAAATTAAAAATTGGGGTAAGTGGAACATATATGGTATGGTCAGAGGTAGCAAATTCGCAAACGATTTTAAAAAAAAAGAAAAGAATTAGCTTTTAATGAAATAAAATCAATTGAAGTGTATTAAAAAAAATAAGTACCTATTGCCAATGAGCACATAATACAATATAACTAAAAATAGCAAACGTCATGAAATTTTACAAACGAATCTTCTAAAATCTACAAACTTTTTAAAAACAAAATCATAAATATTAACTCTGCTTGCACTGATTATGTTAAGTTTAGATTTAGAGATATAAATTATCATTTTAAAATTTCATTTATACTTTAAAGTGTTCATATCATTTAAGCCGGTTCATTTTTTTTTTAATATTTTAATTCATGTAGTTATAGGTATTTATTTATACATATTTAATATTATTTTATCTACTTATTATATTTATTACTAATACAACTTTTTTAACAATTACCTACTAAAAATCGGTACAAAAGCAAGTTGGCTAACTTATTTTCTTAAAAACGAACGATATTTAAAAGACACCTTCTCGAGCAACGCCGCGGATAAAAGCTAGTATATTGTACATTAAAACCTTTCTAGAAAAACGAAAATTTTTCATGTGAAAGAATCACCAAAATCGGTAGGTACAGCAGTTTTTGAGTAACTTTTATACGGTTTTGACGTCGGTTATAAATAACCTATTATCATTAATATTTCATCGCCTATAAAAAGGTTTGTCGCCCCTGAAACCGGGAAAGAGGAACATATGTTCCTCTTTTCCGATTATGGTAGTTCCTCTTACCCCACTTGGCATTTTTTAGGTTAAGATTTTGATCACATGCAAAAACCATGGTAAACACGTGCTACAAACAAAATTAGGTCGGAAAATAAAAGCTCCATGTGAACTTTGCACTCTCCAACAAAAACAGCCTTCTAACAAATCGTCTTATCGTTTATTTATGCACATATAAAATCTACCACCCACTCGTAGTTTTGTAGTTTGACAACAGATTTTTTTTCTCTCTGTTCAACTCACTTAGATGTGTCGTAGCGCCATCTGTGTTAGAACATGAAAACTACATCCGAATTTCTGTTTTATCGACAGAGTAGGCACAAAGCTAGGCTTTATAGTTTTATGTTTACGTGATGCTGTTCCTCTTCCCCCCTCCTCCCTCTTACCCCACCTTACCTTAAATAAAAATACTTTTCCCAAGCTCATTATTGTCAACTCCACAGATAAATCGCCAAGTATATGGGACAAATTTTGCGAGGTACCCGGCAACGTGCTGGACAACACAACAGCTAAAGACGCGTGCAAATCCTACGAGTATTACAAGCGGGACGTGGCCATGATCAAATTCTTGGGTGTCGATTTCTATCGGTTCTCTGTATCTTGGCCTCGGGTGCTTCCTACAGGATTCTCCAACAAAATAAGCGAAGAAGGCGCAGCGTATTACAACAATTTGATTGATGAGTTGATATCGAATGGTATTGAGCCTGTGGTCACCATGTACCATTGGGATTTGCCTCAAAGTCTCCAGGATTTGGGCGGTTGGACTAATCCTCTCGTCGCTGATTGGTTTGAGGACTACGCTCGGGTGTTGTATGACCTGTACGGTGATCGGGTGAAGACGTGGATCACGTTGAATGAGCCGAAGCAGTTCGGCCTGTTCGGTTATGGTGCTAAGAGGTTTGCTCCAGCTATCAATGCGCACGGCATTGGTGAGTATTTGTGCGCGAAAAATATGATGATGGCGCACGCTAGGGCCTGGCATCTGTACGACAAGGAATATAGGAGCAGTCAGAAAGGTGAACACAATTTATATGTACTACATACTTAAAATTTTGACGACCTCCTTGGTCGAGTGGTTTGTACACCGGTTTTCATGGTGTCGCCATCTCTGAGGTCCCGGGTTCGATCCCCGGTCGGGTCAATTTAGAGAAAAACTGTTTTTCTAAATTGATTTCGGGTCTGGGTGTTTTTTCTATGTTTATGTATATTTATCTGTTATCTTACCATATAAACGAGTATCACAAGAATACTCATCTTGGTCTAGATAATTGGTGTGAGCGTAAACAAAATTTATTTATTATTTATTAAAATGACGAGTATTACCCCGAGGGTTAGTCAGGGACTTAGGCAAAGAGCGGACCGCAAAAGCAGTACTCTGCCATAGTCCACTTTTCACCGAATAGCGACTGCACATGTGCTCAGCGTGACGGGTGGTGAGCCCATCGCCACTCTATGCTGTTGGATGTATGTGCAGTACAGTGCAGTGCAGTCTTTAGTCCGTTAGTCGCCTTTTACACAATTTATACCTATGTTACACTCAAATCCTGTTGATGAACTTTTAAACACTAAATGAACTGAGACTAAACACGAAACTCGTTGCAACTCCTTATTACATCATCATCAGCCTATAAAAGTCCCACTGCTGGACAAAGGCTGATCAGGTCAAGTGTTTTAAAGATGACAAAAATGTCAAAAAAGAAATTAGTGCTTTTTTAATTTTTAATTAATTGATTCATTTGGCGTAATTTAATTGGATAGTTTTGAGTTAGTATTTAATTTATTTAAAGCAATATACGCACACTTTGTAATAGGAAAATAAGACTAAACTAACGTAAAACGTAGGTACTTATCGCCCTGCTGACGCGGACGGCTCAACAGACGGTTGGGTCAACGACCGGCCGCTGTCCGCGCATTGTAAATATTCGTTATTTTTAATTATTTTTCATTTTATTTTTCCTTTGTTATTGCTTTAAAATAAATTAGATACTCAAAGACTACTAATTAAAATTCACAATATGAATTATTTAATTAAAAATGAAAAAAACACAAATTTCTTTTTTGACACTTTTGTCATGTTTAAAACACTAGATCTGACCAACCCTTGAAGTTTCTTGCGGTTTCTAGCAGTTGCCTTATATATACATCAGTAATTTTAATATGACTAGCAGGTATCACAGAAATATATCTGAATAGAAGCTGCATGTGTACGTACTTCGCGTGCCAAAATAGTGCCAAAGGGATGCTAAAATCCCAACTTGCGACCGCGTTTTAATTATTCCACATCGTTGTAAGCGGGCTTAAGTGAAATTCTAAAAAATTACTGCTTGCGCCGTATTGAACTGCACAAGAAAGGTTAGCTGAGATAATCAACAAGTTTCCTTTCAAGTAGTAATTTTGTTATTAAATTGACACAGAAAAAGTGATACGCTTAGTTTTCATACTTACAATTGAGCTAACGTACGGCTTCTATTTAGATCTATTTCTGTACTAGAGAAAATCGAAATATATTGAGAATCAGGTCCCTACTACATAATGTGAACTAACATCCAGGCACATGCGGCATTACCATAGCGACCGACTACCGCCAAGGCATGACCGATGACCCCGACGACACACAAGCTGGCTTAGACGCCATGGACTTCGAAGTTGGTCTCTACAGCCACCCGATATTCACTGAGAAGGGCGGCTTCCCTGACAGCGTAGTAAGATTGGTAGCAGCGAGAAGTGAACAGCAAGGGTATCCGAGAAGTAGACTGCCAGAATTTACGGAGGAGGAAAAAGCATATGTGAAAGGTGAGTTTTTAAACTTTTATAAATTTCGTATCGTAGTTTATATAAAGGTTTTCAATCTTACCACTGCTGCTATTCTTTCTGCCCAGATATTACTGGGGTGGGCACAAAATGTATTTATAATAATAATTATTCATTTATTTTTTCAGGTAATTTACACCCACACAAATTAAATAAATTAAAAATTAACAAAAAAAGCAAAATAAAAAATAGAATAAAAATTAAAATTAAAACAAGTTTAAAATCAACATAGAATTTTTAAAATAAATTATAATCGGTCAATCTAAATTCAATAAAATAATTAATAAAATGTCACAGAGATTAAAAATATGAATGCCTAAAATAATAGATCAATTAATATTTACAATTTTACTTCCATTTTTCTTTATTAGTCGACATCTAAACAGACGGCCTAGACGAGTGTCAAACGCTCACCACCTTTCTATTCGTAATTTGTCGTACACTGCGGTGTATTGTGCCAATTGCTGGTGAAAAATAGAGCAGCGCGCGCGGATTGTACGACAATTACGAATAGACAGGGGGTGAGCGATTGCCAGTTGTCTAGGGGGGCTCATCATCCCTTACACAAATCCGCCTGTTCCACCTATCCCTATAACCAGGCTATCTCCACTGAAAGGGATAGGTGGATTTTTTTCCACCTGTCTCCACTGGTAGATATAGGTGGAAAAAAAGTCTATATATCTACTAACTATCCCCCTGGTAGGGATATATGGACTTATTTTTTCAGTATTGTTGACGTCTTATCTATTCCCTATTCCATTTAGTCCTACTGCGACATCCCTATCCTGCTAGGGAAATGTGGATTTTTCTCTTTCTTTTATAGGGTGTTTTTCTTTGGTCTCCCTCTATAAAAATCTTCATTTTCTTGGCTTCAGGCACCAGTGACTTCTACGGATTCAACCATTACTCGACGAAGTTTTACACGCGCAAGACTTACAAGCAAGGTAAATACCCTGAGCCTTCATATGAGGACGACATTGGTGCGGATTGGTCGTTATTAGACTACAAGCCTGCTGTTATAGTACATTGCACTGTGAGTTTTGGACTACACATTCTTTTGTTTTTATACTTATGAAAGGATTTTTAGTAAAATCGCATCTATAAGCATAGAATACATAATACTTAGTACAAGTACAGAAGATGCACTCCGCAAAGTCATTTAAATAAATAGCAACTCTAGCTAGACACAAAGTGCAATTTAGGTCGCACACCGCTTCCATCCCTCAGTTAAATTCACCTAGAAGTTGCCTCTATTTCTATCGCGTAGCTCTTATCTCTGGCACGTGGCAGCCCTCTGAAATTGGTCCGTCCGGATCCGGACAGACCCGCCGCCAGGGGGGTGTCACTTCGCAGTTTAGGTATGTTCAGCCGGCGCGCCTCCCAAGCAGGCGTATGGTAGTAGGTTGCCGCTCGGCTCGCATGCTCCACGTCGCGAGTAAAACGAACAATCTTTTCTGTGATTTTTGTGCACCGAGCAATGACTACCAAACGATCTTATAATCCGTATAAAAGATACTGTTGTGTTTACGGGTGTCTAAATAAAATAAAGAACAATGAATCTGATTTATTTTAATACTTATATACTTAAATATTTTGAAAATATGACCATGTTTCGTATTATCGAGCTCGGATAAACTGGCTGCCAATTCGACGGCGTAGGGACTTACACGTTCTTTCCCTTTTATATTCTGTCCTCTTTTTACCAACTTCTCCTCTTTATCTACGAAATTGTTTTTCTTTTCGTTCTTCTTCCTCTAGTAGGACTTTACGATCTGCTTACAACCTTTTTCTAACGACTCCACTTCACTCCACTGATTTCCTTTCTTATTTCTTTTCTCTGCATGCTGTCCGGCTATGGAATGCTCTACCAGAGAGTATCAGGAGTGCTCGCACGTTGAATTCGTTCAAGGGTCAGGTCATGAGTCATTTTTTATGTTTAACATCTTAGTTTTATTTATTTCCCTAATGTACCATAATATTGCATGATCTCTTTTTATCTCTTTCATTTATTTAAATTATAATTATATTTCATTATTATTATTAATATTATTATCCAATCTATTTTATGTTTCTATTTCTTATTTCCCTTATTCTTGCACCCAATTCAATATTCTTTTTATTATATTTCTATCACCCAAGGTTGCCTGGTAGAGATTGCTTGTTAGCAATAAGGCCGCTTGTTTTGTACTTTGTCGCTGTATAAATGTTTTCTGTTATATGTTCTTGTGTGCAATAAAAGTACATATATATATTTTTTATTATTACTTAAATATATTCATGAGTGGAAACCCTGCGCTCCTGACGTCAAATCGATATCGAGTCAGCGTTGCTTAACGGAATATGAACGCTCGGGTCACACGATAAGTTTCTATTTCACGTGAAAGTCGTAAGAGTAGGCAATGTTTTATACCTAAACTTGACTTTAGAGAGTGAACCTTCTGTACGGTAGTACTATTAGTTATTCTGTGCCGCCGGCTACTTGTAGCTTCATACCTAAAGCGCGGAGTGCGCCTGGCCTGCTATAAGCTGTGTGGTAGCAGCTCATTAAAATAAAACCTACTATTACCGACCTATCTCTTTTTCTGGGTGTCGTATTAGGCGACTAATGGACTAAAGACTGCACGTAAATCTAACAGCATAGAGCGGCGATGGACTCACCACCTGTCACGCTGAGCACATGTGCAGTTATCATTTGGTGAAACGTGGACTGTGGCAGTGGACTACTTTTGCGGTCCTTTTGCCTGGTCTCTGAATAACCCTTCGTGGAGATAATATTACGTACGAGTATGTATACAGCGTGTTAGTTAACATAAGGGACATATTCAACCCTATGGTAGTTTATGCCTGGGTAAACATAAACAAATAAAAAAATACTACTCGGAGCATATAAAATAATCAGAAAATCGATGTTAAAATTTTATAAAATTTTCCGTAATGTTTGGGCACCCTAGTGCTTTCGACTCATTTACTCGTGTATTAAGTAAGTAGCTGTCGTGGTTGGTGTGACCCGTTTTTCCTTCATTCTTGATCATATTTGATCTTTTCCCGCGCTTAGTGTATACGCTAACATTATTTAATAGAATAATAATATGCAAAAAATTTAGATTTTTTTTTAATGTATTGGATCGGGAATCGACTATGTCCTCCCTTAATATGTCGCTCGGTTTAACTAACGCGCTGTATTTCATCGTCATCATCAGTCTATAAACGTCCCACTGCTGGGCTCAGGCCTTACCACATGGACAGGACATGGGGTGGGTGATTGTGCCATAACCAACCACGCTGGCCCATGCAATGCGTGTTGGTGGGTTGTAAGAGGGTTTACCTACGCATTTCAGTTTTCCATACAAACTTCCCAGTCCAAATTTTAAAAAACCAATCAGCCAATAATGAACTGCATGCCAAAGTAAAATACAGGGATCTAAATAGTCTGTTAAAAACATTTTAGGAAAGTGATATTAACCATTCTATAGTGGACTTTAAATCGCAATAACTCAGCTAAAATGTTTTCAAGAAACTATTTAGATCCCTATATTTTACTTTAGCACGCAAAGTTTTATTGAAATTGGTACATTAGTTTTTATTAATTTGAACTTGGAAGTTTGTATGGGAAACCGAAAGGCGTAAACCGTCTTAACGACTGCCATCTTACGACAACAACCGGGACCAACGGCTTAACATGCCTTCCGAAGCACGGAGGATCTCGAAGGAAAATTGCTTAGCTAACTAGCAGTGTCGTGCGCCAACGAGCTCCTCTAATTACTTAGTATAAATCTATAAAAAGTTTCTAGAATTGCATCTCTCTTAAATTCGTACTAAGCCTTCAAAACAACACCTTCGCCTAATCTAGGTTTTACATGCATATAATCACGACTATTCCCCGAAGGGTTAGTCAGAGACTAGGCAATGAGGACAGCAAAAGCAGTCCTCTGCCATAGCCCACTTTACACCAAATAGCGACTGCACATGTGCTCAGCGTGACAGGTGGTGAGCTCATCGCTGCTCTATGCTGTTGGAGGTATATGCAGTCTTTAGTCCGTTAGTCGCCTTTTACGACACCCAAGGAAAGGGAAGGAAGGGGTGGTAGTATTCTATATCACCGCTATGCTAGACGGTTACGCCAGGTTTTAATATCTAATAAGTAATTGTTATCTATCAGGCAATCCCACACGGTATCAGAAAAGCTTTGAACTGGGTAAAGGACCATTGCAACAACCCTTCAATCATGATAACTGAAAACGGTTTCGGCACTTTTGGCGGACTGCAAGATGACGAAAGGATATGTTACCTCGAAAACTATATGAGTTCCATATTAGATGCGGTTGATATTGATAAATGCAAAGTCGTTTGCTACACCCTGTGGAGTGTTATGGACAACTTTGAGTGGAATAGTGGACTGAGGTAAGTGGCCATATTATCTACCCAATAGAACAACATGGCGGCCACATTTAGTTAAAAATGAATTGTTTTTTTCTCTTGGTTACAATCATGATTAAAATCAGCATTCTGTTTTTATTTTTAATCTGAGCCGAGTGAATTCTTTTGCGTTCCGCGATCCATAGAAAAGTTTTATCTGGTATCGGTAGATAAAGTATCTGAAAGTTGTTAAATTTCGCTCTTAAGTAGTAAAATATACTTGTCTTGTTCTATTAATATTGATTTATAATGCGAAAACGAGCCTTCTTTGAGTCTTCTGCCCGTTACAGTCTTCATATTACAAAGCCAATAACTCTGTTTTGCTGTTCGTGGTACCGAGTCATCCCCGTGTTATAGAAGGGATGGTGCTAAAATTTTATAGTGGGTAGGCCCGGCCACTGAGGCCACCCGTTTCCTATAAAATAAGTACTTACCTATAATATTTTTTTCAGCATAAAATTTGGGCTGTTTGAAGTTGATTACGACGCTGATGAGAAGACCAGACGAGCGAGAGCGTCCGCATTCTGGTACCGAGACCTGGTGGCTACTAGAACGTTGAAATTGGTTTTCAGGCCGGCTGTAGAAGAATTGAAGTTTTGATATGGAAGTACAACTAACTGCCGTACTCATAGACGTTAACACTTAAGCGCAAGCAGAAACCGGTGATCAACAACAATTAAATATCAATTGAGCCTGGTTTTGTGACGGTCCTTGTGCTAATTAACATTTGAGGATGTTTGAATATCTTCTCTATTTAGTATATCTCCAGGACCTATTTCTATTTTGGAATGGAATAAATATTACGTAGCCATACACGTGTTCTTCATGGACTCGCCTTTTACTAAGCGCCATACTAATCTATGAAGTCATTTACGAACCAATTTCTTTTTTTTATTTGATCTTGGAAAATCGCCCATTGAGAGGAAAAGGGAGTGACAGGAAGAGACTTAGTTTCTTCGCACACAGCGTCGTATCGTAATCGTAACGTAAGCGTATCGTAATACGCGCATAGGACGAGAGCAATACGAGCACGTACCTTTTTAATCAAGTCCGCACACGAAGCGTTGCTGCAGCGAATCGTAGGAGACACCGCTTCGTGTGCGGACTTGTTTGAAAATGTACGTGCTCGTATTGCTCTCACCCTACGTGTGTGTGCGAAGGCACTTAATAGTCATTAAAACTAAATTGACGTCTCTGCGTACAGCAGTGCTTAATAAATAATGCAAAAGGCACCTTACGAACATACATACATATAATAATCACGATTATTATCCCCGAAAGGTAAGTCACGTTACGAACAAGAGAAATTAATTTAATTAAAAGTGTTATCCTATTATGTTTTTTTATATGCAAGTACAGTCACGAGCACCAATATGTATACACTTTGACAAGAGTCATACATACAATGGAATAAGAATTCCATTGTATTAAGAGTTACAATTGTTTACATATTTTTGCTCGTGACTGTACACCGAACATTTACCACGCAAAAGCAACCTTATGAACAAGAGTTTTCAAGAGGAGTCTGTGCGAACTATTGTTTCAACACGAATCGAGGTTTTGTGTGGGAAGTAAAAAGGAACATTGTTATGCCGTCCCTTATCGCACAACTCCATTTTAATGTTTGTGTTAATTTTATGGTACTTGCTGTAAGCACACCCTTATTAATTATTGTATTGACTGTTTGTTACCTAAATAAATAAAATAAAATAAGAGAAATTAATTTCATTATAAGTGTTATCTGTCATGCTAAGTTTTTATGTTTTTTTTTTATTTCTTCCGTTGATAGAGATGGATGATGCCACGGAGGTTGGCTCCAAAGGAGTGGCATGACGATCTGGTGGTATATAAGATCAACCGGCATAAAGTGACTCGGGATAGAGAATGATTAGGTACTATTTACTTTATCAATTAGAAAAAAATAGCAGAGGTTTTAAAAACAGCTGATATTCATATAAACACCTTATCAGGAGTAAAGTACTTCCTATCCTGCAAAGGCTTGAATCATTGAATTCAATGTACACACGGCGTCAGATCAACCTACCCAAAACTGTCAAATTTCTACAATCAATTTTGAACTTTATTGTTTTGGTTTAAGGATCAATATTCATTGGAGAAATTTGACAGTTTAGGGTAGGTTGATCTGACGCCGTGTGTACCTACCATTATGTAAATATATATATATAATCACAACTAATTATCCCCATCAAGGGCTAGAAAATGAGGACAGCAAAAGCAGTCCATTACCATAGTCCGCTTTTCACCAAATAGCGACTGCACATGTGCTCAGCGTGACAGGTGGTGAGCCCATCGCCGCTCTATGCTGTTGGATGTATGTGCAGTCTTTAGTCCGTTAGTCGCCTTTTACGACACCCAAGGGAAGAGAGGGGGTGGTAGTATTCTTTCACCGCTATGCGACACTGTTATATCAGAGGTTTTAAAAACAGCTGATATCCTTTTAACCTCCTGAATACTCGCGGGTCATATACGACACATCCAATTAAAAAAAAATGTAAAACGGTGTAATTCCAAAATATTAAGAATATTTTTGATGAAGCGGAAAGATCTACATCCGGCATTTAAAAAAAAATATTGAAGTTGCGGTTTGACGTCTGTCATATCTGTCAAAGGGCCGAAAGATCAAGAAATTCAGAACATTATTTGAGGAGTTTCTCCCGTGTTCTTTTAGCAACAACACGTGTTGTGAGACTCCACTTTATTTCTATCTACCGTACAAAATTAAAAATACTTTAACGAATTAAAACACTTAAAATATAATGCTAGACGCGATAGCCATTAATTAAGATATAATAATAAAACATTATTTGATTAATAAAAAAACTAAAGTCACCATGAGACCGAGACATCGTACTCAGGAGGATAAAGACATTACAGTTCGATGCAATTAGGATGGCGGTTGTGAATGTAGCTGCGAGTGCCGCAGTGCGCAGGTGCCTCAGGGTGGGAGGACCACCGCGCCACCTTTTAATATATAGACTATGTTACGGCGAAAGGCGTTCGCAGTAACAGCGACGTAATAAAGGTTGTGGGCTGGGTAGGTATGGATAGTGAAGTACTTACAGGGATGATAAGTCACAGGAACCGGGAGACGAGCTGACCACGGGCGGCGGTGTAGGTTGGTTTCCTGGCGCACAGTCACTACACTAAACAATAGGCATTCAGGCGTTCTCTTCACTTAAGGTTCCGGAGTCACTATAAACCTTTTCGGTCAGGCTGTGGCGTGCGCGGTAGCTAGCTAGCTTGACGAGTCGCGCGGTCTGCTCACGAAGCGAGCGGCCGCGGGTCGCGCAGCGGTGGCGCCGCGGCAGATAGGCGGACGCGGTCGACAACAACCGCTGAGTCAACCACCTTACAGCTGGCGGTATGATTTGAATGGGCGTCCCGGCTTTGGCGGGAACATCCTCCGGGGCCCAGGGTGGGCTCATCCAATGGGAGCCTGGCGATCCGGAATACAGGCCTCCGAAGATGTCCATTCGCGGTGTCCAGGTCTACCACCCGCACGACGCCATCCTTCCCAGGCAGGGTGCGAGCAATGCGCCCCAGTCTCCATTGGAGGGCAGGCAGGTTGTCCTCCTTGATGAGGACGAGCTCGCCAACTCGGGGAGGGGAGGATGGGGACAACCATTTGGAGCGGGTTTGGAGGGTATGAAGGTAGGACTGGGTCCACAGCGTCCAGAAGCGCTGGGAAAGGGCCTGTACCATCTAGAATCGCCTACGTGTGGAGATCGGCCTATCTTCCACGGATAGTTCGGGAAGGGCCGTTAGTGGGCGGCCTATAAGGAAATGTCCGGCTGTAAGCGGCTCAAAGTCTGAAGGATCAGACGAAAGTGGGCAGAGAGGTCTAGAGTTAAGGACCGCTTCGATTCGAGCTAAAAGTGTGGAGAATTCCTCGAATGTGAGGTGTTGTTCGCCAATTACGCGATATAAAAGTTGCTTTGTTGATTTTACGTTGATCTCATGTAACGCACCGAACCATGGTCCCTTAGGGACGTTCAACAACCAAGTAATGTGCTGACCAGCGAGCTTGTGCGCAATCGTGTCATTATTCAAGGCAAGAAAGTTTTGTACTTCGATGAGCTGATTTCTAGCGCCTACATAATTTGTACCGCAGTCCGAGCGGATGAGAACCGGGGCACCGCGGCGTGCTATAAAACGCTGTAATGCCGCGAGGAACGCTTCCGTGCTGAGGTCCGAGACCGGTTCCAAATGAACCGCCTTAGTCGAGAGGCACACGAATATACAAAAGTACGCTTTTAAGAGTTTAACATTACGTAGGGTACTAGATTTAACGAGGAATGGTCCGGCAAAATCGGTCGTGACTTGACTAAATACTGGCTGAGGCGTAACTCTATCGGCTGGCAGGTCGGCCATGAAGGGCGCTTGCGGCTGGGCCCGGCATCGAAAGCATCTAATGCATTTAAAAACTCGGTGTCTAATAATACGGCGCGCGGACAATATCCAAAATTGTTGGCGTAGGATAGCGTGTAAAGTGTCAGCGCCAGGGTGGCAGTGTATTTTGTGGTAGTGGTCAATGATAAGGTCTACAAGTGGGCTAGAGCTGGGAAGTATGAGCGGATGCTGCGCGTCATATCGGATAGACGCATGGGACAGTCGTCCACCAACTCTAAGGAGCTCATCTTTAATGAGAGGTGACAGCCGCTGGAGTCTGACGGAGCAGATTTTGCCAATTTGAAGGCGGTGGATGTCCTCTGCAAACTCATTGTGCTGAACACTGCGCACCCAGTAAAGTAGGGCCTCTCTTCGTTCACTGACGTACAAGGGGCCTGAGCGTCGCGAATCTGGGTGGTGTCTGCAGTTGTGCAGAAAGCGTTTTAGACAAGCTGTCACTCCGACGAGCTTGTCTAGTGAACTGAACCGAGTGAGCAGGTCAAAGTCAAGACCGGGCACTGTGACCAGTGACGGGACGTGTTTGGGCTTAAGGCCGGGCAGGGCGGTGTATCCCAGTAGTCCCGCGTGATGGCCCAGAGCTAAGGGCATCGCAGGCCAAGACTCACAAGGCTGTCCAAGCCACGTGGGAGACCACCATAGGTCGTGGGCTGACAGGGATTGCGCAGACATCCCTCTGCTTGCGCAATCTACCGGGTTGAGCTCGGAAGGTACGTGTCGCCAGGTACATTCTGGTGAGCCTGAGCTGATTTTGACTACCCTGTTGGCTTCAAAGGGTTGAAGACGGTGAGGCGGTGTATTGAGCCAGGCCAGGACTATCGTACTGTCTGACCAACATATGTGCTGTTGTATACTGATATGGGCCGATAACTGAACTGACACACGGATCATGAGCTGGGAGAGTAGAGTGGCGGCCGACAACTCTAACTTGGGGATTGTGAGGCGATTCTTGATTGGTGCGACTCGCGACTTGGCGACAATCAAGTGTACCAAAGTATCTCCGGAGGCATCGAGCTCATGGAGGTAAACAACGGCGGCAAACCCGGCTTCAGAGGCATCTGCAAACCCGTGAAGCGAGTATGCAGCTGAGCCTTTGTTTGCACAAATGTGCCGAGGGAAGCGAATGCTAGACAACATCGGCAGATCCTCTGAGATGTGGTGCCACTCCGTTTGTACTTCAGAGGGAGTGGGCTCATCCCATTCCAGCTTCAGTAGCCACAATTGCTGAAGCAGCAGCTTTGCGCGGAAGATAACGGGAGAAACCCAGCCGTTTGGGTCATAAAGTGAGGCTACGGTGCTTAAAATAGACCGCTTTGTGACATGTGTGATGGGGGGCAGAGAGATGCGGTAGGTGAACTCGTCTGACTGAGGGCTCCACTGTATACCCAAGACCTTAATGGACGTGGACTCTGGGTTCATGTCGAAGTCCTTGGGCATGTCGCATTGGTTGTCGGGAAATGATGTCCACTTACTAAGCTGAAAGCCGCCTAGGTCTAGCAGACTTATCAACTCGTCCTGAAGTGCTTGGGCGGATTCAACTGTGTCATGACCACACAAGATGTCATCAACGAAGATAGACTTGCGAAGAACCTGAGCGGCTCCAGGGTAGCGATGGCCTTCATCATCAGCCAGCTGAAGCAGAGTGCGGATTGCATGGTATGGGCTTGATCTTAAGCCGTAGGTGACTGTATTGAGGGCGTAGGTGAGCAGAGGGTGATCTGGTGAGGACCGCCATAGTATCAGCTGGTACCGTCTCTGGTCTGGGGCAACCAGCACATTTCTGAACATCCTCTGAATGTCAGTGCTGAAAACGACTGGATGCGTTCTGAAGGACATGATGATGTCCACAATGTCCTGTTGAAGGGCGGGGCCTGTGTGTAGGCATTCATTTATGCTGACACCATTGGAGCTTTTGCAGCTACCATCAAAAACAATGCGCAGCTTGTCCGACCTTGACTTAAATACGCCATGGTGAGGGATGTAGAAGTGAGGTTTATGGGCGAATGTATTTGGGTGACAGGGAGCCATGTGCCCTAAGTCGATGTATTCGGCCATAAAGTCGACGTATTTAGAACGCAGAGACGGGTTCGCCATTAGCTTCTTCTCAATATTGAGGAATCTGCGTAATGCGATAGGGTGAGTTTTACCTAGTTGAGGGGCGTCCTTTAGAAAGGGCAGAGCGACCGTATATCTGCCTGAGGGATCGCGTGTAGTGGTAGAGCGGAAGATTTCCTCGCATTGTTCCTCCAGGGGATCATTATGAGTGTGAGATTGAGGGAGGGGCTCCTCAGACTCCCAGAACCTTTCCAGACTCTGACGTATGTCCTGGGCTGATTCAGCTGAGTCTGGTTGTGAGCTAACGACGTGAGCTGAGTTAACCTGCTGCGCCGGCTGCGCATACAAGTCCTCAATGGGTCCTATCAACGCGAAGTCGAAAATTGTGCCGAAGGCTATGGGCTTGCCCGGGCCCAACGAGACCTTAGTCCCGTCCAACACCTGGCCAAGAACGTCCGACCCCAATAAGAGGTCGATCGGGGCTGGTGTGTGGTAAAGCTGGTCAGCCAATGGCACGGGTGGCTGGCCTAGTACGAGGGAAATGTTTGGTACCTTCTCTAAGGGACGGTAGCCAGTGACGTTTTTTAAAATGTGAGCTGTGGCAGTGATTGTAGGAGTATCATTGTGAGTGGGTCGGCATACTATTGTTATTGCCGCCTTTGACTCATGTTTGTGCTGATTCCCAACTCCTGTAATTTTTAAAGAAGTGGGTTTTGATGGCAGGTTCAAAAGTCGTGCCATGCGTGACGTTATTAATGTCAGCATACTGCCACAGTCCAATAAAGCTCTGGCTGTGTGAAGATGGCCATGTACGTCCGCGACTCTTAGTGAGACGGTTGGTAACAAAATGGGTGTGCCAGTGGGCACAGAAGGTGAGTGAGCTGATTGAGTATCACATGAAATTGTATGAGCTGAGTATGTATCAGCTGTGTGGGCATGGGTTCACTGGGCATGGGCTAATGGGACATGGGCTAAACGGGCATGGTCTTGTTCTGCTTCTTCGCTAGGGTGCTCCGTGATAGTTGGGAGTCATAATTGCTGGCGGCGTTCGCGGGGCCTACCTGGCGAACCGGACCTGGGCGGGCTGGCTCTGTGAGCAGAGCTGGGTTGCACCTGTTTAGCATGTGCGGGTTCGTGCCGCCTGCTGTTTCTGGGACGCTCCCTCGAGTGCTCTCTTAGCTGTGGTGGGGGTATATGTACAGACGAATGAGCTGAGTGCGTTGGGTCGTCTGGTCGATGTAGAGACGTGTGGTGGTTGGAGCTCCCACAGTCCTTGCATGCCCCCCTTGACCTGCACTCGCTCTCGTAGTGAGGGCCGAGACAACGCTGGCAGCGCTCGCGTGCCTGTACAAAGTCCCAACGGCCCTGCGTT
Source organism: Scoparia ambigualis (assembly GCA_963921215.1). NCBI lineage: Eukaryota > Metazoa > Arthropoda > Insecta > Lepidoptera > Crambidae > Scoparia > Scoparia ambigualis. The sequence goes on along the minus strand of OY992524.1, from coordinate 10,772,630 downwards.
GGCTGGGCATTGTACCATCTGCACGTCATGAGCCTATGTCCCCTAGTGGCACAATAGGGACAGTAGGACGTTGAGCGTGAGGAAGAGGACGAGGACGATGATGAGGAGCAGCTTTGCTGGAAGGCCGAGTAGACGGGGAAGGGCTGACTGCGAGCCGGGGTGGTGGATGGGCGGTGACGCATTTGCTGCGCTGGGCGTGACGGTTGGTGAGTAGGCTGATCATAGGCGCGGTGAGGCGATGGAGCTGAGAAACGGCCACGGTAATGGTCGGGTTGTTGCTGAGCCATCTGAGCATAAGTGCGATGGGGCAACTGATGAGGCGCGCGGCTACGAGAAGGGCCGGGCTGGGGCTGGATGGGTTGAGCCATGGCTATGTTGGAGAACTCTGTCTCCACACAGCGCGCGTGCTCCTCGAGGTAGGAGATAAGGTCCCTTAACGTGGGCAGGGAGTTACTAGACCCGTGCCTGCGTTCAAATAGCGTGCGGAGCTCGCCCTTGAGCTTCCGCACCACTACTGACACAAACACGTAATCGTCTCCTATGGGCAAATCTAAATTGTTGAGGGCACACTGAGCCGATATGAGCGGCGTGAGGAACAGTGTGCGGATGTTCGAGCGCGTATGGATGCTTGGCAGCCCCAGGATGATGTCCACAAAACTATCAATGAGAACCCGGCGGTTCTCCTACCGCTTGGTGAGGATGTCCATGGCCACGGCAAAATTTTCATTGGTGACCTTTAGGTGGGACACCATGCTTAATGCCTCACCGCTGAGGCTTGAGAAGAGATAGTGGAGCTTGACTGCTTCCGACAAGGTCGCCATGTCGTCAGTCAAACTCCTGAATAGTGCAATAAAGGAGGGCCAGTCCTCCACTTTTGAGCTGAACCTGGGCAGCGCTATCTTGGGGAGGACGGCTGTAGGCGTATTGACGCCGAAACTGGGCTGAGCGCTATGGGTTGGGGATGACGTGGAGGGTGAGATTTCCTCTCTAGCCATAAGTATCCCCAGGTACGCCCCGGAGGCCTTTGTGTGGTTCTCAGTGTATGTCCTCTCAACCCCCTCGTCCAAGTTCTCCTCGTCGAGAATGCTGTAGTACACTGAATCCAGCTTGTCCTTCACGCCCTGTATCTGTGCGAAACGCACGTTGAATTCCTTTCTGGAATGTTTGGTGTCGCCAGCAATGACCCTTGATCCCACCTCTAGGAGCTGGTGTATAGCTTTGGCGGCCTCCCTAAATATCGCGGCTTGTGACTTGGTCGGCATCGCGATGAATAAAAGGAGACAAAAAAATAATAAAAAATAAAAAAAATAAACAAATTTAAAGGCAGTAAAAAGAACAACACCCTGTATATATTCTATAGTTGGGCTGGACGTATTTGTTTACTAAGGTAATGGCAAATGGGCTAAAATTAACGCAACAATAAAGAAAGCAAAACTAAGTTGGGTTGGGACGCCTTGTATATGGCCCACGGGTGGGCAAACGCATGTGTAAATGTATGTCTGTGTTTATTGAACGCGCGTACGTAACATTAGCCGACCGCAAAACAAAAAACAAACAAAACAACAAAAAAAATCACGTCATCCGTAGCCCACTATTGGGCAAGGCGCTCACAGTCGGGCAGACCTGTAGCGGACACTAGCGCGAAGAATGAGTTGGTCGCAAAAAAAATAAAATAAAAGTCTGTGTCCCTGCTCTTGTGGTGAGCGCGCACAAGAATGAGCCGATTGCCAAGGCAAAAATTAAAAACAAAAAAAATATATAAAATTAACACGAGCGAAAAAATAAAGCACGCTACTTGGCACGCGTGGTGAGCATGCACGAGATCTGAGCCGATTTAACACGACACGAACATAAAAAATTCATGAAAAAATAAAACGAAAAACCATCTCTCGTTATAATACCCTACGTAACGTAATAATTCAACGATCGTATAGGTCCCTACACATAGATCTGTGATCAGACAATCGGATGCATACACGAGATCAATATCAAAACAACATGCAGAAATAATTGCGTTAAAATAATCTTGTTTAAAGCGTAGTCGCAATCCTCACAAATGATTCACGACTACCTGACGAAATTTTTATTGGGACAGGGTAAATTTATGTAAACAAATGAATTTAGAAATGATGGCACGAATTAGATATAAGATTTAGACATAGAATAAGAATACGGGCGGAAATAATTATCTTTAGCGGACTGTATTTAAATTGAAAATTAAAATAAAGTTAGGTTCTGATTAGGGCTGAACCTTAGCGGTTATTCCGCGCTCGATTGGACCAAAATGTTACGGCGAAAGGCGTTCGCAGTAACAGCGACGTAATAAAGGTTGTGGGCTGGGTAGGTATGGATAGTGAAGTACTTACAGGGATGATGAGTCACAGGAACCGGGAGACGAGCTGACCACGGGCGGCGGTGTAGGTTGGTTTCCTGGCGCACAGTCACTACACTAAACAATAGGCATTCAGGCGTTCTCTTCACTTAAGGTTCCGGAGTCACTATAAACCTTTTCGGTCAGGCTGTGGCGTGCGCGGTAGCTAGCTAGCTTGCCGAGTCGCGCGGTCTGCTCACGAAGCGAGCGGCCGCGGGTCGCGCAGCGGTGGCGCCGCGGCAGATAGGCGGACGCGGTCGTCAACAACCACTGAGTCAACCACCTTACAGCTGGCGGTATGATTTGAATGGGCGTCCCGGCTTTGGCGGGAACAGACTAGTTACACCTGAACAAATTGCATTTAAAAATGGCGAAATGGTTTCTATGACGTAATCACGTCGAAAGGGAAAGAAAATAAATGCAATCATATCATTAGCCTATTGTTAAAAAGAGATAAACATATATTTTAACTTTTGTATACTCTTTAAGGTAGTTGAGTTGACCAATGAATTCATTGAATTTATGCGCCATCTCGGCCGCCATTGTTTTCTCTCTTTCACTCTTACAGAAACGTCTCTCTCTTACATAGTACACGCGTCTCACTCATGCATATCGAATTGGCAACAGGGCAAATGTCCTCACTAAATGAAAATTTCTATTTTAAATTTATTTTTACAATAATTCCGAGTGAAATTAAAAAAAAATCTTGTTTCATGGTTGCAGTATATTTTTTTACAATTTCTGTATACACAGGAAGGCCTTTTATCCAAATAACAACACAAAACTTATAACGGTAACGATCGTATTGACGTGACAATGACTGACGTGTGACTAAATGAGGTCTAGTCAATTACCTGGATTTGTTCTAGTCACTACGGAGGGCAGGCAACGTATCTACACATATAATATCATTGGGTGAAACCTAAAATTCGCTAGTGCGACGCGACTTGTGACTAACTTCACGGACGCCATTCTATTTGAATCGGACTGTACCAGGGGTAAAGTTAAGTATAATATACTATCCTAGGTACTGATGGGCAAATACTTAAATCATTGAATTCAATCAATGTACCATTATGTAAATAGCAAGGATAAAATAAAATTCAATACAATTTACATACAAAAATATATTTGCTTAAAAATATGTTAAAAATTTGATTAAGGCACCAAGTAAATCAAAATCAACCACTAACAATAAATTATTGTATTGCTGACATTAACATTTTATACATATGCCATGGATTGGAAGACAAAAGACTATTAAACATAGAGAAATACAGATTGTATTTGTATGATTTCACGCCGGTCATGATTTTTCCTAAAAACAATATCATGTACCGAAATTTTAAGTACAAGCACAACGAATTACGTCAAAGGGCTTCTTAAAAGTTTATATTCGTTAATAATCAACCTTAGATTTAAAACAGATTAAAACAAAAAAGGAAGAACAGAACAGAAGAACAATTTATTAATACAAGTAACAAGTAACATTAGCGTCTAGTTAGTGAGCCGCTAAAATTAGGCCTAAAGGCGCAATTTCACTTCAGTCGCAATTTGCCGAAATTGCCGAGCGAACAGGCTACATCGTACTATTGTGAAAAAGAGAAAAACGCTATTCCGCAGTGGCATCGGAGTCTGTCGTACGTGTACTCGTCTGTTTCGAAGCGACCGAGACGTCATGCGCGTCAGTTGAGTAGGACTATATTTTGATTGGTAGGCGCTTGCCGTATCTTCCCTTTTTGTTTTAATCTATGTAAACAACTCTTAAAACCAATAATTAGGTATTGATCAAAATATAGATACAACATACCTACTAATTTCGTAAATTTATTTTTCAAAATGGTCTATTTCATGTCTCAAAATAATTGACAGTTGATAAATACAATAATTTAATTTCGAAATCGAAAATTTATTCTCGCAATAAACACTTCATCTAATTACTTTAATACTAAGACTTAAATCATAATAAATGGTAAAAAACAGGCTAGCCCACTATTTACAAAATACAAAACTCTGGCAAATATACCAGACTAGTCGTCTCAACTGTCTGTCTCTTTAACATTGAGGATAATAATCATAGATATAAGCAAAAGAGATAATATTAATAATCCATTACAAATATTAATTTTATTACAATAGTGCTTATATGAATAGTTCAGGCGGTTCAGCACAGTAGGCGATTTCATTGACTTTTTATGATATTATTTTAAGTATGTACTTACGAATTGGGCTTATTTATTTCGCAACCACGTTTTCAGACTTTCTACCATTTATAGTATCATTAGTATATATCGAGTATATAAAACGTTGTGGTAGATTATTCTACGCGGTAGATTTCCTCTAATATACTTATTCATGGTAGTTTTAATTAAACAGTAGATTTATTAAATTACTACCATAGCAAGTAAGCAACCTTTCGACTTCGGACGCGCACTGATCAGTGCTCAACTAATAGAATTTTTATTGTGTCGAGTGGCGCCGCGTTCTAAGTTTTAAACGACTAAGGGTGGATTCGACCAAACGGGAATAAGGTCTTATACTTAGATTAAGCGCTGAATTTGTATAGACTAATCTCGGAGTAAGTCTTATTCCAGTTTGGTCGAATCCATTCTTAGGCCTAATTTTTCAATCCCTAGATAAAACTTATCTACCTGATAAAGTATAACGCGACCAAAGTAAAATGTCACTCGTCAAAAAAGAAAAGACGTGATTTGACAATACATTTCAAAATGGTTGTGTAATACGTTAACAAACGAATAACTTTTATTTGACAATTTAAAAACCGACCCTTAGTAAGTAATGTTTAAGCAATATTTTTCCCTGGAAACTCCATGGCGTTCAATTTCTTGTATACCTCAAGCATGTTCGGTCGCTCGTGTCTCTCGTTCTTGGTGCAGTGTATGCCTATGTTGATGAAGTCGCGGCACAGCTGGGGATTCGAGCTCTGAACGATGTGCAGAGAGCGATCTTCGTAGAGGGCTGCAGAAAAAGTAAAATTTCAAAATGTTGAACTTTCATCATTATAAGACTTTGAACTATCGCGTTGCATTGCATTAAAACTGTTTTAACGGGACTAAACACGATCAATCAGTTCGCTTGTGACCACGGCCGCAGCATCGCGGCCGAAACGTCAAGCAGTAAGTAGATATGTACTTACTTACAAAATTAATCGTGTTTAGTCCCGTTAAAACAGTTTTCATCATTATCATCATCAGACTTTTAAACGTCCCTCTGATGGGCTCAGGCCTCCCATAACCCACCACGCTGGCCCAATGCGGGTTGCTAGGTTTTAACGACTGCTATCTTACGACAACAACTGGGACCAAAAGCTTAACGTGCCTTCCAAAGCACGGAGAAGCTCAACATGTTTTTTAATTAGGTCAGCCCTGTCAACCTGTAATATAACTGGACAACGCACTATGCACGTAAAATCAAGCCGAGTGAGAGGCATAAAAAGTAGTAGTTAGTCTCTTTATATATGGTGTCCATGTTTTTTTAATATTTACCGGGATACGTACAACAACCAACAAAACTGTTATTTAACTTTATTTAGACATGACAATGTGTGTACTTATGAGATATCTACAGGCAGCCTAATTTATCTGTTCCGGCGGTAAAAGGACCTAATGAAATGATTTCTTGACGACTTATTTAGAAATATTGGCCGAACTAAAATTGAAAATTATTCGTTTTTTTTATTATCCTTCCTAATATTATAAACGCGAAAGTTTGTAAGTATGGATGGATGTTTGTTACTTTTTCACGTAAAACCTACTGAATGGATTTGGATGAAATTCGGCATACAGATAGTTTATAACCTGGATTAACACATAGGATACTTTTTATCCCGATATTCTCAAGGGAACGAGAATATCGGTACCCGATATTCACGCGGGTGAAACCGCGAGCGGCCGCTAGTAACAAATAAATGACGTTGAAACTGCAAGAACCGTTTGCTTTAGTTATTTTCACAGTGTCATGTCGCATAGCGTACTACTGTGTAACAGCGGCTGATGTTAAAACTACATTAATTTTACAGAAACGAGCATGAACCATCTAGAATTGGATCAGGAAAATCTTTAAATTTATTTAGAATTATTTGTCTTGATTAATTGATGAAATCTATGTCATTATAATATAATAGATTACAAATAACATTATATGTTTTGGTGACTTTTTCAGGTACGCTCTGTTTCCATTTCAGCCTACGGGGTAAGATGGAAATTCATCCTTGGGAATCCTATAAAATATTATCATGTTAATATTACAACAAACCGTTAAAAGATAAACGAATTTTAATGTGATACGTCTTTGAGTTCGGTAGTATAATAAAAATAATGTTCATTAATGTAACATTCTCATACGACCCTTGACTGATATCAATAGCAGCTAAAAATAAATATAAAAAATTACTTTCTACGCGCTAACACCAATTGTCTAGCCCGAGACGCCCAAGTTAACCATTATAACAAGTTTTAAAAGAAGCTTTCTTTAAAAACTTGTTATAATGGTTAACTATTTATCGGATAAATAAACTGACAGAAACAAACACACAAACATAAAAAACACCCAGTCTCGAAATCAGTTTAGATGGACCCCAGAACTGGCGTACTAACCACTCGACCAAGGCGGAAGGTCATCAAAATCGGCATAAATAATGGACACCCTACATTTCTAGGTATTATTTTGGTACCTTATAAAGTACAAACACTGTTTGTCAAACAGTGTTGACACTAACTTGACAGTGTTGCCGCGTAAGGATTACGAAAGACTGCTAATATATCTTTCATAATAATTTATAATTGTATATCGTTTTTTTAACTCCATAAGAGCGGATTCCGTCATTCATTATACATTTATAATTTTAGTATTTATTTGCAAAATTCAGCACAAAAAACGTAAAATACAAATATTTCCAAATTTTAAAACTAGTAGGAAGCTGAGGTACCAATCAACTCCCATAGAATATTTTATTATTCACCAGTGGCAACATCAGAAAAGGACACATTACTACTTTTTCTATCTCATCTCGACCGTTTTCTACTTTCATGTAGAACAGAGAAAAACTTACGTTATTGTAATGTGGTAAAGTGTAAATTTGTAATAGTAGTAAATTGAATCGCGCAGTCCAGTTATGTTATAGGTTCATGGGTCAGCCATCTAGTGCGAAAGTTGCTTAGCGACAATCGTAAAGCAAACGTCTTAATCACTGCGCCATCAAACTCCTCCTGTGCTTACCCGTGGTACTACTGATGGTCCTACTGGTAGTCAATAGTCAATAGTCAATAGTCAAAATATATTTATTCAATAAACTCAATTAATAAGTACTTTGAAACGTCCAAATATTTTTTAACCTACCACCCATTCAGGACATCATTTTTTAACTGTGGCAAAGAACGGGCGCAAGAAACCACAGCGCACAGAAGCAACGACATTTACAAAAAATATATATATTATATGTCGTTACCAGGTCACAAAATACAAAATATGAATTTGAATGTAAATAGTTTAATTAAATATGGTGCTCTATATAAATTAATTATAGGCAATTAGAAATAGCTGTTGGAGTAGGTACTTGGAGCATTTCAGACCCAAGCTGTTTTGTCTTCTGTATAATCCAACACTTTATAATAAGCTTTTTTATAAAGCTTTTCTTTGATTTTGATTTTAAATTTATCAAGATCTAATTTCTGAATATCATTTGGTACTTTGTTGTATAATCGTACACACAGACCCTTAAAAGAATTATTTATTTTATGGAGCCTATTATAAGGCACTGCTAATTTGTTCTTACTTCTAGTATTTAATTTGTGAATATCACTGTTTTTTGAAAACATTTCAATATTTTTATGAACATACACAAGATTTTCATAAATATATTGTGATGCAACTGTCATTATACTTATATCCTTAAATCTCTCTCTGAGAGAATCACCAGCCTGTAGGTTATATATTGCTCGAATAGCCCTCTTCTGCAGCACAAAGATAGTTTGAATGTCGGCAGCATTTCCCCACAGTAAAATGGCGTACGACATTACACTATGAAAGAAGGTAGTACCACAATAACTATTTTTTTGTTCCCGTTCTCCTATAACACTCGATTTTTCAAGCTTATGCTTACCTCGAAATACATTTGTAGGGAATATTAAATTGATAAGTTGTACCACGGGTAATGTAAAATCTCCCGTGTTACTACCAGACAGGATAGTAGTAAAACGCGCAAAAAAAAAATTCCGCACACACAGTACCACGGGTCAGTATAGAACTCCTCGAGTATAGTACGGATCAATATCAATTAGAGAAATTTTACAGTTTTGGATAGGATTTCCTGCTGGCGTTTTCCGTACAGTCGACGAAGTTCCCAGTCGACCAGTTTTGCTGAATATTCGCAACGCTGTACACATAATGCAACGCGAAACTTACACCGCTGTATGTAAATTACACATTCTCACCGGAATCCGTGCCCCTGTCATACTCGATCTTGATGAAGTCGGTGAGCCGCTGCACCGGCCTCGTTGTATCGAACGGTTTCAGGCACGTGGCGATCTCGAGCATGACCACGCCGTAACTGAACACGTCCACCGCGGGCGACAGGCAGCCGGAGCGCAGATACTCGTCCGGTAGGTAGGGGCGGGTGCCATGGACTCTGGATGCACAAAGACATAAAAAAAATGTTTATATCAGGTTTCAATATCAACCTTTAAATGTTTTATATCAGGTTTCATTATCAACCTTTAAATGTCCACAGCTGGGCGCAGGGCTTCCTATATGGATAACAGAACATGGGGAAAATATATCGACGGCGAAGTGACAATATTTCGTATCTAACATTTTTCGAAAAATTTACTTTCATAAGTTATTAACTTTAAGGTTGGTTTCCGCGTATTTTGATGAAACCACTTATCCGTATTTTGACGACAACGGGAAAAAATAAACGTAGAAGCTATCTAGCTAAATGGAATTATGGTAATTTGTCCTATCTACGTACAACTTGGTACAACCCGATTACACTTAGACGCGAATATTTTCGAGACACTAAACGTTTTTTTCGCTTTGTGTAAAATTATGACGATGAATAAAAAGGAAAAAATGAACTTAAGATGGCATACACTCCAGGAAAATACAGACCGAGAGAGATACTTTTATTTTGAATACACAACTACAGTTTATTCATGGACAAATCAGAGTTGGACATTTTATGGAACAACTGTGATGATGAATCTATAGATACTTTAATATTTTTAATTTCCTACATATTTTGTAATAAGATCGTTTTTCTTGATATGCGTTTTTTATTTTCTTTTTCGTTGCTAGACAGGGGTTTCACGAGTACTCAACATATTATTAAAAAGCAAGGTCTGATATCTCCCCTACCTGGGGGAGACACCAGGACTAAGAAAATCCTGATGGCTTTCCAAGGGGAGATTTCAGGGGAGACAAGAGACCGGAATCAAAATGTTGTCCTTGTTAGTTAGAAGGTATTCTCACTTCGCCGTCGCTATGTGGAATTACCTGGAGACTTTGCCACTAACATCTGCCATCTAACGACAACAACCGGGGCCAACTTCTTTACGTACGTGCCTTCCTAAGGACGGAGGAGCTCGAGAAGTGTTTAACGGTGCTTACCCACGTAACGTAACGTTCCCATACGTAATATCAGCGTGAAACAATGACACTCGTTGCTGTTGTTTCGTTCGGGCACCTATCCAGGCATTGCGAAAGTTGCTGGTAGTGGCTATTTGACAGAATATGAAATATGTCGGATATGGTAGTTTATTATAATTTAACGATAATAAACCAATAGTTTTATTTTATTAAAAAAAATTGAAAATATTTTATTTTTACAAAATAAATTTGCGATCTTTTATGTGTGGATTACAAGACCCGAAACACTCAATCATGGCCGCCCATGATTGAGCTTCGTGTGTCGTTACATCTCACAAAATAAAAAAAACTATCTGTCAGGTTTCAAGATAAAGTTTGTTTATTGAGGTGTGACGTCACAGGGCAAAATGTCACGTGACCAACCGTTATCGCAAGAAATTTGAAATTAATGAAGAAAAGTATGTTTATTTTTTCTATTAAGTAAATAAAGCTTTTTCAAGAAAATAAATGTTGTAAGAAGTATAAAATTAACTAACCCGCCCCGCAGACCATGGAACTCACGTATGAGTGTGCCAGTCTATAATTACCTAGAGACTTTCACGTGCGTCCTGTTGTCGCCGTAAGGGCCTTTTCGCGCGAGTCCGAAGTCCCCTATCTTAGGGATGAGGCACTGGTCCAGCAGGATGTTGGCCGGCTTTATGTCGCCGTGGATGAGGGGTGTGCCCGACATTGTGTGGAGGAACTGGAGGCCTCTGCGGAAAATTACATAGATAAGTATACCACTATTAACTTAGATACATACGTACATACATACATATAATCACAACGTTTATCCCCGAAGGGTTAGTCAGAGACCAGGCAATGAGGACAGCAAAAGCAGTCCTCTGCCATAGTCCTCTTTTCACCTAATAGCGACTGCACATGTTCTCAGCGTGACAGGTGGTAAGCCCATCGCCGCTCTATGCTGTTGGATGTATGTGCAGTGCAGTCTTTAGTCCGTTAGTCGTCTTTTACGACACCCAAGGGAAGAGAGGGGGTGATTCCTTCACCGTTACGCGACACGGTAAATAGTAGTTACACAATCCTATACCACAATTCGTAGCGGAAAAGTGGCTGATTTGACAAACACACATTTGACGTATATGTGGTTTGGTCTCAGAATAATAATTAAAGCATAGAAGGAGTGCTATGTATGACATTCGAGTGGGCACTCCGTTTGGTCACCATTCGAATTACATTTGTATAGGTCGCTTTTCAATTTTGTATTATAAATGGTGACCGGTTTATTTTGCCGCTAGACATTTGACGTTTTTGTACACTTATTTTGTCTCCTTCCATTCAATGTTTATGGCCCATTTGAAAAAATAGGACAACTATACGAGTCTCATTTGGACTTTCATCTATGCTTTAGTTATTATTCTATGGTTTTGGCAGAATAGCAATTCAGGAAAGAGCACATCGTCATGTTGGCACTTAACTCGCACACTGCTAAACGTAATGAGCGCCTAAACATCTAGCTAGGTACTTTTTTTGTTAGGACATTTTGAGAGCGTTGATTATTGTGCCTCTAGTTTTTATGTGTGATCAAATAAAACTGAATAATAAAACAATATATTAAAACACCCCAGAGGGTAAGTAATGTGTGTGTATGTACCTAAGTGTGGAAATGTAAAAAAAACTCAAAATATATTTATTCCTCAATTAGTAATTACTTTGAATCGTCCAATTTTGAATCCCAGCACCCATTGAGGACGTCATTTTTGAGCTGTGGCAAAGAACGGGCGCAAGAAACCACAGCGCACAGAAGCAACGAGAAGCAAAAATATGTCGTTACCAGGTCATAAAATACAAAATATGAATTTGAATGTAAACTGTCACATATAAATTCTGTCAAAAAAGTTTCGGGAACGGATTTGTTTATTGTTTGATTCCAAATTAATTTTTTTGTTTTTTTTTGTTGTTAGATTGGCACAACTGTTATCCATTTTGACGCGGAGTTTAAGTTGCATCTGTTATTTAGATTAAATACAGTGCTGTTTTTCGTTAGTTTATATCTAGTGTGTATTATGAGTTTCATAATGGATAAAAACATCGAACAAAGAGTTTGTCTTAAATTTTGCGTCGCCAATGGAACTTCGTGCTCGGAGTCACTGAAAATGTTACAAGAAGGCTTACGGTGAATCGACTTTATCAAAAACACGCGCTTATAAGTAGTACAAAGCGTAAAAAGCGGTCGAGATATGATGGAAGATTTGCTTCGCTCTGGTAGGCCATCAACGTCTTCAACTGAAGTTAACATCGCAAAAGTGAAGGAAATGGTGACTGAAAATCCTCATTCAAGTTTGAGAGAGATAGCCGCTGAACTTTCTGTGTCTCACGAGTCGATCCGTACCATTTTAAATAAATGAAACATGTTGCCGCTCGGCTAGTTTCAAAAGACCTAAATTTTCTCCAAAAACTCAATTGCATAAGAGACATGCTAGAACGAGTCCATTCCGACCCAACATTCACGCAACGCATTGTTACTGGTGACTAGACGTGGGTTTACGAGTTTGACATGCAAACTAGTCAACAAGCTTCGGAGTGGCGCCTTCCGACTGAACCGAAACCGAAAAAACCACGCCAAAGTCGATCAAAAGTCAAAGTAATGTTGACTGTTTCTTTGACTATCGCGGTGTTGTGCTCTCGCAATTCTTGCTGGAAGGTCAAACGGTAAAAAACAATATTATTTGAGCGTTATGCGGCGTTTAAGAGAGCAAATTCGAGGAAAAAGGCCAAATTTGTGGAAATTAAATTCTTGGATTTTGCACTACGATAATGCGCCTTCGCACAAGGCCATTATTGTGAACGAATTTTTGACCAAAAACTCAACAAATACCATCGAGCAACCACCTTATTCACCAGATATGGCTCCAGCCGACTTCTTTCTTTTTCCTAAACTCAAATTACCACTTCGTGGCACCCATGTTCATTCGGTAGAAGACATAAAGGAGAATTCGCGGCGAGAACTGAACTCAATTACGGAAAAAGCGTTTAAAAAATGTTTTGATGATTGGATTATTCGTTGACGTAAGTGTATCGTTTCTGAAGGAGCATACTTTGAAGGCGATAAAATAAATTTGGATGAATAACTAACATTTTGTGTATTATTGACCTTTTCCCGGTACTTTCTTGACAGAGTAGTATATGGTACATACTACTATAACTATAAATTAATTATAGTGCATATTATTAATTAACACTTAGAACGCGGCGCTTAGAAACAATAGAAATCTATTCATTGAGTACTAATCAGTGCAAGGCCGCAGTTGAAATAGGTTAAGTCTCCTGGAATAAAATATTTTATTTCCTATATGAAACACTTTTTACGGATGAAACTCTCGTTTAATTTCTTACATAACATACCCTTCTCCCTGTGTCCACGGACCTTGTAAAGGGTTCGAAACGGCAGGATTAAATAAAAACTATGTAATCTTCGATCAACAATAAAAACTAGATAACGCGTCACGTTTAAATTCAAAGCTAAATTCTGTCCACGTGAATAAATACTTTTTCATTGCTTTGAAATGAAAAAAAAAAATTGAAATTACTCCTCTTCGTCTTTTCTCTTTTAGTGACTAAAAAAGAAAAGACGTCAATAACATTTAGTAGTGAAATCAAGCTTAAGGGGCAAAAATAAAGTAATTTTTCCTGTTATGCCTTGCGAGAAAATAAGAGCTCACTTCTCAAGTGCGCTCTTATTTACCGAGACACATTTTTAACGCCGACCTGACATCTAGTTGTATTGTGGATCGAAGTATGTAATATAGAAAGTTTAATGCGAGTTAATCCGTAAAAAGTGTTTAATTTTTGATTTCCACTTTTTGTTACCTGGCAACACCGTGCGCTATCCTGTGCCGCTGCGCCCAGCTCAGCGGCGACATGTTGTTCTTCCTGCGCAGCTTCTGCTCCAAAGTGCCGCCGCACATCAGCTGGTAGACGAGACACACCTCAGCACCTGAATTGGAAAAGAACATACGAGGGGCGTTCAAAATATTCTCGGTATGTGGATAAAAACAAACAAGTACGAAAAGTTTGATATTTTTATTTTTCAATATACTCCCCCCCTATGTTGATACACTTATAAGATCGATCAATTATTTTTTTTAATCCCTCATAAAAATATTTTTTATCTTTGGTGTAAAAATGCTCCTCCACGGCCGTCTTCAACGCTTCATCGTCAGAAAATTTATTTCCACGCAGATCCTTTTTAAGATTGGGGAACAAAAAGAAGTCGCTTGGGGCTAAGTCCGGACTATAGGGTGGATGGGTAACAGTTTCAAACCCACATTCAACAATAGCTGCCTTGGCAATATGAGCAGTATGGACAGGGGCGTTGTCATGCAGAAGCAGAACACCTTTGGTTAACTTTCCTCGCCTCTTTTCTTTGATCGCATCTCTTGATTGACGTATAACGTTAGCGTAGTACTGCCCTGTGATATTTACACCTTTTTCTTTATAATCGATAAGCAAAACTCCTTCACAATCCCAAAATATTGTGGCCATGACCTTGCCAGCTGACGGGATTACCTTGAACTTCTTGGGATGAGCTGAACCCTTAATGTGCCACTGCATGGACTCCTGTTTGCTCTCTGGGTCATAATGATGAACCCAGGTTTCATCTCCAGTAACTATTTTTTGCAGCACCTCATCGGGATTTTCACCACACAGGTCGATAAAATCTGAACAGCAAGCCACACGCATATCCTTTTGAAGAAGCGTCAGCATTCGCGGAACCCATCTTGCACTTACTTTTGACATATTAAGATGGTCATGTATAATGTCATGTACGGTACCAATAGAGATTGGTTACTTGAGCTATAGATTTTACCTTCACTCGGCCGTCTTCCAATATAAGTTTTTCCACTTTATCAATATTTTCTTGTGAGGTAGCCACTACAGGCCGGCCAGGTCTAGGGTCATCTTCAATACTCTCCCTTCCACGCTTAAATTCGCTTGACCATTTTTGAATAGTAGATAAAGAAGGAGCAGACTCACGGTAAACACAATCCATTTCCTCTTTTATGGTTTTTTGATTTTTACCCTGTTTTGTCAAGAATTTTATGACGGATCGGTGCTCTAATTTCGTTAAAATTGTTAATTCGCTCATGGTGTTCATGTTTGTTCGGCAATTGCAGAAAAACAAAAGAACATCTCGGTTCCAATTTTACTTTTTTTTAATGTCAATAGATGAATCTTAGCGGCCAGTAACAAATATATATATAAAAGAGGTTGTAACGTATCAATACCGAGAATATTTTGAACGCCCCTCGTACATACGTATAAAGTATCTACGTTTGTGCTACTGTACAAGGCACTTGTCCGCTCACAACTCGAGTATTGCTCGTCAGTTTGGGATCCCATTTATATTCTTTCCCATCTCATCATTTATATTAAGATTCTTTTTTTTTGTAATGTCGTTGCTTCTGTGCGCTGTGGTTTCTTGCGCCCGCTCTTTGCCACAGTTAAAAAATAACGTCCTGAATGGGTGGTAGGTTAAAAAGATTTGGACGATTCAAAGTACCTACTGATTAATTGAGTTTATTGAATAAATATATGTTGACTTTTTATTTTTTACTTTTAAAGTGGATACGGAAAGAATTGAGTCGGTACAGCGACGATTCCTACGTTTTCTTGCTATTAAGACTGGGCAACGGCGACATCTTCCCGAGTACGCTGACCGCATGAACTATTTCTCCATAAAAAGTCTGGAAACCAGAAGAAAAATCTTTGATTTGTGTTTACTGCATAAAATAGTCAACGGCTTATTAGGCGAACAGTTGCTAAGCTTACTAAGCTTAAGGGAGCACCTAACGATCTCTCAGAAACCCTCAGCTTTTCAGCGTTCCACCAACGAATAATAACGTGTCTCGTAAAAACCCGATCCTCAGAATGTGTGCAACTTATAACAAACTCGACATAGAACTTGATATCTTTCATCAGAGTATTCAGAATTATAGAAACTCACTTAAGAGGGTTTACGCATTTCGGTGTCCCATACAATGTTCCAAGTCGAAATTTTTAAAGACCAATAAGCCAATTTTATTGAAACTTTGCATGCTAAAGTAAAATACAGGGATCTAAATAGTTTGTTGAAAACATTTTTAACAAAGGTTTATTTGGCTGAGTTATTGCGATCTAAAGTCCACTATAGAAAGTTTAAAATCGCCATAACTCTGTTAAAAAAACGTTTTTTAGAAATGTTTTCAACAAACTATTTAGATCTCTATATTTTACTTCAGCATGCCGAGTATCATCGAAATTGGCTTACTGGTTTTTACAAATTTCAATTTGGAAATTTTTATGGGAACCGAAAGAGGGTTTACGCCCCTAAATAATAGTCTGTAATGTAAAACAAAATCTGTTTCAGTGAATTACTTGTACTTGTATTAAGTAAATATTTTTGTTATTTCTTTTTTTAAATTTTGATCAATGTTTTGGATATGTTGCGTACAATGTTAGGCTTATCGACTCATTTTATTGATTTTTTTATTTATTTAAAGCTGTATGTTTTGGTCTGTAAGCTGCTTTTGTACCTAATAAAATAAAATAATAAAAAAGGTAAATAGGTTATGTCAGTACTGATGTGATGTCAATAATAGACCAAATCTCGTACAAAAGTGTGAGCAAGATAGCATGACTATAGCTATAGCGTAAACGAGACAGACAATGTTGTTGGTGGCCGAAGGTAAGCCAATTAGCATAGTTTTCTGTTGCCAGTTTTTGGCACATGTAACGCATCTACCTCTTTTTATTGTAACATCATTGCATATAATCACGACTATTCCCGAAGGGTTAGTCAGAGACTAGGCAATGAGGACCGCAAAAGCAGTCCTCTACCATAGTCCATTTTTCACCAAATAGCGACTGCAAATGTGCTCAGCGTGACAGGTGGTAAGCCCATCGCCGCTCTATGCTGTTGGATGTATGTGCAGTCTTTAGTCCGTTAGTTGTCTTTTACGACACCCAAGGGGAGAGAGGGGGTGGTAGTATTCTTTCACCGCTACCCGACACGGTTATTAGTAGTTCCTTATTATGTTCTCAACGGTTCTTCATAAAGGCGAAGGTAGATGAAAAAGCGTAAAAGAAAGAACTGTGTGGTGGCGTTTTAAAGTTGTTTCAACATGTCAGTAAAGTCACAGCAGTGCGATTCTCTAAGTTAAAGCCTTGGTAGCAGCGGCTGCCGCAGCGCTGAGAATAGACTCTGTCTCTTTCATATTCATAGAATCGGAAAGAGACAGTAGATCACAGCCATGCGCGCAGCGTCTATGTGTCGCTTAGAGAATCGCATAGCTGTTCCGACACAATACCGGCACAGTGAAAAATATTTTGTTCATGCATTCTCTATAAATTTTGTCAAAACGAATACGTCCGTGATTGCGGCACTGACACTGAGAGCATTATCACTAACAAGTGGGGATGCGTTCATAGAGAATGTATAATAAACACTGTGCCGGTAGGTACTGTATCGGAACTGTAGCTTTACTGATATGTGTGAAGCAACCTTTATTATTAAAAGAAAACTATAAACCCATCTCTTCGTAATACAAGAGAAACAACCCAAGGTGTAGGACTAGCGACCTAAGTACTACATCGTCAAGATTGTAACCTAAAAGCATTAGTTTATTGCTTCGATAATATTCACCTACGAGTATGTGTTGTACTCGTAGCTTATTAGCCTTCTTGTACTAACAGTAAATCTACACAATACATACATCACGGCGGGTCTCAGAAAAATACAAATGTATAAACTAGCGTATAAGTTACGTAATAATCTGTATTCAGTATCATTGTACACCCATAATATGTTGTACTCGTTTAGACTTCTTGTACTAACGTCGTAAATAAATACATCACGCTAGCTTCTCGAAGGTATACGCATAGACCACAGGTTTCAATTTGACACTACATTTTAATACACTTTTATGCTTGATTTACTCTCATAACATTTTTTTTTAAACTTTTTGGTAGGACCTAAAGGTTCTTCAGTCTGTGAGTCTTATCAGTCAGTCTGTCCTTGTCGTATCAGCCAGTCTATCACTGTCCTATCAATCAGTCTATCCCTGTCCTATTAATCAGTATTTCTTTGTCCTATCAGTATTTCCTTGTCCTTTCAGTAATTATTTGTTCTATTAGTCTTTCTTTGTCCTATCAGTTAGTCCAAGCGCTTGTAGCCGATCCGTCTAACAAATCACAAATCCAAATGTTTGTAGAGTTTGGAGTTTGGAGTTAGCGGCAAGTGCCAACCGTGCGTGCGGACGCGGCATAAAAGCACGAATTTAACAGTATGTTGCAAGTTTCTCAGAGTTTCATTTATTTCCCGCTCGCTAATCTATTAGATATCATAACTCACCTCCATAGCTGTACCCGTAGAGCGTCACTTCATTGTCGTGCCGGTCCTATCAGCCGATCTGCCATTGTCCTATCAGTCAGTCTATTTCAGTACTCTTACCTCGACCTGACCGATAGGAGCTTTCAGTCAGTCTGTCATTTTCCTATTAGCTGGCCTAATTCCTGTCCTATCAGTCAGTATATTCCTGTCCCCTTACCTCCATAGCTGTACCCGTAGAGCGGCACTATATTGTCGTGCCGGTACTGGTTGAGGCATAGCTCTCGTATTAGCTCTCTGTCGCGGGCGTCGACCGCGCGCAGCCTCTTCACTGCTACCGTCAGCTGTTTCCATTCACCTGTCGAACGATATCAACGATATCAGAGGGCCTAGACAAGTGGCGAATGCTGAACTTCGTCTATTCTTAATTCATCGTACACTGCTGTGTACTGTGCCAATTGCAGGTGAAAATTAGAGCAGTGGTCGCGCATTGTACACATGGCGTCAGATCAACCTACCCTAAACTGTCAAATTTCTCCAATGAATATTGATCCTTAAAAACAAAAGATAAAGTTCAAAATTGATTGTAGAAATTTGACAGTTATAGGTAGGTTGATCTGACGCCGTGTGTACGATGAATTACGAATAGACAGGGGGTGAGCGTTTGCTAGTCTTGTCTATAGTCGGTGCCAAATAAATGTGCATAAAAGGTCATTTACCCCACTTGTACCAAGAGATTTCAAAACATTATTAGACCAGTTAACTATCACTTTAAGAGGTACTTATTTATTATGTAGGTACCTATTGAAAGTCAAAAGGTACCTAAAATAGATTTTAAAAAAATGTTTGTGATATTATGCCAAGTCTCCGGGTCAAAGATGTCTCGTACCGAGATACGTTTGTTTACACAGAATTCTATCACTACGGCTTATACTTCGGTTCGACGCGATCATGTTTCGGCGTGTAGAGGTACAGGGGTAGCGATGACCTGTTATAAGATAAGATAAATATACTTTTTTGTACGCCACAAAAAAACATTTTTAGCAAGAAAAAATACAATTATATAAAAGTACACGTAAAGTGATTTCTTCCAGTCAACCTTTGGATGGACAAGAAGATTAAAAGTGGGTTTGTAGTGCACCATGAATATCATAATAAGCAATAAATAACAATAAAACTTATTAAATTAATACTTAAATTAATATAAACATATTATACATATATTACAAGCGGCCGCTCGCGGTTTCACCCGCGTGGCTCCCGTTGCCGTGGGAATATCGGGATAAAAAGTATCCTATGTGTTAATCCAGGTTATAAACTATCTGTATGCCAAATTTCATCCAAATCCATTCAGTAGTTTTTACGTGAAAGAGTAACAAACATCCATCCATACGTTCATGTGGGAATATCGGGATAAAAAGTATCCTATGTGTTAATCCAGGTTATAAACTATCTGTATGCCAAATTTCATCCAAATCCATTCAGTAGTTTTTACGTGAAAGAGTAACAAACATCCATCCATACGTTCATGTGGGAATATCGGGATAAAATGTATCATATGTGCTAATCCAGGTTATAAACTATCTGTATGCCGAATTTCATCCAAATCCATTCAGTAGTTTTTACGTGAAAGAGTAACAAACATCCATCCATACGTTCATGTGGGAATATCGGGATAAAATGTATCATATGTGTTAATCCAGGTTATAAACTATCTGTATGCCGAATTTCATCCAAATCTATTCAGTAGTTTTTACGTGAATGAGTAACAAACATCCATCCATACGTTCATGTGGGAATATCGGGATAAAATGTATCATATGTGTTAATCCAGGTTATAAACTATCTGTATGCCGAATTTCATCCAAATCCATTCAGTAGTTTTTACGTGAAAGAGTAACAAACATCCATCCATACGTTCATGTGGGAATATCAGGATAAAATGTATCATATGTGTTAATCCAGGTTATAAACTATCTGTATGCCGAATTTCATCCAAATCCATTCAGTAGTTTTTACGTGAAAGAGTAACAAACATCCATCCATACGTTCATGTGGGAATATCGGGATAAAATGTATCATATGTGTTAATCCAGGTTATAAACTATCTGTATGGCGAATTTCATCCAAATCCATTCAGTAATTTTTACGTGAAAGAGTAACAAACATCCATCCATACGTTCATGTGGGAATATCGGGATAAAATGTATCATATGTGTTAATCCAGGTTATAAACTATCTGTATGCCGAATTTCATCCAAATCCATGCCGTAGTTTTTACGTGAAAGAGTAACAAACATCCATCCATACGTTCATGTGGGAATATCGGGATAAAACGTATCATATGTGTTAATCCAGGTTATAAACTATCTGTATGCCGAATTTCATCCAAATCCATTTTTACGTGAAAGAGTAACAAACATCCATTCATACTTACAAACTTTCGCGTTTATAATATTAGTAGAATACAGGGTTAAAGGCTAAGTCGTCTTTTATGCACGTTTATCTGGCACCGACTATAATAGGGGGGGGGGGGGGGGGGCAGATATTACCATCATTAAATACACTAGCTATACATAGAGACAGCATATAAACACACATACGTACACTCACGGCTAATATCTTCAAAGGGTTGGTCAGACTTAGTGCTGTGCTGGTAGCGGCCCGTGAATAGAATACTACCGTCCCATCTCTTCCCTTGGGTGTCGTAAAAGGAGACTTAACGGATCAAAGACTGCACTTACATCCAACAGCATAGAGCGGCGATGGGCTCATCAAAATAATACTACCAACCCCTTTCTTCCCTTGGGTGTCGTAAAAGGCGACTAACGGACTAAAGACTGCACATACATCCAACAGCATAGAGCGGCGATGGGCACATCGTAATAATACTTAAGGGTTAGTCAGAGACTAGGCAATGAGGACAGCAAAAGCAGTCCTCTACCATAGTCCACTTTTCACCAAATAGCGACTGCACATGTGCTCAGCGTGACAGGTGGTGAGCCCATCGCCGCTCTATGCTGTTGGTTGTATGTGCAGTCTTTAGTCCGTTATTTTTAGCAAGAAAAAATACAATTATATAAAAGTACACGTAAAGTGATTTCTTCCAGACAACCTTTGGATGGACAAGATTGATTTAAAATTAAAAGTGGGTTTGTAGTGCACCATGAATATCATAATAAGCAATAAATAACAATAAAACTTATTAAATTAATAATTAAATTAATATAAACATATTATACATATATTACAAGCGGCCGCTCGCGGTTTCACCCGCGTGGCTCGCGTTCCCGTGGGAATATCGGGATAAAAAGTATCCTATGTGTTAATCCAGGTTATAAACTATCTGTATGCCAAATTTCATCCAAATCCATTCAGGGCCCTGATTCTGTATCGCAATCTATAGATTCCACACCTAAACCTTACCGCGCACAAACGTCAAACGCATACGTTTTTGGGAACATATCGTAACTTTTTAAGGAATTGACGTGGTTTCGAAACAAGGAATCGTTACAGAATAAGGGCCCAGTAGTTTTTACGTGAAAGAGTAACAAACATCCATCCATACGTTCATGTGGGAATATCGGGATAAAATGTATCATATGTGCTAATCCAGGTTATAAACTATCTGTATGCCGAATTTCATCCAAATCCATTTTTACGTGAAAGAGTAACTATGCGATACTGGCGATGGGCACATCGTAATAATACTTAAGGGTTAGTCAGAGACTAGGTAATGAGGACAGCAAAAGCAGTCCTCTACCATAGTCCACTTTTCACCAAATAGCGACTGCACATGTGCTCAGCGTGACAGGTGGTGAGCCCATCGCCGCTCTATGCTGTTGGTTGTATGTGCAGTCTTTAGTCCGTTAGTCGCCATTTACGACACCCAAGGGAAGAGAGGGGGGTGGTAGTATTCTTTCACAGCTACGTGACACGGTTAAATTTGTACAGTTGTGATTTGGTAAAATGTGGACTATGGTAGTGTGCCTAGTCTCTGACTAACCCTTCGGGGATAATAGTCGTGATTATATGTATGTACAGTCAAAGAAGTTGCCAGTCGATCACTTCTCAGCGATATTCGCTTGCACACTATCTACGCGCACGCTACTGTACACACGGCGTCAGATCAACCTACCCAAAACTGTCAAATTTCTACAATCAATTTTTAACTTTATTGCTTGGTTCTAAGGATCAATATACATTGGAGAAAGGACATAATTTTTTTTGGTACTAAAATAAAAGAAAAATTAACTGCAACAATTTATATACTTCCTTGTCCAAGAGACTAAATGCTATAATTCTGTATATTTTTTTGTTTTTTAATTACCTCTGTTAAAGAATACTGTATTTTGATAAGTTTTGTATGTTTCTGAACGAAAGTTCCGTTTTTTTTTATGTTAACGAACGCAAGGTTATTAAGTAGGTAAATCCATGAGGTCTATGGTAATGTAGAAACGATATCGTTACACAGAATTATCTTTTTCGCACATAAGTATTTAACAACGATACACACTAACTAACACAACGAAAGCGCGGCAGGGAATCGTCTGGCGGCTGACATCTGTCTACGATGCGTATTGACATATAAAACGTCAAATAAGCGTCAATTTTTAATAACATATTGTCACAATCCGAATATAATGTTGCCATTAATAATACGGTCATAAATATGTTAGTAATAATATTATATTCTTCAAGTATTTATACATTGGCGTCAAGTTAAAAGACTTTCGAATTTAGTACCAAGCCCTATAGTAAAAAAAATATGTCCTTTCTACAATCAATTTCGAACATCATTATTTGGTTTTAAGGATAAAATATTCATTGGAGAAAGGAGATCATTCGGGCTCCATACATTTTTGGGCCTTTTCTGAAAGTGCCGTCTAACAAAAAAAAATAGTACGTATTGTTAGAACAAGCCATATGGAGTAATAGTTAATATGGCATAAAAGTTGTAGAATTGCTCTGAGCCAAGTTATACAAGTTCGATGATTCATCATTTTCATACATTTAGTGATTTCTGAAAGTGCTGGACTGGGAAACATAATATAATGATAGATATTGCTAGAACAAATGATCTGAAGCAATTGTCATTGTAGCTCAAAAGCGGTGGGGTCATCATCTGTTCCGTTTATACAAAAAAAATTTAGGAATCAATGAAAATGTATGAAAATGATGAATCTTCGAACTTTTATAACTTGGCTCGAAGCAATCCTACAACTTTTGTGCCATATTAACTATATCTCCAAATGGCTAGTTCTAACAATACGTACCATTTTGGCCGACACTTTCAGAAAAGGCCCAAAAAATGATGTCCTTTGACAGTTTAGGGTAGGTTGATCTGACGTCGTGTGTACGTACACGGGGGGAATGGAACGCAAAAAGTGGTTGACCGGAAATTTCCTTGACTGTACGTCATAATTGGCTACTTGACAGTTTTCGGAAAATTATTTTATAAATTACAAACGCTCATTTTATCCCCGTACAATATTTTTTTTCTCGAAAAAGCTTTATTTAATTGAAAAAAAAAACCCATATTTTCTTCATTCATTGGTCACGTGACATTTAGCCCTGTGACGTCACAAGACATTAAATAAACAAATTTATCTTGAAACCTGACAGATAGTTTTTGTTTATTTTGTGAAATGTGACGTCACACGAAGCTCAATCATGGCCGCCCGTGTTTCGGGTCTTGTAATCCACAGATAAAAAAATCAAAAATTTATGTTGAAAAAATAAAACATTTACAAATTATCTTATTAAAAAAAAACTATTGTATATTATCGTGAAATTATAAACTACCATATCCGACATATTTCATATTTTATTGTTACAACTGTCAAATAGACAATTCAGCAAAAACTAACTCACCTTTGAACACCTGAGCGAAGCCGCCCTGCCCCAGCATGTTACTGATACTCCAATTGCTGGTAGCCTCTTTCAGCTCGTCGTAAGGCAACATAGGTATTGCAGCTACATTCCTCATTATCTCCGCTCTGATGTCATTGTCTCTGCTATCTTGGGATGACGTAGACTGCGGGACAGAGATGGAAGGATAGTCTATAATATGCGAGTGTATAGCTTTCTCACACTCACACCGATTACCAAGAACAAATTAAGTTCCATTTAAACTTATTTTTATCTAAGGACTAGGTACGCTAAAACTACACATTCATATGAAACGCTTTTAACGGATTAACTCGCGTTAAATTATTACTTTGTTAATTATTTATTTTATCATGTAAAGCCTGGATTCCGAACCTGGGGGTAATTACCCCCGCGGGGGTAAAATAGTTATTTTTCGG
The DNA here is from genome assembly GCA_963921215.1 of Scoparia ambigualis. NCBI lineage: Eukaryota > Metazoa > Arthropoda > Insecta > Lepidoptera > Crambidae > Scoparia > Scoparia ambigualis. The sequence goes on along the minus strand of OY992524.1, from coordinate 10,747,978 downwards.
GAAAATAAGGCGTAGGAAAAATTTTGTGGTTTAGAATTTATCTGCAGTAATAGATTCACTTGAGTAATCATTTCTGAACATGGAAAATCGTCAGTCCAACTCTTGGATATTAAGATCATATTCTGCAAGATTTTTTACGGAGGGGTAAAATCTTTTTCCCTAATAGATCATAGGGGCACCAAAATTGAAAAGGTTAGGAACCACTGCTTTCATAGGGGCACCAAAATTGAAAAGGTTAGAAACCACTGCTTTAAAGGTATACGTGGCCACGAGTTAATGTAAAAAAAGTGTTTTAATTCAATTCGTTGAAACTTGTTTTAATGGTTAACTTTGAGGGCTGAGCTGAGTTAGCAACCTCTAGGATTCCTCGTGAATGAGCCAAGTTAGCAACCTCTAGGATTCCTCGTGAATGAGCCGAGTTAGCAACCTCTAGGATTCCTCGTGAATGAACTGAGTTAGCAACCTCTAGGATTCCTCGAGAAAGACAAGGGGATATCTCTGAGCATCAGCGTTGCAGTTTAATTTTATTTTTGAAGCTGCAACATTATGCTGGACGGGTTCCTATTCGTTGTAACAACGCATAATAGTATTAAGTTTAGAAACAAAGCCTAATTGTGCTACATCAATTAAATACGAGTTTGAGTTTAGATATCGAATAAAAATATATTTTTTTGTATTCAAAGATATAAAGAGATGAAAAACAGTCATTTCTAAATTGAATCGACCGGGATTTTACCCGGGAACAGGGAGCTGGCGACGCCAGAACTGGCGTGCTGACCACTCGACCACAGACGTCGTCGATATCTATAATCTATATTATCTATGTGTTGCAATAAAGCTGTTGTCTATAGATAATATAATTTTTATAAGTCTAATCTTATTAATTATCAAAAAAAAATTTGATTTGTTTTGATAGACAAGATTGCACTATCTATATTATAGTAAACATTTGCTAACAGTCTGGACATAATAGGTTTTGGTTCGCATCACGTTGTTTATTATTGTACGCCTGCAGATCGACCAATCCAAAACTGTCAATATCCTCCAATATTGATCCTTATGTTTTAGTGACAAACTTTCAAATGTATTGAAAATATTTGATATTTTGTAGTAGATTGAAGTGATTGAAAAAGTGTCGCGTAGCGGTGAAAGAATACTACCACCCCCTCTCTTTCCGTGGGTAAAAGGCGACTAACGGACTAAAGACTGCACATACATCCAACAGCGTAGAGCGGCGATGGGCTCACCACCTGTCACGCTGAGCTCAATGACATGTGCTGTCGATATTTGGTGAAAAGTAGACTATGGCAGAGGACTGCTTTTGCGGTCCTTATTGCCTAGTCTCTAACCCTTCGGGGATAAACAGTACGCGGTTTGATTGACGTTAGAGTTTGCTGTAAGTCCGTCTAGCTAGTCATTGATACGTTTATTTACAATACTAACTGATCTTCAACGACGATAGAGTAACATTTTGCTAAATTCAACGCTATATAAGAAAGGGCGATGAAAATAAATGCTCTTGCTGAGTTTCTTGCCGGCTCTTTTCACAAGCGCTGATTCTCCAGCCTCGTAGACTTACAACCAATTGCATAAAGGGCCCCCACACACGATCAGTTCGCAGGCAGGTATCGGCCTGACAGTTGCACGCCGGTGGCGTCGGCTAGTACCAACTGACAGGCGATACCTGCTACCTGCCGGCGAACTGATCGTGTGTGGGGCCCTTAACATTGATAAGAGCTCAATTATTTATTCAAAATACATAAGTACATAGTTTACGCCTGTTTCCCGGAGGGGTAGGCAGACACCACAGCCCTCCATTTGCTACGATCCTGGCACACATCCTTAGCATAATTTATTCTTATAACGCTTTTAACGCTCTTATTGTAGTCTTAATACAAATTATTTGACTTTTGAATTTGCTTACTATTATTTGGTCGGGATATGTCCTACATAATCTTTATATGTCGCAATAAGATAGTTATAGCCGTAATATAGTTATATCCCTAGGGATATGATTATATCCTGTAACATATTGAGATAAAATGAATCTTACAATTGTAATTAAGACTTTAGCATGTTAGTAGTTTGTGGAGGTTTATAATTAGCTTTTAGATTTTACATAGCTATAAAATTTGTAATAACAGCTGTTAACCTTTCTAAAAATAATAAATAAAAAATAAAAAATAAACATAGTTATACAAAAACGATTCATTACTATCTTAAGTACTAGGAATATAATTACATTACGGTTCATGTTTAGTGATATAATTATATTACTGGATTAAGTTTAGTGAAATAATTGTAGGAGTGTAGGGCGGGGGCTTCGTTGTGTTTGTGAACGCCGCACGCACGTCGCTCGCTACCCCCCGTCAGTTGGTCGGTATCAATTGCCCTGCTCCTGTAGGTCACGTGATAGGTTAGAAATTTAAGACAATCGCGAGGCGCAGCGAAGCGATTGTCTTGAATTTCGAGGTTATTTTTTTTATTAGACAACAATAACAACACATATGACCTACAGGAGGAGGACCTACATATCACTAAACTTGAACCGTATTATAATTATATTTCTAATAAGATTGTAATGAATCGCTTTCGTATAACTATCTTACGGTATATAATTATAACACTAGGGATATAACTATATTACGGCTATAACTATATCCCTGCGACATAATATCGACGGTCCCGAAGAATAACGTCATATCTGCAACAGAACTCTATTGCAGATATGACGTTATTCTTCATAACTGTCGATATATTGTTTTAATTGTTTCTTATACAAGATGTTGTGAACGATATTAAATAAATCATGGTCTATTGATTCAATTGCAATTATTTATATAGTGTATTCCAATCCCAAAAGAAGAGAATGCACGAGGGTAAAGAAGTAAGTCGTGATTCTACAACAATCTTTGGTTTTATTATTCCACAATATCCCGGATGCACTTTGGGCCGAAATTAATAATTAATTTAGAAATTTTCTATTACTTATCATTATCATTACATATTATAAAGTTTTCTTTGTGTCTGTGGCACCGCACTATTCTCCTAAACCACGCTATGGATTTTTATGCGCTTTTCACTAAAAGATAGAGCGTTAGCTGAGGATGGTTTTTGTTTATATTTTATAGATATATTTTTTTAAATGGCTGAACTATGACGGTCTTCCTAAGTTAAGAAATAAAGAAAAATAATGAATTACCAACTATATGTTCGTGCATCACTTGAGAGCGGCTACAACTATTCGGGTAATTATTTTTTTGTTGTTTTCATAATTTTTAGATTTGTATGAAGGAAAATTTTCGAAATTCGCCACTGGATTCGTTGTTTATGCAGATGAAGTAGCGGGCAAGCCGCGCCAGTTCGAAACAATTTGTATGGAGCTTATGTTTCTAACTCTAGTACAAAACATATGGATTGATTATCAATTTAGGCCGTTAGAGTAAGGGATTTAGACGGAGGGTCTAACCACAATACCACAGAGAGGCGGTAAGTATTGAGATAATAACATAATTTTTTATCAGTTACTATATCCGCCTGTGATTGCTTATTAATTATGGAGTCATCTAAAATAATGTATTATTCCAATGACCTACATTAATTAATACGTTTTATAGCAACGTCTTTATATAGGCACTCCGGAAACAGTGATAGTAACATAGATAAACAATATTTAAACCCAAAGTTGGTTGTAAACTTTAAATTGTTTAAACTGTATATTCGTATATTCAGAATTAATGTTGAATTATTTTCCTTCATGAAGATGTCCCCTTTCCTAAGCTGACTATTTCGTATCGTTCCTTCCTTCGTATAGTCACATACCACATTAATAGTCACGTACTATCAACAAAACCGATGCAGTACCATTTTCAAAAAATTTTGCTTGCACAAGATGACCATAGTTCGTTCCGCCCTTTGTTTATCATTGACCAATGACGACAAACCGTTTATTAAAAAATATAAAGTGTTGCATACCCCTTTCCGCCTTTTGTTTTCATTGATTAGCGACAAACAAAACGTCCCTTTTTAACATCTTGACTGTCTTCACAATTTTATGATTTTTGAGTTAGTAGAGGAATGTTGTAGCAAAAGTTTAAAAAGGATGTTGGGACAGGACAAATGCAAATGAAAATAGCCTTTAAGGTGGTATACGGCAGATTTTGTTGATAGTACCTAGTCTGTTATTCTTCTATATAACATTTAACGACCTCCTTGGTCGAGTGGTTTATACACCGGTTTTCATGGTGTCGCCATCTCTGAGGTCCCGGGTTCGATCCCAGTCGGGTCAATTTAGAAACTATGGTTTTTCTAAAATGTCTCGGGTCTGGGTGTTTTCTATGTATAATAAGTATGTATTTGAGTATTTTAAGTAGGTTTATCCGTTGTCTAGTAACCATTTAACGAGTTTCATAACGAAGCTTCTCTTGGGCTATATAATTGATGTGAGTGTAGTAAAGTTTATTAATTATTTTTTTATTATATAACTACAAACCTAAAATCATTCGGAAAATATTTCTCTTGAAAGGTTGAGACGGACACATCTAATAGCATAAAGCGGCGATATAGGCTCACCACATATCACGCTGAGCACAAGTGCAGTTGATATTCGGACTTGTTTGGCAGTCCTCATTGCCTAGGCTCTAACTCTTTGGGGATAACAGTCGTGAGAGTATGTACCTATGTACTTATGTTTTAAATATAGTTTTAACTCTTTTCAGAATTGCAATTGCCCGTATCGCGTAAAGGTGAAAGAATACTACCACCCCCTCTCTTCTCCATGTAGGCCTAGCATGCGCAAAACGAATATGTCGCGGACGAGAGACGACAAATCATTTTAAGTTGTCATGTTAAGCTTTGTAGACAAAAATAACACAGTCTAAGCAAAAACTATTATTAAGTCTATTTTTGACATATTATAATATGGAGTTTTAAGCGCATCCATGTGTCTCTAGTGTCGATACACATTAGAGATAAATGAATAAAACACGAGAAAACGGGTCGAGAAGAGTTCTCGTGTTGCGCATGCGGGTGTCGTAAAAGGCGACTTATGGACTAAAAACATACATCCAACAGCATAGAGTGTTGATGGGCTCATCACTTGTCACGCTGAGCACATGTTCAGTCGCTATTTGGTGAAAAGTGGAGTATGGTAGGGGATTGTTTTCGCTGTCCTCATTGCCAAGCCTCTGACTAACCCAACGGGGATAAAAGTCGTGAATATAATTATGTATGTATGTATATAGAATTGTAATTATACAAAATATGTAAATTCGCAACAATGTTATTATTATACAACAATATTATACCTAGTTAAATTTTTCGTTTCAATTCCCGCCTGAGGTTGTCGTCTTTTTTCAGTATATACCTAAGCGTTTATAAAACGCTAAAATATAAAACATTAATTATACCTAGTTGTTAAATTGACAGTACCTCCTAACTATTATTTTTTCGATAGACGTACAATTGGCTACTTGACAGTTTTAGAAAAAGTATTTAAAAAATTACAAACGCTTATTTTATACCCCATACAATATTTTCTTTTTCGAAAAAGCTTTATTTTAACAGAAAAAATCATATTTTTCTATATTGATTTCAAATTTCGTGCGAAAACGGTTGGTCACGTGACATGTTGCTCTGTGACGTCACAAACTTATTTTGAAACCTGACAGATAGTTTTTGTATATTTTGTGAAATGTAACGTCACGTGAAGCTCACGTACTCTGTAATCCACAGATAAAACTCGCAAAATTTTGTAAAAATAAAATATTTACAAATTATCTTAATAAAAAAAAAACTATTGGATAATTATCGTTAAATCATAACCAACCATTTCCTACATATTTCATATTTTATTGTTACAACTGTCAAATAGCCAATTCAATTGCACAGCGACACAATGTTTCGCTTATTGTAGTTCGTTGAAAAAAAGTTTTCTACATAAGTCTGTGGAAAAGACTTTTAACTCTAATTGAAACTTTTTGAGTGGAAATAGAATTATCTCTGAACTACAGCTCAAAGTGCTTTTACAGTTAGAAGGTATTGACACTTTAATGACCCATATCTCTAAAACAAAAAGATATAATATATATTAACAACTCATACCAATATCTAAAATTCAAAGCAATAATTTCAATTCTATATAAATACCTACTGCATGTCGCAAGTAAGTAAACACGCCAGCACCTCAACCTATCCTAAACTGTCAAATCTCTCCAGACGATATTGGTCCTTATACTCAATGCATAAAGTTCAAAATCTATTTAAAAAATTTTGACATATATAGGTAAATAATATGCAAATGACCATTGTTCTCACCAGTTCCGATGACTCATCATCTGTAGGTGTACCATTTAAGCCTTTGCTCGACGTCGGCAAAGGAACACCCTGTAATGAGGAAAATCGTGTCATCAACAATACAACACATTCTAAGAAACTGCACCATAAATACAAAGTTGTATGGATGCGAATAATACGAAATTCATTGATTCTAAGAAGCTTATACCTTAAATAAAAGATTGTAAAGATACTTATTGTAATAGAATTGTAACAAAACAAAAACAAACAAAACTGTCCGATCAGCTTACTTAGTCGATAAATCAGCCTCATGGCAAGAGTATGATGGGAGGTTGAAATTTTTTTGTCATCTTTGAACATAGGTTTCTTGGGAAAAGTTGTTTAGTTTCATGGGTAAAACTCACCCTTAATTTTTTATTTTATAAAGAAATATTAAGGTTGTATATTAATTTATTTATTGTGGGATGGTTATATACCACATGTGTCATCAATCTTCGTCAACCTATAAACTCCCATTGCTGGGCACAGGCCTTCCCATATGGACAACAGCATAAGGACATATTGGGCCATAACCAACCATAATGGCCAAATGTGGGATGGTTGGTTTAAACGACTTCTTACGACAACAACCAGAGCAAGCGACTTAAAATGCCTTCTGAAGCATGGAGGAGCTCAAGATTTTTTTAATTTGTTCACCCATCCAGTAACCACGCATTGCAAAACAATAATTTTCTGTGCTTTTTCTATGGTTTATCTGTTAAATGATCATAGGTTTATCCTTATATTCCTACTACAAACTTAAATTATAGTTAGGACAGAAACTGATACATTGAAAGAGAAGAAGGCTCTTACCTGTTCTATCAGCTTGACCGGTAACGGTATGGACGATTCATCGGAGTAAATCCTAGGCTTTTTGTTTGCTTTATCTAAAACAGAGCAAAGAATGATTCAATTCAAATAAATATTATATTTTATCAACTCTCAAAAAATTAAAACAAAAGCTACTATTCTACTACTATTATAATGATGTGCTACTATATTATCCCGTTACGTTGAATTGAAAATGAAAGCAGTTTCATCAACAAATCTATCTTCATCTTTATATCATAAACTTAAAAGGATTAAAACCTAAAAAAAGGATGATAGGAACAGAGAACAGCTGAAAGAATATTTATACCAAACCAAGAATTTGTCTATGACCAAACTTATCTTAATTTTATTATGCAGTTGCATGATTGATCAGAATAAAGGGTTATACTACTTTAAGAATTGTTTTAATGCATTATGTTTGGAACTCAAGATTGCAGTAAAAACAAGTGAATTTGTTTTAGACAAAATTGAATTTTACACAAATATTCTTCGATCAACAATACAACTAGATGTCAGGTCGCGCTAAAAATGTCTCGGTAAATAAGAGCGCACTTGAAAAGTGAGCTCTTATTTTCTCGCAAGGCATAACAGGAAAAAGTACTTTATTTGTTGCTGCTTAAGGTTGATTTCACCACTAAATGTTATTGACGTCTTTTCTTTTCTTTTTTAAGTGACAGGAGTAATTTATTGCTTTGAAAAAGTATTTAATCACGTGGACAGAATTTAGCTTTGATTTTGTATGTGACGCGTTATGTAGTTGGTATTGTTGATCGAAGCAAATATTAGATGTAGTTTGAGTTCATCCCTGTCATTATATTCCACCTCTTTGTATGAACCTATTAGTTTGTAGTTTCATAATGCGAATGGCTTAAGAATGACCTGATCTGACCTGACCCCAAATCATACAACTTTGGGGTTCAAAAGATCAAAGTGATGGATGTTTTACTAGGTCTGCATGCTTAATCTTACGCCCTATCTATACTTACCATCAGGTGACATTGAGGGCAACCGTATGTTTTGTTTTTCTAGAATTTTCAGTCAGATCTTGCATACTATCAGCATGAATAATACAGCCAAATTCAATGAAGAATGTTTATAAACAAATTACTGTCATTACTTTGTGCAAATATTTAGCTTTAATTGGATTTTTACTGTTTTTTGACAGAAAAACACCAGTTAGCTGTTTTCACGTGAATCTGTCTGAAGAAAAAGTAAAATTCTGGGTAATAATTTGCACAAAGAAATGTCAATAATTTGTTAGCAAAAAATTCCTTATCGAACTTAGACCTAGTATATGGCAGTACATAATAATAATAGCTTACCTTCAATAACAGACGTGTCTCGTTCTCTTATTCCGTTAGGGCAGAGTTTGCTATACAGCGCATGGTATTTACCATCCACAATCGGTATGAGACATGTGAGTGCCGGAATATGTTTCATTCTGTACAGCAATATAAAGAGTTCCCCGACTCTGTGGTTAAGCTGACCCCAGTTGATGAAGAGTTGGCTCGTTGGTGACAATGTGTTGTTGCGGCGTGCCATTTGTTCAATTTCCTGTAAGAATTATTTTTTATTATTATATACTTTGTTCATAAATAAAAACTAGATTAGATACAGAAACTCATATTAAGAGTACATATTTCGGTTTCCTATACAAACTTCCAAGTCGAAATTATTATAAAGACTAATAAGCCAATTTTAATGAACCATTGCATGCTAAAATAAAATACAGGGATCTAAATAGTTTGTTGAAAACATTTTCAAAAAACGTTTTATTTAACTTTAGTTTTTTTTTAAATTTCAACTTTGAATTTTATATGGGAAGTCGAAATGCGTAAACCCTTTTAAATCATAGTGTAATAGTGGCACCTATATATATTTGATGTATATTATGTGTTTCGGCAGAATAGCAATTGTTTAAAATACACTTAGCTCACACACTACCACTAGTGTATTATTCTGTGACACTACTAAACAAAATGAGTAGGTAGTATTAGTAGCTCTTTTTCTGCCGCTGTTTTGAGGTTGTTGATTGTGAATCTAGTTACACATATATAATGCGATCAAAGATTACATATACATATAAGTAAATAAGTAAGGTTTGAAATATAGTTGTTTTATTTACATATCAACGGGGCATTCATCGCACCTGATAGTAACAACGATATAAACCCGAGGCGGAAGCACTTCATCTCAAACTCTCTACCACTAGGAAGCTGACAATTTTATTACATAAAGTTTTGTTAGCACTAAGGGAGCAGGTCAACCTACCAGAAAATCTCTCTTGAACACATTTTGAACTTTATTTTTTGGCTTTAAGAATCAATATTGATTTTTAAGGTTTAAGAGGCCTATTACATCTCGACTGTGATTTTTGCGTATAATGGCCAATTTTGGCGTTATGGATCTCAGAAACAAAAATATATTTGTAAAATTTGCTTAACTTTTTAATTAAACACAAAATTGCAGAGAAAGATTTTCATAAAGTGCGCGAAGACACTTTTTTGAGCTCATCGATTGAGCTACTGTTGTAAAATAAAAAATATATAATGTATCTCTTATATAGTCGAATATTGCGTAGCGGCCTCGGAATTTTTAGATATCATTGATTTTCTATAGGTAAAAAATCTTATTCTAAACCAATTAACTTTGAAAATTGCTATAAGTTAACAGTGAATATCTCCTATCTACGATAATATTATTGAGCAAAACTTTTACCAGAGTAATTCTTACTTCATGAGGAATAAAGATTGTATAATGAATTTATTATCATATTTCGATAAAAACATTAAACACAACTGCAAAATTACTACAAAATGCGATGCGCCGGCCGTCCGAATTCAACTTGTGCTCACAGAATGGATATTTGTTATACCATGCACAAATTTATTATCCTATTTCGATAAAAACGATAAATACAACTGCAAAATTACTACAAAATGCGAAAATGGGCATTTTAAGCAAAAACACATTTGAGATGTAATAGGCCTCTTAAGCCAGCACTAAACATTGAAATAAAACACTTTTAATGGATCAAAACTTTTAATTTATTACACTGCATAGTTTTTTATTTTCCTGATGTTTAAAACTCTTTACAGGGTCCGTCAAAGGGAGACGGACCACGGCCACGGACCCTGGGCTTTGAAACATCAGGAAAATAAAGAACTTTATAAAGTAATAAATTATATGCGAATTTTGATCAGTAAGAAGTGTTTCATTTCAATCAATATTGAATAAAGATTTTTTTTTTACATTGGGAAAAGAAAAAAATTTCGCCCTTGTTGATTTGCTAGAGGTGTGTATACATTGCTTTGGTAGTATGATTATTTTAAAATTGGTTTTATTTAAGGAAAGTAGGGAATCAATGCACTCACTAGTCTACTAAATTACTGGTCTAATGCAGTTGGAACGCAACATGATTAATAACATAGTTGGTATGGTGACTATAGCCAGTCAATCTTAGAACCAGTAGTACAATACCGGCAATTGTACCCGTGAACTCTTCATTTAACCACTTTAAAGGCGACTAGGCCGAAAATAAATAATAAATAAAAAAAGAAAATAAACATAGGTAATAATAATATAGGTCATATACGGTCGTCGTTAGCAATGAGAGAGCGTGTTTACTGCATTGTGAATATTACGCAAAAAAGTGCGAAAACCGGTTGGATTAGTAGAAATGTAGTAAAAAAGTTATAGTTGTATGACTAATAAATATGAAAGTTGATATACTTAAGTACCTATGTTTTGTTTCATTCAGATGACAATACAAACGATCGGCTATTATTTTAGAACTTAATAACAAGTACGATTAAAGAAACAGATTATGGATGTGCGTCCTGGAAATACCAAGAAATTAAACAGGAGGGAAAGCCCAAAATTATAGACACTACTTACGTTAACTTCAAATGCCTTGTAACTCATTAGATCGGCCAATTCCTTCCAGTCGTCGTCGTTGTCCAATATTCTACATAACTCCTTGTTTATTTCGAAAGGTAAATTGTAAATATACATTTCTCTGTTTTTCCTTGTCTCTACAATCAGTAACACGGATTGCTCTAACACTTGCTGACTGAGACTGACTGACTGACTGACTGACGTTGTGTGTGACGTGCGCAGTGTTGCCAGATCCATAGGTCAAAACTGTCCTACATTTACTGCAAAATTATCGTGTTTTTATCGCATTCAAAAAGACATATTATGTCGTCTGGGCACTCCAAATTTGCTAACAAGCAAAGACACGAGCTAAAAAAAAAAAGCTCATCGCCTAGAAATTGTGTTATTTCCCAAGTGTGATCGAACGAACGATGTAGAACCAGGTTTGTCACAAAATTATCGTAGCACTGACAAAAAATATCGTGGAAAGTCAACGAATTACACGAATTATCGTGCGATACTTAATTATTTTTAATCGCATGTCCCTCGAAATTATCGTGTATCTACGATAATTATCGCACGTCTAGCAACGCTGGACGTGCGTGACGTCGCTCGCCATCGCCAGTGTTTCCAACTGTTACCTCCAGATAGTAGTAGACGTATTGCAAAAAGTAGCTCGATCACTCGATTTTTTTAACCCTGAAAAGGTGCTAGAAGTTGCTAAAAGTTTATTTTCCACTCGTCTGTGGATCCGTGAGATTCAAGTGTTTCTTAGCGTCGGCGTCTTCTTGAGATAAAAAAATAAAAAGTTGTCGTTTGAAATTTGTGGTTTTATTGCGCGTACTTTAAAATCGGATTTGATGATTTATTATCGTGTTGATAGTATTAAGAAACAAAAGGTGTTAAAAGTTGCTAAATTTTTTTTTAATTTATTTGTTTTTCAGCAATAATACATTTTAAGTTTTTAAACTCTGCCAAACTACATATGCAGTTTGTCGGCAGCAGCTCCCGTGTAACATTTTTATAGATGTATTATATATATTATTATTACAATTTTTTATACAATGTAACAAACTCACTGAGTACTTACCTAATTGAACTGGTATAAATACATTGCACACATACTTACATTGAGCGCGCACACACACAAACACACACACACACACCCCCACACACACACAACACACACAGGTGTTCTTTTCGCAACACCACATGCGCAACTCGCAAAATATGCTTACCTACTAACAAAGATGTTTATACACTTCCAATATAGGCTATGGGAACATCATCCACAGTAACAAACAACAGTCACGGACAAAGCGATAAATAATGCTTCCTCAGCCTAAACTTAATACTATTCTTACTGATGCAATCCTCCAATAAGTCATACATTAAATTTTGGGGCAGTTCATTAATAAAAGTTGGAAGTAGCCAGCGCCTTTCACGCCTTCCATAATAGTTTCTTATTCTGGGGATAGCCAGTTTATTTATATTTGCAGACCGTGTTGGGTATGTATGTACTCTCTTCTCAAGATTAGAGTAGTTTCCGTATTGTTCAGTAATTATTGATAACTTAACCTTTTTTTCAATCGGGAGAACTTTACATAAACTAAATAATTTTTCATAATTTTTATCTAATGAGTTTTTTGTTTTTTTATCAATAATGAGTTTTAACATTCTAATTTGCAACTGTTTAATTTTATTTATATATGTAGGAAAGGTTAGTCCATACACACCCAGCCCATATAACATTACAGCATCCGCTAATGCATAGTAAAGCATGAACATAATCTTTTTACTAACTATGAGCCTTAAATTATACAACTTACCTAGTATTATACGTAGCTTATTACATACCACATCTACATGCATTTTCCAAGAAAAATGTTTATCAATATGTAAACCTAAATATTTATATGATGCGACATGTTCAATAATTTTACATTTACAGTTTACTCCCTTGTTATGGAGACAGTCATACGAGTGTCCTATAATATTAATATTAATTGCCTTATTGTGCATACGAGGTGAGAAAATAGCCATGCATTTTGTTTTATCAAAATTAATAATGATTCCGTTGTCGTGTGCCCATCGAACAATATTATCAAAATCGTTTTGCATATTCTTTTGAATCTCGCACTGGTTTTTACCACTGTACATAACGCATGTATCGTCCGCGTACATATAGGATTTGCATTGTTTTAAAACATTGGTCATACTGTTAACATGCATTATGTACCCGATTGGGCCATAAACCGAACCGGTTGGTACTCCGTACTTGATAATATCGCTCTTACTTTCGACGTCACAGACAGAGACTTTAAGCATCCTATTTTCTAAGTACTGCCTAAACCATGCATTCATGGGGCCGCGTATCCCACTGTCATCCATGGCCTGTAATAAGCCGTTATGGTCCAAAGTGTCAAACGCCTTTTTGAAATCCATGTAAATCGTCATTACAATATTTTGTTCATTCAAAAAACCGTTGACGTCATCTGTAAATCTTGCAAGCACTGTAGATGTGCTCCGTTTCGCGCGGAACCCATGCTGACTATCAGATAATAACTCATGCTGTTCAAGAAAGTCTGTTATTTGACCAACAACAATTTTTTCTACAATTTTGTTAATAACATTTAGAATTGCTATTGGTCGATAATTTGTAAATTCCGCATGGGATCCTTGTTTATATATCGGTCTTATAATGGCCATTTTCAATTCGTCGGGATAAACGCCTTTACTCACACACATATTCACAAAATTTGCTAGTATTGGACTTATTTTATCTTTAATACATTTTAAATCTTTGACTCGTATGCCGTCCGACCCTGCTGCCTTGTTACCACTTAAACCATCAATAATTTTTGATACTTTTGCCGCTGTTACTGGCATAAACCTAAAACTAATTTCACTTTCTGTGACATAGGAACTTCTTTCTAAAAACTTTTTCGGACACTTGTGCATAATACTATCTATTTCATGCGTAAACGTATGACAAAATTTCTCACATACAGTTGTTTTTGAATAATCCTTCAACATATATTTTTCTACAATACTATCTATATTTAATTTATTTCTTCCTAACCAATTATTAATACTGATCCAAATTTTGCGCATATCTCCGTTACAACTTATAATACAATTTTTTCTATGCCTATTTTTTGCAGAATTTACAAGCTTATTTGCTAAATTTCTCTGTTTAGTATATTCTAATCTATAAATATTATTTTTTGGTTGTGCCTTCCACTTTCTAAATAGCATGTCCTTTCTCTTAATCATACATTGTAACTTTTTATTTACCCACACTTGCGATACACGCTTATTTATAATAGATCGTTCAAAAGTACATTCTGTATAAATATTTCTAAATATATTTACTACGTTTTCGTATAATATGATAGGATTTTCTATGCTTAACAAGTCAGTCCATTCGATACACTGTAACTTTTTTAAAACGTTACCATTATTGATTAAAGTCTTTACCTTAACTGCCGTATTGTCTGTGCGTAGGTCAGCTGTTATGCCTATGATGTAATGATCAGCGATCCGTGTCGTAACTGTATACGCGCTGAGCGTACTAGCCTTCACATTTCGCACGAAGACGTGGTCGATGCAAGACGCTGTCGCTCGCCCCGCAGTCACACTTTCGCGCGTTACATCACTTATCGCACACTGTAATCCGTACTCACTCATTAGATTTAAGTATCTTACTGTAACTGCACATGATTGGTCCATGATATTTATATTAAAATCACCAATTACTATCACATCCTTAGGTATATTATTTAGGATTGTTTTCAATTCATTTAGGAAGCCAGTCTTTTTGGTGTTCGGCGGTCTGTAGATAACGGCAACCGTGGTTATGTAGTCATTTATCTGTAGATTCCCCGTTAACATTTCGCAGTTCACTGTATAAACATGATGCGGTGTAAATATAAAATTGTTTTTTATATATAACAGTATGCCACCACCACGTCTTTTTTCTCTAGTCCACGAATACATATTGAATCCATCTATGTTAAATAAATAAAGTTCTTCCTTTTTTATATTTATCTCTGTAAGGCATATAATATCTAGGTTAGTCAAACATGTTTCTATTGCAATAAGTAATTCATTGAAATGCTTTCTAAGGGAACATATATTTATGTGTACAATACTCAGCGATATGTTTTGATTATTAATATAATTAGACCATGTTTGCAAATCTGTATATTTTGTATACTCGATATCTTGTAATTGTGGTTGAGGGTCAATATTAGACGCCATTATTAGTTTTTAATTATTTTTGTTTACTATTATTTTAATAATGTAATTATATAGAAAAATAAATTAAATGTGGAAAATAGATAGTGCCACGTATCAATACTCAATTACTCTCGCTGATTATCTTTTTTCTGTTCTTTCTCAATGAGACTGTCAATGTCGCTCTCAGAATTAATTTGGTATATTTTTTTTTCGTTGTCATTCTTTTTTATTAATATTTTGGAGTTCTGTATCCAGATATACTTATAAGTCTCCTTCAATTTGGATTTCACTGACCAGAATAACTGACGCATTTGTCGCGTTATATTTTCATTTATGAATATACGTGTATTGTTATTGTTGTTAAATACGGCGTGATTGGTAATCATATTATTTTTTTTACACTTAAGCCACTCTAGTCGGGCTTTAGTCGACCGAAGAGTAACTATAATAGGGCGGGGTCCTTTGTTGTTGTCTCCATTTACTCTCCAAGCCTTATTTATATCTTCCACATTCAAAGCTAATGTTTTTGCTATTTTTCCCGCCGTCTCCATTATATTCTCATTTTCAAACTTTTGAACATTTATGAGTTCGACATTAAATTCCAATTCTTTTTGTTCTAGTTTTGTGACGCGCTCTTCCAAAGCTTTATTGCACTTTTCGATATAAATGTTCTTCTGCATCAAATCTTTCACTCTGTTTGCATTATTTTGTATAGCATCCTTGGATTCTTGTCTGGACTTTTCTAAATCTTGATACTTAGAGCCAAGATACTCAACTGACTTTTCGATTTCTAAATTCGCTTTTTTGACGTCACTTATTTGGGTTTTTATTTCGGACATATCCGCCTGTATACGTTTAAAGCGCGTATCCTGATCCTCTTTCATCAAAGTTAGCATATTAGTTATTGTAGCCATTTGGTCCTGCAAAGAAGTAAGATTTTTGTTTATCATATCCGTATCGCCATGCGCAGTCTTCTGCCGCCGTAACGGCTCATTGTTCAAAGAAGATTCGCTGTCTGTTTCTTCCAGACGCTGCTTTTTGCGGCGAGAATGAACCCACTTGTCTACAGTTATTTGTTTATCCTTCATAATACTTAAATTTGGATCTGATCCAAACTCCTTCAGGTCTTTGTTTGGTGTCCGCTGGGTATTCATCTTTCCGGTAGGCCTAAATATTAGATGCAATTGATTCTGCCGTCGGACTAGTGCACGTAGTTCAATGCCAATGGGCGGGGCCAGTGCATTGAATGGGAGGTCCTAGATGCGCACACGTCGCGTATGAGGCTCGCAACACTAGACCGATCTTTTTTCTTCCTATTGTGTGGTCTCTTTCACGCAATAAATTATTCGTCACTAACCGAGGAAACGACTGTCGCTGACGCGATATCCACGGGAACTGATGTGAAATGTTTTTATAGTAAACAAAAAACGAAAAATTTATGACAATAGCGTTTTTTAAATTAAATTAAACACAAGTATTCATTCTTTTTGACATTAAAATATAATCAGTCTGTTCAATAAACTTGGTAATTTTACAAGAATGTAAAAATCCAATTAATAAATAAATATGAATTAGGTAATTTATTAATTGTTTAGTGAACATTGTTCACGACTATTATCCCCGAAGGGTTTTTTTATTAATAAACGGGTAAGCGCTTGGCCTTCTTCTCACCTGATGGGAAGTGACGATAAGGCCGAAGGTAGAAGCGCGCTTCACCCAGAATCCTCAACCACTGAGGAAATGGCTATCTTATCCCTAAACTGTCGAAACACAACAATGCTATTAACATCGTTGTCATGGTGACAGACTTAGATAAGATGGTGGTTGCTAGCTAGGCTGACTTAACAGCCCTACCACCAACCAAACCAAGCACACAAAGATGTGTCCCCGCTGGGAATCGAACCCCAGAACCTCTGGTCCTGAGAGCGGTGGCTTAGCCACTAGACCACAGAGGCGGTTAGTTAGAGACTAAGCAATGAGGACCGCAAGAGCAGTCCACTGCCATAGTCCATGTTTCACCAAATGACAACTGCACATGTGCTCAGCGTGACAGTGGGTGAGCATATCGCCGCTCTTTGCTGTTTATGGCTGTGCAGTATTTGGTCCGTTCGTTAGTCACCTTTAAACACACTCGAGGGAAGAATGTGACGCTTGATATGATTTACCATTATCATATAAAAAAAAGACGTTTTTCACTTCACAAAAGTTTTTGTAAGTTGAGCATCTCAAATATGCCACAATGCCAAGAATAGGGTTAATACGATTTCTCGAATGTATTTCTATACCTCTCGTGAAAGTAGCTAGAAAAAGTAGCCAAAATATTTAGCTCTATGTTTCATTAAATTGTAGCTGCCTGGCTTCCAAAAAAGCTAGAACTAGCTTTGAAGTAACTGAGTTGGCAACACTGGATGTCGCGTCGTTCGTAACTAGTTTCGTTCGTTACTGACGTCATTCTGTCTCTGAACCATGGACGTAGTACTCAGTGACGTAGTAGGTATATTACGTCCATGGTCTGAACAGCACAAACTACAGATAATAAAAACAAATGAATGACAGTTATAGAAGCCAGTAGAAGCAGATTAGCAGACTGACAAAATGGTCTCAGCTGTAGGAACAATGTGGACGTGGTGCATTTATTTTATTTGTTTTGCAACCAAACTTTTAAAACATTTATAATGTTAATTGTTGCGTCATTTTATAACACAAACATAATTTCACTTATTTATCGACACATTAATATTTTGGGGTTCCCTATTTAATCCCGAAAGCCGTTTTACCGATTATCATTTCGACAAAAACTATTAACCGATCACTCAATTGAACGATGCCTTATTTGTACGAAGCTCTAATTTACCGATGTAACATTTCACCGAATTTTAAGAGTGTGTAGGTCAACGCCTCGGTGGCCGAGTGGTCAAGTGCTTGGCTCGATATCCGGAGGTCCCGGTTTCAATTTCCATGTAGGACAAATTGCGTTTTGATTTTGTCGATTCATAGCCCAGGTTTCTAATCACTAACCCGCATTTGGCAAGGTTGGTGATTAAGCCAATACCCATCAATTGTAGCGAAGACTTGATTTCAAAGATGTAGGTTTTGACCCTGCAGTCTGCAGTAGAACAGTATACAGGCTGTACTCGCTGTACTTTCCTTTTTTAGGTCAAAGGCTCGGCGACTGAAACGTCTAACACTCATAAATTATAGTAAATTTATAAAAGTGGGGTAATTCAAATGCCTTTTGAATTCAATGTTACTATTTATTTTTATAAGAAAGAATTTAAGCAAATTATAACAATTTAATAAAAAAAATATATTTAGTTTATGATATCATAAAAAATCACCTAAACCTAGAATACCGAAAACAATAAATTACTTAATGAAAAAAATATATTTCGTTCATCATATTGTTTTTTATGGTATCAAAACGGAATATACAACCTTAATTTTTCTTTATACAAAACCAATTAAGAGTGAGTTCCACTCATGAAACTGAACAACTTTCCCCAAGAAACCTATCAGCAAATATGACAAAAAAATGTTGACCTCCCATACAAAACTGTCCGATCAGCTGACGACAAGTATAATAGGGCAAAAAAGAGTAGAAATTAAAACATAGTGGCAATACTGTATGGAGTGTTTGTCAAAAATGACGTAAACTCCACACAGTATTGCCACAATTTAATTTCTACTCTTTTTTGTCAAACTATATGGGAGATTGAATTTTTTTGTCATTTTTGCACATAGGTTTCTTGGGGAAAGTTGTTCAGTTTCGTGGGTGGAACACACCCTTAATGGTTTTGTTTATAGGAAAATTAAGGTTGTAAGGACTTATATTTTTTTTTATTAAATTGTTATAATGGGCGATTTTCTGACAGCCCAAATTAAAAAATAAAAATTAGGTTAAAAATAATCGATAGATGGCGTTTTATAAAAGAAGACCCGTTCCTACTTAGGGGCTGTAATAAATTCTACACTTTTGCTTGCCTATCAAAAAAAATTAAAAAGTTGTACCTACTTACTTTTTATTCAGGATCTCCAGGACCTATTTCTATTTTGGAATGGAATAAATATTACGTAGCCATACACGTGTTCTTCATGGACTCGCCTTTTACCAAGCGCCATACTAATCTATGCTAAGCGCCATCTATGAAGTCATTTACGAACAAATTTCTTTTTTTTTTAATCTCGGAAAATCGCCCATTTGCTTAAATTCTTTCGTATAAAAAAATATATACGAGAAACTCCGCATTTCATGTCCCTAATGTTCCTTGGTCTAAGCACCAGACTGACAGTGACATTTTGATGTGACAATCTCCTGTAGGTACTTAAGTTCGTTTCCTTGCAGAATGACAGATCGGTTCGTTTGTTCCGATTTATTTGCATAATTTGGCGAAATCCAAAGGGAAACGCCACTGCTCAAAAAGAAGAAGAAGAAGATTTGCATAATGTTTCTAAACAGGTGTTTTTTTCTAATGCCGGGACCACACATTAAGTATCTTTTGTTTCTTTTAAATTACAAATTTAAAAGAAACAAAAGATACTTAATAATTATAATATGACTAAAATACAAATTTATCCTTTGAATAAGTACAAGTACAACAAAAGAAATCCAAAAAATAAAACAAAATTGTTTTTTTAAATTAACTCTTAAATAATGCTTAGTTAATATTACATTGCATCGTGGGGCGGCGCGGCGCAACCAAAACACACCTCACATCTAACTGGAAAGGGCACAACGAGCATCTATCCTACTGGCTGCTGGTTTTCAATTTTAGTTTTCTACGAGTGCGTTATATACCTACAATCATTGGGACATTGGGAGGTCCTTACAATGAGGCAATTGTTCATTCTCCAGGCTGCCCTTCACACACACAATTAACTCTCATACGACCCTAACATCAACACTAACAGCCGGAGGAAGGGAAAGGTGTGCAAAATAGCACATACCCAGTCGAGCCACTTCCACAACTTTATCTTTTTCCTTGAACCATAGCATATAAACTAACTTCTTTACGAGTTTACCATTTTTCAAGATCTAACTATAAAAAACTTATCATATACATATCTTAATGTCTCTCCCACCCTTTCATCGTACAGTCAAGAAGCACACACACATCCACATTCACCCACATACACACCCACTCACGCTCACACTTACACTCCCCCTCACCCACTCATACCTAATGTCAAATAGTTAGACTAAGTACATTTTTACTGATCTTATGTTATTTTTATCTTTGTTTTCTTTTATTTCTTTAATTATTTGCCATAAATAGTTGTTAGCTTCATATTAATACAACCAAAATAACGGTAATCAATTATTGTTACACTAATTGTCAATATTGTCAAATATTGTACCACTTTTATGTGAAAGAGAAATAAGTGACTTCTTATCTTATCTTAGTTTTGCGGGATATGTTGCGGTCTTTCCATATCCTAGTGAGTTTCGTCATCGCTGCTTTGGACATCTGGATTCTCCCGATGATCTCACTCCCGCTGCCGCCCTCGTTATTGAGAGCCAAGCTACTGGTACAAACGAACTGGTTTACGAATTCCGGGGTCCTTGAGTTCATTGGAACGAATTAGGGAACCAGCGGCTCTATCGGCTAAAAAAATATGGATATGGACAGGGGCTTCATTTGACATATGAAGCCCATTTTTGTCCTTATATGGGCATATTATGGGCTTCAAATGTCACATGAAGCCCATGTCCATATTCATATTTTTTAGGCGATAGGGTAGCAGGTCTGTGTACTACCAACACCTTTGCTTTGCCTTGTTAAAACTAAGGCCAACTAATTAACTCTCTCTCTCTACTCTAGAGAGGAGTTCTGCCAGTTCCTGCTCGGATGATGCAAATAGCGTAGAGTCATCTGCGTACCTTAGGATGCTGATTCGCCACCCACAAATATTCTACCCTTCCAACCTTTAAGGGCTCGTCTCATGATGATACACCCCATATATCTTAAATAAGATCGGAATATCGAAAATACATCCCTGTCTGACCCCTTTCTGCGGCTTCAACGGTTTTGACAGCACATTTTTCAGCTTTACTACTGAAATTCCATTCTGCTAAAGGCCTGCGATAAGAACAACGAGGTGCATGGGTACTCCCATTTCCGTCAAGGTGTTCCATAGGCCATCCCACCTAACACAATCGAAGGCTTTTGAGTAACCGATGAAACACATCAGCATTGGATTGTTACACACGCGGCACTTTTCTATAATCTGCCTGACATTCACAATTTCTTTCCTTGTTTTACGTCCCTTGACAAATCTTGAAAATCTTATGGAATCTGCCACTGATGCACCATGCAACAGTGGCAGATTCCATAAGATTTTCACCATGCAACTTTAAAACTGTCATTGATAACGTACAGCAGGACTTTGCTTGCATGGGATATGAGCACCACAGTTCTGTAGTTCTCGCAGGATTTAGTTGAACCTTTCTTGTGCAGCGGGATTAGAGTGGATTCCTGCCAGTCATCGACCCATTCACCCGTTTTCCAGATCTGATTGTGTAGACTTTGTAGAAGGCAAAAACCACTATCCCCCTATTAGTTTCAGGTCTTCGGCAAAAATACAGTCACTACTGCCGACTTATTAGGTTTAAGCTTCTGTACCGCTCACTTAATTTCAGAACACATGATATCAGGTTCCAGGGGAGTGTCAGTCGGATTTAGAGGGGGGGGTAACCCCCAGACGGTATTTTTATGTACTGTAGAGATTCCATCACAGAAGGTACATACATATAAGCAAATCAAATTATCATAGTTGTTAAAATATATGAATAATATAACAGAATGGCAAAAATGGACGCTAATGAAGTGCTGGACATCTTTAGCAGGAAACGAAAACTGTCTCTATTATACATTTAATTTTACCATTGAAAATGGTTATCAGATGCAAATCGCCTGACACGTATTTTTGGCCATAACTCCAAGGATTTTGAGAAAATCGAGATGGTAATAGTACCAAAAGTTCAGGAATTTAACGAGACAAGTGTGAGCGTTTAAATTTTGAAAATCGCCTAGTATTTTTTTTGGAATTTTTGGTTTTTGGGGGTGTTTGTTTAGTAAATTGCAACGATTTCGAAAAAAAAACAGACTAAAGAAAAAATTAAAAAAGGTCCTAGGGTAGGTATTAGTTGATTGAGCTACAAAATGGGGAAACAATTTTAAAATCGGTTAATAATTGTGACCTGGGTGGTCCCTTTAGATTTGAAATTGTAGAAAACCGAGTAAATACCCGTTTTTCTGTAATGTAGGTAAAAGTGATGTAGCTTCTATGATTATTGGCCGATCGTTATGGTAATGGTGTTAACAGATGCGGATGCAGGTGAGAAGTGCATTCGATTTGGAATTTCGAAAATCTAAGTAATATAATAAATAATAATAAAAAGCATTTATTTGCACATACCATACACGTTCAATCATGCAACAAACACAGTACATTACAAGTAGCAGTATAATATCTACCTGCGCGTCGCGCGCCAGACTCAATAGCATTTTGTTATCTGGCAGTTAACGAGAACGGACGTGTCCAATATTTCTATCGAAATTAAATTAAATTTTTGGTACTTTGCCCTGTTGCTGGAATTTGCCTCGGACTTCGCCCACCAGTCGCTGGAGTCCCCATACCAAATAAATATTTGAAAAAATATTTTTTGTCGTGCGGTGATTCGAACTCGGATTTCTTGGGTGAGTGTCGGCGTCTTATCCACTGGACCAAGAACGCAGAGCTCGAGCGGGTCGAAATAAGCGTACACTACCTACACGCGCTTCGTGCAAATGTCCGCACACCACCACGTGACACGAACTACGGGTTGCTGCCTTCGATAAGTAAACAGATGTTCCTGTGTTGTTGGTGAGCAAAAATTCGCCTGCGCTGGCAGCGGATCGCGACCTTCATTGTTCGTCGTACCGTTCGTCTCATAGATTAAAACAGCAGATAGGTAATATACCTACGCGGCCTTCATCGACTTTGTCTCTGAGAAATAATAAATAAGTAAATAAATATTTATCCATTTAGAATTTCTAAGCCGTAATAATGATGAAGTGTGCCGGTTGTATGAAGTCTGTTAAGGAGACAAATACTGTGAGATGCACTGCATCAAACCGTGAAAAATCGTTCTGCGCACTATGTGGAAATCTGGCTGGTCTTGCCCCGGATCGTAAAAAACAATGGATGTGTCCGGACTGCTGTGCTGCACAGAAAAAAGGTGGTGACAATAGCCAAACTCCTGCACGAGCTGGATCAGATAATGTCACCACCCGTAAGAAGACAGTCGATTTGGTGGGAAGTGATGTCGTCACCTGTAAGAAAACTGATGCGACGGGAAATGATGCATATCAACTCGCTGAACAGCTACGCGCTATGACTTTGCAGTTTTCTACTATGATGAAAAGGCTTGATGATGTGACCCAATCTCTTAATTATAATAATAAAAAATTGGGTGAAATTATGCTCAAATGGAATGCTGTTGACGAACGACTTAAGTACTTGGAGAAAAGGGACAAGGAGGTTGATCTGCTGCAGGTTACTGTGATCCAACTGCAAAATGAGCTGAAATCCCAAGCGCAGTATAATCTAAGAAATGAGATCGAAATCGTGGGAATTCCCGAGAATATTTCAGAAAATCTTCATCATACTGTGCTAGTGGCTGCTAAGAAAATAGGCATGGAGCTGGACGACCGTGACATTGACTGGGTATCCCGCGTTGGCCCTCGACGCCCCCCGGTGACAACGACCTTGCCTGAGGATGGTGCTAAAATGCCTCGTCCAGTGGTGGTTCGTCTTCTTCGTCGCATCAAGCGAGATCAATTTCTAAGAGCTACAAAGTCTAGAAAGAACATAAGCAGTGCTGATTTAGGAGTACCTGGAGTCACCCGCAAAGTCTTTTTTAATGAAAGACTTACGAAAGAGAATAGAGTGTTATTTCGGGACACGAGGATCAGATCTAAGCAGTCGGGATATGCCTTTTGCTGGTGCACACAAGGCTCAATCTACGTTAGGCAGGGGGAAGGAAAGTCAGCGCTGCTCATACAGTCTCGTAAAGATCTGGATCGTCTGTTTCCAACTGATGCAAGCGCCGAAGGACACTAACTGCTTGAATCGTATAGATAAGTTACCGCTCTGTATTGTTAAGTATTGCCAATTTCAAGGTGTTCTAATATTGATGTGTCCTTTAAATTCTTGTATCTATCATACCATTATTATCATGATCTTTTTTGATTTAGCACTGAGCCAATTATGTTTGAGTGAAAGTGGTTATTTGTGGGACATCCTTAAATTCTATCAGTCGCTATCTACAAAGTCCGCAAATATAAAACCTGTGCTACGTTTGAAATGCTCCATGATGTCTTATGAAATTATACTAAGTTGCTCTTATTTGTATTGCGGTCATGTCATTACACTCAATTCATTGAGCTTTGCTCGGGTACACACTTGGCTGAAAAAGTTGTATTATTTTAATGCTGTTACTTCGTCACTGGAATTACGTAAACATATTTTTTTCAAAATCCTTGTTACTTGGAAAAGGAAAAACAGGAATCTAGATAATTACCATAAACAAAAATGATGTTCTCAGTCGATTTTGGATCAGAATTGGATTCTATAGGTATTGAGTGTCAAATTGTTGACGATTTGAAAAATTGTAAAGATGTTTTTAAACCGGAGCACAACTTTAAAGTGCTTACACTGAACATTAGAAGTATTAGCAAAAATTTTGATAAACTACTTGTTCTCTTAAAGGGTTTGGCCGTGCCGATAGATGTTCTTATTTTGAGTGAGTGCTGGCTTTCGGACTCTAAAAGTGTTCCACAGCTAAATGGCTACAACTCTTACAGAACAGAGACATTTATTAATCAAAACGGAGGGGTGGTTGCATATATTAAGGATAACTGGTCTGCTGTAGTCACAGAACCACGCATTGATGAAGCAAACTGTTTAGCCATTCATATTCCCAAAAATATTAATATCCTCGGAATATATCGATCTCCTTCTTTTAAGGAACTGGACCCTTTTTTATCTTCTCTAGAAACGTTTATGTCCAATATAAATAAGCTACCTTTCATACTAGCAGGTGATCTGAATGTAAACATAATAGATATCACTAGTTGTGACCAGCAAATTCTAAAATACCACTGCTTCATGTCCGAACATGGACTTTTTCCATCCATTACAAAACCCACAAGGCAATCAGCATGTCTTGATCATGTCTACCTGAAGGGAATAGAAATTAATAAAAATCTATTGGGAATCATATGCGAAACTGTCGTCACTGATCACTATCCTGTTATCTTTGGTATGAATATTGTAAAACCTAAATTTATTAAACCTAACCGCTTCGTAGTAAAACGGGATTTTGAAGCCATCAAAAAAGACCTCAATCAGTTAGATTGGTTCAGTGTTTGTGGTTCAAATGATGTCAACCTGTCTGTTGAAATATTCACAAAAATATTCTCTGAAGTTGTGGCCATACATACTAGTGAAACCAAAATTAGTAGAACAAAATATAATTTAAAACCTTGGATTACTCCAGGATTAATTAAATGCATGCGCAACCGTGACCGGCTACATAAGCGTGCAAAAGATGATCCAGATAATAAAATTATAGTAGTATCATATAAACGTTATCAAAACTTTTTTGTAGACCTATTGCGGAAATTAAAAAAGGAACACGAAGAGAGAGAACTACTACAAAACAAAAATAACCCAAAACAACTTTGGCGAACTATTAAAAATATTTGCAACCTTACGACTAATAGTAATAAAGAGCCAGCCGAATTACTTACATTAGACGGTTGTAAAAATGCTCAAGAATCGATAAATTTGATGAGTAATTATTTTTCCACTGTTGGGCAAAAACTAGCTTATAAAATTCTCTCTCAGACAAATAAAAACGAAAAGGATTTAGCATCTGCGATTCACATCTCAAATTGGCCTCTAAAGTCGTTCTTCATGTATCCCACAGACCATAAAGAGGTTGATACTTTAATCTTAAACCTTCAAAAAGATAAAGCTCCTGGCATTGATGGCTTCAATAACTCTTTAATTAAATACATTAAAGATGAAATTGTAATACCACTTACGCACATCTTTAATCTGAGCCTCTCAAATGGTGTTTTCCCCAATGAATGGAAACTCGCATCAGTTTGTCCAATTTTTAAGAGTGGATCCAAGTATTCTCCGGACAATTATAGGCCCATATCACTCTTAGGTGTATTCTCAAAACTACTTGAAACGTTAGTTAAAAATCGACTAGTCAAATATCTCGAATCAAACAATCTAATTTCACCCAGGCAGTTTGGTTTTCGCAAAGGGAAAAGCACTGAGGATGCTGTTTCACTACTCACATCAACTGTATCATTGTGTTTAGATAGGAAACAATGCTGCATAGGCGTCTTCCTAGATCTGGCTACAGCGTTTGACACTGTCTCCATTCCCATTCTGTTAAAGAAACTTGAATTTATGGGTATAAGAGGCATCGCACTAGAATGGTTCACAAGCTACCTAACGGAAAGGAGACAGTGTATAAAAATTGGCCAAGCCTTTAGCAGCTGCCAGACTATTAATTTCGGTGTACCGCAAGGTAGCATCCTTGGGCCCACATTGTTTATCTTGTATATCAATGATATTCACGAAATTCCACTTGAAAATTCTGAAATTTTATGTTATGCGGATGACACCGCGATTGTCTTTCGGGAATCAACATGGCCTAAAGTACTTTCTTCTACAGAACGGGGTATGACATTAATCTCCAACTGGCTGCAGCAAAACCTTCTCACGCTAAATACAAAAAAAACTATGTATATGTGTTTTCACATGACTGCTGCGTCGGCCCCTAAATTTCCTACAATCATTAAAATACATACATGCAAAGTTGCATCGGCATGTTCATGTGAATCTTTAAGTCGCGCTCCGGTTTTAAAATATCTAGGTGTATATATCGATGAAAATTTGAAGTTTAAAACCCACATTGATAATCTATCGGCACGAATAAGGAAAGTCATTCATATCATGAGAAATTTACGAAATGCCGCGAGCAAGGACACCTTAATACAGGTATACTATGCATTATGCCAATCTTTAATTGTATACTGCATTTCATGTTGGGGAAGTGCGGCGAAATCTCACATGATACAAGCCGAAATAGCACAAAGATCTGTTTTAAAAGTAATGCTTCGAAGACCCTTTTTGCATCCAACCGAAAGCGTCTATAAAGAGGCAGGTGTACTAAATATACGTCAACTCTTCATTCTTCAAACGTCATTGAAGGCACACAGTTCTTTATTATCTTCTCCTAATTATGAACAGATCGTTAACCGCCGAGTGTTTAAAATACCTAAACCTGTCACCAAAACAAGATTTGCTCAACGTTTTGGAGAATTTGTTGTTTCAAAGATTTATAGTGTAGTTATAAGGGCATGTAATATTAGGGACAAAAGTATTTATGAAGCAAGATTTAGCATACGTACATGGTTGATGTCACTTTCATACGAGAGCACAGAGGATATGTTGAAAATTATGGTCTAAGTTTTGTTTTTGTTTTTGCTTTATCATAAATCATGTTGTTCTTAATTCATTGTTGGTGTAGTATAATTAGTTTACTCATAAGTAAATATTCTGTAAATTATTACATACTAAGGCAAATGTGGTTACATAATTAAAACTGGTAGAAGGCTGCTCCGTTACAGGCTTGCCTCGTGAAGCAACCAATGGAAATCTGTAAGATATCTCCTTACAGCAAAACATTGTTCAGATCAATGTTACTACCTACCTATTAATATTTTTGTGTATTGAAATCATTGTGTTGTTATCTAGTGGTAGTTGGTAGTAGTTTGTTCCGTAAAATTAGGTATTTAGAAATATTAGATTAGTTTTTGAGTTTTATATAAGTACCTACATTTTAAGAAAAGTTGTTTTGCTGAAATAAATATATTTTCATTTTTTCATTTTCATTTATTGTCTTTGCCAATAGTCGGCAAGTCGACGCTCAAGAGGATAATTAAACTTATACTTTTACATTTATATTACAACTTTATAAAATTGACGAAGGATGAATTTTATACAGATGCAAACGCTAGATCATTCGGTGCTGCCATAATATAATATAAATATGCACCTACATAAGACCAGGCAGTACAAACTACTACCTAATATCTCAGGCAGCAGCTCCTCCTCCCCTAGTGTACAATTTAAGTACCTACGTACTAGATGCATAGCAATTAGCAATACAGTATCATTTGTACTAAATACAATTATTACATAAGCAAGTAACATATACTTACAAAAGTAAAATTTATTAAAGAAGCTATCATTAATTAACTTACCGATTAACAAATTACATATTAAGTTACCGAGTTTAATGGTAGAACTATTTTATAATGCGTAACTAAAATGTAATAAAACTCTCGAAAACAACAATACACTTATTATAACAATCTAACAGTTTAAACTACTAACTAGTGTTTTTTGATCAAAATTTTACTGAAGTTTATTTAAGCGTTAATAAAACTCTAAAATATACAGTGAAGTGTCCCAGAAATCAAAGTCAAGCCAAAATGGGCTATGGCCAAGTCGTGTTAGTTATTAGAAAAATAAGAAAAAAATCTTGGTCATGTATATGTACCTACTTCTCAAATTATAAGAATTTAAAAATAAATCCTAAAAATGTACACCTGTGATGATCTTTCAAGTCCTGTGACTACAAATATTAACTTTTCGTCAGTTTTTTTTGAGTGATGTATTTATGAATAACCCTTCTGTAAATTACAGTTAAAAGTTAAAACATATCTGCCTCAGTTTATAATTAAATATTAGATTTGTGCCCAACATTGATTCAAAGTAATTACATCAACCAACTTTAACCGACTGTTCTATAAAAAAAAATGTACTACACTGTTTTGGCAAGAAACATTAAAAGATGGCGCGTTTAGTCTGAATTCTTACATAGTATGACACTTACTAATTGCTACTTCTTAATTGAGAAAAAAAAATCAATTGTTAGACTCTTTTAGTTATGATTTTTACTAAAACAGATTCATTTTTTTTAAAGAACAGTTGGTCGGTTGTTTGGTGTAATTATTTTGAATCAATGTTTGGCACAAATCTAATATTTTATTTGAAATTGAAGCAGTTTTGTTTTAAGTTTTAACTGTAATTTACAATTCATGGTTACATCACACAAAAAAGAACTGACGAAAAGTTAATATTTGTAGTCACAGGACTTGAAAGATCATCACAGGGTGTCAATTTATAGGATTTATTTTTAAATCGTTATTATTTGAGAAATACAAGACCAAGATTTTTTTTCATATTATTCTAAAAACTAACACGACTTGGCCTATTGCCCATTTTCGACTTGACTTTGATTTCTGGGACATCCCTTCATCTTAACTTTAATCATCCTAACTTTTTGACTTTGACTTTAACAATGTTGACTAAAAACTTAAGCATCAAGCACTGACAAATTTCGACGGGTGTAAACCAGTCCTCGGTGGCCAAGTGGTTAAGGCAGCCGCCCGGAATGCGGAAGGTGCGTGGTTCGATTCTCGCCGGAGATTGTCGTCTTTTTTCAGTGTTTAAAAATTTTTCTTAATTTTTTTTTTCGTAAAATTTTTGATCTATTTTCAATGCTTCGATTCTTGCAGGGACTGCAAAATCCGTGAATTTTTCTATTGTTTTACTTTCTTATATACCTACACACACTTGAACTTGTAGAAATGAACTTGAAGTATGATATTTCAGTAACTGTTATTGTTGACTTTTTTGCCCGGCCGCTTGTGCCCCCCCAGAAAGAAATCCTGGATTCGCCCTTGTTCGGTCATGTTGTATTTACGGTTATAAGACGTCGATGCCGCGCCTGCATATAAGTTTTCACAAAAACCTCTCCAACTGTCCACCACACTATCGACTACAGTGACTTCATTGATCAAACTTCCAGTTGCGTTTCCTATAGCCCACGTTTTCGCTTTAAAATCTCGCGTTATATATTTTATTTTCGTGAATAAATCCCGAGTGTGCATCTTTTGGGCGTGATTTTCAATTTCAGTACATATAATATTGATGAAGTATTGATCTTTTTTCCACCCTACGTCGTCGTTGTACTTCTTTCGAGAGAGCTTTGTATCGTTCACGATTGTCCTTATCCGAACATGACACCCACATACGTAACAACCCATATCTGGGTGTCACTCGAATTTCTAAGTAGTTACCTACCTAAAAGAACAGGCCGGATTATTCGTGGTTAAAAGAAAAAAAATTGAAAACCTACTATATCAACCTCCATGCCATAGGGATATATAAAGAAGAAAGATAAAGAAAGAATAAGAACAGAGATAAAGAGAAGAGAAATATTTATAATATGTCTACAGTAGTTTATAACAAATTACCTGAAGAACTGAAAGTGCTCAAAGCAAATGTATTTAACAAAAAGCTAAGTAATTGGTTAATGCAGAATTATTTTTATAGCCTTAATGAATACTTAAATTTTAATAAATAATTAATTAATACTATGTAATAATAATAATATGGATCTACTAAAGGTAAATTTTAATATAATTATAATAATTATCGTAAAAAATATATATAGGTAATAAACATTAATGTAATTTCAAATTAACTATGTAATATTTGCACGCCTGCATGCAGGCTGAATACATTGTCTTGAACTTATTTTTAAGAACTTTATTCTATGTATGTATTCTAGCAAATAAACAATTGATTATGATTATGATTGATTATGATTATGATTGGTGCTCAGAATTAACCTATATGTAACTAACTACCTTATGTTATCCTATGTAAAATATATTATGAACTGAAACGGCATTGCAATAGTATCTTGCGTTACGTGGTTTGTCATGACCGCAAACTTATTCTTATGACAAATAGGTTATCTTTGATTCGTATGCAAGTAAAATTCATGTGTCTGATCTGAGTCATCAAACTACTTCTCGATTAATTTAAATACTTACTTACTACATTAAGTAATAACTCTATTTGTCCAATTAGAAGCCTTTATGTTCTTACAGGTGGTGACGGCTCATTATAAAAAAAATACTAAGAAGCATTCCAGCTCTTCCCTTGGGTTTCATAAAAGGCGACTAACGGATTGAAGACTGTGCATACATCTTAAGGCATACATCCAACAGCATAGAGCGGCGATGGACTCAACCATGGATCTTTTATTTGCAATAAGCCCACCTATGGTTATTTTTTGTACTTACATTTATTTCTGTATATATATGTGAAATATATGTTCAACCATCAATCGGTCTTAGCATATAGTACCTACTTAGTTAAAAAATATTATGCATTTATTTCCATCACAAACTGGTACAAACAATTATAAACGAACCTACTTAGTTTGTGTAAGACTGGTGCTTACTTCTACTGGCTGGTGACTAGTTGACTACTACTTATAAGAACGGTAAACGAATAGCTGGGGCCTTACCTTCGACTCTTATAGCAGTATTACTTTAATCTTACTGAGCAAATTGCCACGAATATTAAAGTAATACTTTCTAAGAGGTGCCAGTAGCCCCCCCTGTTCTACTTAGGTCACAAGATTACGAGATATCTCGTGTTCGATTGTAAAATGTGCATCTAGTTTTGCATTTGACTGTATACTAAAAGGCAGGCCACACTGGCAGCGAAGTGAAGCGCAGCGCAGAGAAGTTTGTTTCGCTTCGCTCATGTCGCTATCAAGTCTATTATGCTATTGAGTTCACACCGCGAAAAACAGTTACTATTCTGTGCTACCGTCGATGGCTACGACATTGACAGTGCTAAACTACCTTGGGCGATTATAAGTTCGTGTCGCTTCGCTCTCAGTGTGATCTGTGTTTAAGTACTAGCATTACTTTGTTAGGTCCTATTCATAAGATAGACAAGGCACTACCAATGAAAAAGTAAAGCCCACAAACGCACAAAGGCACTAATTGAAATCAAGTCTTCGCTACAATTTGATGGGTGGCTTTTACTACACTTGCCAAATGCGGGTTTAGTGATAGTGATCAATTCATTAGGGACCTTTTTCTTTGTTTTAGTCGGAGAAAATGCTACTCTGCACTGGCATGAGGCCTCGAGAGGAACGTGAGACACCCCATGCACTGTCCGGGGCTGGAACCCATATGTTCCCACCCGCCCCCCCGTGGGGGAAACGGGTGAGTAAGGACATATGGGCCCGACCCGGTAAAAAAACCGACACCTTCCTTCAGAACGGTACCGTGCTCATACGCCCCGGGAAAAATTCATTAGGGACCTATCTATGGAAATAGTATAAAGCTGAAGAGTTTGTTTGCTTGAACGCGCTAATCTCAGGAACTACTGGTCCGATTTGAAAATTCTTTCAGTGTTAGATAGCCCTTTTATCGAGGAAAGCTATAGGCTATAATTTGTTTAGGTACGGCTACGGTAGTAACCCGTGCGAAGCCGGGGCGGGTCGCTAGTATACAATAATAACAACTAAATTACTTATGTTATAACAATTACGGGTGCCCAAAATTACTAAGGATCATTAATGTAGGTTTTAAGAGTCTATTAAAACATGGGTTCACACCACGAACTAAAGATCTAAACTGGCTCTCATAGTTGGGCGAATATATCGTAAGAGTTAGTTCGTTAATCGTTCCGATTCGCTGCCAATCCGAGTATAGAACGACCCTCACCGGCCGGTTAATGGATGAAAAGTATTTTATATCAAATTTAATATGTTAAAAAATATATTGCGAGTGGGTTGGCTGAAAAATTTCAGTCCAGTACCTTCCGATTATGATTTTAAAAAAAATCATTGCACTGGTTTGGTGTGTGTGTTTGTAATGAGATAATCTTTATTTATACACACATTTTATTTATTAACCAGACGGTAGCAAATTACTAATATTGACTTACCTGTTTACACCTTCCTACCCAATAGTTGTGACGGGAAAAAAATAGCCATCCTAACGGTTACTTATTCTATATGCTTCATACTTTCGATTGGTACCTATGTAATTTATCTATTATCCAAACCAGTGCTTTGTTTAAAAAAAAATATTAAAAAAAAATTAATTAATCATATACCTACTGGACTGAATTTTTCAGCTAACCCACTCGCAATATATTTTTTAACATATTAAATTTCATATAAAATACTTTTCATCCATTAACCGGCCCGGTGAAGGTCGTTGTATACTTGGATCCTCTACTATATTAACTAACATAACTACTTGCGTTATGTTCTATTTACAAAATAAACAAGACAGAAACAAAAGATGGACCTTGTCGTAAATGGGAGCAACAAGTACAATGAAATGCTCATTAATCAACTACACAGACGACTTTGAATCACCTTAATATAGTATATTGTCCTATTACACATTTAGCAATGAAGATGTAACGCTCGATCAGTTGTCCACTGTACGCCAGTAAACAATTGAATTGTTTAAACAAATGCGCTGAGTGACTTTGTAGTCTGCATAAATGTGTAATCGATTACTTATTATTAAAAACTAGTGACCTAATACAAAATATTATAATGTTGGTTGCTTGGGAAAAAAACTTCATTATAAAAAAGTAAGGTGCAGTGGGGAATTCCGAAAATTGTTATACTTATTCCGAAACTTTAAAATTTCTACTAATTCCAAAGGTTTTGACGTGACAACGTCTTATAAATTGGTTTGCCGGGTGACACTTCAAGAAACTGCGTTACGCTCCGCTCACGTTATGCGCTCACAATGAGAGCGAGTGAGAGGCACGCGTCCCTTCCACTCGGGCATGGTTAGCCCGCTTAAGAGCGAGAGAGACAGACATAAAAAGTGAAAGGCACGCGTCCCTTCCATATTATTTCATCCTTCTTCCTACTATACGAATGAATATTCACATTAAAATTATTTTACCACTCAATGTCGTTGTCACGTAAAACTTTCGCCCGTATACCGACTTTACAGGCAACCAATTTTTTTCTATTGGCCACGTCTAGACGCCATCTTGATTGCCCTCCCTCGGTGCAACACAGATTAGTATAGTATACTGTGCAACAGTCGTCGTAAGTCGTTGGTGTGAACTATATACGCTTGTTGCGATAAGTTATCTCAGACAAGTGTTTTTCGCGCCATTTCTGGTATTTTGGATTTTTTTTTATACTAAGCCCGGCAAATGACCTCACTCCACCTGATGTTAAGTGGAAATGAGGTCCAGGCGCGAGGACAACTGGTGCAGCGTAAGAGACGTAGCATCAGTCATCCTCACTCTGCCGGCCCACTAAGTGCTTCTTCACGCCTCGTTTGAAGGACCCTATGTCATAGGTAGGAGGGAATACGTGTGCTGGTAGACTATTCCATCTTTTGGAAGTGCGGCAAAGAAACGAGTCACCAAATTTCTTTGTGCGTGATGGAATGTTAGAGACTGTAAATTGGTGACTCCGGAGAGCAGCGCGCGTACTCCTATGGAGGAAGGGAGAAGAAGGGATGAGGTCAAAAAGTTCTTCAGAGCACTCGCCATGGTATAAACGGTAAAAGACGCTGAGTGACGCAATATCTCTACGCAATTGCAAAGGCTCGAGAGTTTTAGTGACCTCCGCATTGCCGATAATGCGCACAGCGCGGCGCTGCAATCTGTGCAAGGCATCGAGAAGGTACTTTACGGAGCCGTCCCAAAGGTGAGAGCAATACTCCACGCAAGACCGCACCTGTGTCTTGTATAATAGACACAACTGATCAGGCGTGAAGAATCGCCGCACCTTGTTCAGGACACCGAGTTTACGTGAGGCATTTTTAATCACGGTTTCGATGTAGTCCTTTTGGTTCAGATCGCAGCGGATATCCATACCGAGCATGTTAATACTGCTCTGCAGGCCTAGAGATGTACCCTGAAGAGAGGGAAGGGGAAGGAATGGCGACTTTTTCGCTGTGAACGCGCACACCTGTGTTTTCTTGGCATTGAACTCCACCAGATTATCGGAGCCCCATTTAGAAATGAGGTCCATCACCCGATCGAGCTCAATGACAAGATTTGCTCGCTTCATTTCGGTGTCTACCCGCCCAGCCGTTGGGTGCCCGTCATATCCCTCATGCACTGTGCTATCATCTGCATAGCAATGAATGTTTCCAAGAGGAAGCATGTTATTGATATGCAGAAGGAACAGCGTGGGGGATAGAACGGAGCCTTGAGGAACACCAGCGTTCACTGACATGAACCGCGAAGCGCATCCATCCGAAAGGACACGGATTCTACGCTCATGCAGGAAGCTAGCAATCCAGGTACAGAACTGAGCGGGCAAACCGTATGCCGGGAGCATGGAGGGAAGAGCTTTGTGCCAGACCCGATCAAAAGCCTTGGCTATGTCAAGGCTAACTGCCAGTGACTCGCCACGCTTGTCAATAGCCTCACCCCAGAGGTGTGTGACGTACGCTAGAAGATCACCCGTTGACCGTTTTGGCCGAAACCCATATTGACGATCGTGAATTAGGGAGTGATCTTCTAGGTATCGAATAAGCTGTTTGTTCAATATTCGTTCTAGGATCTTAGACAACACTGAAGTTACGGCTATAGGGCGGTAATTAGTCGGATCTGACCGCTCTCCTTATTTAGGGATCGGTTGCACATTAGCTTCTCTCCAAGATTCTCCGGCACACAACCCGAAGAGAGCGAGAGACGGTACAGACGCGTTAACACAGGGGACAACTCCGCTGCACACATTTTCAGAACTATTGCTGGGATGCCATCAGGACCGTTAGCTTTCCGGACATCGATTGACTGCAGCTCCGCACGGACATCACACTGCCTGATTTTAATATCAGACATTGTGTGGCCACAGTGAGGAACTGAGGGTGGCTGTGCATCACAGTCATCGATCCGGGAGTTAGCCGCAAAGAGTTTGGCCAGGAGATCGACCTTTTCCTGCGGCTTGTGAGCTAAAGTTCCGTCAAGACATCTCAGTGGTGGCAGCGAGGGTTGGCAGAAGTTGGATTGTACGGCTTTGGCCAGACGCCAGTAGCTACGGCTGCCCGTAGGATGCGTCAGGAGTTCTTGGCCTGCTCGTGCAACGCGCTGGGCATCCGCTCTAATGTAGGCCCTCTTACACGACTTGGTGGCATTATTATTGGCTGCTTTTAGCGAGCGAGTTTCGGGATCCCCATGAGCTTTACCTCTGATCCAAGCGCGGTATGCCGTCTGTTTGCTCTCAACAGCGCTGGCACACTCACGATTGAACCAGCGGTTGCGTCTGTCTTTGCTGATGACATAGGAGTGTGGAATATAGTATTCCATTCCTAATACTATCTCATCAGCAACGGCAGTGGCGCTAGCGGTCGGGTCCTTCCCACTAAAGCAGCGCTGCCTCCAAGGGACGGATGCAAAATACTCCCGCATACCGTCCCAGTCTGCCGACGCGTAGTGCCAAATCTGGCGTTTCGAAACCGCTGTTGGCGGGCGCGATGCCAAGGGCACTGTACTGGATATCAAGCAGTGATCCGAGGAACCTAAAGGAGCTCGAATCTCCACCCGGTATGCTGGGCGACTCGTCAGCAGAAAGTCGAGTAAGGAGGGCGCATGGCCAACTATGTCTGGGATCCTGGTGGGCTGGTTCACCAGTTGCGTCAGGTCATGCGTGAGAGCGAATGCGTGGGCAGTTCTACCAGCATGGTCTGTTTTGGAGGAACCTAACCATAACTTATGGTGGGCGTTGAAGTCCCCCAAAAACACCAGTTCCGCCGATGGAAACCGCTCCTGCGCATCATCTGCTACCCGACTAAGATGTTCAATTAGTCGAGTTGTCTCCATGTCGCCGTTATGGGATCGGTAGACGCAGACGTAGACACGGCAATGAGAGCCTAAGTCGACGTGTACCACTAGGAGGGAGAAGGAAGGGTCCTCCAGACAGCGCAGACGGCGACAGCAAACATCCGCCCGAACGAATAAGCAAACTCCGGCTTTGGCTTTGAAGGATTCTTCAAGCACAAAGCCGGGATAGTTCAGGTAGGTGGTGTCAGCTGGGCGGATTATTTGCGTCTCCGTTAGGAACAACATTGCTGGCCGTGCCGTCTCAAGATGGTGGTGGACGGCATTGAGGTTTGCATGGAGTCCGCGGATGTTAGCGAACTCCACCTCAAACGGTAAGGTTGTGGTGGGGGTGTGCACCGCTGTCGTACCAGTTTTGTTGTTAGGCGCTGTCATTTTAGGAGTGGAAAGAGAGGCGTGAATCGAAAAAATGATGCCGCGATGCGAATGGTCAAAGTGTGGTGGCCTGTTTCCCCAGGAATTTACCCACAGACGAGTATTATTAACCTGCAGAACGGAAGGGCCCCCGAACCCCCCCGGGAATGGCCCCCGGACCCCACCTTCCGGTCACCAACCGGCACGACGGACCACCCCGAGATTATGCGTGGCATGGTGAGGCAGCCTCACGAGCTGGTTAGGCTCGCTTGGGCTCCTGTACTGTGCCACGGGCGGCCAGCGGGACAACCGTTTCTACGAGTCTCCCTGGTCGGCAGGCTAACGAAGTCCTCCTGGCACTGGTTTGACTAAAGCCTCCACAGACCAAATACATCGCAGCATCATCCTCTCGAGCTCTGGTTATACGCTGGCTGATCCCAAAACGCGACCGACAAGCAGTCACTTGACGGGTTTTACACCATGCGTACGGTGGTCACCAACCAGACGGGTCAAGCTGGGGCTAGTGGTGGTAGGCCACCAGTGGAGCAGATCATCGCTCGAAAGAGTCCGTTAGTCGCTTCTTACGACACCCACCGGACGGAGAGAGGGGCGGCGATTGGTATTCTTTCTCCGTCACCGCACCCCAACACAGTTTTCTCGGGTGTTTGTTAAGTTATTTGAATAAGTGTTTGTTTTTACGAAAGATAATCGTTTTTTACGAATATGTGGGAGAAACACGACGTCTCAGTTGTTTTTTTTTTCAGAATAACCCCATTAGGGATATTTCAAAAGTTCCAGTGGTTCTCAGTCTAAAAGGAAATAAAATTATTTTCCATCCATTCTCATCTGCTCTTATCTTCAAGAGCGTCAGCAGTTTGTCCGCATCGATCACACAACATTTAATTGGCGTAAATTGGATGCTCGCGTTCACAACGCGGTATGCTTTTCCATTATTATTTTCAATATTTATTAACTCTATCACCCACCACCTTCAGTTCTATGTCCATTAAGAATTTTATGTAAAATAAAGTTGATTTAGCCTTAATGTTTTTCTTATTCAATTTTATAGCAGGTACGAGTTGGAATAAGAATGCGTATTTCTTTAGTATTATTAGTATTTCCTTCCTCGTCTCCCCAGTCCTGTCCGCTCTGCTCAGCTCCGTTTCACAATCAAATTCATCAAATTAGTCAGGATATTTGTCTTTATAATTAGAAGATTAGGTAAAGTCAGATTCTTCCTTTAAGTAGAAACTTGTTTGTTATTGCGTAAAAAAAGCGTGTAATGAGTTAGTTCATTCTATGAGTAAGGTGCCTAACTAAAATGTTGAGAACCACAATTTCTTCCTGGGGTAATTTCGAAATAAAAGACTGTGAAAAAGCGAATTTGGCAATGGTTTTAAAATAAATGTATTTTTTTTTGTAATTGGTAATCTTGATCGTAAAATACATGTAAACTTTGGATCAATGTGTATAAAAGTTCAAATTTAAAGAGCTTCGGAACGTAGGTAATATGGTCGAAAAAATATGCGTTAATATTACAAATAATAATAAAAAAAATTACTTATAATTTAAGAATCTAATACATATACAGATCTTTTCTTTGAGTATAGAAATGTAAAATAATAAAGACAGTAAATATAAAATTACTATAAATTGTTATCAAGAATAAAAGTCATCCTGTCATCTCGTCTAAATTTATATCGGAATTCCCCCACTGCACCTTAATAACTATTTGTGTATGCAAATATATATAGGTCGCATTACATTTTTGTAATTTTGGTGGAATAAATTGTACTTACATATTGGTTGGTTGGACTTAACAAGCCCTAAAGGCTTGTTAAGTCCGCCTGCCTAGCTACCACTACCATCACCTTATCTAAAGTCTGGCGCCATAATTCAGGCTATGTCTTGTTTGAAGATGAATGATTGGTGAAACAGTTGTGTTATTATAATAATAACAGCACTGTTAATAGGATTTTTGTGTGCCGACCTTAGAGTATAAGTATCAATAGTGACACCTGACAACTAAAGTTACGACGTCGGTCAGCAAAGTGATGGCTGTGGAAGCTAACCGTGCTACTAATAGGTAGTAGAGACAAAGAAAAATCTTTAAAAAAACCCGGACAAGTGCGAGTCGGACTCGCCCACCGAGGATTCCGTACTGTAGGTGCATATTTAAATATTTTTTTCCATTCTTCGCGTCATCAATTAAAAACTATAGGTACATCATAAAAATAATTAAAAATCTGTTTAAGCTTGTGACAATAAAGCCCTTTCATACGATACCCCACATGACACGGTTAACTCAATTTAAAATTTGGATCGCCATTCCTTGGCATAAAGACCCTGTTTTTTAATGATTTCATTACAAATGTATAGTTTTCAGATTTTTCCCTATACTTGTAGTATAAGACGGTAATACTTGCCAAATTGTATAGTTCTAGGTCAACGGCAAACTGCGGCATAAACGGTGAGCGTCAAGTTGGCAGGCACACCACGGAATTAGACGGTTTTGACTATGTCAAAAAATTGTGTATAAATAGTGATAAATAGTGACGTATAGCATATAAATAGTGATACTATGGTTCAAAAGATATTTGAGTATCTTGGTGTGCCTGCTAACTTGACGTCAAGATAGCAGGCACCATAAGAAATACAGTTCGTATCAATGTGATTTATATGTCAAAAAACTGTGCATAAATAGTGAATCGTATACGCAAAATTTCAACAATTGTACTTCAATACAAACCGAGATATTACGGTCTCTAAGTGGGCTGCCAACTTGACGATTCTTGCGATGGCGATTCCAGAGAAACGGGTTGAAGGTTTAAACAAATAAATACATAAAAACATTGTGTGTGAAATTGTGAATCTTTCAATATCAATAAAAAAAGAATTCTTCTTTGCTATTTTCCAAAAATCTAATGTAAACTTCTACCATACATTCGATTTTAAGTACAATCGTGCACAATTTTATTTATTGACTTAAGATACTGACATAAAGTCTAATTATTTTTAATTTAAGTCATAAAATTACACTTAAATCTACCGTTGTAATGTTCCGTTCCTGTCATTTAAACGTAATTTTTAATTAGAGTAAAAGAGACAAAACACGGAATAACTATTCGTAGCTCATTCTTTGTTTATTAGTCATAAAGGACTAGGCAGGTAAGATTAATATTTAATGCACTAGGAATATACTTAACCCTAGTTAACTTTACGAAAGATTAGCTAGGTAAGTACCTACTTATGAAGTTATACGTATTACTCGACCAACACAACTAGGTGCATGTCAGCTAGACGTTTATCACAGTTGTTCAATAATTTACAAACTTAACGTATCTTCTACGATATTCCATTTTAAAATCTGACCACTCAGCATGTGCAAACTAATTGAAGTGTAATATATTTAGATTGTTAATCATTGAACAATTATGATAAATGTCTAGCTTCAATGCGATTAATTATGTTGGTCGATAAATATGAAAAGTTTTGAATTACTGAGAAAATATCTACCTCACATTAGGTACAATGGCGGACTCCGTCGCTTTACCAGTCTAAAGGTCAAAATCCCTTGCACACCGCGTCGTCTATTTGGTACGGGCACGTAGGTACCCGGGCGGTCGGTGCGCTTCACACGAAAATCGCTGCAAAGTGGTAAAGCGACGGCGACCCCGACCGTACCTAGGTATATCTTTTTTGTAAATATGTACCATAATAGAAAATAAGCTGCGTACCTATAAAAATGTAGGTTGTTATTAAACGATTTAAACACTTTCACTTCTGATGCAAATGTACTCACTGCTTACCAATTTTAACACAAACAAAAAAAACTTTTCTCGCACGATTCTCGTATCACCGGCTCACCGCACGTAAACAATATCACGCCATCTCTTGGTCGTTCGGGACACTCGCTCGTCCACCACTATCCGAGACTTATAATTCGAGTCACTAAAATTACAAATTGCTTGACATAAGTTTCATAGAAATAACGTGAAACTGACATTACAACGGTAGATTCAAGTGTAATTTTATGAATTGAATTAAAAATAATTAGACTTTATGTCAGTATCTTAAGTCAATAAATAAAATTGTGCACGATTGTACTTGAAATCGAATGTATGGTAGAAGTTTACATTAGATTTTTGGAAAATAGCAAAGAAGAATTCTTTTTTATTGATATTGAAAGATTCACAATTTCACACACAATGTTTTTATGTATTTATTTGTTTAAACCTTTAACCCGTTTCTCTGGAATCGCCATCGCAAGAATCGTCAAGTTGGCAGCCCACTTAGAGACCGTAATATCTCGGATTGTATTGAAGTACAATTGTTGAAATTTTGCGTATACGATTCACTATTTATGCACATTTTTTTGACATATAAATCACATTGATACGAACTGTATTTCTTAAGGTGCCTGCTATCTTGACGTCAAGTTAGCAGGCACACCAAGATACTCAAATATCTTTTGAACCATAGTATCACTATTTATATGCTATACGTCACTATTTATCACTATTTATACACAATTTTTTGACATAGTCAAAACCGTCTAATTCCGTGGTGTGCCGGCCAACTTGACGCTCACGCATAAACGGCCGTATCTTTTTTTACGTTATAGGAGTTTGGTTTTTTCACAGCTTCAATAGACTGTAGACCTGAGTCTACCGTTTTAATTTCAACTCGATACTTTTACGCGTTTCCGAGATAAAGGGTCTTGCAGACAGACAGACGGACAACATAAAGAGTGTTTTGTAATGATTTAATTACAATAGTGAATAGTCAATAGTCAAAATATATTTATTCAATAAACTCAATTAATAAGTATTTTGAAACGTCCAAATATTTTTTTACCTACCACCCATTCAGGACATCATTTTTTAACTGTGGCAAAGAACGGGCGCAAGAAACCACAGCGCACAGAAGCAACGACATTTACAAAAAATATATAAATATTATATGAGGTGTCTGTTCAAAAGTAGCTAATTACATGAGGACAAACTTTAGAGGAAATGCCAAAAATGAATACTTTAAAAAGTCCAATATATAGATTAATTTTGAGTGGTATGTTGTATGAGGTTTAGTTGGCTAGTTATCTTTATGACCTTTTTTTTAAAATACTTTATTTATATATTTTTTTAAAAATTAAGAAGTTTGTAAATAGACACTTTTAATGCAGATGGTAGTAAATAGACACTTTAGTTTTGGATCATTTGGTAAATAGACTAGTTTGATAAAAAAAATATTTGTATAAGTATATCTAATTTTGATGAGAAATGTTATATTGAAATAATTGCATTTTAGAATAAAAGAAAAAAATTAAAATCAACTATTTTTATTAATATCCATTACATAATACTCAAACTACACTCTAAGCTCTCCAATATCACATTCTAAGCAGACACAGCCTTCATCTCCATGGTCATGTTGTTCATGATCACCAAGATCAGCACTTGGTCAATTGTAACAGATGAGCATTAAAATTTTCTGTTGCTTTTGTGAATGCATGGTTTCACAAAAGGTTTA
Organism: Scoparia ambigualis; assembly: GCA_963921215.1. NCBI lineage: Eukaryota > Metazoa > Arthropoda > Insecta > Lepidoptera > Crambidae > Scoparia > Scoparia ambigualis. The sequence goes on along the minus strand of OY992524.1, from coordinate 10,705,030 downwards.
ATAAAACAATAAAAAAAGGATAAAAGTCGTTACTTCTAGCGGCGACCAGCACAAAGTTTAAAAACCTCAGACAGACGTTACATAAATTTTATTTGACTTATGACATTGACAATGACAATCAATTTTCTTAGAGTACGGTACGTTAAGATGGCCAAGGTATCCAACCATACAGCCAGGTTTATAATATCTTTCCCGTTACAGTCTCTAACTTCGTAATACCCTGACACGCAGTATTTGGACACTTTTGTTCAAAATCTCAATAAAGTCAATGAAATAATACAGTAAATAGACCATTATCATCGGAAACTTCATAGTCATAAAAAATAATATATTTTATTATGTAAATAGCAAGTTTTGATCAAATTTGATATTTTAAAATTGTGTTTTAGCCTGTAAACGGCAAGTTTTGATCAAATTCTTTTCCGAAATATAAGAAATTCAAGTCAGAGAACACAAATTGAAAAAAAAAACGAAACCAGCCTGAAACGTAAATAGCTAGTTTTGAACGGACACTTATCATATGTCGTTACCAGGTCACAAAATACAAAATATGAATTTGAATGTAAATAGTTTAATTAAATATGGTGCTCTTTATAAATTAATTATAGGCAATTAGAAATAGCTGTTGGAGTAGGTACTTGGAGCATTTCAGACCCAAGCTGTTTTGTCTTCTGTATAATCCGACACTTTATAATAAGCTTTTTATAATGCTTTTCTTTAATTTTGATTTAAAATTTATCAAGATCTAATTTCTGAATATCATTTGGTACTTTGTTGTATAATCGTACACACAGACCCTTAAAAGAATTATTTATTTTATGGAGCAAAGTATAAGACACTGCTAATTTGTTCTTACTTCTAGTATTTAATTTGTGAATATCACTGTTTTTTGAAAACATTTCATTATTTTTATGAACATACACAAGATTTTCATAAATATATTGTGATGCAACTGTCATTATACTTATATCCTTAAATCTCTCTCTGAGAGAGTCACCAGCCTGTAGGTTATATATTGCTCGAATAGCCCTAGAGAACGGCTAGATTTCCGTTAGTCGCTATTTACGACACCCAAGGGAAGAGAGTGTGTAGTATTCTTTCACCGCTACGCGACACGGTTATAAAGGGTCTTCCAATAGGCATGTCCGAACTTTGACAGTTGGTAGCGGCCATCTTGTTGAAGCTACATCTGTCAAATTGGTTGTCATTTATTCATTCTGTTTTGCCAAATCATCATGGATAGCTATAGCATTCAATAACACGTGTAAATGATAAAATTGTTTTATCAAAATGAGTGTTCTGTTCGGGCAACGAGAATCCGAGGCAGTCGATTTCGCGGACTGCCTCGGATTCTCCTGCACACTCTTACGGACAGCGGCGATGTTATCGGTAGACCTTGCGTTTCGTTGACGTACGAGTGTTGGTCGATCATTTACCGAACCAGTGGACTCAAATTTATCCACCACACGACGAATAGTCCTCTCGGTAGGACGATTATGGCGACCGTAAAATGGGCGAAGCGCGCGGTGCGTTGCCCGAACAGAACACTCATTTTGATGAAACAATTTTATCATTTGCACGTGTTGTTAAATGCTATAGCTATCCATGATGATTTGGCAAAACAGAATGAATAAATGACAACCAATTTGACAGATGTAGCTTCAACAAGATGGCCGCTACCAACTGTCAAAGTTCGGACGTGCCTATTGGAAGACCCTTTAAAATAGCATTAAGGGTGGATTCGACCAAACTGGAATAAGGTCTTATAACTAGATTGAACGCCGAATTTGTATAGACTAATCTCGGAGTAAGTCTTATTCCAGTTTGGTCGAATCCACCCTAAAAGCATTAAAAGACTAGTAAAATTATAATGTGGTATGCATTAATAGTTATTTGTTAGCAAGGCTGCAAAGTTGGTTTTTGGTGCGAGTACTTGTATTAAAACCTGAGCAAGATTCAAGATTCAATATCATTTATTCAGGTTAGGCCATGTTTAGGTTACAGCACTTATGAATGTCATTATGTTATCGGTTCGTAAGTCTAATTAGGGGGCGGGAGCCTTGTACTGAGAAGAACCGGCAAGAAACTCAGCAAGGGCATTTCTTTTCTCCCTTTCTTTTACAGCGTCAATTAGAATTGAAAAATGCCCTCCCTATCATAGAAGGGCACTTTCCATTACAATAATAAAAACATAAAACAACTACTTACAAGGCCATAAAAATAAAAAATATATTAATAAAAATAAAAAGTTCAGGTATTCATCAATATAAAATAATCAATGTAATCAATGTCTTACAGTACAGAAAAATAAAAGTAAGACTACAACTACTAATATACTAATAATAAAAATAAGTTAGCAAGAGCAAGCCTCCACAGGCGGCACCCGTTCACGAGTATGACATGTGAAAGCAAGCGAAGGATTCACAAGGTGCACAAGACCGGTCGAGGTGGAGATACCTGGGGCACATGAGTAAAGAAACGAAACTTTACTCATGTGCTTGGGGAGGCCTTTGTCCAACAGTAGACGTCCTCCGGCTGATGACGAAGATGGATGATGAGGGAGAACGGCTAGATTAAATTAGCTGATTTATTTTTCGTTGTGTTCGTAATTATTGTCAGGACTAGGTTTGTATGATTGAAATTAAATTTTCAGAATATCCACGGGTTAAGTCGATGGCGCAGCGGTTAGCGGGTTCGGCTTGCGATCTTGCCCGCTAAGCAACTTATGCAATGCCGGGTCGCTGGAGGGTGACCAAATTTAAAACATGCCAACCGTCCCGGTTGTTGCCGTAAGATGACAGTCGTTAAAACCCACCAACCCGCATTGGACCAGCGTGGTGGGTTATGGTTCAATATCCCCACGTGCTTATGTCCACGTGGGAGGCCTGTGCCCAGCAGTGGGACTTGTGACTTGTGAGTTTATAGGCTGATGATGAAGTTGGAATTTGTGTTCTTGAGGGGGTGTAGTGTAGTCCTAAAGAAGTGGTTTAGTAGACTTAATTCACCTGGCTGATATCACCTGGGTACATTAAGTCTACCAAATAGTATACTTAAGTCACCCAGGTGATTTAAGTGCTCTTTTAAGTAGACCTTAGAACCTACTTTAGTATGCACCTACTGCGGGCTTATAGAGTCTTGCGATATTGATATTGTACCTATCATAATTTGAGATGAAAGAACTCGAGTTGTTTTATTTTAAACTTAATAAAGTAAACTTTAATGTAAAATCGAGGTAAACAACTAGTAGTGAGTAAAAATCGCACTAGACGCTCAGGAAGTAAAGTGTCATTTCACGATAACTTACACGAGGTAGGTACTACGTAACTTCCTACCTTACCTTTCTCCCGTGTTCTTTTCGCAACAACACGTGTTGTTAGACTCCATTTTAATTCAATCTATCGTACAATAAAAAATAAACTTTAAAAATACATATAAGTGAAACTTGAAACTGGCTTAATGCGAAACGCGAAGCCATTATTTAATTATTATTACCTTTTTAACCGACTTCAAAAAAGGAGGAGGTTCTATGTTCGACGTGTATGCTTTTTTTTCTGTATTACGTACGTTCGCGACTATTTTCTCTAAAATCCCCATTGCCTAGTCAGAGACTGAGCCAGCGTTGCCAGACGTGCGATAATTATCGTAGATCCACGATAATTTGGAGGGGCATGCGATAAAAAATAATAATGAAGTATCGCACGATAATTTGTAGAATTCGTCGACTTTCCACGATATTTTTTGTCAGTTCTACGATAATTTTGTGACAAACCTGGTTTAGCATCAGTTGTTCACTCACAGTTTGGAAATAACGAAATTTAAGGTACCACAGTCAGTCCAGTTTTTTTTAGCTCGTGACGTCGGATGTTACCATATTTGGAGTGCCCAGTCGTATAAGTTCTGTCTTTTTGAATGCGATAAAAACACGATAATTTTGCAGTAAATCTAGTAATTTTGCAGTAAATCTAGGATAGTTTTGACCTACGGATCTGGCAACACTAGACTGAGCAATCAGAGCAATGGGGACTGTAAAACAAGTGCACCGCCACTGTCCACGTTTCCCAAATGACAATTGCACATGTGTTCAGCGTGATAGGCGGTGAGCCCATCTCTGTCTTAAGCTGTTGGATGAATGACTGTATGAGCAGTCTTCAGACCGTTAGTCGCTTTATACGACACCTAAGAGAAGAGATTGATTGGTACATATATACATATACATAATAATCACGACTTTTATCCCCGGAGGGTTAATCAGAGTCTACGCATTGAGGACAGCAAAAGCAGTCCGCTACCATAGTCCACTTTTCACCAAATAGCGACTGCACATGTGCTCAGCATGACAGGTGGTGAGCCCATCGCCGCTGATGGGTTTGTGGGGTAATTTTAATAATGAGCCGCCGCCACATAGTTTTCTACCACCCGAAATTATTTTCCTATCTAAGTACCTATCTGTAGTTTTACTGACTACAGTGAATTTTTGGCATAATTTTTAAGGAGCTTATGTCAAAAAAATTACTGTAGTTGGCAAAACAACAGTAAGATAGTTTATAATATCAGGCGTAAAACAAAAGACATACGAGCAACACTAACCCTCAATTATATTGCATATACCTAAGTTATTTTGCATATCCGATACAATTGTTTTCAAATATACGTTATTATCTGCAATAAATTATACACATACATACATACTTACTTATTAATCACGACCATTATCCCCGAAGGGTTAGTCAGAGACAAAGCAATGAGGACCGCAAAAGCAGTCCTCCGCCATAGTCCACTTTTTACCAAATAGCGTCTGCACATGTGCTCAGCGTGTCAAATGGTGAGTCCATCGCCGCTTTATGCTGTTGAATGTTTGTGCAGTCTTTAGTCCGTTAGTCGCCTTTTACGTCACCCAAGGGAAAAGTGGTACTTATTCTTCACCGCTATAAATTATATTATATTCTATTCAGCTTTGTTAATCTTTACAGACCACGTGGTGAACTGTGGTACAAAATTGTCTCTCTCAATTGTTAGGTACCAATAAAGAGAAAAATTAAATGATGTTGCGAGTTACACTTACGCAGGAATTGGAACAAATATAGGCGACACTTGAATACACAGAAAACCACATGAGCGCAGGGCTGTACTCCGCCTCGAGGGACACATCTATAAATATATCCATGCACTAGCAGTACGGCGGCGGCAACGGCTTCGTCTTCGCACTCGTTGGCACTTTGTTATTTTTGGGAATAAAAAAAGAAACCGCAGTGCGATTCTCTAAGTTAAAGCCTTGGTAGCAGCGGCTGCCGCAGCGCTGAGAATTGTCTCTGTCTCTTTCATATTCATAGAATTGGAAAGAGACAGCAGATCACAGCCATGCGCGCAGCGTCTATGTGTCGCTTAGGGAATCGCATAGCTGTATAGGTATGATCTTTTATGTTAAAGTAAAATTATGGGCAGCTGAGCACATGTGCAGTCGCCATTTGGTGAAAAGTGGACTACGGTGGGGGACTGCTTTTGCTGTCCTCATTGCCTAGCCTCTGACTTACCTCTCTGGGATAATAATATGAATGTATGTATGTATGTATGTAAAATTATAAATTTAATTATACTGGCGGATGAACAATATATACACATAGAAATAATATAGACTCAGATTCATGTGTGTTTAATCTTGTTGTTTTTTCGGTGAAAACATGATGACATAATTGTAAAGATAACGCTATTACTAGAAAAGATTAGCATTAATTAACAAATTATTTGTTTGTTATTTAAAAACTTAGTTAAAGTGATAAAGTAATAATTTTGCTTAATCAATGGTTATTGAAATGCGTAAAGAAGTTCATATAATTAGCTTAAAGACAAACAAATTAGTAAATCTATTCCTTCATCGTTTGTTATCAGCTATTAGTTAATGAGTGCCCCTTTCATCTCAAGAATAAATAAGTTTAATAATTTTATTAAACTTATTTATTCATTACATTTTCTAGCCAGAAAGCAAAAAATTAGAAAAGCAAATAAGCATCGATAGATATAATTTTTAAGAAGTAAAGATATATTTTGGTAGATGTTTGTCTAATGTCTTATATTGTCCCTGTAATAATGTATGTTGGTGTTAAATATTATAATAGTCCTGCCGACACTCTTTCTACACCACTGCAATGGTGTTCTGATAGAGATCTATTATAGAAATAAGCGCTTTGTATTATTACTCAAATATAAACAAATAAAGACATTTTTAAACCAAAACCAAATGTTGTAGTTTTTCAACGCTTTTGACTTTATGTGTGTCTTTATATTTTTTAGAAGAGTTTATTTATAATAATAATAAATCTTTATTGCAGGCAACAAACAATGTACAAGATGGTAAAAATACAGAGAGGCCCATATAATAAATACCTTACAGACTAACATACATACAATTATTTAATCCTACAACTTAAACTACGCAGCCTGAGGTAGTAACTTTTTTAACGTTTCATTATATCCGAGTTTATTTGAGCATTATTAACGCAAATAATCAAATTTGAAAAAAAACATATTTTTTTTTTAATTTTTATAATATCTTAAAATTACCGTGCGCATTACGCCCCTGCCGTTCGAAGGCTGGCCGGCGTCGTTCACAAGGCCTACATCGCCGAACCACAGCCGATATCCATCTCAGTCCAGCTCAGTTCACCTCCTGGGGCAGATCTGTTCGCTCCTACCATTAATATAAGTTCAATTACTCATGAGATATAGACCTAGAGTTACTCTATCATGATGGTGTTTCATTACCAGACAGAAGATTGAGGTAAGAAAAACAAATTGTTATGTGGGTTAGTTAATATACAAGCACGTGTTACAATTTTATAGCATATTTTTGGTCCCTGTTATTAATAAACGTGGACTATACTTACGCCCATGCTGCTTCCGTGCTTAAGTGCATGTTAAGCCGTTGGTCCCGGTTGTTGTCGTAAGATGGCAGTTGTTAAAACCCACCAACCCGCATTGGGCCAGCGTGGTGGGTTATTGCCCAATCTCCCCACGTGCAGTTTTCCATGCGGGACGGCCTGAGCCCAGAAGTGGGACGTTTATAGGCTTATGATGATTTACGCCTAGGTTAAACTGACGCTGTCTCGTTCATGTTGGAAAAGGCATAGAGATAGTGTCTGTTTTAACTTTTAACCTAGGTGTATATTTATTCTGCGTTTTTAATAATGGGGATAGTTTTCTATCGTAATATAGGTACGTACCTACAAGTGAGTGTACCTATATTGTCGGTATTGAGCTTTACATATAAAGAGATAGAGTTGAGATTGCAGTTGATAACTTAGGATAGTACCAGAGAAAATAATGAGGTAAAAAAAATAATTAGTAAATACTTAGTCACTTGTTATAATTTTTCGTAAAGCATTTTTTTTAAATTTTCTTCATGAGTTCATACCGCACTTTCTGCATGAGTTCTGCGTGCACAAAGACAAAAAATATTTGTTCGTCTTAACGGCTCGGCCACGACAATACCGCTGTGAGCGGAGCGGCGAGCGGATTCTTCATTTATTGCGTCCTTTCTATGACCATTGACGGAGACGACTTTGTGGAATAGTGCAACAATCCGCTCGCTGCTCTGCTCACAGCGGCAAAGTCGTAGCCGGGCCGTAATACACACGAGTGTCTTTTCTAATGGCATTTAAGGATTAATAATAGAGAACCTAAGTATGGAATATAGTAAAAGTACGTAATAGATAAATTGTAATAAAACACTTTTTACTTTTTTGTACTTAAACACTCGCGTTTAATTTTCACATAAGTACCTATTATTTTAACCGTAAGACCTAAAGATATTATTAGTTCGTTTCGCGTAAAACGGAACGTATTCAATAATAATCTGATATAACGAGACACATGTGACTTCTGTGAATGAATAAAATCCTCAGAACAATAACTAAAGAATTATTATTCTGAGAAAAAATCCCAGTAGTTCAGCTAATGAAACCTTTATAAAAACCCACAAATCGCGTCACGGGACAACTAGTACATAGTAGATATACACATTTTAGGCAGTTCTGTGGTTCTTATTTTTAAAGAGATAAAAGTCAAAACTGTGTTAAGAGAGTTTACGCCATTCGTTTTCCCATACAAACTTCCAAGTCGAAATTTTTAAAAACCAATGAGTCAATTTTGATGGAACTTTGCATGCTGAAGTAAAACACAGGGATCTAAATTGTTTGTTGAAAACATTTAAAAAAAATGTTTATTTAACTGAGTTATTGCGGTTTTTAACTTTCTATAGTGGACTTTAAATCGCAATAACTCAGCTAGAAAAACGTTTTTTAAAAATGTTATCAACAAACTATTTAGATCAGTGTGTTTTACTTCAGAATGCAAAGTTTCATCAAAATTGTCTCATTGGTTTTTAAAAATTTCGTCTTGGAAGTTTGTATGGAAAACCGAAATGCGTTAACCCTCTTAACTGAACTGTTCAATGTGTGTCAATATCAATTTTGAACTTTACTGTTTGGTTCTAAGGATCAATATTCAAGAGAGAAATTTGACAGTTTAGGGGTTGATCTGACGTCGTGTGTACCTACCTACATTTAACGTTGACTGTATCTACTACTGGGAACATATCTAATTTTTGTTAAAAAGTCCTCGTCATCTTTTTATGTTAAATGACAGCCATTGATCAAAGTTTGATTTAAAATGAAGAGCGAGATTAGATAGAAAGCAATCTATTTGATTAACATGTACTGTATCATATATTTCAAAAAACAACTGTTAAATCATCATCATCATCAGCCTATAAACGTCCCACTGCTGGGCACAGGTCTCCACGTGGACAATAGCACGTGGGGGCCATAACCCCCACGCTGGCCCAATGCGGGTTGGTGGGTTTTAACGACTGCATCTTACGACAACAACCGGGACCAAAACGGCTTAACGTAACGTGCCTTCCGAAGCACGGAGAAGCTCGAGATGTTTTAAATTTGGTCACCAGCTGTTCAACACAAAACTGCAAATACTTTTTGACGTAATTTTTTATTTTTATTTTTATTTATTCATTAAGGCTTACAAAACAAGTATCAGTCTAAAATGCACTTAATTTAATTATGATTTACGTTTTAAACCAGACCGTAATGTAGGCACAATTAGATCAAAGTAGATATACAGGTACTAAGAATGAGCGTTAATACATTATTATAGTCTTCTAGGTTTGTGCTAGTTTCTTAACAAAAAAAAAGTAAATAACGTTGAAATTAAATTAAAATGTATAAAAATGTTAGAGATATTCCAACTAGGGCAGCTTGAACTTCTTTTTTAAACCTGTATAGGTTCTTATCAAAAATGTCCAAGGAAAAATGTCCACTAATAATTTCATTATATAGACGGCACATTCTGGTTAACGGGTTATAAAATAAGGTATTGTAATGTATGGGACAGCTGGTTTTTTTTTGGCTTTTTCATGTTGCTCCCATACAAATAGTTGTTCTTTGCACATAGTAAGATGGCCCAGTGGAGGAATTATATATCAATTACCCAACACCCTGTATAATCAGTGAGACGACCAATCTTTCCCGTCTTTCACGTCACTTCTAGCATGTTGGAAGCATAGGACGTCGGTATGGTTACAATGCTAGTTCTTTTGGACTTCTCACGTGCCTTCGATACTATAAATATATCTTTGATGATCTCAAAGATGTTATTTAACGGCTTTGATGTACCCACGGTGAAGTGGTTTCACAGCTATTTGACTAATCGGAATCAGTATGTTCAGCTGCGTAATAGTAATGGTTCGGTATCATCCTCCTCTCTCTCTGCAGTCTCCCGCAGTGTTCCACAAGGGTCCATCTTGGGGCCACTGCTCTTTATTCTCTACAGCGCAGACATAAATAAGTGTATACAAAACTGTAAATATCACTTGTATGCCGACGATCTGCAAATGTATCTATCTTGTCACCCAAATGAAGTTCAGGCAGCTGCTGAGAAGATTAATGAGGATTTAGAGAGAGTTTCCGAGTGGTCCGGAAGAAATTGCCTTGTCTTAAATCCCAACAAGTCTAAACTAATGATTTTGGGCTCCATGCATCAAGTTGCAAAAGTCGATCCTTCTGTTGTGTTGAATGGTGAAGCTATTGAAATCACACATGAAGCGCGTAATCTGGGTCTGGTTTTAGATTCGGAACTAAGATTTGAAACACACATTCAGGAGCTAGTACGGAACTGTTTTTACCGATTGAAAGTATTATATAGGATCCGAAAGTATTTGAGTGTTGATTTGCGTATCCGCCTCACAGATTCTTTGATCCTTTCAAAATTTAATTACGCAGATTTAGTTTACGGTCCATGACTCTTAGCCAAAACGAAATGTTTAATGCCAGCCAGATTTTGTTTCGATATTCCACCCACGAATTATGTATCGCCCTATATTACCCAGGCAAAAATTTTGAACATGGCATCAAGAAGATTCGTTCACTTTGCTTCACTTTTATTTGGCGTTGTAAAGAGACGTATACCGCGATACCTATACGATAAACTTTGCTGACCGCATCAAACTCGGCTTGGTCGTCTTGCTGTTCCTTCGCACAACACAGCAGCATTTAGGGGTAGTTTTAACTATGCCGCCGCCAAAATATGGAACGATATTCCACCTCCCCTGCGTAACTTGACCTCTATTGGCAGTTTGAAGGCAAAAATTAGGAGTCATTACCTGAGTATACAACTTGGCGGTGTCAATTAATTTAGGGATGCACTCTTATTTACTTTTGGAGCAGACGAGCATCGAATTGTACGCATAATCGGTATTTTTATGGCTAGGAATTGTGAGATATATTAATAATAGGTACTCCATTTCAGAAAAGTATCCATATTCCATACAAAAAACAGCAGCATAATGTACCTATATATTTATCAACCATTATTTGTTTTTGGTAATACTTTGTTGTAGTTGTTGTTATTGTAGTATTTATAAAGCATTGTATGTAGCGCTATCTATCCTCCAAACCGGTTTCTCCTGAAAATTAGCGCCGTGGCTCCGGCTGTGACATTAAGCTGAGGAGAAGCCGTTATGGCATTTCATTTTTTTAAATTTATTTTTTCAATTTAGTTTAAATTTATTTTTTATTAATTTTGTTAAATTGTCAAATAAACGTTTCTTTCTTCCTTTCTTTCTTTCATACGATACCCCACATTGACACGGTTAACTCAATTCAAAATTTAGACCGCCGTTCCTTGGCATAAAGACCCTGATTTTTAATGATTTAATTACAAATGTATAGTATATAGATTTTTTCCTATACTTGTAGTATAAGACGGTAATACTTGCCAAATTTCATAGTTCGAGGTCAACGGCAAAATCCCTATGAATTTTGATTTCCTTGAGAGCCTCGAAATATACGTTTTTTGCGGCATAAACGGCCGTATCTTTTTTTTACGTTAACTTAGGAGTTTGATTTTATTTACAGCTTCAAGAGACTGTAGACTTGAGTATATCGTTTTAATTCCAACTTTATACCCTTACGCGATCCCGAGATAAAGCGTCTTGACAAACAGACAGACAGACGAACAACATAAAGACCCTGTTTTTTAATGATTCAATTACAAATGTATAGTTTTCACATTATTCCCGATAGTTGTAGTATAAAACGGTAATACTTGCCAAATTTTATAGTTCCAGGTGAACGGCAAATACCCTATGAATTTTGTTTCCCTTGAGAGTTTCGAAATATACGTTTTTTTGGCATAAAAATCCTGTTTTTTTAATGATTCAATTACAAATGTATAGTTTTCAGATTCTCCCCTATACTTGTAGTATAAGACGGTAATACTTGCCAAATTTTATAGCTCTAGGTCGAACGAAAATTTACGTTTTTTGCGGCATAAACTTATTAGTACCTTTTTTACGTTAAGAGGCCTATTACATCTCGAATGTGATTTTTGCGTAAAGTGCCAATTTTCGCATTATGTAGTAATTTTGCAGTTGTATTTATCGTTTTTATCGAAATAGGATAATAAATTTGTGCATAATATTACAAATCTCCATTCTGTGAGCATAAGTTGAATTCGGACGGCTGGCGCAACGCATTTTGTAGTAATTTTGCAGTTGTATTTATCGTTTTTATCGAAATGGGATAATAAATTCATTATAAAATCTTTATTCTTCATGAAGTAACAGTTACTCTGGTATAAAATTTGTTCAATAATATTATCGTAGATAGGAGATATTCACAGTTAACTTATAGCGATATACGAAATTTTTTGGTTTAGAATAAGATTTTTTTGCTATATAAAATCAATGATAACTAAAAATTTCGAGGCCGCTACGCACTATTCGACTATGTAAGATGTGGCGGCCAGAGTCGCCACATAATTTATTATCATCACGTATCGGTTAAAGAGTTTGTAAGCACATTCCTAAACGCGTGCAGATCTGATAAAGATATGTCACGGCATCCTCCCTCCAACATCTACGTAGTATTACTGTATAAATAGTCTTGTAAGGTTTAGGTAATAAGTTAGTCACAATGTAGTCACTGTAAATATACAACATCACTCTAAGAGACGCAGTCGTTATTTACCATCGCCATGGAGCCCCTCCATCATCACAACCTCTCACACTACGCACGATGGAACACTGGTGACCCCGCTCAAGCAACAAGCAACCTTCCAACGGAGTACCCCGGAAAAAACACGTGAGTCATTTGTAATATCTACACATCAACCATGGCAGCAACATCTATTCAGCGACGGACACAACAAAATCTTCAAGATAAAATCACTACGGCGTGCCACTTCGAGCTGCGACTGCGTCATTTAACATCACTCTTACAACTCACAACTTTGGCTTCCTTTCCGGCACATCGTATCAAGAACGTTTCATCGACCAAGGCAAAGAAATAAGGTACCCAGAAAAACAATGCGATATAGAATATACTAACGATTTCATAACTGTACACATTACGTTATAAATAAATTGTGCGGTGCAGCGAACGCACAAGAATTTCCGACGCAGCACTTTTCGCCGTTTGCTCTACGCTTGCGCAAATTCAAGATCACGGCATTAATGACTATACTGCTATACGGAAACAATTTTGTACAGAGTTGTGGATTTTTCTATTGAAATAAATAAATAGAATCCAAAGAAAAATAAGCATAATATGTATACAACGAGTATTCACCCGTTTAACCGCCTCACTTTTACCGACTGACAAAGTGGTTTGAGGTATGTTATTTATAATTACGGGAAGAGATATTTAGAAGCATTATTTTACCAGTCGATGGTTTTATAAGATATTATTACACTTCATAAGACGCCTAAATGCTCCTAGCTACCTCCAGGCGAATTGATTTCTCTGGTTATCTGACAAAGAGCCAAGGAATACGCCAGTCTGAGGATAATATGAAGCTATAATGAAGTTGTTCTCAAAATGAAGATATTCAACAAGTTTAAAATGCTTTGATTGTGCAATAAGAATACAGTAGAATAATTAAGCACAAAAATGAACCATGTTTGGGTAACTAATGTAATAATAAGATTTTAGTCAATTTTAATTCAATTTTTTGTTATTTACGTATTTCCTTATACTATATTGAATGCAACATGTCTTATCTCTATGTACTTAATGTTTAATCTTAGTCAATTCTAATTTTTATGTTTTGTTATTATGTATTTTATTAAGCCTAATAGTTCAATTTATTATTAACATGTAATGCGAAATTGAAGTTCATTGCAAGAATATGCATAATTTAAAGTTGTACTGGTTTATGCCACTTAATTTGTGTGTATAATATAAGTCTTGGTATAACGTGATATAAAAATAATATTAGTAACAATATTATGATGTTGAGAGGAATTATAAAAAATATTCGTGTACGTAAATGTAAAACGATCGATTGTTTTTTAAAAGGTATACCTATAATAAGTATTTTGTTCAAATACAAGGAAACAGCTCTCTTAGCAGCATTCAGCAAGCCAGCTAGCCATAAGGTTCCATCGCAGCAACGTAACGCTTCCTGGATCCTCGGCATCACTCGACGGTCAAAATAAGTACCGTCGCACTCCACACGTCTCGACTCACAGCAGACATGGTAGCACACGCTCGTCTCGAGTCATGTAGACCGGAGAACGCTCGTTTTGTCAATGAAGACTTGAGCACGCTCATCACGACTTAACGTGGATTAGAGCACCACTGGCATCTCCAAGCTGAAGACCTGATGGTTTTTTCATTCCCTTTTCTAGAGGGGGAGTACTGTGGCGGCCAGAGTCGCCACATAATTTATTATCATCACGTATCGGTTAAAGAGTTTGTAAGCACATTCCTAAACGCGTGCAGATCTGATAAAGATATGTCACGGCATCCTCCCTCCAACATCTACGTAGTATTACTGTATAAATAGTCTTGTAAGGTTTAGATAATAAGTTAGTCACAATGTAGTCACTGTAAATATACAACATCACTCTAAGAGACGCAGTCGCTATTTACCATCGCCATGGAGCCCCTCCATCATCACAACCTCTCACACTACGCACGATGGAATATAAGAGATAACATAATAATTTTTTTATTTCACTTGTTTAGAACAGTAGTTCAATCGATGAGCTCAAAAAAGTGCCTTCGCGCACTTTATGAAAATCTTTCTCTGCAATTTTGGGTTTTATTAAAAAGTTAAGCAAAATTACCAAAAAGCGAGGCCACTGCGCACTATTCCAATAGCTATTCTACACTATTCAATAAGTCATAATTGTTAATGTATTTTTGTTTCTGAGATCCATAACGCCAAAATTGGCCATTTTACGCAAAAATCACAGTCGAGATGTAATAGGCCTCTTAACGAGCTTGATTCTTTCACAGCTTCAAGAGACTGAGACAAATTTGAGTATATTGTTTTAATTTCAACTCGATACCCGAATAAAGGGTCTTGACAGACACGACAGACGGGCAACAAAGTGATCCTATAAGGGAACCTTTTTTTTTTTTGAGGTACGGAACCCTAAAAAGAAAGAAAATACATTTATTGACTGTCACATAGAAAAAAACAATGTAAAAATAGAATATAACAAACAAAAACCTACTTAACAATTAATAACAAAAAAAACACAACAGTGTGACAAGCCAATCTAGGCCCTAATATACCCTATATAAGTATTAACTTACTACATATTTATGTATGTGGATACATATATTTGATGAATAAACCTAGATACGTATAAATATATGTTTTAAAAATGTGCATAGAGCGGCGATAAGCAGCACCTAACACGCTGAGCACATGTGCAGTTGTAATTTGGCGAAACGTGGAGTGTGGCATCGGACAGCTTCTGTGGTCCTCATTGCCTGGCTCTGACTAACCCTTTGGGGATAACAGTCGTGAATCAATGTCACACGGCGTCAGATCAACCTACCCAAAACTGTCAAATTTCTGCAATCAATTTTGAACTTTATCGTTTGGTTCTAAGGACCTATATTTATTTATTTGACAGTTTAGGGTAGGTTGATATGACGCCGTGTGTACAGTCGGAGAAGTTCCCGGTCGACCACTTTTCGGCGATATTCGCTTGCGCTATATTCCGATCGCGCCAGTAGGAACGCGCGTAGAGTGCGTTTCATCAAATAGTTCGTATGCCGTCATGTTGGCATTCCTGTCTTGTTCCTGTCAGTGAACAAGTGGTTTCGACCCCCCTTTTAGTAGCGAAATATTGCTTTTAGTGGCTTATGGTATTTTAGTGAATTTATATTTTATAATAATTTTTTTAACATTTATTGTTCAGAATTTAATAAAACTTTTATTCCAAAAAAGATCTCAGTTAGTGGTACTGTAACTTTTAATGAATGGGCTACAATTGGTATTCACAGAAGTAGGAAACGCCTTTATGAACTTTATGGTGAACGCAACTATAACACCAGCGATGACTTCAAATTATATGTTAAAAATTATTCAAAGTTATTCAAAAGAGTATGTCGATTAGCCAAGGCAAACTATCTGAGTTCTAAGATTAAGAATAGTAATGACAAAATAAAAATGACATGGAATATTATAAATAGTGAAACAGGAAAGGTCAAAAGTCGTAATAATGAGTACAATTTAAATTGTGATAATAAAACTTTGATTTCTGATGCTGATGTTGCTGCAGCATTTGAGAGGTTTTTTACTGACATTCCAGTTTCAACTACAAAAGCCTCGATTTCCTCCCCCACTGTAGCTGAATCTGTTTTGAAGGAGAATGTTAAAAATTGTGAAAATAATTTCAGTTTTCAAAAAAATTGTGTTATAGATATAATAAAAACATTTAACACTCTCAATAAAAAGAAAACTGCTGATCTGTGGGGTAATTCCGTGGACGTCGCTAAATCTGTAATTATGACAATAGCTCCAGTTTTAGCTTGCATATTTAATGAATGCATTGACTGTGGTGTTTTTCCTGACCTCATGAAATATAGTAAAATAATTCCATTATTTAAATCAGGTAGCACTTCTGACCCCTCTAACTTTAGACCTATTTCTGTGCTACCCACATTTAGTAAAATTTTTGAAAAGTTAATGCTAGACCAAATGCAAATTCATTTTTATAAAAATAAACTTTTACATTGTAAACAGTATGGTTTTACTAGGGGTCGCTCTACAACTGACGCCGGTGTTGAGCTTTTAATCCAAATATTTGATACCTGGGAGGAATCACAGGATGCCCTAGGGGTATTTTGTGATTTATCCAAGGCTTTTGATTGTGTTTTACATGAAACTTTGGTCAGGAAGCTTAACCACTATGGAATTAGGGATGCTTCTTTGAGCCTTCTGATCTCATTCTTGAGTAACAGGATTCAAAAGGTCGACATTAACGGTAAAAGATCTCCGGGATCAGTGGTTAAAATGGGAGTTCCACAGGGTTCAATACTTGGTCCATTCTTGTTTTTGGTTTATATTAATGACTTACCTTATTTTGTAAAAGACAGTCATGAGATAGTATTGTTTGCTGATGATACTTCACTTTTATTCAAAGTGAAACGACGACACCCAAATTATGACGATGTGAATAATGCGGTCTCAAAGATTGTTCACTGGTTTAGTGTTAATAACTTGCTATTAAACGAGGGAAAAACCAAATGTGTAAGATTTGTATTGCCTAATGTTAAGCAGGTAATAACTAGTGTACAAATTAAAGATAAGAATGTGAATCCTGTGGACACCACTGTGTTTCTAGGCATCACGTTGGATGCCAAGCTTCAGTGGGGCCCACATATAGCTAAATTGTCGAATAGACTTAGCTCTGCGGCTTATGCAGTAATGAAAATCCGTCAGTTAACTGACGTTGATACAGCTAGATTAGTTTATTTAAGTTACTTTCATAGTGTAATGTCGTACGCCATTTTACTGTGGGGAAATGCTGCCGACATTCAAACTATCTTTGTGCTGCAGAAGAGGGCTATTCGAGCAATATATAACCTACAGGCTGGTGACTCTCTCAGAGAGAGATTTAAGGATATAAGTATAATGACAGTTGCATCACAATATATTTATGAAAATCTTGTGTATGTTCATAAAAATATTGAAATGTTTTCAAAAAACAGTGATATTCACAAATTAAATACTAGAAGTAAGAACAAATTAGCAGTGCCTTATACTAGGCTCCATAAAATAAATAATTCTTTTAAGGGTCTGTGTGTACGATTATACAACAAAGTACCAAATGATATTCAGAAATTAGATCTTAATAAATTTAAAATCAAAATCAAAGAAAAGCTTTATAAAAAAGCTTATTATAAAGTGTCGGATTATACAGAAGACAAAACAGCTTGGGTCTGAAATGCTCCAAGTACCTACTCCAACAGCTATTTCTAATTGCCTATAATTAATTTATATAGAGCACCATATTTAATTAAACTATTTACATTCAAATTCATATTTTGTATTTTGTGACCTGGTAACGACATATAATATATATATATTTTGTAAATGTCGTTGCTTCTGTGCGCTGTGGTTTCTTGCGCCCGTTCTTTGCCACAGTTAAAAAATGATGTCCTGAATGGGTGGTAGGTTAAAAAATATTTGGACGTTTCAAAGTACTTATTAATTGAGTTTATTGAATAAATATATTTTGACTATTGACTATAGTTTCATTTTTAGTAGGCTGATTCACTCAACCACTTAATGACACGAAAAAAATTAACCTAGTGGTTGGAAAACAAAATAATTTCGTGTTATCAAGTGGTTAAGTGATTCAGCTTACTAAAAATGAAAAGCAATATTTCGCCACTAAAATGGGAGTCGAAACCACCAGTATTAGTAGAAAATCCACTAAGTTGGCAACACTGGAACAAGACAGGAATACCAACATGACGGCATAGGAACTATTTGATGAAACGCACAGATATAGTACCGTGCGCGTAGATCGTGTGCTAGCGAATATCGCCGAAAAGTGGTCGACCGGGAACTTGCTATTTCCTCGACTGTAGTTATGTGAGGCTGTAGATTTAGGATATGCACAAACGTAGATACTCTCTGTTATCGACACGAGACACCATCATATTGTATGCCAGTACGCGGTTGCAGGGTCAGGTAGCGGCGACTGGACGCACTGCAAACTGCGTTTCTAAAGTCAGTATGAACGAGTAAAAATAATATGTTTTACAATTTTTCATATAATGGCTGTTTGGCAGGGTTGAGTCCAGACTCATGTTATCTGGGATAGTCGTCACCTGAACAGTCGCTCCTTTTTCATTCACATCACGCCTCATACAAATTAATATAATTATCTTTCCTTTGGTCTACTTCTTGCCCTCCGTCCACCAACACTTATTTATCTTCCTTTAACTTTTCTGCCACTAGCGCCACTCTCAAACTTACATAAATTAACCTTTAATCATCACTTATTTTATCCATTCTTCTCACTTCACACATCTCCGCTATTTGCAATCTTCTTTCATCGGTCTTTGTCAAAAGCTAGCATTCAAATCCATGTATAATTCCTATAGATTTTTTTTATTAAGACTTTTTTATTGTAAAAAGAGGCAAATGAACAGACGGGTCACCTGATGGAAAGTAATCACGGCCGCCCATGGACACCCGCAACACCAGAGGATTCGCAGATGCGTTGCCAACCTTGAGGAAGGGGGAGGAGTTTTGAAGGGGGCAGGAGGGAGAGATGGGCGTCCGGTACTTTCACTCACACGGAGGAAACACAGCAGCAACGAGTTCCATTTCACGCCGATAATCCGTGGTGGTATTACGGCAGGCGAGCGAAATGCGTGCTGCAACGCAGATCTACCACTCAGACAGTGTCACTAATTTAGCCCCACCGTCTCGCGTGTAGGGTCTCAAGGGTAAACCTACGGACGCAAGTGACTTTAACCTCCCAAGCATGCCTGCATGCCTGCATTCAATCTAATAACTCGATCTAGATGCTTCCGAGCCACCTCAGTCCATGGGCGCGTCCATGGACTGCCACATCGACCCAGAAGCTTCAGCTCTTATGCCTCTTTAATAATAATAATAATACATAATTTATTTATATCAGATAACAAATATCCATTTTTGTTAGTAACAATTTTACTTATAAATATGTTAGTAAGTGCAGTATTTAAATTGAAAATAAAATTACAATGCAAGTAACAAAACATGTTTTGTAATGTTAAAACAATTACAATATTCTATTACAGTTTAAGTTTTAGCCTCTGTGACCTGTATAATTTTACTAGATCCAGAACCTTTTAAACTGGAACGCAGCAATGTAAAACAATGCTGCTTGGTGGCAAAAATAGTTAGTAGGGTAGTATGCCATCCAGTCAGATGAAAAGTAAAACGCTTGGTTACTATTTCCCAATACCATTCTATCCAAAAATGGTTGTGTAACATTTTTAATTTGAATAAGTCGTTCAATGCTGTGAGCGCCAGTAAACAGAACAAATAGGTGGCACTATTTGTTCAAGTGTATGTTTCGAGTCGGGTATTTCACAGACATGAAATATGAGTGTACTGACGTAGGTACATATCGATGTGCATTCTTGTTTTGTAAATTGAGTATGGTTATGTTTTAAAAATAAGTTTTTCTTTTATTTCTCCACAGGGAGGCGCCTGACCTTCATATCTAGGACCTTACTATTAACTCTTGCAGCAGTATTACTTTAATCTTTTAAATTCACTTTTGTTTTTATCTTTTCTTATAATTTAAAATTGTTTTAATACAGCTCTAAGAAGTGACGAGGGCCCCTGATTATAAGTGATGGTAAGGCCAAAGGTGAAAGCAGCTTTACCTGGAATCAACAGCATCTGTGGGACTGATTATCTAATGACTAACTATCGGAACACCAACCAATATATCTTTTTAGTGTTCCGACAATCAGACATAATGTTGGTAAGTCTATCCAGGCGGATAAGTGGTATAAGGAACTGTGAAGAAACTACTTATCAGCTTGTACTTTTCTGGACCAACGATCTTATGAAGGTCGCGGGTAGCCGCTGGGGGAGATTAGCACATCACCGGTCGTTGTGGAGTTCTTTGGGGTGGCGTTTCTCTAGCAGTGGACGTCTTTCAGCCCGTGGACGCTTGTAACAACAAGGGTATCTCGCGCGTATTACCGACCCCGATGCTAATACATGCATCTATGTTCTGTAATTTGATTGAATCTCATAGACGAGCTGTGGACTAAACTCATCTCTGAGTCCATTCAGCGTTAGATGACGACGCGACAAACCCAGAAGATGGCAGGAGGAGCTGGACTGCTATCGGAAGTTACAGGCCTACACCGTGGGTGAGGTAGGTAAACGAGGGTAAGAGGTCTTTGCTCAACAGTGGCGCAACAATTTTTATCAATGGTCACAATTTAGACAAGCTAGATTAACTGACAAAAAATAAACATAACATTCGATTCGTAGCAAGCTTTCAGTGAACTTCTTCTAGAAAAATAATGCAAAATAAAGGAAACTGTAACTGTATAAGTACTTAATAATGATTATAATTTTTTCAATAACCCATATTATTATTTTGTTCTAGCATGTATGACATACAAGTTAACATGTGAACCAACCCGAATAGGTATAGAAATATGAGTGTAAGTAAACATTGCCAATAATTTCAATTAAGTAATTTTTTTTAAACTACGTTCGGGCTGAGTAGTAGTAATAATAATAATCATTCACGTCCCACTGCTGGGCATAGGCCTTCGCATATGGACAGCGCATCATAATTTACTACGCTAGCCTAATGCGGGTTTTAATAGCTGCCAACCACCGGGACCAACAGCTTTACGTGGCATCCGAAGCATATAGGAGTTCGAGATGTTTTTAATTTGGTCACCCATCCAGATTCCCGACATTGCGAAAGTTGCTTAACTGGAAATCAAGCTACACATAATCATGACTATTCCACCCGAAGGGTTAGTCAGAGACTAGGCAATGGTGAGCCCATCGCCGCTCTATGCTGTAAAATGTATGTGCAGTCTTTAGTCTGTTAGTCGCCTTTTACGACACCCAAGGGAAAAGAAGGGGTGGTAGTATTCTTCCACGTTAGTCGTGTTAATACTTACTGATCTTTTTAGATTTGGAGTTTTATTGAAAGCATCTGCGACAGGAAAACGTCAACCAAAGAACAATATAGTGCTCAAAACTGAAGAAGAAGAAGGAATAGTTGGAGTAAGTATTCAAGAACATTCTAGGAAGGAATAGAAGACAGTTCTGTTAAGCGAAGTTGGTTTGTGACCGTCACTAACGGGCAGTGTTGTGCCAATTTGCTCGTTTTGACGATCGCAAAATGAACTCGCTTGACTATATTCGACGATACGACGACAAGAACATTCGACGACTCAGAAATTCGACGGCTTGACAACGAATCAGAAATAATATTTATAAGAAGGAAAGGAAAGATGATGGATACAGAAGGATTTCGCAGAAGAGAAAAGAAAAAAAAACGGGTCGAACAAATAGAATTAAATAAATTTTTCTTTTAAATTAAAACTGTACTGTGGTCTTAAAATTATTGTAATAAAAATATTTTTCATTATTTTTTATCTGGTTTAAATGCTACAATTTGCTTTGGTTAGTTGTTTCATAGTATAGTTGTTCGTAATAATGGTGTTAAGTATACTTAGATTACTCTTGTTTCTTTTTTGTTACTCGCTCTCTCTCAATTTTGCTTTTCATGTAGTCTTTTTGTATGTAAATAGTTTATTATATATTTTATGTTTTTAATGGATAAAATGTAGTTAAATAAGTAAATATGTGTAAATATGTTATTTAATAAATAATTTCATGACTTTTTATTCTATTTCGCTGTATGCAATTAGTGACAATATTTGTTATTCTGTTAATAATAGTATATTGTTATACAAGGGGCTAAAATGACCCATTATATACGAGGTAGTTTTACTCCCGAGCATCAGCGAGGGAGTAAATAGAAACCGAGTTTTAATGGGTTTTTAGCGCTGTGTGTTACACTATGTTTTTCACTACGAATGCGAGAAAATAAAACAATCCAATACAATATGAATTGGTTTATTTTATTAAAAAATTAACCCGTTAGTTGCTTCGTTAAAACACCCACGGGAAGAGAAGGGTTGGTAGTATTATTTTGATGAGCCCATCGCCGCTCTATGCTGTTGGATAATAGGTATGTGCAGTCTTTCCATCTCTTCCCTTGGGTTTCCTAAAAGGCTACTAACGGACTAAAGTCTGCACATACATCCTACAATATAAAGCAACGATGGGCTCATCAAAATAATATTATTAACCCCTCACTTTTCTTCGATGTCGTAATAGGGGACTAACGGACTAAAGACTGCACATACATCCTACAGCATAGAGCGACGAAAGGCTCATCAAAAAATAATACTATCAACCCCCCTCTTCTCTTCGGTGTTGTAAAAGGCGACTAATGGACTAAATACTGCACATACGTCCAACAACAAAGAGAAAATTTACTACCACCCCTCTCAAGGGAATAGAGATTCCCTTGGGTGTCGTAAAAGCGACTAACGATCTAAACGCTCACCACCTAAGCACATGTGCAGACTGTGCAGTTGTTTCTTGCTGAAGCGTGGACTGCGTGGGCGTGGTCTGTGTTGTCCATAGATTCAAATAATTACTAATTTTACCATAAACTTTAATAATAACTACCTATCTCAAAAAGTTCTTTATCTAAGTAAACAGTAATAAGTCGAGTCTTTATTCATGATTATTCTACCTAAGACTTAATACTTTTTCGTTTTTGTAGGCTCATTGTCATGTGACAGACAAAAATTAAAAAAAAAATACTTTATCCCCTAGGGCAAGAAAAGCTATTTTAGCCTCGCTCTAGAACGCTACAATGACGTTCTTTTTGAGCAAGAGGAGTGAAACATAAATAAGTTAGCCCAGTCCAAACAACATAAATACGACAAGAAAATTTGGATCGCAGAACTTCTGATCTCGTGAAAGGTCAGGTCATAAGTAGGTACCCTGTATATACCAACGAGCATGTGCGAAGGATATTATAACAGTAGGTCTTTGACTATATACATGTCTAGACGGAGCATCGCGGTACAAACGCTTGTCAAAATCCGCCCGGTTTTTGTATTGAATTTGAAGTGTGCGTGACAGCCGCGTATCCTGACACTAGCGCGAATAGTTGCCAGCGTATGCCTAATTTCCAAAAAAGTAGGGAAAAAATATTTATGCACAATATAATTTTAAAATGATTCTTAACATAACATAACTTTTTAAATTAGGTATGTCTATCGTATATGTAGGTATAACGCATAAAAGAAGCTGGTGTGTTTAGAAAAAATGGATGATTGAAGGCGAGGGCGAGTACAATAAAATAATGCGCTAATGGAAGCCTGCGTGCGTGTGATATGTTTGTAATAGGGACGAAATAGAAGCAACAGGCAGGATGATTTACATTTAATACCTAATCAAAATTGATTTTTAATTAGAAATTTAAATATTTTAAATTAAAATCTAAACAATTAATGGCGTTCTCTTTGTATTTGTTTCTTAATTAACTTTCGTTTGGATGTTACATAATTTTTCATGTTCTCTAATTTCTTATTATGTTGAAACCTTGTAGTTAAATATTTCGACAACGACTTCTTTCTACCGGATCAGTTGGAAATCTGAAAATTAAAATGTTTGCTATGTGGTCGAACAGTTGTAAAGGTTACATAATGTGATGACTGCTCATCAATATCCGTGTCCAATAGTTTACCTACATGAGACGAGAAATATTGACCTTTTAGGGGCTCAAACATACACCCGCACTTTCTCAAACATCGTCATCATCATCATCATCAGCCTATAAACGTCCCACTGCTGGGCGCAAGCTTCCCACGTGGCGATAGCACGTGGGAATATTGGGCCATAACCCACCACGCTGGCCCAATGCGTGTTGGTGGGTTTTAGCAACTGTCATCTTACGACAACAAACGGGACCAACGTGCCTTTCGAAGCACGGAGGAGCTCGAGATGTTTTAAATTTGGTCACCCATCCAGTGACCCGGCATTGCGAAAGTTGCTTAGCGGGCAAGATCGCAAGCCGAACGTGCTAGCCGATGCGCCATCGAGCTCTGAAGCATACATACTACCATCCCCTACATACATATACTTAAACACACACTTCTTACATAAATACTTACGTACATTCCATTTCAAACATAATATTTTTTTTATTCGTTTCGAATATTGATACGATACCATACCACAATAACAATTTATAATAATAGTATTATAAAATATTACAGTAGGTATTATATTTTTTCTTGTTTTAGAACGGATCCTATACCCCTTTCGAACCTGAGTCACATGATCGTGAGTTACATTTTCAAAAAATTCTAAATCTGCGCGCAATTCCTTTTTAAGCACCAAACCGAAATGCCATCATCGTGAGTTCGTCAAGCAACCAATAGGAACTCGTTTTCGCGGCAAAGTCTAGTATTTGTCACGTGCGGGCCGGCGAGATGGCTGCGTTCATTGACTCCTGGACAAGACATCGTAAGATTTACCTATTTTTATTAAATTTTAAGTGTTTTATATAATTCTTCATATGTTTATACAATGTTCAAAGTTTAAGAAATCGAATATTATAAACATCTTGTGTAAAATATATCTGATTATGGAATTATATCGTTGCAAAGTAGGTATAGCACGATCGTGAGCTCAAGGTCGCAATAGTACTTACGCACAATAGTGAGTTGGTTTAATTTTACGTGTTTTCTTAGTATTTTGTTTTATTTTAGGATTACCATTGAATGAAGAGCTCGTGCTTAGTTTGCTGCATGATGGAAACTGTTCGAACTTAGAGGTAGACGATGCCGATGAAGAATTTTTCGCGCCGCATCTTGAAAGTGAAGACTTGGAACCAAACGAAGTACCTTGTGTAGCTGATCCGACACCACCGCGCAAGGGAAGCAAAAAAAGGAAGATTCCTACTATTGATTCTCAAGATAACGATTAGGAAGGACCATCAGCTTCCAAAAAATATCAAAGTGGAAGTTTCTCAGCGTCCACGTATTTGGAAAAAAACAAATTTTATCGATAAGCCACACGATTACTCTGGCCACCCAGAACCGGTTGTATTTAGATCAACTATTAAATACTTCCAAGATTATTACAATGATGAATTTTTCGGACACATGTTAGTATGTATGTCAGTGTCTTTTTTGATAAATATTTTACGGCCATCCCTTTGTTGGACGAACTATTGAAACTCGGATATCATGGAACCGGTACAATCATAGCCAATCGTATTCTGCAAAGTCAAAAACTAAGCTTTAAAGACGACAAAAAGATGAAGAAGGGGGACAAAGAGTATGTAACTACCCCTTTTTGTTTTAATCTAAGGTAACTACATAGTTTTGCTTAAATGGAAGGACAGCAAAGCTGTGCTTACTGCTTCAAACTGCACTGGTGGTACGGCAATAGAAATTGTTAAACGATACGAGAAAAAGCCAAAATGCTACGTTGATGTTGATGCTCCAAAGATAGTGACGTCATATTATAATGCATTTATGGGCGGTAAACATAATGTTATTTATGTTTTAGACCACTCTATTGAAAACTATTGAAAATATATAAACACACTTAAGTGGACTTTGAAAGTTATACTTCACTTTTTGGACTTAGCTGTAGTAAACGCTTGGCAACTATACAGATGCGATTCCTTAGCTAAAGGTATTCCAAAACACCGCATTCAAGATCTACTGGCATTCAGATTTGAAATAGCTGAAACGCTTATTAATACTCCTGATAGAGACCGGCTTGAATCGTCTCCACTTGTCTTAAAGGATATCATCATCATCATCAGCCTATAAACGTCCCACTGCTGGGCACAGGCCTCCCACGTAGACAATAGCATGTGGGGATGTAAGATATAATTGTCTTTAATTTGCCAGAAAGGCAAATTAAATTACGTGTACGCATTACGTGTAACTTGACTGTGATTTAAAACTAAAAAAATAATATTTTTCTAATTAACTTTTGGTTTCATTTACCCAATCACACGTACGCTTATTCATGTATCTTAATGATTAAAACCTCCCCAATTACAATAACTTACATAAACATACGCAAATAAATTCAATTTAACTCGTTAATCATTAAATATATAACATTTAATTAGGAACTCACGATCGTGCGCAGGTGAAGTAAAACCCAGAGCTCACGATCGTGTTATGTACTTTTAAGAACTCTGGTTAAAAACAGTTTTTTTTAACTATTTTTTCATAAATCACATTACCAGTTACTACAAAAATCATAAAAATTACATTGATCTAAGTTAAAAAAAATCTCAGGTCTGAAAGGGATAATCCAGCCAAATTCGATGACGAATGTTTGTAAACAGATTACTGTTATACCTAGTTGCAGTAGGATTTTACTTTTTCTTGAGAGACATTCACAAGAAAACAGTTAACTATTGTGTCATTCTTTCAAAAAACAGTAAAAATCCTAGTGAAACTAGACATTTGCACAAATGGCAGTAATATGTTTACAAAAATTCGGCATCGAATAAAGGAACCGTGACATTTATTCATGCTCTTAAAAATCAGACATCAGTTTAAAAAAAAAACTTTGAAAGCGTTCCAATAATAATTATATTTAATGTATTTACTTTATTTACAACAAGACCATGTATAAATACTAACTTACAAGACTGAGTATTTTTTATCATACTTATTATATTTAAACCTCCTTTTATATTCTGCCACTTATAATGGGAATTCTACATTTTGATACCAGCAACACTACGCATACATGGCCGTTATTATTGTTAAACTTTAAATTTTCATTAAAATTTATCGATACTTACGGACGAAACGTGACTTTCCTATTCGAAAAAAAATTTCTTTTGTAGTTTCGACAGAACTTCACTGAACAAACGGTCATTTTGCGAACAATTTCACCGAAACGCGA
This sequence comes from Scoparia ambigualis, assembly GCA_963921215.1. Classification (NCBI taxonomy): domain Eukaryota; kingdom Metazoa; phylum Arthropoda; class Insecta; order Lepidoptera; family Crambidae; genus Scoparia; species Scoparia ambigualis. The sequence goes on along the minus strand of OY992524.1, from coordinate 10,677,700 downwards.
GAGGTAAACACTGCTTGACGACACAATGCCACTGTCCGCCAAAATTGCGCGATAGACCAATTTTGACCTATAAATTTTTCTACGTTTTTTTACGACCAGGCTCTATCTAGACATGTATATAATCAAAGCAGTAGGTATATTATTATTAATAGGTCAAGGATCATAAGACCGCCGGCGGTCGCGAAACAATTGATTTTTAATTGTGTCTGGTTTTACGATGCTCAAGGGGTTATAAGCAAAACCAACCAACCTACCAACCGTGTCGCTTAGCGGTGACCGAATACTTACCACCCCCTCTCTTCGGCGAATATTGGATTAGAGACTGCACATACATCCAGCATACATACAGCATAGAGCGGCGATGGGCTTAGCACCTGTCACGATTAGCATATGTGCAGTCGCTATTTGCTGAAAAGTGGACTATGGCAGGGGACTGCTTTTGCGGACCTCATTGCCTAGTCTCTGACTAACCCTTCTGGGATAATAGTTTTTTTTTAATAACCAAAGTAAGTGTGTCAACGCCTCGGTGGCCGAACGCGATCGCTGAAATCAAGACATCGCTAGTTATAATTGATTGCCTTTGCTTCACGGTGGGCCAGCATATAGGCTATAGGTACTTTACTTTTAAGTCTGTCAGGATCGTAAGAAATGGAAGGCTCGTAAGAAATTTTATCTCTGCCTAACCACTTTGAGAAACGGGCGTGATATAATCCTACTAATATTATAAACGCGAAAGTTTGTAAGTATGGATGGATGTTTGTTACTCTTTCACGTAAAAACTACTAAATGGATTTGGATGAAATTCGGCACACAGATAGTTTACAACCTGGATTAATACATAGGATATTTTATCCCGATATTCCCACGGGAACGGAAACCACACAGGTGAAACCGCGAGCGGCCGCTAGTATGTTTATATGTAGCTATCCAGACAGGTTCTTTTTTTTTTAAAGATAACGAAACGTTGTGGTTGCTATAAAAACTTAATAGAAAGAATACAGGTAATAGAAGGAATAGACTTTGATTGCTAAAACTATGTACAATTTGAGGTTGAAGATGCAGTACATTTTGGTTACAACATGAACCCATAACGGGCATACAATTTTAAATAAGTAGTTACAAAAAAATAATAAAATAACTACATACTTAAATAGGTTATATACAATTTTCCAAAGAACAAACATTATTTTTAAACGCATAGTATTCATCCAGACCACAGATATAAATTTACATCTATATCTGTGACCAAGACTGTAAAACAAACCACCTTTTTAAATTAAATTAAAATTTTGGCATCTCAAGAGATGTCTAATGGAAGGTGATTGAATACTTTAATGCTAGTTATTGTAGGCACTCTCACATCACATGTGATTATTCATTCTTGAGATACATACCTAAGTCATATTGGTATTTATTGCGGACATTTGGACGCGCAGTAGATTATATATTTTTGAGGTAATAAAGCTACTTAAATAAGCATAAAGTCAAAAGCGTTTGAAAAGTTTCGACAGGTCCGACCTCAGAACAATAACTAAAGCATATTGTTCTGAGGGTCCGACCGATCCCTCTCTGGCGGAGTGGTCAAAGCAATTGCGGAGGTGGGGCTCCCCACCTGAGGTAGTAATTTCTTGCAACGTTACGTTATTTTCGAGTTTATCTGTGCGTTATTAACGCAAAAATCAAATATTACAAATTCTTCTTTTCTCTTTTTCACATTGTTAAACGCTGCGCAAATGTATAGTCAGTAACTTTTTTTTTGCGGACACGGGACACTGTCATAGAAAAACGCGGTTACAGTGTCCGTTAGCGGCAATGCAACTGCACGTACTGTAAGTCGCATTATTTTATTACGTGTTCTGTGACAGCAATAGAAAGTAACTACGTTTTCGCAGCGAATAACAATGTAAAAAAAAGCTATGACTACGATGTAGCCGCCTCTACGGCTGTCTACAAGAGTCTACGAGTCGCCTAAAAGCTTTGTTAGATTCTGATGGCGAAGAGCTAAACTTAGGAGAAGATCCAGAAGGAGAGCCTGACGGTGTTATCGAGGATTTCCGGGACCATTCTGAAGTCGCATCTCATGCAGGCAGAGTGATCAAGATAGTGTGGAGGGGGATGAAGAGCATTTAGTGCCTGACAATGACGGGGCTGGTATAAATGAAGAAGGAGGTAGGCGCTTGGTTCGTGTGCTAGATTCTCCATTAGTTCTGTACGGAAAAGGTCATAATAATCGACATAAGTGGACTGGTGTTAAGCCTTCTCGGTCAAGAATGCCTCGCAGCAATATTTTGTTGCTCCCACCTGGTGTTTCCAACCCAGAAGAAGTTTTTAACGTATTTTTTACTCAAGCTACCATACAATATATTGTGTTATACACTAACAAAGAAATAAAAAGACAGCGAGTTAAATACAAACAGGGTGTGGATGATAACGACGAGGGAGCTTCTGGATCTGTTCGCCCATCTTTCGTTAGAGACACAGATGCTCTAGAAGTTCGAGCACTTATTGGTTTGTACTATCTTCTTGGTGTTTTCAATATGAATCATGTAACTACAAAATAAATTTTTGATAAACATACATGTGTATCAATTTTTAGAGCAACAATGCCAAGATGTAGGTTTTAGTTTTTGACAAATTGTCTCAAGTTTGATGATAGAGAAACAAGAGAATCTCGTCGTCAGGTCGATCGACTAGCTCCTATAAGAGATTTATATGATCACATTATAAAATGCAGCCTAGAACTATACACTCCATCAGATTGTATCACAATCGATGAACAGCTAATCGGTTTTTACTGTCGTTGTGTTTTCAAAATGTTTATACCAACAAAACCAGACAAATATGGCCTAAAACATATATTGCTTTGCGATGCTAAAACAGGTTACATGATAAACGATCTTTTTATTCTATTTCTAGTCTATTTTATTTGACAAGAGATAGTTATTATCTGCCAAATTATTTTATGCGACAAATAGCTTTATCGCTATCCTATTGTATTCAAACGTCAGCCAAAAACTTGTTATTGTTCTGAGACTTGGCTAAACAAGTTGCTTCTATTGAGCAATGTATATTTGACATAGACGTCAGTAGTGTTTCTACTGACATTCCAATTAATTATTTAAATTAAATTATATGACTAAAGAGGAAAACTCTTGCGAAATGTTTGTTAATAAAATAAAATTAAATGAATGTAAAAATAGCTTTAGCAAAAGCCCATGTCAATCATTAAATTTAAAAAATTTACAATCTTTAAACATTGTCCACCAGAAAATCCAAGGAATGATGGGCAAAGATTTGGAGATTGAATTGTTCATGAACTGTAATAAAATTGATATTCTTTGCATAACAGAACACTGGCTTAAAGACCATCAGTTCATGTTCAATTTTAAGAATCATTTGGTAGGAAGTTCGTTCAGTGGAGGAAATGCAATACATGGTGGCTCCTTAATTATTGTTAGTAAAAAGTTTAAATTAAAGGAACGCAAAGACATAGTAAGCCTCTCGGTTGAGCGAACAATAGAAATAGCTTGTGTGGAGTTGGAGCAGTTTGTTGTATTAAGTGTGTACAGACCTCCTTCAGCGTCATATGATTTTTTCGAAAAAGTTATGGATGAGGCATTACATAAAGTCCGTAATGTAGGTAAAACAATAATTGTTTGCGGGGATTTTAATATTAATTTGTTAGAAAATTCCCTAATGTCAACTAAAATTAAAAACCTATTTCTATCATACAACTTAAATCATTTATTTTTGGAGCCGACAAGAATAACTGCCACTTCGGCCACCTGTATTGATAACATATATACAAATGTAAAACCACTGGCTAAGCAAATTATTAATAACCTGGACTCTGATCATTGTGGCCAAATGGTCAGCTTTCCACACCAGCGTAAACAAGTGACGAAAAAGAATATCACTGTTGTACCAAAAACTGCAGGTCGGCTGGAACGCTTTAAAAGCAATCTAGATACAAAATTAAATTATTTAGAATACAATGACAACACTAATGTCTTTTATAATAAAAATTTTAACATTTATTGTTCAGAATTTAATAAAACTTTTGTTCCAAAAAAGATCTCAGTTAGTGGTACTGTAACTTTTAATGAATGGGCTACAATCGGTATTCACAGTAGTAGGAAACACCTTTATGAACATTATGGTGAACGCAACTATAACACCAGCGATGACTTCAAATTATATGTTAAAAATTATTCAAAGTTATTCAAAAGAGTATGTCGATTAGCCAAGGCAAACTATCTGAGTTCTAAGATTAAGAATAGTAATGACAAAATAAAAATGACATGGAATATCATAAATAGTGAAACAGGAAAGGTCAAAAGTTGTAATAATGAGTACAATTTAAATTGTGATAATAAATTGACTACTGATGCTGATGTTGCTGCAGCATTTGAGAGGTTTTTTACTAACATTCCAGTTTCAACTACAAAAGCCTTGATTTCCTCCCCCACTGTAGCTGAATCTGTTTTGAAGGAGAATGTTAAAGATTGTGAAAGTAATTTCAGTTTTCAAAAAATTTGTGTTATAAGTAGATATAATAAAAACATTTTACACTCTCAATAAAAAGAAAACTGCTGATCTGTGGGGTAATTCCGTGGACGTCGCTAAATCTGTAATTATGACAATAGCTCCAGTTTTAGCTTGCATATTTAATGAATGCAGTGACTGTGGTGTTTTTCCTGACCTCATGAAATATAGTAAAATAATTCCATTATTTAAATCAGGTAGCACTTCTGACCCCTCTAATTTTAGACCTATTTCTGTGCTACCCACATTTAGTAAAATTTTTAAAAAGTTAATGCTAGACCAAATGCAAATTCATTTTTATAAAAATAAACTTTTACATTGTAAACAGTATGGTTTTACTAGGGGTCGCTCTACAACTGACGCCGGTGTTGAGCTTTTAATCCAAATATTTTATACCTGGGAGGAATCACAGGATGCCCTAGGGGTATTTTGTGATTTATCCAAGGCTTTTGATTGTGTTTTACATGATACTTTGGTCAGGAAGCTTTACCACTATGGAATTAGGGATGCTTCTTTGAGCCTTCTAATATCATACTTGAGTAACAGGATTCAAAAGGTCGACATTAACGGTAAAAGATCTCCGGGATCAGTGGTTAAAATGGGAGTTCTGCAGGGTTCAATGACTTACCTTATTTTGTAAAAAACAGTCATGACATAGTATTGTTTGCTGATGATACTTCACTTTTATTCAAAGTGAAACGACGACACCCAAATTATGACGATGTGAATAATGCGGTCTCAAAGATTGTTCACTGGCTTAGTGTTAATAACTTGCTATTAAACGAGGGAAAAACCAAATGTGTAAGATTTGTATTGCCTAATGTTAAGCAGGTAATAACTAGTGTACAAATTAAAGATAAGAATGTGAATCCTGTGGACACCACTGTGTTTCTAGGCATCACGTTGGATGCCACGCTTCAGTGGGGCCCACATATAGCTAAATTAGACTTAGCTCTGCGGCTTATGCAGTAATGAAAATCCGTCAGTTAACTGACGTTGATACAGCTAGATTAGTTTATTTTAGTTACTTTCATAGTGTAATGCCGTACGCCATTTTACTGTGGGGAAATGCTGCCGACATTCAAACTATCTTTGTGCTGCAGAAGAGGGCTATTCGAGCAATATATAACCTACATACAGGCTGGTGACTCTCTCAGAGAGAGATTTAAGGATATAAGTATAATGACAGTTGCATCACAATATATTTATGAAAATCTTATGTATGTTTATAAAAATATTGAAATGTTTTCAAAAAACAGTGATATTCAGAAATTAAATACTAGAAGTAATAACAAATTAGCAGTGCCTTATAATAGGCTCCATAAAATAAATAATTCTTTTAAGGGTCTGTGTGTACGATTATACAACAAAGTACCAAATGATATTCAGAAATTAGATCTTGATAAATTTAAAAGTGTCGGATTATACAGAAGACAAAACAGCTTGGGTCTGAAATGCTCCAAGTACTACTCCAACAGCTATTTCTAATTGTCTATAATTAATTTATATAGAGCACCATATTTAATTAAACCATTTACATTCAAATTCATATTTTGTATTTTGTGACCTGGTAACGACATATAATATATATATATATTTTGTAAATATCGTTGCTTCTGTGCGCTGTGGTTTCTTGCGCCCGTTCTTTGCCACAGTTAAAAAATGATGTCCTGAATGGGTGGTAGGTTAAAAAATATTTGGACGTTTCAAAGAACTTATTAATTGAGTTTATTGAATAAATATATTTTGACTATTGACTATGTACTTGGGAAAAGAGAATGCGCCACGTGAAGTTCCAGTGGCGGAGCACTATGTCATGGAACTTACTGCTCCCGTACAAGGTCTAAACAGAAACCCGGCATGTGACACCACAGCCAAGAAGTTACTGGAAAAAGGGATAACATTAGTTGGAACTGTAAAGAAAAATAAACGAGAAATTCCTACTGTTTTCTTGGACACTAAAAATCGAGAGAGATGCACATCAATGTTAGCCTACGACCGACCTCTCACACTTTTGTCGTATTGTCCTCTGAAGTCAGCTAAGAAGAAAGATGTAATCATGCTGTCCACCATGCATGACAGGCCTGACAAGGATAATGAAGTGTATCTTCCAGAAATAATACATTTCTATAATAAAACCAAATGCGGGGTGGATGGTGTTCGACCAACTTTGTAAGAAGTACTCGGCGTCCAGGAAGACCAAAAGGTGGCCCATGTGTATCTTCTACGGGTTGCTAAATGCCGTTGGTGTCAACTCTTGGGTCTTATTCAAGCTGTCAAGTAACATTGATAAAGAGAAAATAACCAAGCGGCGTGAATTTCTTAAGTGTTTGTCAATGGCACTCATAAGGCCTCATATGAGAGCAAAATTACAATGGCAAAGTTTACCCCGGGATATATCAGAGAAACTATACGTGCAGTCTTGAATATTCCTAGTGAAGATCATAGGCCAGTCCCCGATAATCCCAAACCCGGTCGCTGCTGCTTCTGTCCGCGCACAAAGGACAGAAAATCTCGATCTGCCTGTAACGCTTGTCGCCGCCATATTTGTGTTGACCATCAATACAAAATCTGTCCTACATGTAACGACAAAAATGCATATTTGTTTTTATTAATAAATTTTATTGCCTTTTCTTATTACTTTTTCATAATAAAAATAATATTTAAAAAAAATATCAAATACTTTTATTTAATTTTTTTTTGCGCCCTTCAGTACCCCGTGGTAGGAATAATTACAGTCACAGAGTGGTAGGGTTTAAGAGTTAACGCAAAAATCAAATGTTACAAATACTTCTTTTCTTTTTTTACATTGTTAAACGCTGTGCAAACGTTGTCAGTAACTTTCTTTTGCCGACACGGGACACTGTCATACAAAAATGCGGTTGCAGTGTCCGTTAGCGGCAATGCAACTGCACGTACTGTAAGTCGCATTATTTTATTACGTGTTCTGTGTCAGCAATAGAAAGTAACTACGTTTTCGCAGCGAATAACAATGTAAAAAAAAGCTATGACTACGACGTAGACGCCGCTACGGCTGTCTACGAGAGTCTACGAGTCGCCTAAAAACGCCGCGACGCGCCACGGCCGCCGCCCGCCAAAGTTGGATCGTCGGACCAAATATATTTGGTCCGAGGTTGGATCAAACCGTAGCTGACAAAAATATTTTTTGTCCCTGTAAAATATACGTAACAGAAGAGTGAGTTATTTAGTGGAGGACCGCGATTTAATAAATAAAAATTTATACTTACCAAAAATGTGTTTCTTTTTCATCCCAACTGACTCTACATACAAAGAAGAATGGGCAAAACGTCCCCCCACCTCGTAACACTTACATCTATGCATCAAATAAAAGTACTTGAAAAGTGAAGCATTTTATTGTATGACAGCAAATCTGTCAGGTATTGGAGGAAAAAGTTATTGAGAAGAAGAAAATTAAATATTGTTTTCCGAGGTTTAAGCGAGCACTACACATTGAAATGAAACACTTTTTTCGGATTAACTCGCGTTTAATTTACTATTTACATAGTTTTTATAATATCCTGACGTTTCGAACCCTGTGACCACGGACTCTGTAAAATTAAAATAATAAATGATAATATAAAATTGAAATCAAGATTTTTTTCTTGAATTTTAACTCCTCCCTCGCAGGTTTCTTTGATTTATATGAGTCGTATAAAATAAAAAAAAATGAAAAATACACCAATTTTTTTTTCATTTTCCCCTTTCTTTTTTCTTTTTTTTCCATTCTTTCATTCGCTCGTTCATATTTGCTGTCCTTACAACAAAATACACTATTTATTTCGATGGTAAGTACCATGTGGGAACTTACAAGGGGTGGGACGGGTTTCATACAAAAACGCCCTTTCTTCATTTTACGATTAACTACTTCTGCCAACTCAGTTAACGTATTAATAATTAAGCAGTATCGTTATCATCATCATCTCATCATATTCAGCCTATAAACGTCCCACTGCTGGGCACAGGCCTCCCACGTGAACAATAGCACGTGGGGATATTGGGCCATAACCCACCACGCTTGTCCAATGCGGGTTGGTGGGTTTTAACGACTGTCATCTTACGACAACAACCGAGACCAACGGCTTAACGTGCCTTCTGAATCACGGAGGAGCTCGAGATGTTTTTTTAATTTGCTCACCCATCCAGCGACGCGGCATTACGAATCTTAATAGCATTGATGAAAAAACAAACATTTAATTGCCGACCCTGCCGTAACGTTGTATGCCACTATGCACCCTAATATGTTCGATCCTATACGAATTTGATATACAATACATTGATATACTATACAAAACGATTCATAGACTTGTATTGAGCTTGTTTTCGATGGCAATACTAAAGAAGTTACTGGCGCTATGACTTATGGAGTATATAAGAACTGAAGCTTACCACTGTTGGGTAAATAAATCACACCAGTAGCGGCATGCGCCAGATCGTTACAGGACTAATCATGCTGATTAAGCGCATGTACCTGCTACCCTATCGGCTAAAAAATATGAATATGAACATGGGCTTCATTTGACATTTAAAGCCCATAATATGCCCATATAAGGACAAAATATGGGCTTCAAATGTCAAATGAAGCCCATGTCCATATCCATATTTTTTAGCCGATTAACCCGCTGATCTTTATAGGACACCGTGATCTAGTAAAATCACTCAATAAAATAGTAATAAAACCAATTTGCACTTTACCGGACTGTAACAAAATAACTATAGGTTGCATTAGTCCTGTAAAGTCCGCCAAAATGCGGTCCTATACAGTGCGTTGCGCTGCGCGCGCGTGATGCCCTGGGTGCCGCGCGCGTGTGATGCCCTGGGTGCCGCGCGCGTGTGATGCCCTGGGTGCCGCGCGCGTGTGATGCCCTGGGTGCCGCGCGCATCTATTGGGCTGCGGTGGCCTCACACCATCACATAGGTACGTAGTACTATTATTTATTCTGTGACAAAGGTCTTATGCTCGTTTGCCGACTCAGTTATAAAACAAAAGCAGCTCTTCCATCTGAGCTACCGCAGCATTCTTTTCCCTGTCGCTTTAAGGAGCCATGCCTTATAATTGATGAAATGTGCAAGTTCATCAATGTTTTGTAGGTATTAATATGTAATGAATATTTTTTACAGTCATCATGAAAAAGCAATTTTAATAATAAAAATTTAGGTGGGTTCGAGTCCCGCCTGAGGTAGTCGTATTTCAAGTGCTATTTTCATCTCTATATAATACGCGCATCACTTCAGAACATCTGTACTTTATTGGCTAATTCTTTTTTCGGTTGTGTTTGTAATGGTCACAGGATACGGGTTGAAGACGCGTACGACGTCGTGCACGGGTCGCTAGTATTAAAAATATGGCACAGTAAATGCAAATAAACAAAAAACAAGAGATAAAAAAACAATCGACGAGTTTAGATTGGACATATTCTTTAGTTTGATTAACTGATTGCGTTATTTCGGCTCATTGCTGTCTATTCGATAGATAACTGCGCGTACCATTGATTTGCTATTTTCCTCTAATACCGTAATCATGGAGCTTCTGTAATTGTTCTAGTAATGTGGAGAGAATGAAGCTTCTTCTTGTGTCTGTATTGTACTGTATCACTGCGCGCGCTGCCGCTGGTGCGCTCGTTACCGCGCTTATTCCACGGTGGGAAGCGCTCTCATTATTTTGGACAGTCACTATGACGAGTCAAAAAAAAAATCAAAGTACAGCTTAAACTGTCCCACTGCTGGGCAAAGGTCTCCAAATCAAGTCATCGCTACTATTGATAGGTATTGGTAATGGTTTAATCACCACTAATGGGCCGTGTGGTAAACACTCTTAATTTTTTATTCTTTTTAATGAAATTAATGGTCACGTTTTTGCACATAGGTTTCTTGGGGAAAGTTGTTCAGTTTCTTGGGTGGAACTCACACTTAATATCATTAAAAATAAATAAAAATTAAGTGCCTTACAAATAAACAGAGAATAAGATCGGAATACTTATTCCGTATTTCATCTCTTTTACTCTAATTTGAAATTACGTTTACATGACAGGAACAACATGGAATAACTATTTCGTAGCTTATTCTTTGTTTATTTGATAGGGCAGTAAGGGTGTAGGTATATCGGCTGAGACGTGTGGTATACCGGTTCACTAAAAAAATCTATCAACCCCTCTCTTCCCGTAGGTGTCGTAAAAGGCGACTTTACAACGGACCCAATACTGCACATAGATGGACTCACATGTGCAGTTGTAATTTCGTGAAACGGGGACTATCGCAGAGGGCTACTCCTGCGGTCCTCATTGCCTAGTCTCTGACTAACCCTTTTGGGATAAAAGTCTTGAATCTATTTATGTATGTACTATGGCAATCAGGCAAACATACCGCCTGGTGGTAAACGATCACCGTGTGCGTTTTGTAACACCAGCCCCCCTAGACAAGTGACAACCGTTCCATGTAGATCCATTTCTATTCTATTTAGGATAATAGTTTTGAATCTATGTATGTATGGATGTACCACTACCCACTAAAACACAGGGATACACTCCCCGCATTTTGGGGCTGAGTCACGAGTAGGGTTGCCACCTTTGTTCAGGACGAATAAAGTATTTTTTAATCTAAACCGCAGCTTCATCTTATCCGAATGTTCAAATATTTGTAAAAATATTTCTTTCGGATCTCAGAGGTGAACACTTTTAAGATTTGATGAAGCAAAAAAAAACTGACAAATTTCGACGGGTGAAAACCAGACCTCGGTAGCCAAGTGGTTAAGGCAGCCCGGAATGCGGAAGGTGCGTGGTTCGTTTCCCGCCTGAGGTTGTCGTCTTTTTTCAGTGTTTTAAATTTTACTTAAAGAATTATGATTCACATATTACTTATTATCTCCAAAGATAGTTTGTAAAATGCAGACACTTTGTTAAATGCAGATCTCCACACCGATAAGAAGAGAAATTATTCATAGATAGTTGGTACGCAAAACCTTAATCCTATTTTAGTAACAAAATTAATAATGTCAGTACACAGAAAACCACTTTAATGACACTAGAAAATCATTAAGCCAAATTAGCTAATAAAATTTAAATGGATACGAACAAAAGAGAAATTAACGCACTATTTATTTTTTCTGCCGTAACTGCGTTCAAAACAAAGTACTTAACACCGCGAGCGCGTTCAAAACGAGTATTGCTAATTACTTTTAACCCCTAATTATTATTTACACAAATATAAGAAACATTGACTTAGATGCCGTTTATCAGTTTAGTGTTCGTGTCACAAGCAGCGTATGCTGCTCGTTGGTTTTGTGTAAATAAATTTAGTGAATTTTGAAATTAGTTACATATTTTTGAATATCTCAAATTCTTTCCTGGGACCCTACAGTCACCTCTTAGAGCAGTTTTACTTTAATCTTACTATGCAAAATTCGTATGGGAATTTGTATATTAAAATTAAAGTAAAACGCTCTGGCAGTTGATGGGTTATTTCCCAGTTTAGTTAGAAGTGTTTTGTTTTTACTTAGTTAGTGCACTTTATGGCAGTGGTTTCTACACTTTTTGGACTATTAAATGTTTTTCCTACGATACGGTAAGTTTAAGCAGAATTGTTAAGGTAACTTGTACTTTTAATCCACAAAAGGGAGACTCTTGACCTTTGTCTCAGGTAACTGACGATAAGACCGAAATTTTGGTGTTCCCCTCGCTCGGTATAAATTACTTGCTGAAAAACTGTTTTAAGAAGTACGAATAGTATGGTAACAAAATATGGTACAACGTCAAAAAACTGTCATAGTTTTAATTGAAATGAAACACTTTTTATGGATGAACTCGCGTTTATTTATTCATTTATTTATTTATTTGATTAGGCACACTGACAGATTACAATCGTTATAAGACAATTATTATAAGTTACTTTTACTAACTACATTTATAGTTTATTTTTAGCCCTGACGTGTCGATACCTTTATATGGTAGTTTTAATGGTTCGTGATCTTCTCCCTGTGACCAACCGTGGTATGGTAGCGAAATATGGTACAACGTCAAAAAACTGTCACAGTTTTAATTGAAATGAAACACTTTTTATGAATGAACTCGCGTTTATTTATTTATTTATATATTTATTTATTTATTTATTTATTTGAATAGGCTCACTGACAGATTACAACCGTTACATGACAATTATAAATTACTTTTACTAACTACATTTATAGTTTATTTTCAGCCCTGACGTTCGGTTACCTTTATAGGGTGGTTTTAATGGTTCGTGATCTCACTGTGACCAACCACGATTTTGTAAAATAACTTAATGAAAGTAAACATTCAATTATTAGCGATAAAGCAGTTACATCTTTTTCAAATGTTTATGTACTAAGGTTAATTTCTTCAATGTCATTTTGTCTGGTATTAAGATTACGTTCGACTATTTTTCGTTAAGCTGCATGCATTGTAAACAGAGTATCTACTTCCTAAGGTCTTCAGATGAACATTTTGTCTTAAATATAAGTAGGTGCTGTCTGGCTTGTGTCCCTTCTAAGTCACACAACTCCTGCTTACACTTAAGTCAAAGCTATCATCAAGTGTTATGGTTTCACTCACATTATGAATCACTTGATCTACGAGTATAGGTACTTACCCACTTTGTCGTAAGTATAAGTAGGTCCTGTCTGACTTATGCCCCTTTCTAAGTCACACAATTCCTGCTTACTTTTACGTCATAGCTTTCATCAAATGTTATTTTATGGTGTCACTTACATTACGACATACATTATCATGTACCACCACTTTGTCTTAAATATAAGTAGGTCCTGTCTGACTTGTGTCCCTTCAAAGTCACACAACTCTTGCTTACTTTTACGTCAAAGCTATCATCAAATGTTGTGGTGTCACTTACATTACGAATCACATCATCTGTAACATCTCTTTGTCTTAAATATAAGTAGGACCTGTCTGACTTGTGTCTCGCCTAAGTCACACAATTCCTGCTTACTTTTACGTCATAGCTATCATCAAATGTTATGGTTTCACTTGCATTACGACTTACATAATCATGTACCACCTCTTTGTCTTAAATATAAGTAGGTCCTGTCTGACTTGTGTCCCTTCTAAGTCACACAATTCCTGCTTAATTTTACGTCAAAGCTATCATCAAATGTTATGGTGTCACTTACATAACGAATCACATCATCAGTAACATAACATCTCTTGATCTTAAATATAAGTAGGACCTGTCTGACTTGTGTCTCACCTGAGTCACGCAATTCCTGGTTACTTTCAAGTCAAAGTAATCATCACTAAGGTGTCACTTACAGCTATACAGGGCGTCCCACGGACATGCCACATGGAGGGAAAGTACCTTGAATATTGTAGATGGAACATTTTACTGAAAGAAGACATTATTTGAATTATAAAAACAATTGAAACTGCATTCATAGATATTTAAATAATTACATGGTTGAACCGGGAATCGAATCCGTTACATGAGAAAAATAATCATTCTGTAGCTTTATCATACCGATCGAAAGGCTTCATCATAAGGATTATTTTTTGCTAAATAACATCGTGTCACAAATAAAAGGAAGACCATGAATTTTAACATTTGATGTGAAATTTTGTTCAGAAAAATGAAAAACTGACATTGCCGTAAGTAAATACATACATAATTGATTTATTTTGTATTAAAAATGTTATAATTCATGGTCTTCCTTTTATTTGTGACACTATGTTATTTAGCAAAAAATAATCCTTATGATGAAGCCTTTCGATCGGTGTGATAAAGCTACACCAAGTAGCAAAATGTGGTCATGTAAGTATCCTAGGACCAAATATTTTTTAGTCCTATAGAAATCCTATTAACGTTTACAGGACCGTATTTGGGCGCACTTTACAGGACTATTGCGACCTATAGTTATTTTGTTACAGTCCGGTAAAGTGCAAATTGATTTTATTACTATTTTATTGAGTGCTTCTACAAGATCACTGTGTCCTATAAAAATCAGGTACACGCACTGAGTCAGCGTGATTATTCCTGTAACAATCTAGCGCATGCCGCTACTGGTGTAATTTATCCAACAGTGGTCATTGTGATGTCATAACTAGAGCATTTATTTTTCATTAATTTTTAATGGTGGAGGCAAATGAAAAAAACAATATATTGGAATTGCAAAGGGTAATCTTTATTACTATTCATTATCATAAAGGTTGATTGACTTTTTGTGTTTTTACTGTTATATAAAAAAAATAACTTGCGAAATAAATTTTATTGATAAAGTATTCGATGATAATAAACATATGTTTATGTGCCTTCAAAAGTAAACATATTTATTATTTGAATATTCATTAATTATTAGTAAATACAGCCGTCATCAGATTGGATCGCGGTCCATATTGTAATGCATTTATCAGGAGCTTTATAATGCATTTTAGTCAAAGTTAATGTTATTATAGGATCACAGTCCTAGACACCATATTGTTTAATTGATGTCAAAAGCTGATCACTCTAATAATAGCAAATGCAGGTCACATATAAGTAGAATCTTACCTATAATAGTAGCAGGACGTGCAACTTTGGTGCTAGAAATCCTTTAGAAGTCACGACAAAGTCAAATCAATCTTATAATATCTTCAACTTAAAGTAGCTATACCTAAAACGTTTACAGAAGAAGTTTTCTTATAGAAGAATAAATCAAAACGTGAACAAGAATAAATAGTCTTGTTAAATGCATTTATAGGAGCTTTGATATTTATTTTTATAACATGCACTTATAAGACCTAATATCTAATAAGTATCATATAAAGTAATCCTGTAAACGTTTATAAGACTACGTAGTAGGATCGGAAGTGCTTGTAGCGTAAATAGTCTAATAAGATGTTCTCGTAAACGTCTTTAAGACTGCGTAATAGGATCGAAAGTGCTTGTAGCGCAAATAGTCCGTTAAGCTGCTTTAACAAGATCAGTGATTTTAATCAAAGCGTCTATTAGTGTGCTATAAGATGTTTAGTCTTATAAGTCAACAACTATAGGAGAATTTTGCTGCTACCGGTAATCGAACCCGTTACATGAGAAAAATAATCACGTGATTATTTTTCTCATGTAACGGGTTCGATTACCGGTTCAACCATGTAATTATTTAAATATCTATGAATGCAGTTTAAATTGTTTTTTAAATTCAAATAATGTCTTCTTTCAGTAAAATGTTCCATCTACAATATTCAAGGTACTTTCCCTCCATGTGGCATATCCGTGGGACGCCCTTACGCGTACGCGATACTTACTTTGTCGTGAATATAAGTAGGTCTTGTCTAACTTGTCTACCGTAAAAGCCAGACAGTTCCTGCTACGTTTACGTCAAAGTTATCACCGATCGCTGATTATGGACTAAGGCTGGCCTCACACAGCCGGAATGGCTTGCTGTATTAAGAATCTGAATTTAAGATTCTGAATTCCGGCACCTTGACTCACACATTCTTAAAAATTCAGATTGATCAGTAGTCTTGTGACTCCCGGCATATGCAAACGTCTCCGAGACGTTATCCGCTTGCTGTTTCAACCAGGGTTGCTATTTTTTTTCGCTGCTCCTACCAATTGACGTCATCCGTGGTCAAGTGGTTAGCGCGCCGGGTCTGGCGTCGCGCCATCTCTGAAACTCCCGGGTTCAATTCCCGGTCGGCGAGTCAATTTAGAGAAAACTGTTTTTCTTAATTGATTTTGGGTCTGGGTGTTTTTCTATGTTTATGTATTTATCCATTATCTAGTTTAACCATATTAACGAGTTTCAATAGAAGCTTATCATCATCATCATCGTCATCAGCCTATAACGTCCCACTGCTGGGCACAGGCCTCCCACGTGGACAATAGCACGTGGGGATATTGGGCCATTACCGGCTATAAGCGGCTAGCGCGTTCGGCTTGCGATCTTGCTCGCTAAGCCACTTTCGCAATGCCAGGTCGCTGGATGGGTGACCAAATTAAAAACATCTCGAGCTCCTCCGTGCTTCGGAAGGTACGTTAAGCCGTTGGTCCCGGTTGTTGTCGTAAGATGGCAGTCGTTAAAATCCACCAACCCGCATTGGGCCAGCGTGGTGGGTTATAGAAGCTTATATTGCTATCAAATTTTATAAAAATAAAACATAAAAATAAAAATTTATGGTAAATCCTGCTAAAACTGCTAAGCGTTGTTTTTAAAAATGCACCAAAACTGCTATATTTACCTTTATAATTTTTAAGAATTGAAGTACATCGAAAATTAAACACTATTAAAGCAAGGTATCAATAAGATAACATACAAACTAAATATCTAAAATACTTTTAAAAATGCAGGATCCTACTAAAAATGGCAACACTGAAATAATTCAGAATCTGAATTCCAGCATGTGTGTGCCGCTCCATATAAAATGTATGGGAATACGCGCGTTCTGAATTCAGAATCTTAAATATTCAGACACGGAATTCCGACCGCTCGTCAGCTCATTCTTCCAGATCGATCTGAGAAATTCAGATTCTGAAAAAAACAGCATGTGTGTGGAGCATACTGATATTGTATGGTATTCCGGCCTTTCTGAATTCAGAATCTGAATTCAGATTCTTAATTTAGAAAGCGATTCCGGCTGTGTGAAGCCAGTCTAACATGACGTCACGCTACTTTTGACAACTCTGTCAAAAGTAGCGTGACGTACCTACCACCACCCTATTCGTCATTCTGTCATAAATATAAGTAGGTCCTGTCTGACTTGTTTTCCAGCCAAGTCGAACAGTTCTTGCTCATTTTTAAGTCAGAACAATCATCGCTTAACTTCTTACTTTAGTTTTTGACATTACCGTAAGACTGGTCTACTGTTTACCAAGTTTTTGTTGTTACTTCTAAAATTAAATAAGTGACCACCTCTGGAACGACTAATATCTATAAGTAGTCATATCAGTCCTTTCTAAAGTTTAAATCGCCGTAACAACAACAATGTTAGTAGCCGGTTATGTTCCGATGTTATTATCATAATCGACTGCTTGCTTGGATTTGGTGAATTGAGTAAACTTGTCGTCTGTAATAAAATTTGTGTTACAGATTTAAAATGTATACTGTTTACTTAATTTATTCGCTTTATGTACCTACCTATTCTAATACGTTTGTTAAATTTAATTATTGTTTAAAATGCTTGCCTTACCTATTGATGGAAATCACGTTACATTGTTTTGTGATTCACAATGTGAATCTCCGAAGTTCTTGTAACCAAAACTTTTTTTTTGTTATAAAAATCATATAATTGTTGGAATGCTGTACTTAAGTTGACAGATACACTGCACCATTTTTATGGTTTTTTTTTGCTGTATCGCATGAGCGCGTCTGTTCCCGACCGCAACGCATTGCCTATGATCTGACCTCTGTAGGGCTTGGTCACAGTATAAATATGAGCTAAAGCAGTAAGGAAGCTACGTACAAACGCTTGAATCGACGCACGCCCACAGACGCACGTCTTTACAGGGCCCCTAAGCGGACGTCGCAGTGCTCTCAGTAGCGCTTGTGGCGTCGAACCGAGTGTTCACTGCTGCATATTGCGGGCGCTGTGCGCGCGATTTTTAAAAATGCCGCGAGTGTATTGCGTAGTATACGGCTGCTTCAAAACCGGAGCTTTCGTTTTTTAAACTTCCTGCTGATGTTGAAAGGTAAGAATGATTTATTGTTACTAAATAAAAAGCTTTTTCTTTTAAATTAATCATATGGTTGTTTAGGTGATATTTGGAGTAATTACTTAAGTATATTTTTTGAGCGCGCGTTATTTTAATGGTGAAAAATAATAAGAATTGATACTACGAAACTTCATCGTTAATAAACTTTGCTTTGAAAATCGATCTGTGTGGTTTCTGACAATGAATCCGTTATTAGAATGAGAAAAAGTAGCCGCCATATTAAACTTTTTAGCTATTTAACCTATTGCTTTGAAAATCGATAACTGGGGATCTGTGTGGTTTCTAACAACAACTCTGTTATTAGTATGAGACAAAATAGCCTCCATCTTGAACTTTTTAGTTATTCGACCGATTGCTTTAAAAATCGATATCAAGGGATCTTTGTGGTTTCCGACAATGAATCTGATAATAGAATGAGGAAAGTAGCCGCCATCTTTAACTTATTAGTTATTCAACCGATTGCTTTGAAAATCGATATCTAGGGATATGTGTAGTTTCTGACAACGACTCCGTTATTAGTATGAGGCAAAATAGCCTCCATCTTGAACTTTTTAGTTATTCTACCGATTGCTTTAAAAATCGATATCAGGGGATTTGTGTGGTTTCCGACAATGAATCTGTTAAAATCTACAGGAAAACTTTTTTATCAGTGCGCATAATTTTTTGTATCATTCAGTAACGTTAATAGACATCATTTAAGAAGTAAACAAAATCAGTTTTATAGTGCCGTGTCCATGTTTTCCGATAATTTATTTAAAAAAGCTATTCATTAGAATGAGATTTTTTTACGATATAAAATTTTATAATAAAGCTTTTCGAACGTGTCGTAGCAGGCGAAAGTATTTTTCAGTGAGTAATTTATAATAACTAACGAAAAATAAAGATTTCTTAAAATGTTAAAGATTTTTTAATTACACAATTTTGTTTGTTAACTAGTCAATTCATTCGATTATTTGATCATTATAGAACCCAAACAAACGTTTTGATAAATAATAGAAAAATTTCCTTTTAATTTTATAAAAATTAAAAGTGACAACCCTTAAGCTTTGCTAGTTAAAACCAAAAAAGCGCTAACTAGCTGCATGAGATACAGCGCTAACTAAACAAAAACTTTTTCAGTTTTACAAAAATAAGAGGACAACCCTAACGCTCAATTGGCGCGTAGGTATATAAAACAAGAAACAGGCCCAGCTTCCGTACTGCTTTAGCTCATATTTGAGGAGTGTCTGTTCAAAAGGTCATATTTCCATGATAAACAAATTTTACAAGAAACAACAAAAAGTATTTTAATTTTTTATTGAAATATAATGGTAATTGTTATTATTGTATTAAACGCAAATTAGACTTTTTGATATACATGTTCATTTTAATTTTAGTTTTTTACTGTATTTCTTTTTTTATAAATAATTTTCATTTGGAAATACGACTTTATGATCGGAATTACCAAAAAGAAGTCTTTTTGGTCAGAATATTCCAGAAATAAGTCTTTTTGATCAGAATATTCCAGAAATACGACCTTTTATAGAACATTCTTTTCGCTTCTTTGTTCTAGTTCCCATATTTAATGTATGTACAATTCCATAACCTTCATCCATTTAAAAAAAATAAGCGATTTAACTCTGTATTTTCAAATAATACACCCAAAACAAAAAAATCTTAATGTTAAAATGTTCCACATACCAATAAACTTCTACTAAATCTCATTTATTTTTCTTTCACAGTTGACAATTAATAAAGCAATGGCTATTTAGAGTATACATACATCCAAAACATCGATTTTATTTAACGAACAAACTCGATTTTCGGCAGGCAATAATATATGGCAAGATTTAATTACCTTTTGAACAAAATTGTTTCATAAAACATATTTTTGTATGAGAAATAAGACTTTTTGATCGAAATATGTTTTATACACAGAAATAAGCCCATTTTGGTCGGAATGTCAAAGTTAAAGATTTATTTTATATTGGAAATACGTGTTTTTCGATCAGAATTTTATCAAATATGGATAGGATATATGTAACAGTTTAGGGAAAAAAAATAAAAAACAATTTCTTTCTACAGGGAAATATGACCTTTTGAACAGACACTCCTCATTTATACTGTGGCTTGGTGTTGTGGCTCGGGCGGATTGGTGTGCATGTGTGTGCTTGTTGTATTGTTGCTTGATTTTTTTTTATCTTTCTGTTTAATTCTATTTGTTTTTAATGTTAATTGTGTTATTTTCGGTTTTTATTTTGTTTGATACTGTTGAATGTTATTTTAGGGAACTGTAGGTTTATTTTAATATTAATTTAATTAAACAATTATAAATTGTAAGTAACTGTTTGTTCCTGAATAAAGGCAGGCCCATACATAAATACCTTACAGACTAACATACATACAATACTAAAATCAATTTTGTTAGTAAATATAAGTACTTAAACTATGTTAGTAATTAATATTAGGACACTTATATTTAGACGGGATTTAACGCAAAACTACTTAGTAAAGGCATTCTACGCATACCTTTTTCACCCGTGACCACGGCCGGTGCAACTCGGTCGAAACGTCGGGTATAAAAAGGTATGCGTAGAATGCCTTTACTAAGTAGTTTTGCGTTAAATCCCGTCTAAATATGTGTGCATAATGGAACGCGAAAGTTTAAAAGTGTATATTAGGACACTTTCTGTGTCGTATCGGTTTTATACCAAATTAATACCAATTACCGAAACTATCTGTTACGGTTAATGAATTTATCTCCCAAGAATTAGACTAAATACCCATAGACCAGAGAACGACTCTAGAACCACGCATGCAGGCGGTGGAATTGTATTCCTCCTACACCACACACGCTGCATACAATGACAGCCCCCAATAAGGAAGCACTCACTTAGTGTGCGATGTGCTTAATGGGCTCAATCGCGAGACGGCATTGTGAGGATTATTTATTCACCGCTCTATTGCTTGTAAAGCGAATGCTAGTCTATATTAAAAAAAGAAGACTCTTTTTTTAATTAAACGGTTTTATTTAGCTTGACCTGTCTGTTGACGTTGTTGTAGACGTTGGGTCAAATTTAGTTCTTAAATTTTGCCCCCTTCCTGTTGACCGATTGATCTGAAATTTGGTACACACCTTTAGTTCTGATGACAATACAATTAAGTTTAATTATTCAGTATCATTGTAAATCCAAAATGGCCGCCTCCACATATGGTGGATTACATTTTTTGTTCAACCACCTCAATATGGGTATCAAATGAAAGGGTTTGACTAGTAGGAAGTACATATAGTACATCATAAAAAAAACTGAAAACTTGAAAATAGAAAAATAGGTAACTAGGTAGTTACTCAAAAAAAATGTTAACAGTTTTAATAAAAAGAAAGATAATGATGATGTAGATAATGTGCTAAAAGCTACAAACTAATTAAAGATTAATTAAAAATAAAATCGTGGGCGTAGCATAACCTGTAGATATCTAAATTGGTAATCAGCATTTATAATGATACTAGCGGCCCGCCCGCGCCTTCGTCCACGCTAACTTAGAGAGACCGTCACAGTTCAGCCATTTAAAAAAACATATCTACAAAACATAAACAAAAACAATCCTCAGTTAACGCTCTATCTTTTAGTGAAAATCGCATAAAAAACCATTGCGTGGTTTAGGAGAATAGTGCGGTGCCACAGACAGAGGAAAACGGCGACTTTGTGATGATGGAATGTAATAATGAACGGTTGACTGTTGACAGAAATTTCACGCGCCTTACGATTTTATTTTTAATTACTTTGTAGCTTTTAGTACATTATCTACATCATCATTTTCTTTTTTTTTATGAAACCGTTTAACTTAAAAAACATTTTTTTACCTACTTTTCTAACCTATTCTTGTTTCTTGGTGCGGTTTGCTGACGCCCGAAATTTATAAACTACCTATTCTACTATATATTGTTTAAAAATCTATTTTTTTTTTTTTTAATTAGCTCCATACAATCTATGTCAAATTTCTTACTCCAGTAGGCTAAACAATGAATTGATAGGTTACTATAATGTCGGGCGTTAGCCAGTATCTTAATACTGCACGACTCTCCCACTTAGGGAGAGTCGTGTTGATAGAGGCTTACTAAAAAAAGGCTACCAACCCCTCTCTTCGATTGGGTGTCGTAAAAGGCGACTAACGGACTAAAGACAACACACACATCCAACATCATAGAGCGGCGATTGGTTCACCACCTGTCACGCTGAGCATGTGCAGTCGCTATTTGGTGAAAAGTGGACTATGGTAGAGGACTGCTTTTGCGGCCCTTATTGCCTAGTCTCTGACTTACCCTATGAGGATTATAGTCGTAATTGTATCTATAAATTATGTATTTATACACCCCGCATGGTATCGATCACCGCTATACTAGGCTAATAGAAAACATCTAAAAAACGCGACGCCTAAAGTAAACTTACCACCAGAAACCCAGCCAGTCACAATTGAAAGAGGAGTCAGGCAAGGAGATACACTTTCTCCAAAGTTCTTCACACTCATGTTGGTAGACGTTTTCAAGAGTTTACATCGAAAAACGTGGTTTTTTTTAATGATGCAGGAACTCAGTGACGACTCTAGAAAATGTGGGTTAGAGATGAACCTTACCAAACCAAGATCATGACAAACTGCACTAATACTACTGCAGATATCAGAATAAATAAGACGGTCATAGAGAGGGTAAACAAGTATGTGTATCTTGGACAAGAGGTAGTAATGGGGAAAGAAAATCAGCCTAACAAAATAAACAGACGTATAAAAGACTAGCGTGGGCGGCCTACTTTAAGCTGGAATTTGTCTTCAGAACTAATCTCAAGGCTGAACAAAAAGCACGTATACATGACCAGTGTATCCTGCCAGTGCTCACATATGGAGCGGAAACTTGGGTATTCACGAAAGAGATTCTCAACAAACTCCAAGTGGCCCAGAGAGCAATAGAAAGAAAACTGGTGGGTATTACACTGAGGGACCGAAGAAGAAACGACAGGCTAAGACATCACAGTAAAGTCACAGATGTTACCAAACGTGTAGCATAGCTGAAGTGGAAGTGGGCAGGACACGTCGCCAGGAAGCAGGGCTCGTGGTGCAAAGCGCTGGTGGACTGGAGACCATGGGGCGAGAAACGCCCACAAGGGCGACCGCAGATGCGTTGGCACGACGATGTTAAAAGAACAGCCGCAGTGAAATGAATAGAAGCTGCCCAAGATCGTCACTCTGGTATAAACTGAAGGAGGCCTACACCCATGCGGTTGAGAAAGGCTGAGAAGAAGAAGAAGATGAAGGTGTTTAAACCTAATGGATGATAAATGTAATTAGGAATAATAAATAAGTAAATGATGCAGACGTTGGCCCCACAGTGCGATTCTGTTACATGTCGATCCAAAACTCGATGATGAATACGCAGTGAGTTATCAAATCCACATTCTTTAAATTCTACTAAGTATACATAATACATACATACAATCATGACTATTATCCCCGAAGGGAAGAGACTAGGCAATGAGGACAGCAAAACCAGTTCTCTGCCATAGTCCACTTTTCACCAAATAGCAACTGCACTGTGCTCAGCGTACCAGGTAGTGAGCCCATCGCCGCTCTATGCTGTAGGATGTATGTATGTGCAGTCTCTAGTCCGTTAGTCGCCTTTTACGACACCCAAGGGAAGAGAGGAGGTGGTAGTATTTTAAAGCCGCTACGCGACACGGCGACTAATTCGACTATACTAACGTCACAAAGGTCACTGTTGATCGGAACATGAGGGTCGAAGTGAGAGGCGAGATTACCATCGAACCTTAGAGAATCGACATGCAGCAGTGGGACAGTATTATATAGGCTACACTTCACTCTTTTACCATATTAACTACTAGCGACCCGCCCCGGCTTTGCACGGGTTACTGCCCGTACCCGTACCTTAACAAATTATTGCCTATAACCTTCCTCGATAAATAGGCTATCTAACACTGCAAGAATTTTTTAAATCGGGCCAGTAGTTCCTGAGATTAGCGCGTTCAAGCAAACAAACTCTTCAGCTTTATAATATTAATATAGATAGTATAGATGTAGATAGGTGTTATTGCTAATATTCTATTCTCCATGAATAAATTCCCCTATGGCATTTAGTCACCAGCCACTTGTAATGACAATGGATTTAAATTTGATCAAATCCGGACTTCCTTGTTGGCCACTTCCGGTTAAAACGCTTGTTCTTAGGAATCGTGGATGATTTAATTAGAACCTATTGAAGTTATTAAGGCACGTGACAGCGCATTTAAGTGGGAGTTACATTGTGTTAACTCAGATTTAGCCGACTTTCGTTAAGAAGATTAGTTGTAAAATGTAATTGTAGGTATTGTTTTATTTTGAGTTATTGTTTCGGCAAACGGGCCAAACTTAAAATGGAAAGATTACCGCAGACATTGGACACTTGCAATTGCAACCAATAGAGAATAACGCGCGCGTTGCCGACCCTACAACTTCAGTTTTTGTGTCTCTACATATATAATCACGACTATTATCCCCGAAAGGTTAGTCAGAGACCAGGCAATGAGGACCGCTGAAGCAGTTCTCTGCCATAATCCACTTTTCACCAAATAGCGACTGCACATGTGCTCAGCGTGACAGGTGGGGAGCCCATCGCCACTCTATGCTGTTGGATGTATGTGCAGTCTGTAGTCCGTTAGTCGCCTTTTACGACACCCAAGGAAAAAGAGAGGGTGGTAGTATTCTTTCACAGCTACGCTGTACTACGACGACTACGAATAATAAATAACAAAATTACAATTACGCGCCAATAAATAATAACAGTTATTCTTACAGTTTACTTACAGTTTGACATGACATTAAACACTTGCAACAAATAGAGAATATAGCACGCGTTGCCGACCCTGAAACTTCAGTTCTTCAACCTTTTTATTTATTTTTTATTCTACAACGGTTAAGCGCTTGGCCTTCATCTCATCTGATGGTACTCGTAAGTGACGATAAGACCGTAGGTGGAAGCGCGCTTCACCCGAAATCCTCAACCTCAAGATCATCATCATAGATATGCCATTCAGAGAGAGGCCTATGTCCAGCAGTGGCCTGACAATGGCTGATGATAATTATGATAATGTCATTTAAGCAGCGCCTCCTGGTGCAAAGAGGCGAATATAATTTCAGCATAAAATGTCCGTATTCCTAATTTTTATTGTTTGTTTTTTCGGTAATCACGCTGACAGTGTAACGTTGAAGAAATGACTAGGTACCTCAGATGGAAATCGAACCCACTCTCTCTACTCTCTACTACCGATGTATTAGTTAGAACTGTCTAAATATTTCAACGCTTTTGACTTATTAAAATCACCTTCTCATAAGGGTACACTAAATAAATACGAAAAACTTAATTCCAAAACTCATAATCACGAATTAAAAACTCCGAATTTTATAATTCGGAAGATCACAATTCCGATATATCATAAATCCTTTTTTTACAAATCCGACATTACAAAATCCCGAACGTTTACAATATTACGAAAATCAAAATTCCGAATTTCAATATTGCTAAAAAATAAAATTCCGACTCAACAATACTCGTAATCCGAATCCGATCTCATAGATACGAATTCTCAATTATTAAAAATCCGAAATCAATCAACAATAACAATATATAGTTCGCGACGGTCCAACAGTAAAGTCGAAAATTCTCAAAATTAAAAAAAATCATAGCTCGAAAACTACAAAAAATTGCGGAACATACGTATGGGGTATTTCCGGATACACCTAGATGCCAGGAATCCAAAAAAAAATTTAGTGTCGCCGTTTTGGCCATCCTGTATATGAGCCGTGTGGTATAGCGGTTCACTAAAAGAATAATACCATACCAACCCCTCTCTCCCATGTCTCTGGCATCACCGATCCAATTGTACAAATTGGATCTGAGAGGTTAGAGATAGTCGACCGATACGTTTATCTTGGAAATGTTCTATCCTTTGGCAAGAAGCATCAAAACAAGGAGATCGCGAGAAGAATACAACTGGGATGGGCCGCGTTCGGCAAATTGGACGACATTCTTAAGTCCGCTGAAATACCACAGTGTCTGAAGACCCGCCTATATAACCAGTGTGTTCTGCCTACCATGACTTACGGTGCCGAGACGTGGACGCTCACACAGGAGGCTGTGTACAGGATGAGAGTTGCACAGAGAGCCATGGAGCGTGCCATGCTCGGCATCAGGCTTATGGACCGGGTTCCCAACATCGAGATTCGAAGTCGAACAAAGGTCAAAGATGTTGGGAATCGTATAATGGAACTGAAATGGAGCTGGGCAGGACACCTGGCAAGGCAAGGTGATGACAGGTGGAGTAAGGCGCTAACTGAATGGCGTCCAAGAACTGGACACAGAAACGTCGGTCGTCCTGCGGCAAGATGGGCAGACGATGTGGCGAACATCGCGGGCAGGACCTGGATGAGATTGGCACGGGACCGTAAACAGTGGCACATACAAAGAGAGGCCTATACCCAGCAGTGGGTGAAGTCAGGCTGTGGATGATGATGAACCCCTCTCTTCCCTTGGCTGTAGTAAAAGGCGACTAACGGACTAAAACCTGCACGTACATGCAACAGCATAGGGGCGATGGGCTCACCACCTATCACGCTGAGCACATATGCAGTTGTAATTTGGTGAAACGTGTACTATGGCAGTGGACTGCTTCTGTGGCCCTCATTGCCTGCCTCTGACCAACCTTTTGGGAATTTCACTGAAGCAAGGGATTTTAACAGGGCCAGTACCAGAAATCCTGATAGACTGGTAATGGATGCTAGACCGAAGACTTCACGTTTTGGGAAAAAATGTTAGGCAATGTGCATAAAAAATTATAACAAAACTAGTGGCCGCTCGCGGTTTCACCCGCGTGGTTCCCGTTTCCGTAGGAATATCGGGATAAAAAGTATCCTATGTGTTAATCCAGGTTATAAACTATCTGTATGCCGAATTTCATCTAAATCTATTCAGTAGTTTTTACGTGAAAGAGTAACAAACATCCATCCATACTTACAAACTTTCGCGTTTATAATATTAGTAGGATACCAGAGTTCATAAAAGGCCTTCCCTTCAATAGATTTAAGTTTATGTTACGTAAATGGTTCATACAGAACTCTTTTTATTCAATTGTCGAATATTGAAATTATAAATCAAATACTTAGCATGACAATGTAATTTTTCTATTAATATTTAATCCTATTTGTTTAATTAATATTGTGTATGTTTTAAATGACATTTTATTATATAAAATGTATTTTTTGTATGCCAACACTTTGGCTAAATGTGTGATCCTCTTCATTATACCATCTAACTATGTACAGTCATGAGCAAAAATATGTAAACATTTGTAACTCTTAATCCAATGGAATAAGAGTCAAAGTGTATACATATTGGTGCTCGTGACTGTACTATTAAACCACATTTAATGCAAATAAAGAAATTGAATTAAATTGAATTGATAGTAGTCGTGAACGTATATTATGTATGTTTGTGTGAATAAAAAAGCATAGCAAATTCATTTTTGTCGTACTTTTCAATGTGGCGTTATAATTATAATAGAGTTACAAACGCCATAGAAAGAAATATTTAAAAAAATATTAGAAACAATATTTTATCAATAAATAGTAACGGTCTCCGTAGTGCTTTTAGCTCAATGGAATGTCAATGACAAAGAGAATTTATTATATTACAATGAAGACTGCTAATATGATAGAAATCATTATGACTTTAAGTGCGTTACTCTAATAAAAGCGCTCCTTGTATTCTTGTGTACAGTGGGGCTATTTTATTTAAAAAAAAATCTTCTTATTTTTTTTTCTTTAAGTAAGTACCTACTTATATAATTTATATATTAATAACAAGTATATGTATAAACTTCAACTTCTTTTAAATATTGGTAGAGCCGTATATAAATAATCCACAAAACTTCATTAAAGTGTAAACTTTAGTATGACTTTCATTATGTAATTAACAAATGTTTACACATTTCATTGGTTTCTTACATTTACTTCCAAATACAAATACAATATGACATTTTACTTTAATTCAATTCATTTCAAAAAGAGCGATAATGAGTAAAATTGAGACACTTTAAACTTTTAAATTTTAACTAGTTTGTAACGTACAATATGTTTATAATAAACTAACCTTATGATAGATTGCACCATAAATACCTAACTACAATGTATTGTTTAGCTAATTAATTTAATATTATGTATATTCCACACGCAAACGCTAACTATATACCTACACACATATGCACACATTATTTTTGTTTCTGTTTCTAAGCATGAATTGGCACATAGTTGTTGCGACTTAAAAATTGTCAGTTGTAGCTATAAAAGGCTGTGGATAGAGTGCCACAAGCGGCATTCTAGTACGATCGGTTAACGATGCCGTAATTACGGCATCCTAGTACAAAGTGTAGGCAGTGAATAGAGTGCCACAAGCGGCAACATAGTACGATCGATTACGATGCCGTAATTTGACGGCATCCTAGTACGAAGCGTATAGAGTGCCACAAGTGGCATTGTATCTCAATCGGTTCGGGAACCGTAACATATTTTTTATTTGTCATAATGATCAGACGACATAATATTCAAAAGATATTTTTGTATGGAGTTAAATTTCTGTTGTCTAATAAAAAAAATAACCTCGAAATTCAAGACAATCGCTACGCTGCGCTTCGCGATTGTCTTTTTTAAATTTCTAACCTATCACGTGACCTACAGGAGTAGGGCAGCTAGTATTTCTGTTGTCTATCTAACAAAAACTTTACGGCAGCTTAGGCGGCGTCACTATTATACCGCAAAATTCATAAATCCGCTACTAGCTGTCAGTTTCAAAATTCGTATTTTAAGGTTAAACTAAAAGCTGACGATTTTGTTAGGTAAATAAAAAAAATATGGGCAATGGTTTAATAATACTCTGCGTCTGTTTATATTATAACTCACTAGCCAGCAATATTTACTAAGTAGTCGAGTAATAAAAACTTCAGCATTCAGTACCGAAATAAAGGGGATCCCACACCTCCCCGCACCCGGCACAATGGAATAAACGGTCTAATGTGGCCACCACTATTTAAAGCTAATCAAACTTTGTTAAGGACTAGTCGGTTAATATGCGCAGGCGGCGCGTGACGTCGTCCGCCATTTTGGATCGTGTAGTTCAAATGTTAACGTTGAACGTGCCGGGCGATCGTCAAGTGTTTCTTCAGATACGAGAATCATTTTTTTGTTTTTAAACAGTTGACGTTCACCAGTGACAGTTAGAATTGGATACTCTCTGTTTGTTCGTTCGATACTTGGGTAAGTCTTTTTCACTATCAGCATTTAGTGTTTTATTCATATTGAAAGGATTTTGTTTTCCTTTTTTCAGATTATACCTAGTCCAATAAATAATAAATAAATTTTTGATCAATTAGCTTTCTTGCCCTCGAAAACATTGTATTTAGTCAGTATTAAAAGTAGATTAAAACGTTGTCGGTAATAACTATCTCGGTAGGTACCTACAAGAAAATGCAAGTTAATTTGTTACTCCTAGAGAACGAACAATTATGTTTTGTATTTATAATAAGTAGTTACTTGTTAATAATACTTTTAATAATATAGTATTTTACACGCTCGTTTATTCGCAAACATTATTTTTGTACGATCTTCCTTCTACTAGATATTGTGATATTGTAACTTGACCTTTATATTCAGAGAGATAAGAATGCAAAGGGTATCTGTATTTGAAAGTCTGAATACCGTTTGCGATTAATTGGCTATGTAAAAACAATGTTTTTAATAGTATAATGTGAAAACATTGTCTCGTATTTGTTATATTAAGTTCACAATTATTTATTTCAAGTTTAATCGTAGCTACGTAAAAAACCGGCCAAGTGCGAGTCGGACTCGCCCATGAAGGGTTCCGTAGCAGCAAGTAACATATAAAGTTCTCTTAGTTCATTGTAACTTTGATCGATGTTTTAATAATAGTGTATTTTTTTTTATTTATTTATACACACACACACACACACACACACACACACACACACATTTTACCACTTTTGAAGTGTCACTCGCGCAAACTATTCAGTTTAGAAAAAAATTATATTAGAAACCTCAATATCATTATTGAAGACCTATCCATGAAACCACACATGTATGGGTTTGATAAAAAAAATTTTTGAGTCTCAGTTCTAACCCCCAAAATATATTGTTTTTTTTTCTATTTTTTTGTGAAAATTTAAATGCTGTTCACAGAATACACCTACTTACCAAGTTTCAACAGTATAGTTCTTATAGTTTCGGAAAAAAGGGGCTGTGACATACGGACGGACAGACACACAGACATGACGAATCCATAAGGGTTCCGTTTTTTGCCATTTGGCTACGGAACCCTAAAAATGGTGAATCCTGTTCTCTGTGGTAGAGACAATTATTTTTATGACTAATTTAAAATATATTTGCTAATATTAGTTACCTATAAGGGTTCCATGATCCTATAAGGGTTCCGTTTTTTCCTTTTGAGGTACGGAACCTTAAAAAAGAAAGAAATTGCCATTATTTACATAACACACTAGGCTGTCGTATAGTAAACATGAATAAACAATAATAAGTATCAAATATGTAACAAACAAAAACTAACATTATAGCAATATAATATATTTTTTTAAGTATTTAAGTTGGTATTTAATTAGAAGTAACATTTTCATAGATCGTTAGAAAAATGTGTGTAAAGACTGAGCTAAACGAAGATATTTGTGTTAAACAAAATAAACACTAGTGACATTTTTATAGATCGCTCGATTTAAGGAAAACTAATGACGAGGATAAAACAAGGGCCATTCAATTCGATTGTAGCATTAACAATGCAATAATATCACGTGTTCTGTGGTGTTATTTGGAGCATTATGATTCAGATGCTTGCTAATTGTCGAGAAATTAGTTATTAGCAAACGCCTGTACTGACTCATGCGTTTAACGTACTTTTATTATTACTATATGACAGGTGTGGTTATAGCGGCTTATTATAAGAATACCATTTACCAACCCCTCTCTTCCCTTGGTTGTCGTAAAAGGTGACTAATGGACTAAATACTGTACATATATACAGGATGAAAAAAAAGACCGTGGTTGGAGGAAGAGTACCTTTAATATTGTTGATGGCAAATTTTCAAGCTCATTTTGAGCAAAATCGTAAGTTAAGTGAAATATATTTTCTTTATAGTGAATTAGCTTTACAATAAAAAAAATATTTTTCTTAGCCTTTCTTTAATTTAAGATACCTACTATGTTGTTAAAAAGAAATGTATCCTCATGAATGACTCTTTCGGTTGGTATCATAAAATACAGGATGTATTTTTTTCACATTTCACCAGTTCGAATCGCGGCTCAAGCAGGTGATTGTTAAAAAATCTTTAAATGCAGTTTAAATTATTTTTGAAAATAAAGGAATGCTTCCTTTCAGTATTAAGGGTACATACATCATTAATACTTTTCCTCCAACCACGGTCTTTTTTTTCCACACTGTGTAATAGCATAGAGCGGTGATGAGCTCACCACCTTTTCACACTGAGCACAGTGCTGTTGTAATTTTAGTAAATAATGGACTATAGCAGTAGACTACTTCTGCGGTCCTCATTTCCTAGCCTCCGACTAACCCTTTGAGGATAATACTTGTAGTCTAATACTTGTAGTAGTGAATCTATGTTCCTAAGTATGTTTATTAGTATCAACATGGCTACAACCCTTCTTGACTAGTAGTTTTGTGCAAAGGCCTGCATGATAAAAATTAAGCAGTGCTGTGCAAAGAATAGAATGTCTACTTCTGGTGTGAATCGAACCTCTTATTCAGCATCTATCACTTAAACACTAGTAGGTACAGACCAATTAGTGAAAATATATTATACTAGCGGCCGCTCGCGGTTTCACCCGCGTGGTTCCCGTTTCCGTGGGAATATCGAAATAAAAAGTATCCTATGTGTTAATCCAGGTTATAAACTATCTGTATGCCGAATTTCATCCAAACCCATTCGTAGTTTTTACGTGAAAGAGTAACAAACATCCATTCATACTTACAAACTTTCGCGTTTATAATATTAGTAGGATTAGTTCTGATTTTGCAAATCAAATAACTTAAGCAATAATAATTACTATTCAAAATATCACAAATTATAGAAAGATTTCATTTGCAAGTAATTATAAGTATTAGTAAAAGTAGAAACATACGAGTATAGATACTAACTAAAAGCTATACATCCTGTATAAATCCGCAACTAATTACCTTCAAATATTATAATTTAATCTCTATGTCACTCATAATCATAAAAGGAACTAAATAAAACTGTAATGTCTACGGATCAGAAGATCAGAAGGAACTAGCCAGACGGCTTGGAACCTCATTAATGATTCACCTCTGGCATTGAAAAAGTTAAAAAAAGCCGACAAGAGAGCGATGCATGTTCCATATTCAAAAAGTCATTGTGGTGTTGAATGAACAAGAAAATGGAATACAAGACGCTCTTGTAGGGCGTTAACAAGATAAAGCAGGGTGGCAACGCGACTCCAGATAGCAAAGGGCAAAAGTTAAAGATGAGAATTATAAAGAGCCACTGATAGCGTTATGTGACAGTGTGATGAACCTGGACTAGCGTAAACAGTCGCTTATTTATAGGTATTTGAACGGCATTGTTTTGACTCCGCCGGCGATGCAACGGCCATTACGGTTTTCGAACCTTCGATGACGAATCAGACCTCTTTGGTAAATACTTTTTGGACGAATTGTATCAAGTTAATAATCGTTGGTTTAATGCTCTAGAAATAATCGGATATAATATCGATACCTTCCGGCTCAAAGGGCGTAACCACAAAAACACGACTTTTCACTCCTGAAAAGTCGTGTTTTTGGCTCTCCAGCCAATATTTTTTTTGTATTTGTATCAACTTTGTTGTTGTTGATCATATATTATGATTCTTACACCAAAAGTCGTTGATTTTTGTGGTGCATAACATTAAAACATAACGTTTTAAGAAATATTTATAGTTTAAAAGTTAGCTGGTGAATACGCCTCACAAAACCATACACGTGTCTTTTATGCCCCACTAAATGACTGCTACGTTAGTAACTAAAGGTGTAATCGACAAATTTAAAAAGTAAAATTGTAGTTTTTCACGTTCTGTCATTATTTTATTCCATTTTTTGGGTTTACATGACAATACATACATCTGTTTTTAGTAGAATAGGTCTATTTGGCAACTCTTATTCCATCAGAGGCTTGTATTCTATACTAAATATTACCATTGAAAATGGTTGGCAGATGCAAATCGCATGAGACGTATTTAGGTCCTAGCTCCAAGGATTTTAAGAGGATCGAGATGGAAACAATACCAAGAGTTAAGGAATTTATCGAGACACTTTTTTTGTAATTTAATTTGGAATTTTTGGAATTTTTGAGGGGTGTTTGTTTACTAAATTGTAAATAATTCGAAAAAGGGTCCTAGGGTATTAGTTTAGCTAAAAAAATGGCAATTTTGAAAATCGGTTAATAATAAAATTGTGATTGTAGATGGTTGCTTTAGATTTGGAAATGTAGAGAAACGGGTATGTCCTATATGAAAGTGATGTAGTTTCTATGATTAATGACCGATCGTCATGGTAATGGTGTTAAAAGATGCGGATGCAGGCGAAAGTGTATTCGAATTGGAATTTCGAAAATCAAAGTGAAATTCATCGGGCGCCTTGGCTACTAAACGCTAAGGGTACTAAACTTTTTCGTATTGCAAAACAATCTTGATTGTTGGCAAGTCCTAAAGAAGGTAATAAAAGACAGATTAATTGAACTACAAATTATTTATTAACAAATGCTAGAAACATAGTTTTATTACATTTTTATGTTACCTACTTAATCATTACTTATAGAAAACAAAAATATAATTGAAAACATAAATAAAGACCTTCAATATAATACAACTAATACGTTAGTTGCTTTAACACCACTCCATTAACTCACTCATACTTACGGGTCTGATACTCTAGTCCGAATGGACGTTACCGAGATAGTCATTACCTCGATGTCTCTACCTCGACGGTACACTTCACCGATGGCTCGTTATCTCAAAAGGTCAATACCTCGAAGGATCTCTTCCTCGACGGGTCTTTTCTTCGATGGTACATTTGATCGATGGGTTATTACCTCGAAAAAATCATCAAAAGTACAGTAAATGTAAAGTATTTGTGTGTGTAACTAAAAGGTGTAAAAATACTAGTGAATTGAAATGAATATCGATATATTCATAGAGGCGACATTTATTATCACTCTGCATATAAATTTACAATTTATGTGGTCCAAGACACTTTTGTCTTGTTCTTTTATCAAAATGTTACTAAATATACACAATAAAACTAAGTGAGACTTCTAAAAGTCATGGGAATTATAACTGTACTTTTTATGATTTTTTCGAGGTAACAACCCATTGATAAAATGTACCATCGAAGAATAGACCCGTCGAGGAAGAAATCCTTTGAGAAATTGATCTTTCGAGGTAACGAGCCATCGGTGAAGTGTACCGGCGAGGTAGAGACATCGAGGTAATGACTATCGAGGTAACGTCATTCGAACTAGAGTATCAGACCCCATACTTACTTATTAAACAGTAAACAAAACACTTAATCAAAGTTTAGTTAACCTCGGGGCGTATATACTTTAATGACTTTTAGTTTGACTTTGAGTCTCGTTTACGTTCAACACTTTGATGATGCCTAATAATGATTGCTTTTACGTCCAAAAATACAAAAAAGTCTACATTAGCTTTGATATTTGGCGGCGTATTTACCTTTGTTTTTCAGAATTCGAGAATTTTAAAAACACAATTCCACAGCGGAGAAATAACTGAATAAGATGGCATTCAAAACTATTTTGGCCAAAATGGTGGTTACGCCCTTTGAGCCACAAGGTATCGAATTTTCATTTTAATGGACTGGTTCGGTTTGCACATCAGTGTCAAATACGGGAGATATAGGTAGTTAAACATTGTCTTAAGGACCCTATTACATTTCGACTGTGATTTCTGCGTAAAATGGCCAATTTTGGCGTTCTCGATCTCAGAAACAAAAATACATTATATACATACATACATACATACAACAGTTTTAAATTATTGAATAGTGTATAATAGCTATTGAAATAGTACGTAGCGGACTCGCTTTTAGTAAATATTTCTTATTTTTTTAAATTAAATTTAAAATTGCAGAGAGAGATTTTCATAAAATGCGCGTAGGCACTTTTTTGAGCTCATCGATTGAACTCCTGTTCTAAACAAATGAAATAAAAAAAATGAATGTCATCTCTTATATAGTCGTATAGTGCGTAGCGGCCTCGGAATTTTTAGATAATCATTGATTTTATATAGAAAAAAATCTTATTTTAGACCAAAAAACTTCGAAAATTGCTATAGGTAAGTTATTATTTATAACTGTGAATTTCTCCTATCGACGACAATATTATTGGGCAAAATTTATACCAGAATAATTGTTACCTACTTCATGAGGAATATAGATTTTATAATAAATTTATTATCTTATTTCGATAAAACCGATAAATACAACTGCAAATTTACTACAAAATGCGATGCGCCGGCCGTCCGAATTCAACTTATTCTTGCAGAGTGGAGATTTGTAATATTAAGCATGAATTTATTATCCTATTTCGATAATAACGATAAATACTACTGCAAAATTACTACAAAATCCAAAAATGGGCATTTTACGCAAAAATCACATTTAAAATGTTATAGGCCTATTTGTAGGTAGGTATTAACAATAATGTTTAAATGGTAAATAATTATTGAAGACTACTGAGATCTCACACGGACATCTTAAGAAAATTTTAATAGTGTTTTGTTTCATTTATGCACTCATCATTTCGTGGGTTAATTTGGTGTCACAGTTTTCCAAGAGGCCCATTCAGACCTCTGACATGGCTGTTACCTCAGAACAATAACTAAAGTATTGTTCTGAGGCTGTGACATACACATACCTCTGACATGAACATTTATGCACTCATAAACGTTCACGAACACTTAACATTTAAGAAGCCACCATTATTTCACATTAATATTCGACAAAACACAAATTTTAGAAAATAAAACAATAACGCTTCACTTTCCCACTAAGATGCAATGAATGTCATGTGCAAAAAGTATTTGGATAAGAGAGCTGCACATTTGAATTCTGTGCATGAAATGAAAGTAAAATGCAAACTTTAGCATTAACTGTGTAGAATTTAATTTATACACACAGAATTTGGTTTTTCTAGAAAAACATATTCAGAACATAGCTTCCTAGCAAATTAATAAGGGTAAGTATATCTACTAGGTATATAAAGGGAAATTTTTAGGTAAGTACCGTAATAATATGTCCGTCCTAATAACCTTATATAGTTTATAATAAGTAATAAGTAGGTACACTACCTATATGAAACAAGGAAAAGTTCTAAAAACCGGAACGAGGTATGTATTCAATTATTTCAATACTTAAGTACCACGTTTAAACCTTTTAGAATACAATTTACAAAATGTAAACACAATCTAACTTACATTTTATTTATTCATTTCAAAGCTTACAAACGACACATGCTTGCGTTTTGTTTGTTACTACATTGTAAACTAATGTTTTATTAATAAAAGTATTCAAAATTGAAATGAACATGGAATAAGTATATAAATTACGAATACAAATACAAATAAAAGTTCTTAGTTAACGTCCTACTTGCCAATTGCCAACGCAAACATCAACGCGTACTAAATGAGCAGTAAAATTTTAATACCATTAAACAATGGACGTCAGCTACTGGCTACTTTATCCAGTGGGGCAATTAAAAAATGATCTTTCAAATTTCGAATTCCTAACAGCAGCCGACGAGACGATCGGCCGAAAACGCGGGCCGGTTCATTCATCCCGCCGCCATATGGGCGCGCACGCAGCGCTTAGAACGCACTACAAATTAGAATAGACACCGCGCACGTGCATTATTTGCATAATATCGGGCGTAATTATTGTTAAGAGTTTTTAAATTACAATTTATAAAAAAGATTTAGGTAGGTACTGAGTTTTAAAATAATTCTTTAAATAGGTACATACATAATAGTCACGAATAATCCCCGAAGGGTTAGTCAGAGACCAGGCAATGAGGATCACAGGAGCAGTCCACTGCCATAGTCCAAGTTTCACCAAATGATAACTGCACATGTGCTCAGTAAAATTACAATATGAAAAAAGTTTTGGTTGCGTGTTTTTATGTTACTGTCATTTATTGTCATTCTTTAAACAAAACATTTAAACGAGGTTTAACGCTAACTAGTTTAACATCCATGTGTTTGAAGTAAAGCCGAAACGTCAGGCTAAATGTGAACCTATCTGTAATATCAATATCTGAAAGCGAGCAAGTTAAATTAAATTAATAAAATAAACGCCAAGTCAAACTTACGTATGAAGTATTTTGTTTCAGTGTGTACTGTTCGCGTAACTTACAACAACTATAATTAATTATGTACTTAGTTACTTTAATTTCTACACATTGATTTATTTTTAGTGTTAACTGTAAGACCAACAGGTAATATAACTAATATAATCCCCTTACTGTCGCGAAGACTCCTAGAGGTTAAAAACATTTTTTTTTAAATTAACCAACAGCGTTTTTTTGTAATTAAAAAAAATCTATTGTGTCTGGTATTATGACAGTGAGCTCTTCTGTAATTGAAGGAAGTATTTGCACGTGGTGGCGCAGGACAGACCAGGTGGAAGCTCGTATTTTCGAAGGCTTAGGCTTACTTTAGGTACCTACTAAGATTGTCCTGAATGAGAGGCAAAACCGTAGGTAAAATCTAGTTGCTATATAATTAGGAAAATAAAACTAACAGTGGAAAGCCAAGCCGAGCTCAGCTGTCGTAATACCAGACAATAGTAATTCAATGGTGAGCATCCTCTAATAGTCTTCATGACACACAA
This sequence comes from Scoparia ambigualis, assembly GCA_963921215.1. Lineage (NCBI taxonomy): Eukaryota > Metazoa > Arthropoda > Insecta > Lepidoptera > Crambidae > Scoparia > Scoparia ambigualis. Next base: position 10,639,473 of record OY992524.1, on the reverse strand, counting down.
GGGGATATTAAGCCAATACGGTCAAACCTCGTAATAAACCTTAGATTATTTAAAAGAACAATAACACTATTCATAAAACGTGTAACACTAAAAAAACTGCTTGCTGAGCACATGTGCAGTCGCTATTTGGTGAAAAGTGAACTATGGCAGAGGACTGATTTTGCGGTACTCGTTGCTTAGTTTCTGACTAATCCTTCGGGGATAATAGTCGAGGTTACATGTATGTATGTGATTCATTAAACTACTGAATTAAAAGAGACATTCTGCTACACGATAAAATCTGTTTGATTGGTAAGGCGTGGAGGACCGATTAAATCTCACCTCATAGGTCTATTACATGACGCGGAATTGTAGATTGGTGCCAGTGGGTGTTAAATGTTAACCTTGTTAAGCGGACCGACCCATACATGGGTTATGTACAGTCGAAGAAGTTCCTGGTCAACCACTTTTCGGCAATATTCACTTGCACACTATCTAAAGGGCGTTTCATCAAATAATTCCTTTGCCGTCATGTTGGAATTCCTGTCTTGATTTTTTCTCAGAACAATAATGCTTCAGTTATTGTTCTGAGGATTTTTTTGATAATTTGTTTCGTGACCATGGATACTAGTCCTTCAGTCGAAATAATAGAGTTCATTTAATAAGCTTATAAGATGATAATGAGTGATGATATTATGCTAAATGATATTCCCCTCAAAAAGAAGTTCCAGTAAAGATGTGGGATTTTACTAAGATCTCACACGGACTTCATGAGAGAATTTGAAAAGTGATGATGCACTGTTTTGTTTTATTTGCCAATACTCACGCACGTTCACGAACACTTAACGGTTAATAATCCACCATTATTTCACATTAATATTCGACAAAACACAAATATTATAAAATAAGACAAACTACAGACATGACGCTTCACTTTCCTTTCTGACTTGTTCCTGCCAGTACTGCCAACTTAGTGGATTTTCCTAAAACTGGTAGTTTCGACCCCCCTTTTAGTAGCTAAAGAATTTTTAATTTTAATTTCGATTAACTTTTTTTTCGTGTCATCAACTGGATAAGTGATTCAGCCTACTGAAAATGAATATCTTTATTATTGAATTTTTTGCATTCACAATGCTACATAGTCATGGGTTCGTATCCCATTCGAGCCACCTGAGACTGGTTGATTTTTTTCTAGTACCTAAACATTTTATCCTACTGAACACGAAATTCTACAAATTCACTAGAAAAACCACTAGCCACTAAAAGCAATACTTCGCCACTAAAAGGGGTGTCGAAACCACCAGTTTTAGTGGAAAATCCACTAAGATGGCAACACTGGCAGAAACAAGACAGGAATACCAACATGACGGCATAGGAACTATTTTTATTTTTATGAAAAAACGGGATTTTTACCATGTCTGAGTTATTGGTTTTGAGTCCCCGATATTGACATGATCACGGAGTAACTGATGAACTGATGTTACTGATGTTACTCCGTGATCATGGTGCATGCAACTGCGCCGAAATATCGAGGACTCAAAACCAATAACTCAGACATGGTAAAAACCCCGTTTTTTCATAAAAATAATTTGTAGTGACCATGAAAGTTTAAAATAAGGAACTATTTAATAAAAAGCACTAATACGCGCACGCTACGGTTCATGGCCGCGGTCGTTCATTTCCGAATTTAAAGAAATACCGGGAACTTCCTCGACAGTACCTATGAGAAATAAAAAATGTACCATCATTAATTTATTCATTTTAAACTGAATACAGTTTTCATTATTTTATTAATTTATACAAAAAGCTATTACGAGTGTAAAATAAATTTAACTCAATGGCTTAAAACTTTAAGTTATGATGAAACAGAATCGCTGTTATCTTAACACTTGTAAGTAACAATAACATCAATTCATCACTCATAAACACAATATACACACACGCACATAAGCTAACATATACCCACACAACACACACACACAAACACGCACACACCCCCCCCCCCCCACACACACACACACACACTTGTTAAAGTCATAATAATACCTTTGTTCAGGAATACTTACATTAATATTATTATCCTTAATCGGTCTGACAATAATTATTGTAAAAGAATATTTTTTTCTTTCTTTTTTTATGTATATATACTGCCGTAAATCTAAAACCCATTTTAGATAAACTGTTTTACATAAGGAGGAGCGGAGTCCTCTACAACAGACATTTTTATGTTTAAAAGGGGACTCCAGATAAATATAGTTATAGTTTAGTTTTAAAAGGTAAATAAAGATTTTTAATTTTAATTTTTATTTATTTATTAATTTTGAACTGGTTACATATATTTTTCGAACTTTAAGAGGGCCTAGGTAATTGTAATGACAGGTAGCGTAGTTATTTGAAACACTTGTGATTTTTAGTTGCAAATGAAAGAAAGTTACGTAAATTTTAAAACAGTTCTCAAGAAGCTAAGTTTATATCCCATTATCGTGTTTTTTTCAAAAACTACTAAGTAGTTAAACATTTAAAAATATAAAACATGGTAGTATTTAGGCTGCCAAAAATTTTTAGTTATTTTCGTATTTTCTCGTATTACACATTAGTGGGTTCGTCGGCTTTTTAAATAAATAAGCTTGTTTTTTGATATTTCAAATGAAAAATATGTAAAAATACTGTAACTTCATTTGTTAAATACGTGTTACACGTGTACTTGCAAATAATGATTTTTAATTAAGTATACACTGTATAATATTTCAAGATAAACATAAAAAAATGTAAGCAAGTAGGTATGTAGGAGTAGGAATGTGTTTTATTTTATTGAATTATTATTTTGTTTGAATTTGCTCGTAGAATGTGAGTAAAACGGCGTTCTTATACCGACCGACCGACAAATGGGTCGCTAATTTCCAGCTTTTCCAGGCGAGACGTGAAATTTTTTTTACAAAAAAAAAGTTACCGCCGGACACGGTCATTTTCGGTCATTGTTAGGTCTATGGCGCGCGGATGCTACCAATTGAGCAATTAAACTGAAGATGCGTGTACGGTCGTATTGCTTCAAATGTGTGCGCATATGACGTCATCTTTCTGCATGTGACATTACATTAAGCTTTCAGTAGTAACGGCTTTTGTACATACATATAATCACGACTATTATCCCCGAAGGGTAAGTCAGAGACTAGGCAATGAGGACCGCAAAAGCTGCCTGCCGAAGTCCACTTTTGAACACCCGTACCGATTTCCAAAAATTTTCTTTTAACTGTGTCGCGTAGCGGTGAAAGAATAATACTACCACTCTTCTTCCCTTGGGTGTCGTAAAAGGCGACTAACGGACTAAAGACTGCACATGCATCCAACAGCATAGAGCGGTGATGGGTTCACCACCTGTTACGCTGAGCACATGTGTAGTCATTCGCTATTTGGTGAAAAGTGGACTATGGTAGAGGACTGCTTTTGCGGTCCTCATTGCCTAGTCTCTGACTACCCCTTCGGGGATAATAGTCGTGATTATATTATGTATGTAAGTATGTATGTGTTGGGTTGTATTGTATTTAAAACTAGCGGCCCGTGACTTCGTCCGCGTGAACACCCGTACCACGTTAAAAAAATTTGTAGTAATTTTGCAGTTGTATTTATCGTTTTTATCGAAATAGGATAATAAATTCATTATTAAGTCTTTATTTCTCATGAAGTAACAATTATTCTGGTATAAAAAACAATGAGAAGAAACGTCCCCTCATCCAACAGATTTGAAATTAGTGTCATTTGAAGGGTCTAGTAGGATAGATATTTTTTCACTATGGCGACGTTCTTCAAATACGTGGGGTTTAGGTTTTAAAAAATATATTGTTTTTATATATATTTTTTTTCTAACAAAATAAGATTGCAAGAGCAGACCAGCCTCCACAGGCGGCACCTGCTATGCAATTCTCTAAGTGACACATAGACGCTGCGCGCATGGCTGTGATCTACTGTCTCTTTCCAATTCTATATGAACATGAAAGAGACAGAGTACATTCTCAGCGCTACAGCAGGCGCTGCTACCGAGGCTTTAACTTAGAGAATCGCACTGCCGTTCACGAGTATGACATGTGAATCAGCCATCGCTTCTCTCAACCATGTTTTAGGTAACGTAATGACCCGACGCACATGCCACCACCGCAGAGACACTTTGAGAGAGCATGACACACTCGAGAACCTCCAACTAAAGCAAGAAATCAATTAGACAACTTTTTACGCAACGTTTACATTAAAAATAAATACATTTTCGCCGAAAAGTTTTTTTTAAATTTTAAATAAACCCAATACTTTTAGCAACTAACACAGGTACTTTTGGCTTCTTTGGGTCCCAACGAACAAATTGACACGTATCCCATGACTGTTGTAGGGTGGGGACAGGGTTCATACAATATCCCCCATTGTCCTTTTGTTCAATAATATTATTGTAGATAGGAGAAATTCACAGTTAACTTTCGAGGTTTTTAAGAGAGTTTTTTTTAAGATTTTTTTCTGTATAAAATCAATGATATCTAAAAATTCCGAGGCCGCTACGAATATAAGAGATAACATTCAATTTTTTTTAATTTTATTTGTTTAGAACAGTAGTTCAATGTAGGAGCTCAAAAAAGTGCCTTCGCGCATTTTATGAAACTCTTTCTCTGCAATTTTGGGTTTAATTAAAAAGTTAAGCTAAATTTTTAAAAACCGAGGCCGCTACGAACTGTGCCAATATATATTCTACACTATTCAATAGGGCCAAATTGTTAATGTTTCTGTAGTAGTAGTGGTTTCTGAGATCAAGAACGCCAAAATTGGCTATTTTACGCAAAAGTCACAGTCGAGATCAATGATATTATAGGGCTCTTAAGAGGAAACATTACGTCGACGTGGCATGCAAAGTTCTCATAGAAAACACAGAAAAACGACTTTTCGTAGTCCCCTGTTTCCTCCTTCAGAACTGGACCAATTTTTATTATTTTTTGAGCATCGGTTAAATAAAGAGATTTTCTATGTCTGTATGTATGTTGATTTTTTTGCATTAAGTCATTTATTTAATATCCAGGAGCCATCAAAATTTAGCGAAATCACTCCGTTTTAAAGCGTCTTCAGAAACATCAAGTGGCTGGTTTGAGGGAGGGTAGGTATTTTTTTAAATGTAAATATGGCATGTATTAATGCCATGCCGTCCTTCAGGGGCCTGTTGCTTCAGGGGGCAATAAAAATCAAACATACAGACATAGGAAATCTCATTCTTTAACCGATGCTAAAAAAGTAATAACTCCGTTACCCATTTCGGTGAACCTCAGCATTCTTGGCATTCCGGGAACTGAATCCAAAATGCTACATCGAGAGTGCTATTTTAACTGCCTCCCGTAAGTTGGGTATTCTCAATAAGGTGAGGCGGTTTTTCACTCCCGAGCAGCGCTGTTTGCTGTACAAAACTCAGGTGCGAACGAGTATGGAGTATTGTTACCATTATGGGACGATGGGAGATGCTGAGGTTACAGCCTCCCTTGAGGACCTTCAGCTGCGTAGAGACATTGCTTCTATCAGTGTCTTCTACCGGAACTACTACGGAGAGTGTTCTGAAGAACTTTTTGATCTTATCCCGCCATCTCCTTTCCTCTCCCGGACTACACGTGCTGGTCTTAGGAACCACCATCATACAGTACAGACTATTAGTACTTGTACCAAAAAAATTGGCAAGTCGTTCCTCTGTAAGACCATTCGGCTTTGGAATTCTTTGCCGACGCATGTGTTTCCCAGCTTCCACAGTCCCGGGTCTTCTAAGCGGGGCGTAAAACGGCTATTATGCAGGCCGTCATGAATAGGTGCGCTCGTTACCGTGCTTATTCCACGGTGGGGAGCGCTCTCATTATTTTGGACTGCATCGGCTGCTTACCATCAGGCAGGACGCAGTCACAATGAGGAGTCAAAAAAAAAAATTTGGTCTAGTTCTGAAGGAAGAAACAGGGGACTACGAAACGTCGTTTTTCTGTGTTTTGTATGAGAATTTTGCATGCCACGTCGCCGTAGTGTTTCCTCATAAGTACCCACATAAACGTTTTAAATACTGTTAGTGACTTGACTATAATAGACTACGGGTGAGCCTTACTGCGAAAATATTATTTATACTTCTCAGTTGCTTTTTTCCACATTTTTTCCCTAAGACTCAGCTTAAACTTTACGATACAAACATCTGGTCGCTTACAAGATGGTGCTATGCCGCTTTTATAATTATCATTATCACCCTTTCTACGTCCCACTGCTGGGCACAGACTTCCCACTTGGGCAATTGGGTCATAGCCCACTACGCTGGCCCAATGAGTGTTGGTGAGTTATAATAACCACGCAAGAGAAAGAAATATTTCAACGACTAACCATCTTATCCCCTTGTCTGTTACATAGACAAGACAAAGGTTGGTAACAATTATATTAAAATTAAATTTGTTTACACCAATTATCTAGCCCAAGATAAGTATTCTTTTGAAACTTGTTAATATGGTAGGATAAATATACATAGGTAAACATAGAAAAACACCCTGACCCGAAATCAATCTAAATTGATCCGAAAGGGAATTGAACCCGGGACCTTAGAGATGGCGCGACGCTAAACCCGGCATGCATAACCACTCGACCACGGAGGTCGTCAAATTGATCAATTGAATTTCTATTGTGCCTGGTATAACCATAGTCTACCGCTTATAACAACAACCGAGACTTGCCTTCTGCATGGAGGAGTTCGAGATGTTTTTTTTATTTGGTCACCCATCCAGTCACCCGGCATTGCGAAAGTTGTTTAACTGACAGGATCGCAAACGAAACGTTATAGCCATGCGGTTATATTTAGTTTTTTTATAATAGATGGGTTTGCTCTTGTCCACATTCTTATCCGTAGGATTAAGAAGAAGCCGACGATGGAGTGAGCTTGCCCAGAAGTAGCCTATTCACTCGGGCTTTAAAGATATTGGGACTATATAATTAATGCTCTCGGGAACACAGACGCCGGCTGGGAATTCCATAGCTTGGCTGTACGCTTTATGAATGAAGACGAATAACGCTTGGTTCGTATGAGTGGAATATCAACCAAGTAACCACGTTGGGACCGTGGTGGGGTTTAGGTGCCCACCAGTTTTTATTGAGATATTTCTAAAAAGCTGGTGGAAGCTACCCGAGACCCGAGACCCCAGACAGCCAGCAGCTATCTGGGTCAACGATTAAGCCTCGCCATCCAGCGAGGCAATGCGGCTAGTGTACTGGGTACTCTGCCTGATGGGGATGATCTGGGGCAATTCTTTTATTTATAGTTTTTATTGTAATTTAGTTTTTTTTTTGTTTAAAATTGTAAATATTTTTAATTTTATTATTAGGTAGGTGTACATCTATTATAACTTTTATTTCTTCTTGTTAATTATTAAACATAAGTAAATATATCTGTAGAAAAGTACCTAAATAAAGAAGAAATATTACCAAGTAAGGGTGGTAACCCTGTAGGTACACTGTACTCCCGATAGTAGAATGGGGACGGTAGAATGAGCTCGTGTAGCTCAGCAGCACACTCTCGAAGTACAACCAATAAAAAACCGACTATAGCAAGCAACTGAGCGACGGTAAGCGAGACTGTGAAGCTTGGTACTTTTTTTGTTTTTTTTTTTGTAACAGTTACGAAATGCATCGTACTACATATAGGTACTGGTCTAACCGTCTCTGTGGTCTAGGTGGGTAAGCCACCGGTCTTAGACTTAGAGGTCCCGGCTTCGATTCCCATCGGGGGTACATCTTTGGGTATTTGGTTTGGTTGGTGGTAGGGCCTGTTATGTTTGGTGCCGGTTAAGTAACAGCATTGTTGTGTTCTGACATTTTAGAGACAACATAGCCAAATCCTCAGTAGTTAAGGATTCCGGCTGAAGCGCGCTTCCTTCTCCTCCATTTGGCCTTGTCGTCATTTACCATTAGGAAAGAATCGGTGAGATGAAAGCCAAGTACTTAGGTAGTGATATAAAAAAAACCGGCCAAGTGCGAGTAGGACTCGCGCACGAAGGGTTCCGTCGTACCATTATCTATAAAACTTTGATCGATATTTTAATAATAGTGTATTTTGTTTTAATTAATTAATTTACGACGTATTAAAAAAAAACTACTTACTAGATCTCGTTCAAACCAATTTTCGGTGGAAGTTTGCATGGTAATGTACATCATATAGAAAAAAAAATATTAGAAACCTCAATATAATTTTTGAAGACCTATCCATACATACCCCACACGTATAGGTTTGATGAAAAAAATATTTGAGTTTCAGTTCTAAGTATTGGGGAAACCCCAAATTTTTTTGTTTTTTTTTTTTCTATTTTTGTGTGAAATTCTTAATGCAGTTCACAGAATACATCTAGGTACTTACCAAGTTTCAACAGTATAGTCACAGATTAAAGAAGAGTGTATAGTTCTTATAGTTTCGGGAAAAAGTGGCTGTGACATACAGACGGACGGACAGACAGACATGACAAATCCATAAGGGTTCCGTTTTTTGCCATTTGGCTACGGAACCCTAAAAACGCTGGTCTCAGGCAACCATTGAGCGTATTATAAATTTATAACTAGAGACGCATCCCGAGTTTTTGCGCACTGAGTCAAAGCCCATGAACTGCAAACGCTTGACAATTAAGCTTCGCTCCTTCATACATACATACATACAGATAATCACGACTATTATCCCCGAAGGGTTAGTCAGAGGCTAGGCAATGAGGACCGCAAAAGTAGTCCTCTGCCATAGTCAGATGTGCTCAACGTGACAGGTGGTGAGCCCATCAACGCTCTAAGCTGTTGGATGTATGTGCAATCTTTAGTCCGTTAGTCGCCTTTTACGACACCCAAGGGAAGAGAGGGGGTGGTAGTAGAGGGTCTGAAATGCTCCAAGTACTCCAACAGCTATTTCTAATTGTCTATAATTAATTTATATAAATAGAGTAGTTACCTTATTATATATACTTAGTTTAAATTAAAATTCATATTTTGTATTTTATGGTCTGGTTGCTTCTATGCACTGTGGTTGCTTGCGCCCGTTCTTAGCCACAGCTAAAAATGACGTCCCGAATGGGTGGTAGGTTAAAATAGATTGGGACGATTCAAAGTATTTATTTAATAAATTGAGTTTATTAAATAAATACTTATATTTTGAGTTTGAATTGTTATAAAGTGCTTGGCCCGATATCCGGAAGTCCCGGGTTCAATTCACAGTTCGAACAAAGCGTGTTTCACTTTTAGTATTTTCACTTTATTTCACTTTTACACAAGCTCGGGTCTGTGATCGCCAACCCATGCGGCTAGATACCTCTCCGTCGCTGCATAGCACAAAAGCAAAACATGATGTTTGCAAAATGTCATATTAGCAAAACATCATATTCGCAAAATATTATATCTCAAATCACCACATTCTTACAATATCATATTCTTGAAACATCATCATCATCATCAGCCTATAAACGTCCCACTGCTGGGCACAGGCCTCCCACGCTTGGACAATAGCACGTAGGAATATTGGGCCATAACCCACCACGCTGGCCCAATGCGGGTTGGTGGGTATAACGACTGTCATCTTACGACATCAACCGGGACCAACGGCTTAACGTGCCTTCCGAAGCACGGAGGAGCTCGAGATGTTTTTAACCCATTAACGCCCAAATGAAAACCAAGAAAAATTTTACTAATCCAATTTTTAATATCCTTATAAAAAATACTTAAGTTAACACACAATAAAGAAAGAAAATCAAGAAAATACATGGAAGTTGTGTTTTTAGGGGTGTACTAAGTTTAGTACAATGGGCGCTCAGGAGTGATATTGAGCGAAGCATCCTCTATCAAGGCACAGTGTTTTTAGGCACTTATGACATCCTTTTTTAAGACGGTTAGAACACACAACACATCTAAGTTGGTTTGGTATTTTTTGAGGGTTATGGCCATTATTTTTTCTATCTTCTCCAAACATTGTAAACGATGACTGCCTAGTTTTATTGTTCGTTTTGTGGCACATATATTATATGTGCGTGCATGTTCCTTTTTATTTCTAAGAATCTGTTTCTTGAGATACACTCTGAAACTAGTGGCATACCAAGGTCGTCATCTAAGCTCCAATATGATTTTTCACTAGGTAATTTATGGTATCCAGTAATTATAAGTATCCCCAGGAGTTTTCGAAGTTCCTGTTGGGTAAAGACCTTAACGTGCCTATTGTTTTGTCCGGCATATAATGTGCTTTGAGTTGCAAAAGGGTACTCGAAGACTTTCACATGAGTCATACCTTTTAGGGTATCTAAAACATTAGCACGTCGATCTTCAAAAGATATTTGATATGGAGTAGACCGTGAAATGGAGTAAATAGTCACACATTCTCTTCAAGTTGGCAACTCAGCGTTAGTTTCAAGTCTTCTTATCTTTGGCACATTTCGTAAAGTAGATGAGTAGATGACGCGAATATTGTAAGAGGTTCATCGTCATCACCACTGCTTCATTGATCTTCGCCGGTAGTGGTATATCTGCGAGTGACCACTTTTATATTACCAGGAACATCTTGAGGCAATTCATTTACATGCAAGTCGTCGTCTCCACCTTTCTCTTCGTCAGTGTTAACGTCTGGATTAAGTGGCAGGATAAATATACACGTCGTAAGTAGCATCATCATCACTATCTAGGCTAATAATGTCATGTATAGCTTCTTGTAAACAAAAATAGTTTTTTCCTTGTGTAAATGTACGTCGGTTAGGCATTTTATAATATTTGAAGTGGTTATCTTCTAGAATAACAAATATAACGATTAAAAACTGCAACTTAAAAGCATAAAATACAAATAAAAATGTATTCAATATAGTATCTTATGTCACAAGTCAAGCGCCCATTGTACTAAAGTTAGTACAGCAGCACTGTATGTGCATGAACAACTTTATCCAATTTTTTTTTAATATTTAATATTAGAATATGATGCTATAAAGTAAACTAGAAACCTTTTTAACAATTTCTATACCTAAATCTTGTATAATAAAATAATCAAGTACTCACCGCCATACACGATAAAAAAAACTAGCACAAAATGGGGATTACCCTCCTATTATTTTACAAATGGCGTTTTGTTCTACTATAAGCTTATTGAGTGGACTTTTGTTGACCGGTTGAAAAAGTTGCTATAGTGAAAAAACTTATAAGATAACTTTTATTTTAAATTAAAATCATGTACAGTACAGCGAGCGTTAATGGGTTTTGGTTACCCTGGTCTTGAAACATCATATCAACAAAATAATACTTCATTTAAAGTAAGTAAAATTAACCGTCCCATTAATAAACGTTAATGTTTAAGTAAACCTAACTATTTGTCAATAATTGTACCGATGATTTGATTTCAATGCCTTTGTACAGCGGGTGGGACAGTTTTAAATATCGAATTGAAATATTAAATAGGTACTTACATTGAAATGAAAAATTAAAACGTTGATTTCAGGCAATTATGCATCCCATAAGAAACAAAGTTAGGTATTATTATACAACTGTAGATATCTTTTTTATATTAAGCCTGGCAAATGACCCCACTCCACCTTATGTTAAGTATAAGTGGAGTCCAAGGAGTGCGAAACGCGAGAAATTTTTCTCAACCCGTTTTCTCGTGTAATGTCTATACACGATATATAAAAATAGACATAATAGTGGTTTTTGCTTGTCTGTCGTGTTTTTGTCTACAAACTCTAACATAATTTTATCGAGTTTTGACAACTGTAACCGAGATAGTTTGTCGTTCCCACCATCGAAGGAAGAGAGAATATCGTCCGCGACTTATCTCGTATTACGCATGCTAGGGCCGCAGGCGCGAGGACAACTAGCGCAACATAATGCACGATTTACACTAAGCTAATACTTGAGACAATCCACTAAGCCAGTCCAATATTGGCATCGTGTAAATAGAGACAGTCTACTACATTTGATTGTCCTCAAGCCGTTTTAGCTTAGCATTAGCATTGGCTTATTGGACTGGCATATTAGATTGTCTCAAGTATAGGCTTCGTGTAAATCGAGCATAAGCACTGTGGCGCAGACGCAGCATCAGTCACCCTCACCCTGCCGGCCCACAAAGTGGCTATACACGCCTCGTTTGAAGATACTTTTCTCTCTTAACATTCTTCATACATGTTTATTATCTTATTTTATTTATAAAAAAACTCCAGCCTCTCATTGTGCGCTTAAAAAGGCTAAACGTGCCGCACAACACATCGCCACGATAATTGTGAACCCAGACACAGCTAATTGGTCTACATGACGGCCGGTTGTATTTTCGTCATGCGCAAGAGACACTTTACTGAGTCACTTTTAGAATAAGTTATTACGTACATACACTGGTTAGCAAAAGTATGGAATCTCATACTTTTGATTTGTTCGAGCGATTATACCATTTTCGCAAGTAGATGATTCCATACTTTTGCCACAGTGTTACTTTTGAATAGTAACACTGTGCTTTTGCTGTGTGCTGCCCAGTGCCCACGACCATACGACAACCTCCGTGGTAGAGTGGTTAGCACGCCGCCAAGTCTGACGTCGCACCATTCCTGTGGGTCCCGGGTTCAATTCCCGGTCTTGTCAATTTAGGAAAACACGGCTTTTCTAAATTGATTTCGGCCTGGGTGATTTTCTGTGTTTATGTATATTTATCAGTTATCTTATTACCATGTTAACGAATTTCAAGAGAATACTTTTTTTTTTTTATTGGCAACGGGTAAGCGCTTGGCTTTCATCTCACCTGATGGTAAGTGACGATAAGGCCGAAGGTGGAAGCGCGCTTCACCCGGAATCCTCAACCACTGAGGAACTTGCTATCTTATCTCAAACTGCCGGAACACAACAATGCTATAAACATCGTTGTTATGGCGACAGACTTAGATAAGATGGTGGTAGCTAGCCAGGCGGACTTAACAGCCCTACCACCAACCAACTTTTTTTGATTATTTTTTTTTTATCCTTATATAATATATATTTTGTATAAAATGCGTCGTTCGATCCCCGCCTGAGGTTGTCGTCTTTTTTCAGTGTTTAAAATTGTACATAAGTATACTTTTTTGGTTTAGATAATTTGTGTGAGCGTAAACAATATTTTTTTACCCTATTATCCCCGAAGGGTTAGTCAGAGACTAGGCAATGGGAACCGCAGAAGCTGTCCACTGCCATAGTCCACGTTTCACCAAATAAACAACTGCACATGTGCTCAGCGTGATAGGTGGTGAGCCCATCGCCGCTCTATGCTGTTGGATGTATGTGCAGTCTTTAGTCCGTTACTCGCCTTTTACGACACTCAAGGGAAGAGAGGGGTTGGTAGTAATCTATTAATGGGCCACCATACAGCTCTTTTAATTAAAGGTCATTTAAGGCGTTCGGTTCGCGATCGTCGATAAGGAAGGTATTGGCGGTGAAGACGGAAAAATTGGCTGTTTTCTCTATTACTGTTATTCAAAATATTTTAGATATTTCGCACCGAAATTTTCAATATATATTACAGAACGTATGTGGGAGGGGATGACTGTTTCCAAAATACGATTGGAAACATTTTTCTCGATAGAAAAACTTCTGAAGTTACCTATAAAATTTCATATAATGCACATTACGACCGTGCTTTACAATAGTAATTCCTATAAAATCATAAACACATAAGTATTTTACTTTACCTTTTCGATTTCTTGACTGATTTAGATTTCCAAAAAACTAAACATTTTGAAATGAAACACTTTATTACGGACTAACTTGCGTTTAATTTACTATTTACATAGCTTTTTATATTATCTTGACGTTTCGAACCCTTTACAGGGTTCGTGGTAATAGGGAGACTGCCTGTGACCACGGACCCTGTAAAGAGTCCCTGTAAAGACCGTAAAAAATGTTTCATTTCAATGTGTAGTGCTCGCTTAAACCTCAGAAAACTAAACATTTTTATTAAGTTTTTGATAAAGATGTGAATGAATTACCGCGGACCCCGCACCGCGCAACACCCGCGACGCGAGAGCCCGGAATTTTCGCTGACCGCCTAACACCCCGAAATTTTCGTAATGGCGGGTCACTGACTGGATGCATGATGCATGGGTTACCAAATTAAAAACATCTCGAACCCCTCCATGCTTCGGAAGGCGAGTAAAACCAGCAGTAAGATGACAGTCGTTTAACCCACCAACCCTCAAAACCAACATTATGGTCCAGTCCATAGTACATAACAACCGGTTATGATCTAATCTCCCCTCGTTCTGTCTAGTCGCGTTAATCGAGTAAGTAAAGAATACTACCACACCACCCCCTCTCTTCCCTTGGGTGTCGTAAAAGGCGACTATCGGACTCAAGACTGCACATACATCCAACAGTATAAGAGCAGCGATGGGTTCACCACCTGTCTCGCTGAGCACATGTGCAGTCCGTATTTCGTGAAAGTGGACTATGACAAAGGACTGCTTTTGCGGTCCTCATTGGCTAGTCTCTGACTAACCCTTCGGGGATCATAAATGTGAGTATGTGTAGGTAAGTATGTATCCCCTTGTACTGTTGTCTATGTAGGAGAACTGTAACCAGAAGTGGGGCGTTTATAGAATCTATATATATCTATATATATAAAAATGAAACCCGTTTTCCGTTGTCACGCCATCACGCGTGAACGGCTGGACCGATTTCTCTAATTCTTTTTTTGTTGTGTTTGTTATTGTCAGGAAAAGGTTCAAAGAAAAAAAACCACTTTTTTTTAAATATTCATTATTAACACAGGACAACGTCTGTCGGGTCAGCTAGTAGTATATAAAATTGTGTAAACTGTATACGTACTTTAAGGTCTTTTAAAGTAAAATAACAGCAACAGTTTCATTTGTTTCGGACATTTATACAGTAATAAATAACAATGTGAAATAAACTTTAAAGGCTGATGATGATGAAGAAAGACCATTTTCTTTGATGTAATAGATTCTAGACTTTCATTAGAATCAAAGATTGTAGATCTACATTGCTCATCAAGCTTTTTGACTAATTTTTCAAATTCGTAAAAATAACACGAGCGTTTGTCATTTTCCAAATTGAAATTTGTTCGCAACAATATTTGCGTTAAATTGGCGACTGCTAGAAACCGCAAGAAACTTCAAGGGCTGAAGGCCAATTCTCATTTTTCGAGATGTAGTCTCGAATCGAGTTTTGATTTCGATCTTTATCTCGACTATAAAATCTCGTTATTAACATTTTGTTCACGAATCTCCTATTCTCAGCGCTAATCGACTTCGAGTTTGATTCGAATTAGAACTTTATTGAGTGGTAATCCAATTTAGTTATTCTGAACATCTCGAACTCGACATTTCTCGAAGGAGAGCCGCTCGAATTGCTTCGAGTGGTCGGCAGTGGTCGAGACGTAATTTCGACTACGAGAAGCTAATGAAACGTCAAATAGCGGCGAAATTACGGTGGATATGGAGGAGTTAAATTCCAATTTTGTCGTGGAAGTGATTTAAAATATTGAGAGAGCTCGCTCTCTTTTTTTTAAAAGGTGGAAGAAAACTTTTCACTCTTTAACTGTATATCGGCTTCCAACATTTGTAGAAGAAGCTGCTTCTGCTGTGGCGTTGGGTATTTTTTGTTGACATTGTGACATTGTGTGTGTCTTGTGAATACTAAAATCGTTTCGTCACCAAACAAGCACACAACCACAAACAAAAAACATAATATTTATCGACGATACGTCACGTTTTAAACAATACAAGTTGTATAAGGAAATTAAATTTGATCACAACACATTAAATATAATGATTTTTCGATATTTTTAAAAAAATTTACTTCTTTAATTAAAAAGCAAGTTCAATACATTTAAATACCTTTACAGTAAAAATATTTGATGTACATAGTTGCAACCGGTTTAAAACCGGATGAAACGTGTCAAACGGAACGCATCCCGAGTTGATTGCATTAAAAAGAATGGCAATATTTATCAAAAAAAAACTCGAAGTCTATTTCGATTAGCGCTGAGAATAGGAGATTCGTAAACAAAATGTCGATTATCGAGATAGAGATCGAAATCAAAACTCGATTCGAGACTACATCTCGAAAAATGAGAATTGGGGCCCTGGTCAGTGATTTAAACATGACAAAAATGACAAAAAAAAATCATGCTTTTTACAAGCTTTTATTTGACTTCCCCTGTTTGTTAGTTTGTGTAGGACAAATCTTGCAACTGAATTTAAGAACAGTTCTCCTCAACCGATTGAGCTGAAACTTGGTAGACCTACTTATGTAAGTACGATGACAATTCAATGTTATGGTACCATTGAGCTGGTCTGATGATGCAGTCTGGAGGTGGCCATAGGAACTCCTAAACGAAACGGCGGAATCGCATGAGTTTAGGTTCGTTGGATTTGTCTTTTCAAGTATTTTAGTGCTAGATGACGTCCAGGGTCCTGATGATGGAGTCTGGAGGTGGCCATAGGAACTCCTAAACGAAACGGCAGAAACTCATCGAGTTTGGGTTCGTTGGATTTGTCTTTTCGAGCACTTTAGTGCTAGATGATGTCCAGGGTCCTGATGATGGAGTCGGGAGGTAGCCATTGGAACTCCTAAACGAAACGGCGGAAACTCATCGAGTTTGGGTTCGTTGGATTTGACTTTTCGAGTACTTTAGTGCTAGATGACTCTAAATCCTATACCAAAAAGTAAAAAATAAATTAAAATTAAAAACCTTTTTACAAAACAAGCTTTTATTTTAATGCGCTTAAAAGAAAAAAATATACTTTTACTATCAACTTATACATCAAGTTATTTTATATAAGTACTTTACTTTTTTCATCAATCACATGATTTATTAAAATGTTCAATCTAAGTATACTCGTAGTTAAATACGAGTAAGTACCTACCTACTTACATAATCTCGCGACAACCTTCTAAATCATATAAATTGTGTAACGACGTTATAAGTTGATAGTAAAAGTTTTTTTTCTTTTTAACGAATTTAAATAAAAGCTTGTTTTTTAAAAAGTTTTTTTTTCATTTTTAATTAAATTGTTAATTCATTTTGCGAATTTTAATTTAGTAAGTCTTTGAGTAAGTATCTAATTTATTTTAAGGCAATAACGTAAGAAAAATACACACATTTCGTAATAGGAAAATAAATGGGGTCTCATTTGCAGACTAACGTAGGTACTTATCGCCCGTCTGACGCGGAGACGGGTAAACAGACGGTTGGGTCAACGACCGGCCGCTGCCCGCGCGCTGTAAATAATCGTTATTTTTATAACTATTTTCTTTTATATGTTTTTATATTTTTTACTGTAACTGATAAAGGTAAAAAGAAATAATAAATCAGTGGATGGCATCTACTTAGCCACAATCTAGCAAACTAGTACCTACTTAAGTATTCATTAGTAAGTACTTCATCATCGTCATCATAGGCCTGTTACATCTATAAAAGATGATTCAAACAGCGTCCAATTGTGAGGTTTGGCATTTTCTTAAGTGGCTTGTAAGGCCAATATTACCTAGTACCTACATAGTGTAATATCGACGGCGAAGTGCCCAATACCTTCTAAAACTAAAATAGACAATATAGCGAAAAAAACGTTTGGTGTCTCGAAAACTTTCGCGTCTGAGTGTAATCGGGTTGTAAGTACCAAGTTGTACGTAGACAGGACAAATTGCCATAATTCCATTTAGTTAGTTAGAAGCTACTTCCACATTTATTTTTTCCCATTTTCGACTAAAATACGGATATCTAAGTGGTTTCATCAAAATATGCGGAAATCGACCTTAAAGTTAATGGCATAAGAATACTTTCTTATAATTTTTCGAAAAATGTTAGATTGGAGGTATTGGCACCTCGCTGTCGACAGCGATTAAATAGGGAAACCCATATCGATATGGGGTTCCCTATTTAATCCTGAAAGCCGTTTTATTATTTATTTATTATTATCATTTCAACGAAAACTTTAACCGATGACTCAATTGAACGATGCCTTATTTGTACGAAGCATTAATTTACCGATGTAACGGTTCATCGAAAAACCAATTACCGAAGCTCATTTCAGCGACCATACATAAGTATTAACCAGTCAGTGGATATCTTCAGCCCCTATCGGGCTGGTTCGGGCCTCGAGGCTTAGACTCATGCCCGGGCATCTTCTAAAGCTCGTTTGGTGAGCTTGATCACTTAAGGTGGGGGCGTTTTTTTAAAATTTATTTTTTATTATTTTTTTGTATATATTTTTTTTTTTTTTTGGTTCGCTCTCCTGCCAACCGAAAGCATGTCGCCCCTGTCGGTCCTGCTATCCGCCCTTTCCCTTCCCCGGCGCAGCCCTCGGCGCGGCTAACCCCCCGGGTGAGACGGCGTTGGCCGAGGCCTGGTGAGCCGCCAGCGAGCGGGCCGCGACTTAGGGGGCATGAGTCGGTTGGATAGCAAGTGAATCGGTAGTTAGTGGCAGTAGTTCGTCGATAGGAGGTCGATAGCTACTCGATAGTCGGTTAGCTGTGTTATCGACATGACACAGATACAGCTGACCTTATTGTGGTGTTGTATAAGGGTCGCATAAATGCGGGTTAGATGATCACAAACCCGGGCTATGAATCGACAAATTCGAAAAGCAATTTGTCCGAAATGGGAATTGAAACCGGGACCTCCGGATATCGAGCCAATAGCACTTGACTACTCGGCCACCGAGGCGTTGACCTACACACTCTTAAAATTCGGTGAAATGTTACATCGGTTAAATAATGTGTCTGTTATGTGATGGTCGCTGAAATGAACTTCAGTAATTGGTTTTTCGGTGAATCGTTACATCGGTAAATTAAAGCTTCGTACAATTAAAGCATTGTACAATTGAGTGATCGGTTAATAGTTTTCGTTGAAATGATAATTGGTAAAACGGCTGGAACCCGTCGATATGTATTAGAGTAAAGGTTGTCATTATCTATCTGAGGCATATACACCTATCTGATGTTCTTTGGCCTAAGATCATAGTAATTTGTGTAACTAATAGGTACTTATGTAGATAAAAAATCTTGATCTTTTGATATTTTCTACTAATCGTATATAACTTAGACCTAATGACTTTACGACAATACGAAGAAGACAGATCAAAGAAGAAAGAAGAGACGCAGAGGTTAGAACCAAAAGAAATAAAGAGGGAAGGAAAGGAAAACACTAAATCTTGTTCCTAAGTACTAGTGCCGCAGGAGCGTTTATGTCTTCCTCCTGCTGCTTAAGTGCTTATCAATGAGTATTTATGACACGACAACCAGAAGAAGGAAGAAGGAGATCAAATGAACAAAGAAGAAAGAAAATCTATTGAAATATTAAACAAATAATTTTAAGTGTTACCTGTTTGAAGGTTTTGTTACTTGATTGTATTTTAGAATGATGGACCTGTACGCTTTGAGGAAGTTCCCGGTTGACCACCATTCGGCGACATTCGCTTGCGAAGGGTTACACCCACTTGCCAGATTTTTTTTTGCCATAATTTCATCTGCTAATAGGTACTGGTCAACACTCAAGAGACATAATATTGTTTCTCATAATTTTATTATGTCATACTCATTGTTTACTTTGTTTCCCATAAAGTCAATTTCAATAACATCATTTGTTATCATCATTGTAAGCCGTAATTATCATAATATGCCATAACATTATTTGCCATCGAAATTGCTTCTAGAAAAAAATCATAAAATCGGTTTAAACTAAACGATCAATAGGTTTAGGTTTGGTTAGGTTAGAACATGAAGAACAACGCACGAGCCGAGCGAGCTAAGCGAGCGTGCCGCGGCAGCGGCCGGCGAAGTGCCAGAAAGCCAATCGCTGGCGTTGAAATATTCTGTTAAATAATATTATTGCAATTAATAAAATGTATAACAATATACGTATGGCACTCGTATCATTATGGAATCTAATGTACGGGCAAACAAGAGTATGTCACATAACTTTTATGGTAAACAAACAATTCGGGCAAATGAAATTCGGGCAAGTAAACTTGCAGCATATGAGTATTATCCTACTAATATTATAAACGCGAAAGTTTGTAAGTATGGACGGATGTTTGTTACTCTTTCACGTAAAAACTTGGATGAAATTCGGCATACAGATAGTTTATAACCTGGATTAACACATAGGATACTTTTTATCCCGATATTCCTACGGGAACGGGAACCACACGGGTGAAGCCGCGAGCGCCCGCTAGTTGCTTATAATTTTCGGGCAAACAATAGACAACCGCTTGCAAACGAACTACGCGCACGCTACTGTATGCTGTAGGTACGTACACACGGCGTCAGATCAACCTACCCTAAACTGTCAAATTTCTCCAATGAATATTGATCATTAGAACCAAACCTTATTGTCGGTATGGAGCGCAAACGAATATCGGCGAATAGTGGTCGACCGGGAACTTCCAGATTGTATCTACCTACCATGCTGGCCCTTGACGTCTTCAGGATGAAAGACCAACGTCTTTAAATCATACAGTGTGGTAGTAACCATTATTTCCGGCATCAGTACTTTCAGGCATCACCACATAATTTTTACGTTTTATAAGCTAAGTTCTTGTGTTTACACCCAAACTTTGTAAGGATCCCGTGCTTCACCCAAATGAAGAACCTAAGTGCAGCCCGGAATATGTCTAGATCAGCTTTACGTCAACTCTGCACTGGCGTTCCGGTGTGACGAATTAATAGGACGACCTCCTTGGTCGAGTGGTTTGTACACCGGTTTTCATGGTGACGTTATTCTCTGAGGTCCCGAGTTCGATCCCCGGTCGGGTCAATTTAGAAACTATTGTTTTTCTAAATTGTCTTGGGTCTGGGTGTTTTCCATGTATAATATTATGTATTTTAAGTATGTTAATCCGTTGTCTAGTAAATATTTAACGAGTTTCATAGCGAAGCTTCTCTTGGGCTAGATAATTGGTGTGAGTATAGGAAAGTTTATTATTATTATTATTATTTGTTATATGGCGGCCTAAGAATTGTAGAGATACAGCAGCCATATTGATATATCAACGGTGCGAGCACGCGTAGAAACTGCTCCGCGTCTGTTTTGCGCTACTTCCGGTCTACGCTGGTCTCATGAGCTTCTCTTTCCCGCTGCCGCAACCTTTCGTCCCCCGTCCCGCAGACCATGGGAGTGGGACTGTCACGTAGGTATCTATTTGCCAGTAATCCAGCATTACCTATAGTTGGCAGTGCGCTTGATCCGGTAGGCAACATATAGTTGCGCCTGATCCGGTATAAAAAAGGGCAGGTTAAAATTCTGCTTGTTGTGATATAAATATCAACACTTCAGAATTTAAATTTGTTTGTGACAAAAAGAAATATGGTTTTTTTTTAAGTTATATTAAAAAGTCATATTTCTTAAGAGGGTTTACTCATTTCAATGAAACTCGGCATGCTAATGTAAAATACAGAGATCTTAATAGTTGTTGAAAACATTTTTTAAAAAACGTTTATTTAACTGACTTATTGCGATTTTAAACTTTCTATAGTGGATTTTAAATCGCAATAACTCAGCTAAATAAGTTTTTTAAAAATGTTTCTAACGAACTATTTAGATCAATGTTTTTTTAATTTAGCGTGCAAAGTTTTATTAAAATTGGCTTATCGGTTTTTAAAAATTTCAACTTGTTTGTATGGGAAACTGTAATGCGTAAACCCTCTTAATACAATGATCCTTATGCTATAAGTAGGTACAGTCAAGGAAGTTCCCGGTCGACCATTTTTCGGCGATATTCGCTTGCACACGGTCTAGTGCACGTAGGGTTACATTTACGAATTTGAAAAGTCCTATGACAAAAAGCCAGACATTTCGATAAAAGTCCAGACCTTTTTAGTCACAAAATGGAAACATTACTCACCTTTTATGTTTTGTTTTTAGATAAATGAGAAGTTAATAAAGATTAAAGACTTTTACTTAAAATGTAGTTTTGTTAGGTACTCAAATTAAAGAGCCGGACAAAGTCCGGACTAGAGTCTAAAAGTCAGGGCATGTACGGACTTATCTGGACGGATTGTAACTCTTTTTTTCCAGTGAATCCTCCTTATGGAAACCCTACCTCCAGAAGGAAGTTAAGTTTATGTGGGGCTCCATCCGTCCCCCTTTTCACACTGAACTGAAAGCATAATAATCCATCAGGGACTAGAGGGAGGAGGGAGGGAAGTTTACCCACTAATAACACTGGAAAACAGCAAATTCGAGTAAAGTGGAGGCCGCGGGGCCTGTCCACTAGGGAATTGAACCACGGAAAGGACGGACGGTAACCCTACGCGCACGCTACTGTACGTACGCGGGGTCGAAATGTCGACCGGTAACTTCCTTGACTGTACATACACTACATATCACTCGGAATGGAACACCTACTTATCTATATATATAAAAATGAAACCCGTTTTCCGTTGTCACGACATAACATGAAAACGGCTTGACCGATTTGGCTGATTTTTTTTGTTGTGTTTATTATTGTCAGGAGAAGGTTCTTATGAAAGAAAAAATTAAAATAAATTATTTTTTTTTTAAATATTTTTTGCAATATTCATAATTACGACAGGACAACGTCTGTCGGGTCAGCTAGTAGGCTATAAATAACATGTTAAGTGTAGTGTGTATGTAAGGCGACTAACGGACCAAAGACTGCACACACATCCAACAGCTTAGAGCGGCGATAGGCTCACCACCTGCCACGCTGAGCACATGTGCAGTTGTAATTTGGGAAAAGTGGACTATGGCAGAGGACTGCTTTGCGGTCCTTATTGTCTATTAGTCTCTGACTAACCTTTCGGGTATCATAGTCGTGATTATAATAATATGTATGACTGATACCACCACCAGCTTTATCTACATACAATAATGTATAACAAATGCTAACAGCGTGAGATACACTTAACTATCCAATCTCCACACTAGTTCACACCCGTATTGACATCAATCTGTCACTCCACCATGCACTGCAAACTGCAATAGCATAATGGCATTCGGCCCCACAAAAGGATCTCAACGATATAAAATTGCTCGAAATTATTAATACAAATTACAAATATCCGCTAGACAAACTCTGAATCTGCGGGCAAGTGGCGGACCACTTTATCGTGACCTGTAAATCTGTGTTGCGTTGTAGAATGCGGGGGTCGCGCCACGCTGGCCCCCGCCCGTATAATAGTTAACTCAATAAAACTCCCCTTGTATGACATTAAATTTAATAGACTCTGTAAAGGAACGCGGACGATGCTTCCTGTGGGCACAGGAAGATGGCGATTGGCTCAATTGGGCTCATTCGCCAATCAGCGTTGAGCTTGGTCGGCACAATTGAGCCTGTTAAATCTCGTATGACGTTTGAGGATCGCTTCTACAATCTAAATGCAGTGTGGAAGCAGAGAGCGTCTATGGCAGTTTTTTTATCCATTACTGGTTAGAAATTGGCCTTCATCTCACCTGGTAAGTGACGATAAGGCGGAAGGTGGACGCGCTTCACCCGGAATCCTCAACCACTGAGGAACTTGCTATCTTATTTTTAATTTAGCAGAACGCAACAATGCTATTTACATAGTTGATGGCGCCACTTTAGATAAGGTGGTGGTAGCTACCCAGGCGGACTTAACAAGATCTGCCACCAACCAAACCGAGTACCTACACAAAGATGTACTTCCGCGAATCCGGGACCCCTGGGGGTCAGACCGGCGGCTTAACCACACCAAAGAGGCGGTTCTTTTGTGCGGAAACTTTCATGTTCCATCATGTGCACATATTTAGATGGGATATTCTACGCATACCTTTTATATCGCATAGGTAGGTTACCTTTTAGTCCGCCCGTGAAACGGCTGGCCGGTGCAACCAACTATTATTTATTCTGTGGTGCAACTTCGTTGAAACGTCGGATATAAAAGGTATGAGTAGAATGCCTTTACTAAGGGTGGATTCGACCAAACTGGAATAAGACTTACTCCGAGCTTAGTCTATACAAATTCGGCGTTTAATCTAGGTATAAGACCTTATTTCTGTTTGGTCGAATTGCGTTAAATCCCGACTAAATATGTGTGAATAATTACATTATAAAAATATTTATTACTAAGTACAATAACAATAAATGTAAGAAAGGAACAAAATAATTTTACTAAATACATAGAGGTATCTTTTATGGACGAAATTTACTTAATTTATGTGGTTCATCACATCAGTTAAGTCATGCAGGCTACTGGCTATAGACCTACAGTTACATGTTTTCGTTAGCGTGTTACTTCTCAAATTTGGTCTGCAGTGTGCCGATGTCCGGACGTCTCCCGGCTAGAGGAATTCCGGGGGGTTTCAGTACATTCCCACACCGCCTGGGGTGCCCGTAAGGACCGTGTCTCCAGGTTCCTACCTGTCATGACAATGTAGATAATATGTGGCCATCGTGATTCTTCTGAGCCGAAAATGTGAAACAGACATTTTAAACAAAATTGTTGCTTATAAATTTTAACACCATATCTTATACGATCGCTGATGTGATCGGACGTGTGAAATAATTAATGTAATAAAGTAAATTAAATTGCATAATCGTGACCTAGCTCTACTTTAGTCGCAAGCAACTTATCTGTGTCATTCAATATTCGTGCTAAGTGAATCATTGTTTGAACTTACAATGTTCATTTAATATAATTAAAATAGAAAAAAGGAAGGCAATCTCTTCAACCGGAGTGCACTCAGGCGGCGCAGTCCGCCGCCCTCGCCCGCGCCCGCGCCGATCCAGCAGGAGGATGATCCTCCGGAACTAGTGTCCACACCTGAGCTTCAAAACTGGATGTTGACCATCGAAGAGTGCCTAAATGAGGTATGCGCTATCTCTACAGAAGGGAAATTAAATTCGGACCAGAAACTAAGGATTCACAATCTGTGTCGAAAAGTGAACAATGGAACATCTCATATGGCTGTGCTGTACCAGTCCCTTAAACAAAAAGCCATTCAGGCCCATACCTCTATTGTAGCCCTTAAAGAAAACCGTGACCTTTCGCAGAGATTTCAAGATCTCAAACAGACTATTGAAGAGTCCTCAAAACCTCTCACGGGAACTGTTTCCTTCGCTGACATGGTTAAGAAAAGTGCCAACAATTTTATCCAGCCCAGTCACATTAAATCGTTGGCTATTTATCCTACCGATAAAATGAGGTCAAGCGAGGAGACGAAAACATTAGTGCAAAAAATTATCAGACCTGATCTAATGAAGCTACACGTGAGAGGTTTGCGCAAGACAAAGAACGGCGGTGTTATCATCAGCACCGATACCAAGGACGACATTGAGAAGCTGAGGCAGTCGGCGCAACTGACCAACTCTGGCCTTACGGTGGATGAGCCTCTTAAACGCAAGCCTAAAATTGTTGTGATCGGAGTGCCCACGTGTATGCAGGAAAGTGAAGTTTTAAACTGCATCTACCATCAAAACTTGGCTGACAAGCATCAAGATATGACACTCGAAACATTTTTGACCTCTATTAAGTTAAGCCATAAGTCGGGTAAGAAGGACGCCGAGACCTGCAATTACATAATCGAAGTCCCTGCACATATTCGCAAAGCCCTTTTAGCGACGGATAGAGTTTTTGTAAATTGGTCGTCGTGCCGGTAAGAGACTTCACTTTGGTTACAAGATGTTTCAAGTGTCAGCAGTACGGTCATGCAGCTAAAACATGCCGAGAGGAGGCCGTCACCTGCGGGCATTGCGGCGAAGTAGGTCACGCGCTAAAGGATTGCACGAAGAAGGCCGAGACAGCAAAATGTGCCACATGCTTGCATTTCAAAAAACCGTACAACCACAAAACTGGCGATGCCGATTGCCCTGCTAAAATCATTGCTGAAAAAAGGTACATTAATTCAATAGATTATGATGGCGCCTAAGTTCAGCGATATCGTTGCTTATCATGATTACATCGATTTTGCCCATCCTCTAGTTATTAATACGACAATACCACATTAATTTGCTCTACTAAACTTAAACTGTAAATTACCTTAACTAACTCGCACACAAACAATGTATAAAATAATGACTAGACTAAAAGGAATGATTTATTTTAACCCAGATTTAATTTCTGTTGACGCGAAAACTCGCTTGTAATACTTAAAAATGATTGACTGATTTGTTATTTATATACCAAGTGGTTATAAATGAATATTGTAAAATTAAACGTATTATTAATTAATATAAACAAAGTAGGTAGTTAAGTTCTAATGAATATTGTATTGTAATTTAATTAGCAACTAAGAATCCTACAATTGTATTTTGCATAGAATTATGTTAATGTTTCTCTTTGCCTGGAAAACAGGAAGATCCTAGTCCAGGCACATGTATATTTTCATTCTATATTAGTATATGTTTAGCATTAAGTTAATATATTGTAAAATTAGTTTTTCAATAAAGATTTTATTATTTATTATTATTTTATTATTATTAACACGAATACGTAAACAGGCCGGTATAAATAAGATTAGGCCAAATTATGAAATTTTCAAATATTCCAGTAACTATTACCTAAAATATGTGAAATATTTACACGTAATCTATATCCCTGGCTTTACAGCAGCCGCTCTGAATTGATGTGTGATACATTCGTGGCAATTGATTTTTATGTAGGTACACGGCGTGAGATCAACCTACCCTAAACTGTCAAATTTCTCGTACGACATTCAGTCGTTCTTGTTTACACATCACTTCAGACAGAGCGGCTGCTGTAAAGCCAGGGATACACTAGGGGACAAATGTCCCACACGACATGATGTGTAGGGTGTAGGCGACACGTCAAGCGAAGCCGGCGATTTCGCTTGACATATCTGGCGAGATCACGCAACTTATGTCCGTAGCGACGCCACGAAGTGTCATGTCGAGCGAAGTCTGGGCAACATTTAACCCGATGTCGCTGGCGACACTTGTCGTAGGACATTTGTCCCCTAATGTATCCCTGGCTTAATAGTGTGTGTAATAGCAAGGAGTTTATAGGGTAATAGAATAGTCAGGACAAAGTTACTATGAAAGATTTCTTTTTAATTTCGTCAAGGGGTACGGCGTGTTCAGGCGTTGGTTTAATGCTCTATATAAGGTTCAGGCTGACAAAGATATTTAAGTCTAAAAAAATATCGATGCATTTATCATTCAATTCTACAAGCGTTTAAGCCACTGTCTAGTGTAGGCCCTCTTATGTTATGTGACGACCATCCTGGAAGTGGAATCGATAGCTAAAGAATTAATCGGTGTTTGAGTAGGCAGGTAAAGATAATGCTAGTAATATTCTTATTAAACAACAGATTCCCACTGTAAATCGAATCTTTGAGTATATTTATTTATTTATTAGCTGATTTAAATATTTAGTGCCTTACAAATAAACAGAGAATAAGGTCAGAATAGTTATTTCGTGTTTTGTTACTCTAATTACTCTCGACCGTCTGCTGACGAGTCGCCCAGCTGGATACCGGGTGGAGATTCGAGCTCCTTTAGGTTCCTCGGATCACTGCTTGATATCTAGCACAGTGCCCTTGGCATCGCGCCCGCCAACAGCGGTTTCGAAACGCCAGATTTGGCACTACGCGTCGGCAGACTGGGACGGTATGCGGGAGCATTTTGCATCCGTCCCTTGGAGGCAGCGCTGCTTTAGTGGGAAGGACCCGACCGCTAGCGCCACTGCCGTTGCTGATGAGATAGTATTAGGAATGGAATACTATATTCCACACTCCTATGTCATCAGCAAAGGCAGACGCAACCGCTGGTTCAATCGCGAGTGTGCCAGCGCTGTTGAGAGCAAACAGACGGCATACCGCACTTGGCTCATAGGTAAAGCTCATTGGAGATCCCGAAACTCGCTCGCTAAAAGCAGCCTATAATAATGCCACCAAGTCGTGTAAGAGGGCCTACATTAGAGCGGATGCCCAGCGCGTTGCACGAGTAGGCCAAGAACTCCTGACGCATCCTACGGGCAGCCGTAACTACTGGCGTCTGGCCAAAGCCGTGCAATCCAACTTCTGCCAACCCTCGCTGCAACCACTGAGATGTCCTGACGGAACTTTAGCTCACAAGCCGCAGGAAAAGGTCGATCTCCTGGCCAAACTCTTTGCGGCTAACTCCCGGATCGATGACTGTAATGCACAGCCACCCTCAATTCCTCACTGTGGCCACATAATGTCTGATATTAAAATCAGGCAGTGTGATGTCCGTGCGGAGCTGCAGTCAATCGATGTCCGGAAAGCGAACGGTCCTGATGGCATCCCAGCAATAGTCCTGAAAATGTGTGCAGCGGAGTTGTCCCCTGTGTTAACGCGTCTGTACCGTCTCTCGCTCTCTTCGGGTTGTGTGCCGGAATCTTGGAGAGAAGCTAATGTGCAACCGATCCCTAAAAAAGGAGATCGGTCAGATCCGACTAATTACCGCCCTATAGCCGTAACTTCAGTGTTGTGTAAGATCCTAGAACGAATATTGAACAAACAGCTTATTCGATACCTAGAAGATCACTCCCTAATTCACGATCGTCAATATGGGTTTCGGCCTAAACGGTCAACGGTAGATCTTCTAGCGTACGTCACACATCTCTGGGGTGAGGCTATTGACAAGCGTGGCGAGTCACTGGCAGTTAGCCTTGACATAGCCAAGGCTTTTGATCGGGTCTGGCACAAAGCTCTTCTCTCCAAGCTCCCGGCATACGGTTTTCCCGCTCAGTTCTATACCTGGATTGCTAGCTTCCTGCATGAGCGTAGAATCCGTGTCCTTTCGGATGGATGCGCTTCGCGGTTCATGTCAGTGAACGCTGGTGTTCCTCAAGGCTCCGTTCTATCCCCCACGCTGTTCCTTCTGCATATCAATGACATGCTTCCTCTTGGAAACACTCATTGCTATGCAGATGATAGCACAGTGCATGGGGGATATAACGGTCACCCAACGGCTGGGCGGGTAGACACCGAAATGAAGCGAGCAAATCTTGTCATTGAGCTCGATCGGGTGTTGGACCTCATTTCTGAATGGGGCTCCGATAATCTGGTGGAGTTCAATGCCAAGAAAACACAGGTATGCTCGTTCACAGCGAAAAAGTCGCCATTCCTTCCCCTTCCCTCTCTTCAGGGTACATCTCTAGGCCTGCAGAGCAGTATTGACATGCTCGGTATGGATATTCGCTGCGATCTGAACCAAAAGGACTACATCGAAACCGTTATTAAAAATGCCTCACGTAAACTCGGTGTCCTGAACAAGGTGTGGCGATTCTTCACGCCTGATCAGTTGTGTCTATTATACAAGACACAGGTGCGGTCTTGCGTGGAGTATTGCTCTCACCTTTGGGACGGCTCCGCAAAGTCTTCGTCGCAAAGTCATCTTCTCGATGCCTTGGACAGATTGCAGCGCCGCGCTGTGCGCATTATCGGCAATGCGGAGGTCACTAAAACTCTTGAGCCTTTGCAATTGCGTAGAGATATTGCGTCACTTAGCGTCTTTTACCGTTTATACCATGGCGAGTGCTCTAAAGAACTCTTTGATCTCATCCCACCTTCTCCCTTCCTCCATAGGAGTACGCGTGCTGCTCTCCGGAGTCACCAATTTACAGTCTCTAACATTCCATCACGCACAAAGAAATTTGGTGACTCGTTTCTTTGTCGCACTTCGAAAAGATGGAATAGTCTACCAGCACACGTATTCCCTCCTACCTATGACATAGGGTCCTTCAAACGAGGCGTGAAGAAGCACTTTGTGGGCCGGCAGAGTGAGGGTGACTGATGCTACGTCTCTTACGCTGCACCAGTTGTCCTCGCGCCTGGACTTCATTTCCACTTAACATCAGGTGGAGTGGGGTCATTTGCTGGGCTTAGTATAATAAAAAAAAATACGTTTACAAGACAGGAACAAAACACGGAATAACTATTCGTAGCTTATTCTTTGTTTATTTGTAAACGCACTTGGGTTTAAATAACAAACAATAATTTTGTGTAATAGTACATTATGATATAAGTGCGGTAAGTTGAAAATTACAGCAGAATCAGAATCAGAATCAGAATATCTTTATTGCGTAAAACTGTGTAACAACAAGTTGAAAAATATTGTTAAAATAGGTATCAACAGTTACCTTAACAGGCATGCAATGTTATAAAATAAAATAGAAAACATACAAAGAACTCAAATCGTCTCAAAATCGAAATATTCATAGATGGTGTAAAAAACATTATTAAATAACCATATTCTTAACTTATGCTTAAACACATGACCATCTAATGCTTTAATTTCAGTTGGTAAATGATTGAACACTTTAATACCGTATATAAAAGCACTTTTGTAGTATACATTATTATTTACTATTGGTAGGTTTAAATTATATTTATATCTATTACGCTGGTTACGAAGAGATTTTGCACTGTTAAAGTATTCAATGTTAGTTTTAATAAATACACATATTTCCTGAATGTAAATGTTAATGAGAGTAAGGAATTTCTTTTCTTTAAAAATACCTCTAAGTGTTTCATCATAATACAAGTTATAAATAATTCTTATACATTTTTTCTGTAGCAAGAATGTACTATTTGAATTTACAGAGTTACCCCATAATATAATTCCATAAGTTAGAAGAGGATACACATTACCAAAATAAGCAGTTCTAGCTATTTCAGTGGAAGAATTTTCTGCTAGAATAGACAATGCATAACAGTAACCAGAAATCTTTTTATTTATATTATCTATGTGGGATTTCCAATTTAAATTTGAATCAATTGAAACGCCAAGAAAGTTGCTTTCATTAACTTCTTTTATTTCTGTATTAGATTCATAAATTTTTAATTTAAACGAGTCGGACCTGCTATTTCGAAATTGGACAAATGTAGTTTTAATAGGATTTACTATAAGATTAAGAGCTTTAAGCCAATCAACTATATCTTTTAATGTTTTATTAATTTCATCTTCAAACTCACTTTTACTTTTATTATCTCCAGAAATAAAAATTGTTGCATCATCTGCAAACATAACGCACAAATGATTTATTGCTTTTGGAAGCTCATTAACATACACTAAAAAAAGAAGTGGACCTAAGACGCTTCCCTGTGGCACTCCAAGAACGACTTTATCAGATTCAGATAATACTTCTTCAATAGTTCTATTGTTATCAATATAAGCATCTATTACTGTACATTGTTCCCTATTTTTTAAGTAACTTTAAAGCAATACCACGTACACCCAGATTTTCTAGTTGATTAAGAAGTACATCATGAATTACACAGTCAAAAGCTTTTGACATATCTATAAATAAGCCTACACAAGCTGTTTTTTTGTTTATAGCTTCCCATACCATCATCAGAACTTTAAAAATTGCTGTAATTGTTGATTTTTTCTTTTGAAATCCAAATTGATTTTGGTTTAGTAGATTGTTACATGTTAGAAAGTTATAAAGCCTAGTATGTATTACTTTCTCAAAGATCTTTGAAAAAGAAGATAATAAAGCTATTGGTCTATAATCACTTACATTAGATCGCGATCCTTTTTTGAACAACGGTTTAATTTTCGCCTTTTTTAGTTCATGAGGGAAGGTTCCACTTTCAAACATTAGGTTAATAATATACACAAGAGGTTCACATATTGACTTGAATGATTTCTTGATAACATTCATAGGTATACTATCAAGGCCAAAACTCTTTTTATTTTTAAAACTTTGTATGATTTTATTCATCTCATCAATATCCACTGGTTTTAAGTAAAAACTATTGCAGTTTAGTATAGGGGATGGCTTATGGTTGGCTTTAATCAAATTTTGTGTGTTATTCATTATGAAATAACTATTAAAAGTGTCAGCTATAATTTTAGGATCTTGAATAATAGTGTCTTTTACGTTTAAATTATTAATTGTAGGTTTTAGGTCATTCACAGATGAAGTTTGTCGTTTTATAAAATTCCAAGTAGATCTTTTTTTATTTGAACTTTGCTCTATAAACTTAATATTAGATTTCTTTTTTGCTATACGAATAACAGACTTTAATATTTTACAATAGTTTTCATAATGCAAAAAAGTATGTATATTTTTGCCATTTTTAATTATTTTATTATACATCGCTCTTTTGTTTTGACATGCATTTCGTATACCTTTACTTTGCCAGTTTGTTACTCTTTTATGTGTTATTTTTAATCGTTCAATAGGAATACATAAATTATAGATTGTTTTATATAGTTTTATAAAAGCTTCATATGCCTTGTTAACATCATTGTGTAAGTAAACTTCAGCAAAACTCAGTTTAGAAATATTATTTAAAAATAAATTAATATACTTATCAATGTTTCTTTTAAATATATACCAATATTTTAATTCAAAGCTTTTAGTACAAGGTATTTCAATTGTTTGTGCTTAATGGTCAGACAGACCAATATGCTCAACTTTTGACTTATATGTCCTTAGATTTGTTAAAATATTATCCAAGCAAGTTTTAGATGTTGGCGTTATTCTAGTAGGTTCGTTAATCGTTAATTTAACATTGTATTTTGTAAGAGTATTTTTAAAAATTTCGCTTTTTCTATCATTTTCTAGAGTGTTAATGTTAAAGTCTCCAACTAAAACTATTTTCTTTTTTGAATACCTATTGCTAGCCCGAGCAGTAGGCGAGGGCTACAAGAAAGCAGAGGCTGTAATTATCAAAGCGCACGTATGTCATACGACGTTTTATAACATATTTGCGAGGAAAACACCTTTTCTGAAAATGACTGCGTGTTTTTGTTTCTTTTCTAGTGTATAATTTTTGGTAAATCAACATGTATTTTTCTTTGGGCTTAGATGATAACAGGCTGTCAATAACATTTTGTGCTTCACTTGTTATTTCCGGTGGTGTAGACTGTAAGCTTAGTTCTTCATTACTAAAACTAGACATATTTATTTTTAAACTTTCAAAGTAATTATTGAACAAGAAGCCGCTGTTTGAATGGACAAAATATAGGTATGTGAAAGGTAGGGAGTCTTTCCATCTAATTCCTTGGGTGTCGTAAATGGCGACTAACGGACTAAAGACTGCACATACATCCTACAGCATAGAGCGGCGATGGGCTCATCAAAATAATACTACCAACCCCTTTCTTCCCTTGTGTGTCGTAAAAGGCGACTAACGGACTAAAGACTGCACATACATCCAACAGCATAGAGCGGCGATGGGCTCATCAAAATAATACTACCAACCCCTCTCTTTCCTTCGGTGTCGTAAAAGGCGACTAACGGACTAAAGACTGCACATTCATTCAACAGCATAGAACGGCGATGGGCTCATCAAAATAATACTACCAACCCCTTTCTTCCCTTCGGTGTCGTAAAAGGCGACTAACGGACTAAAGATTGAACATACATTTTACAACATAGAACTTCGATGGGCTAATCAAAATAATACTACCAAACCCCTCTTTTCTCTTCGGTGTCGTAAAAGGCGACTAACGGACTAAAAGCTCACCATCTAAGTACTTGTGCAGACTGTGCAGTTGTTTCTTGCTGAAGCGTGGACTGTGTGGGCGTGGTCTGTGTTGTCCATAGATGCAAATTAATACTAATTTTACATTACCGCACTAGTGTGTTATTACTAATTTTACATTACCGCACTAGTGTGTAATAAGCTACATTACGATGCTGAAATCGGTGTAATAAGAGCCACTTTACGAGCAAATGTGTTATAAAAATATTTATTACAACAATAACAATAAATGCATTAGAAAGAACAAATAACATTAAACATTACACTTAATAGATTTTACCAAATAGATAAGAGGTACCTACCAAATATTTGTATAATCTTTTGGTACGTACCTACAATGTACAAAAGTGAAAATTACAGTGTACAAAAGTGACATTTTTCTATCTATAAAAGACTTTGATTATTATACTCATATCATTGAATGTTTAAAAAACAAGTGACATTAAATCCATTATGCGGCTGTTCGCATCCTTATTCTTAGGCTCTATTCACATTGACAGGGCGTCCCGTAAGCGCGGGCATTACGTCGAATGACTCTCAATTCAACAATTCAATAAACGACGACTTTATAAAGTCACCAACTTTCAAAAGCAACAACAAAAGTACACAAGCGCATTTTAGAAATATGGGTATATGTTCTAAACTTTTACAAAACGTATAAAATATTGTTCAGTTGCTTTAAACTACCAAAGCGCTCAGCAGTTACATGTTGTTTAATTAATAAACTTCTTTATGAGCGCGTACTTCTCCAATTTGCAGACGATTTTCCAATTTTCCTTTCTATTTCTTGTGGAAAAGAAAGAAAAAGTAAAAATATTCAATACCATGCCTTATAATTTTACTGGAAGTTTTTAAGAGTTTACTAGATGTATTTCCGTAATATTTGATTATTTGCGTTAAAAAACGCTCAAATATCTTAGATATATTTTATTCTCCTAGACTAGATTAGACGTTGTTAGATACTTCAGTTGCTTTAGTACTAAAGCATTCACAAACTTTAGTTTTACATTTGACTACGCCCTTGTTCTCATTGTGGTTCATCAGCATAACTTACTTCTACACTTACGGCTTCAAACACCACCTTACATTACCAACAGTTGACTCGTATTTAACATTTGAGCATGCTCGCGCTTTCATTGTGGTTCTACCTTCGATCACATATGTATAAAAACTAGATTTTGGACCCCCCGCTAAAAGCAATTATGGGGTAAAAAAGTAATACTTAAGGGGGTCCTGCACGAAATTGTGAAAATTTACGTTTTTTTCAAGTTACTTGTATGTAGTATGCGCGGAATTAGTTAAAAACATTAAAAGAACTTATGTAAGTTAGCCTGATCATTGCACAAGGTCATGGCCTTGTTGAAATTTGAAACAATTTTTTTAAACAATAACAAGCAATACATAAATGTAATGACTCCTAAAAACATATTTTTTCGACAACTTTCTTAATTTTACGCTTGAGACAATAATTCTTACATGAAAATATTTGTATCGATATTCCGCAGGTCACCCCCATCTTAAAAAAGTTAATTTTAATTTTTAACAGAAGCGCGTGATCGTTTTGTACATTTCGCAGAATAAAAATATTGTTCTAATTATATAACTAGGTCTGAAATTTCAAAGCAGAATTGTTCTAATTATAAATATTAATATGATTAATTTTGCTTTAAAGTTCATTAAGAGACTTATGTTAGTTTTTGCGATCGCACGGCACCCCCTTAATAAAATCGTATGACGTAAAAATAATGAATGTTTTCTTTTTTTATTACAACTTTTTGCCTGTCTTCTATATCTTATAGTTCTAGGTGCGTGCGCTCACCCTCGCGGTCAAAGCGACGGCGCGCTGTCATTGGTGCACGGGGTGAATCATAGCGGTCACGCACATGCGCTTTGATAACCGCGATAGGCCGCGCGCTAGGTGACAATAATTTTAATTTTCTTAAGGAAAATTTGAGACAAAAATGTAAAAAAAATAATAATTTTATTTCATTATTGAGTTGTCCTACTGCTATAGGATCATGTAAAAAAATTTGGCGGGGGGTCCAAAATTAACCCTGTATGTGATCGAAGGTTCAACAGTTACATGTCCTCCTCCTCACTTTAAAACCGTTTACTTTTTCAGTGTGTACTTCTCAATTTTGGTCTGCAGGGTGCCGATGTCCTGAATCTCACTGATCAGCACGTCTCCCGGCTGCAAGTACTCCGGGGGGTTGCGGTACATTCCCACCCCACCTGGGGTGCCCGTCAGGACCGTGTCTCCGGGTAGGAGGGTCATGATACTGTGGATAATTAAAAGTGTGTATATTATAACATGATACGATTGTACCGAAAATGTGCTATATCAGAGTCAAAGTCAAATTATAGTTTTCTATACATTCAAGTCGTGTTTACAGGGCGACTGACTCTCTGTGACCACGGACCCTGTTAAGGGTTCGAAACGTCAGGACTGATAATAAACTGTACTTAAATGGATTTTTTAGCCGTAGGTCGAATACGCAATTCGTCCATTTCGCATTTCGTCGTTCACCTACTACTCAATTCGTCAATAATTTGATTCGACCATTTCGTGAATCGCCATTACGCAGTTCGTCCATTTCAAGATTCGTTTTTATGCAGTTCCTCCATTTCGTGAATCGCCATTACGCAGTTCGCCCATTTCGTGAATCGTCATTATGCAGTTCGTCCATTTCGTGAATCGTCATTACGCAGTTCGTCAATGGGGGACTTAGTCATGAAACGAATTCGTTAATTAATCCTGCGGTAGGCTTTAAGCCAGCCGCTGTAATTTTTGGGGTTCCGTAGCCAAGGGTAAAAACGGGACGGGACCCTATTACTAAGACTCAGCTGTCCGTCTATCTGTCTGTCACCAGGCTGTATCTCATGAACCGTGATAGATAGACTCTTATTTTTGTTTAAAAAGGGGTATGCTACTCTGTCAAGAAGGTACCGGGAAAAGATCAATAATACACAAAGTGTTTGTTATTCATCGTATTTAATTTTATCGCCTTCAAAGAATGCTCCTTCAGAAACGATACACTTACGCCAACGAATAATTAAATCATCAAAACATTATTTAAACGCTTTTTCCGGAATTGAGTTCAGTTCTCGCCGCGAATTCTTCTTTATCTCTTCTACCGAATAAAAACGGGTGCCACGAAGTGGTAATTTGAGTTTAGGAAAAAGAAAGAAGTCGGAGTGAAGTGGAGCCATATCTGGTGAATAAGGTGGTTGCTCGATGGTATTTTTTGTGTTTTTGGTCAACAATTCGTTCACAATGATGGCCATGTGCGAAGGCGCATTATCGTGGTGCAAATCCAAGAATTCTCTTTCCACAACTTTGGCCTTTTTCGTCGAATTTGCTTTCTTAAACGCGGCATAGCGCTCAAATAATATTCTTTATTTATTTCTATATTCTTGACCTTCCGGCAAGAATTCCGAGTGCACAACACCGCGATAGTCAAAGAAAACAGTCAACATGACTTTGATTTTTATCGACTTTGGCGTGGTTTTTTCCGTTTCGGTTCAGTCGGAAGGCGCCACTCCGAAGCTTGTTGACCAGTTTGCATGTCAAACTCGTAAGCCCACGTCTCGTCACCAGTAATAATGCGTTGCATGAATGTTGGGTAGGAATTGACTCGTTCTAGCATGTCCTTAGCGACTCTTATGCGATTGAGTTTTTGGAGCAAAATTCAGGTCTTTTGGGACTAGCCGAGCGGCAACATGTTTCATTCCTAAGTGATTATTTAAAATAGTACGGATCGACTCGTGAGATACAAAAAGTTCAGCAGCTATCCCTCTCAAACTTGAATGAGGATTTTCAGTCACCATTTCCTTCACTTTTGCGATGTTAACTTCAGTTGAAGACGTTGATGGCCCACCAAAGCAAATCTTCCATCACATCTCGACCGCTTTTGAACGCTATAAGCACGTGTTTTTGATAAAGTCGATTCACCGTAAGCCTTCTGTAACATTTTCAGTGACTCCGAACACGAAGTTCCATTGGCGACGCAACATTTAAGACAAACTATTTGTTCGATGTTTATATCCATTACGAAATTCGCAATACACACTAGATATAAACTAACTAAAAACAGCACCGTATTTCATCTAAATAACAGATGCAACTCAAACTCCGCGCCAAAATGGATAACAGTTGTGCCAATCTAACAACAAAAAAAAACAAAAATTTAATTTGGAATCTTAGACAAATCATCCGTTCCCGAAACTTTTTTGACAGAATGTATAATAAATAATATAACATCCAAACAAACGAATTTATTTATTGCTATAAATAAAATAAATGCGTGTTGAACTAAATACGTATTGACGTAATACACGTTGGACGAAATGCCTTTTAGACGAAATGCTTGTTGGACAAAATGTATATTGGACCAAATACGTGTTGGATAAATAGATGTTAGACGAAATGCGTGTTGGACTATATACGAGTCAGACGAAATGAGCGTTGAAATACAACTTGGACGAACTGTGTATTGGACCTACGGCTAACAAATCCTTAAATGTTCTTAATAAACGCTACCTACATCCACAAAAATTGTTTCATTTCAAAATCAACAGTCCTTTTTTGAATCGTACACACATTGTTCTGCATACTACCTGTTTACGACTTCTTTTAGCTGTGTGGAGAAGAAGCTATCTATCTACTAAAGCTATCTAGCTAACTAGCTAACTAGAAACTACTCTGAAAAAGTAGCACATGTTCAAAAAAATAAAAATTGATTAATAATTTTAACTGGAATACGTCGTACTTATGAATTCGTATTAGCCAAATATCATGGTTCATGATATTTTATTTAATTTGGTAAACAGGTTGCAAAGTATTCTCCATAAAAAATGTGCATGCTTATAATTATTCGATCAAATATTCTAAGATCTGCTATCTAAGTAAGATGAAGACCAAGAATAAATTATTTTTATTTATATAACGTAATAAAAACTTGCCACTTTGTCAGTACTTACTTACAGTTCTTTGTCGGGCTAGTACTGAAGGGCCCCCTCGCACACACGATCAGTTCACCGGCAGGTATCAGTCTGTCAGT
This sequence comes from Scoparia ambigualis, assembly GCA_963921215.1. Classification (NCBI taxonomy): domain Eukaryota; kingdom Metazoa; phylum Arthropoda; class Insecta; order Lepidoptera; family Crambidae; genus Scoparia; species Scoparia ambigualis. The sequence continues at coordinate 10,601,016 of OY992524.1, read as the reverse complement.
TAGTACTAGCCGCCCGCCGCCGCCGCCGCCGCCCGCCGCCCTAGCGTTGTACTACTAACTGACAGGCCGATACATGCCGACGAACTGATCGTGTGTGGGACCCTTTAGGCGCGACGCCCATACGAGAGTCGAGTCGAGGCGCGTCGAGGCGCGGGCGCACAAACGCTAAGCGGCGCGCCGCCGCTGCGCCGCCTTTAGTAAGTCGTCCCATTTATTTCCTAAGGAAACAGCGCCTCGACTTCCCGTGTGGGCGTGGCGCCTTAGTATCTCCCTAACCCGACGGTTCCCATCTTCAAACATCTAAATACAAGATACTCACACAATCCCATATAAAGTACATTCGAAAAAGTGGTTCCAATTATACAATTTGGTTTTCGAATAATCACAACTAATTTTGATACTTGGTCCTATTATCACCACACACATTCCCAGATTAATGCGTGGCTCTTGGGTTCGTTAAAGGGTCTTTTTAAACCCCGTACGTAGGTATATATGAAGGTAATGGTTTCACTCACGATGTTAATCTGGCGATGACGTCAGGTATCTTGTGCACCAGCTGGCAAGTGTTGCTGCTCTGCTTCGACACCCCGTTGAGGCTGCACTTGATGTCGAGGCACTGGGGGTCGGGGATATCGTCGCTGGTCACTATCCAAGGGCCGATGGGGCAGAATGTGTCCATTGACTGGAAACAGAACGTGCGTTGTGTGTTTTTGTTGTTTTGAAAGATTCTTTATCTATCATATAAGTATGAATAAAATCAGTTGCCACGAATGTAAGTTCGCGTATCACTTAAATTACCTGTAACATCTGTTCCCTTGGGTGTCGTAAAAGCCGACTAACGGAATAAAGACTGCACATACATCCAACAGCGTAAAGCGGCGATGGGCTCACAACCTGTAACGCTGTGCACATGTGCAGTTGTTTTATGATGAATCGTGGACTGCGGCAACGGACTGATTTTGCGGTACTCATTGCCTCGTCTCTTCAGGGCCCCACACACGATCAGTTCGCCGGCAGGTATCGGCCTGTCAGTTAGTAGTACAACGCACGAGCGGCGGCGGCAGCGGCGGCGGCGGGAGGGCTAGTACTGAAGGGCCCCACACACGATCAGTTCGCCGGCAGGTATCAGCCTGTCAGTTAGTACTAGCCGCCGCCGCCCGTGCGTTGTACTACTAACTGAGAGGCCGATATCTGCCGGCAAACTGATCGTGTGTGGGGTCCTTTACCCTTTGGGGATAATAGTCATGTCTTATGTTTATAGTTTAAAAATAATTTATATAAATAACAATACACTTTATCAGGCTAGAGCATCGCTTCCCAAACTCAATTTATTTGTGTGGCCCTTGGAAGTTTGCGATTTTCCGCAGCCGCACGGTATGCGGTGGACGTGGGTTTTGATTCCCAGCTGAGGTAGTCCATTTTTTTCAACATTTCTATACCTTAAAATGTGTCAATTAATTATTTTCTATTATTTAATTATTAAACTCTTATAGAACTATATTACCAAGTTTAATTTTACGAATGATGTTATAGAAAACGCTAAGTGGATAATAACTATAATCAATGATTTTATTATCACAGCGAGCCATCATACTTACAAGATATTGCATTTAAACAAGTGTTGCTATGTAGACGAATTTTGAAATATCTTTAGTGTTCCTTTTCTTGATTAAGATCTGCATGTCGTCAGAAACGCAACTGATCAAATACACATTTCGTCATAATACGCAAATTGACAGAAACGCAACTCGACATTCAATGGGATTTAAAATGCTTGTCATCATACATATTCGCAGCTAGTCCAATATCGTATAATTTTCTACATTATTCTAGTGCATTTTTATCAGACCTTGTTTGTTAAAAAATATTAATCATTGCATGCTGTCTTTAACCGACCTCAAAGAGAGGATGTGGTTCTCAATGCGTCGGGTTTGGGGGCTTTTTTAATTTGACCAATCTTTTGTTTAAGGACAATAATTTCGGTGGATTTCAAATATCTGACGAGATGCGGATGGATCCCACTTTGTCCATTGTGTATATCCACTGATGGATAATCTGGGATTGCTTGTCCCACTATATCCATTGGGATCTAGCCCAATATAAATGCGAAAGTGAGTTTGTTTGTTTGTTACGCTTTCACGCTTAAATCGCCAAACCGATTTTTATGAGTTTTGGTATAGAGATAGACGGTCAAAAGCTAGTGGCAATTTTTTTTTGGAAACGTAATAAATCGAATGCAAAGAATCATTGAATCCCTTATAAACCCATTAGGTGGGGCAGTATCTAAATATTTTTCGACAGTTCATAAATTGCTACATATCTAGAAAAAGTCTCTTGTCCCACTAAATCAATTGTGTATATCCATGGATAAAGTGGGATCCACCCCGAGATGCGTACCTATCTGTCGAGTTGCGAATCTGTCAAGTTGCGTGCGTGTGTGCCGAGCTGCGTGTATGTGAGTGTTTGACAAGTTGCACATCTATCTGACGAGTTGAGTTTCTGTTTTGTGATCCAATTTCTATGATTTTTGATGTCCAATTTCTACTACCACAATATCAATATGATAATTGGAAATCACATTTATTCCTTGAAGTGTTTTAACTTAAGTTAACAATTCATTATGATTTATCATTCTCCACCTTTCATCCCAAAAAACGATAAGGTGCCCTATTAGTTTTAGCCGTTTGTGTCGCTAGGGGAGACACTTGCCCGCCATTTTTGTCTCGTACCAGGATACGTTTGTTTACACAGAATTCTATCGCCACGGCTTATATTTCGGTTCGACGCGATACTGTTTTGGCGTGCAGTGGTACTGGGGGTAGCGATGCGCGTTTCTGGCACAGACTATAGTTAGTTAGATTAGTTGTTAAGTCTTAACTACAAGTTAGTTAACTGCTTTTCTTTAATTATTATTAGTATTGACGTCAATAAGTGCCTGTAAAGGTTTACATTGAATAAATAATTTGACTTTGACTTTGATCTGACGAAATGCGTAATTACCTTGCCAAGTAGGAACTGCCCGCCGTTCTTCTCCCGGTCGACCACTTTTCGGTGTATTCGCTTGCGCTCCATTGCGATCGCGCGATACAGTAGCATGCGCGTAGATAGTGTGCAAGCGAATATCGCCTTAAAGCGGTCGACCGGAAACTTCCTCGACCGTATGTATTTAATTTGGCTCAGCTTTAGATTAAGTAAGATAACTTAATTTATTTATTATTATTATTTACAGCGACAATATAATGAACTCTGCAAAGTTTGTTACATCGACATCTTCGCAGGTAAGCCGCAGAAGTTCAGACAGGAAATATTAGAGTCATTTGATATAGCGCCAAACGATTGTTGATTTTATATATGTACTCCATTATTAATTTTGTCTTTTTGTAACATTAGTTGGCCCTGGAAGGGAAGCATTAAATACTTTCATATAATGCTACCTTTACAATAGATATTATACATTAATAAATTGTTTTTTTTATGTTGTAAATTATAGTTCACTTTGCATGCCGTGGCAACCTGTAAGTAAGATGACACTTAGCTTTAAGTTTATGTTTGTTTCTACAATTTTTGCTTGTATCAGTGTTTGTCTTGTTGGTTGTCCTAATAGATAAATAAATAAAAAAAAAAGTAACACCTAATATTAGCACCATATTTTTTTATAGATAGATTTGCTAAAGATGTATAATTTATAGAGATGGGCCGAATATGGTTTGAACCGAATACGAACTTCGGCCGAACATTCGGTAAAAAATCAAAAATCGGCCGAAGTTCGGTTCTTTTCACGGCGCTTTCTCTATTACAACTACAACACGTTCTAACTAGTTTACGCGCTACCTTCAATTCTTGGTATTGCATCCCGACCGCAACCAAGCCGCAACCCGCGACGAATCCCCTCGTCTCCCGTCCCGGCCGGCCGGTCATTAGCAAATAAATACGTTCACGCGACAATTTCGTCATTGTTTACATTATTAACAACGTGATTTTAAATGAATTAACGAGGTAAAGTAATAGATATATTTTCGTGTTGCAAATACAATGAGTGTAAGAAAAGATCAAGTGTTATTTTAATATTATCTTGTACCGAAAGTTCGGCATTTGAACCGAATGTCGGCCGTATGCCGAAGTTCGGTTCAAGTGCCGAAACTCGGTTAAACCGAATGTGAAACAAATTTCGGCCCATCCCTGATTAATTTACTAAAATTTCACGGCGCGGAAATGCATAGTTTTTAAGCTAAAATTTATCGAAAATTGCAAATAGTGCCTAGTCAAGAATTGAAGGATTTTTTTTTAATTAGACACCAGAAATACTTAGCTGCCCTACACCTGTAGGTCACGTGATAGGTCAGAAATTTAAGACTATCGCGAAGCGCAGCGTAGCGATTGCCTTGAATTTCGAGGTTATTTTTTTTAATTGGACAACAGAAATCTAGACTCCATACTTACAATTTTTTCCGCACTTTGGCTCCGCCTCCCTTAGGTTCCCCCCTCCCCTCCCCCTTTAACGGTGTTACTTAATGTAAAGTGCTTCCTGTAATTTACCTTGCCAAGTAGGAACTGTCCGCCGTTCTTCTCCTTCTGCCAGTCGCGCGCGCTAATGTCCTGCGCCACGGTGTAGCCGAGCACGTACTTGTAGGCGTCTTCTGCTTTCACGCAAGAGGCCTCCTTGCCGATGACGAAGGCCAGCTCCACCTCCCAGTCTACTTTCTGTAAAAAAGTAAAAAGGATGTAGGTAAGCAATTACAAAGAAAAGGCGGGAAGATAGCATATTTATTTATTTATTAATCCGTCAAGCAACGTGAAACCAGACACAATTGAAAACCTATTGTTTTGCGACCGCCGGCGGTCTAATGTTCCTTGAAGGGTTTAAGGTAACAAACGGTCATATACAGATAAATTAAATACAAAGTTGTTAACAACTAGACCTATGTACCATAACTTAATAACAAATGAGTTTATGAGAAACTAATTTAACTGTACAATAATGTAAACATGTATCCGAATTTTTACAGTCAGACGCGTATTTCGCTTGTATCTAAATATTTGTACTTATCTATTACAAAATAAACAGTACCAAATACAAGAGAGAAATAAGACAGCTATCCACAAACACAAACAACAAATGGACCGCAAATGGACAGCAAATGGACCAAGGCAGACCCCGAATGTCACTATGAATGTTATGGGGACATTAGACACTCGCGTCCGTAGGTTTAGTAGACCCTACACGTGACCCCTGCAGCACTCGTTGCTGTTAAGTGAGATTCGTCCGGTGAGTGAAAGAACCGGAAACTTATCTCCTCTCCCCCCTCCACCCCTTTACTATTCCTATTCCCTTAAAAGGTCAGCAACGCATCTGCGATTTTTCTGGTTTTGCGGGTGTCCGTTGGGCAGCGCACAGTGTTTTAAAAGACCCTAAAATCGGACGCTATCTTTTTTTCTTCATTATTGGATAGAGTTTTGTTTCACAAATACAACAGTGAAACTCCCACGTACCGATAATATTTAGTTATCGAGAAATTTTTTTTTGAAAATTGGCTAATTTTTATGTATCGGAATATTTTTTTAAATCTTTACAAAAAAACCGTAACCGTTTGAAATGAACTGATGATACACACATAAAGATCTTTTAAATCAGCTATATCCGAAAGCATTTCGAGATTTCCAAAATGCACCAATGTTAAGTTATCAATTTTTTCTGGTTTAGCTCCAAAAACTTCAAAATGTGGGAGCTTCACTAGTGCATTTGTGAAACAAAACTCCATACAATAATGAAGAAAAAAGATAGACGTCCGATTTTAGGGTCTTTTAAAACACTGTGCAGCGGTGACTACTTACCATCGGGCGACAAGCCTGCTTGTTTCGCCTCTTTTCACATAAAAAATAGTAAATCAAGCCCGTGTGCGTCATACAATGCGCGTGCGCAACCTGTTTTTTGGACAAGCAATTGGCACAGTACATACACACGCAGCTGTGTACGACGAATTACGGGCCAACGAAGTTTCGAATGCGCTTAGACAGTGAGGCCCATGTTTCGTATTATTCAATTATAATGTAACAGAAACAAAAAACCCAATACATACAAACAACAACAACAGTCACTGTCGTTTGTTCTGTTTTGGAGTTTGGACTTTGTACCTATGTCTGAAAGCGTGTTTATAAATAATTCTGAATTTAAAATTTGGACAACGAGCTACAAAACGTTAACAAGTCTGAAAAGGTAACACAGATGATATATCTACTGAGTGGCGTAGCTTGGCTTAAGCGGGCCCTGTAGAGGCAATTAGGGGGCAAATTGACGAGTAAAGATTGTTCAGATCAGATTAGACACAAAGACAAGCGCTAGATTCTAGTTTTTCTACATTTTCTGGCTCTATACAAGTCTGATAGATAACTGTTCTTTCCCACATACAAGTCCTGAGAACGGCTGATGCGGCGGTATCTACGCCCCTGCCTCTATCTATTGCTAAAGTGAAGGAAAAAAAAAGATTCCTTTACACACTACAACTTTTGCAGCGATGCAAACGCGACAAAGTTGAGAATGCGATGCAGTAGCGATGTGGCCGGCAACTGTTTCTCTGTTTCTATGTTTGTACTTTCTTCACAGCAAAACGGAGCAATGGATATGCAAATCAGCAAAAGTGAGTATCTAAGTAAGTTAATAGCCTATCTATAATATAATGTCCCACATTTGGGCATGACTTGCATGAATCAAGTCATCGTTACATATGGGTATTGGCTTTATCACCACGCTTGCCAAATTGGTGCTCACCAAACTAAGCTAGCACCGTAAAATCCGCAATTAAGGCTAGGTGTTAGTGAAAAAATAAAATAACATGTTCTTAGAATTACTTTTTGAAGTAGTAAACAGTAAAATTAAAATCTGCGAAAATTATGAAATATTGATGAGGCTTTATTCTGTGAAATACACCCGATGGAAACACGATTTGATAAAGTTGGCTCGATAGAATAAATTCACAAAGTTACATATTTTTGTGTCATTTTATCTTCTTTTCAGGTTTTATTCTTAAAATAAGTGATTTGATATTATGAGTCATTTACGAAAACGAAGTTCATAAATAACTTGAGGAATTATAACCGATCGTTTTTTATTTATTACATCTATTAATTTTTTTAAACATAAAACGCGTTTATTCGCGCCGCTTCGCTGTTATACCCGTCCCTTACCGTCGTATCGTCGTGAGAGCGAGAGAGAAGCGCTCGAAATACCTCCCCTTAAGTATGAAAAATGACGTATTTGCCATACGGTCACACAGGCATTCATGTATAGCTGCTGCTGAGACAGGGCCCTTTTACTTTAGACTCTTCGTTATATTTTTTATTATTCATCTGTTTTTTTTATAAATTTTCTGAAAAATGCCCGTGTTATTCTAGTTATTTTAATTTTAATTTATCATGTAAGTGTTATTTCATGAAATGTTTTCTATTCTAATCTAACTTTAGCTAGCCCTGTCTACACAGTCTAGGAAGTTCCCGGTCGACCAGTCTTCGGCGATATTCGCTTGCGCTCCGTTCCGACCGTATACAGGGTCTAACAAAATCAATAAGCGAACGTTTAAGGGCGGTATCTATACATCATTCTGAATACAATGACAAAAATGGGCTCCAGTTTTATAGTGATTTTATAAAGTTAAGTTTTCCAACAAACTAAATCAATCAAAAAAATGCACATCATGAAACATGCTGTATCTTTACTAAGACGCACGCAAGCGTCAATAAAAAGATAGCTCAGTGTCACAGTATAAATTTATGCTTATATTTATACTGTGTCAGTGTGCTCCGAGTTTAGTGTGCATGTACGGCTATTTTTGTGTGCGTGTAGTACAGCTGTACGGGTATCTTTTGGTGAATTATGATAATGTTTTGTTGATTATCTCAGTAACGAGCCTGTAGTTTTGAACCAAATTTGGTGAGCATGCTCAGTGTGATGTATAGATGCTCCCCTTAAACGTTCGCTTATTGTTATATTGTAAGACCCTATATAGCGTCGAACATATCAGTAGTAGCGTGCAGTGCGCGTAGATAATACGCAAGTGAATATCGCCGAAAAGTGGTCGACCGGGAACTTTCTCGACTGTATAGACAGGGCTAGCTAAAGTTAGATTAGAATAGAATAGAATAGATAACATTTTATGAAGTAACACACGCTTACATGATAAATTAAAATTTAAAAAAAAACTAAAATAACACGGGCAGTTTTCAGAAAATATAAAAAAAAACATTAAAAAAGCAGATGAATAATAAAAAATATAACGAAGAGTGTGAAGTTAAATACACATGACTATTATCCTCAGTATAAGGAAAAAAAAAAAAAAAAAAAAGCTACCTATCCCCATCGTCAAAGGGCGATGGAGCGAAGTATTCTCAGAATCAAACTGAGAAAAAAATAAAGTCAGAAATACGGTTATTCGCTCCAGGACCGGAATAGCAGATGTAGGTGAGAAAGCTGCCAAGCTGTGGGAGTGGGCGGGTCACGTATGCAGGATGCACACAAACTCAAATGGGCTCATATTGTTACTCGGTGGATACCCACGGACGAGTGCCGTTAAAGAAGACCCAAAAAGAGATGGGGCGACGACCTTGTGAACCACACAAGGGATTGGCAGTCTTCGGCTCTGGATCGGGATCTGTGGAAGAGTTTGGGGGAGACCTTTTCCCAGCAGTGGGACACAAAAGGTTAAAAAAAAACCTATCCACAAAGGGTTAGTCAGAGACTAGGCAATAAGGACAGCAAAAGAAGTGCACTACCAATCTACGTTCCACCAAAAAACAACTACCTACCTACACATGTGCTCAACATTTCTGAAGTTCCGACTTCAATCCCGGTCGGATCAATTATTAAATGACTGTTTTTTTTCGCAATACAGAGTCGTATTTAAACCGTTATCTAGTTAATAATTAAAACATGTTTCAATAGAAAAATAAAGAAGATGGCCGCCCACATTACCCCATAATTGTCCGCTCTACAAAATATTATTAATGCTACTTGATCAAAATTGAATTTCTGTATTGGTTCTTCATACTGTTCTAAGAACCAACAGTAGTTATTGCTGTAAATAGAGAGGTTTTAAAGATAATAAATATTTAATATTAATTCCTTGTAACATTTTGAAATTGCCGCCAAAGATTTTATTACAATTCATATTTTTAAACATAGGAAAAGCAAAGGGATTAATCTCATACAGACTTAATATAAGGTTTTACGTAATATCTTGGGCTATGCAGTTATGCACAATTAGCATGTTTTCAAATACCTACATGCTGTCTATAGTGACAACTTAATTCTTTACTTGCGAAATTTACCTTTTTTCTTAACTTTCAAAGAATAAAATGTATATTGATTAGTATTTTTTTATTTTATTTATAAAAAAATCCTTGATGCCAGTGTCGTAAATTATTACAAATTATCTCTAGGGCAGAAGTGGGACATCTCCTAATTCTCCTTTAGCTTTAAATAAGATTATTTAATATTAATTTTCATCCCGAAGGCACTCGTACAAGACGTGGTGATGGTGACATTATAACCGCCCCTGTGGTCTAGAGGCTAAGCCACCGGTCTTAGACCCAGACCATCAGACAGGGTTCGATTTTTGCTTTGCCTGGTGGTAGGGCTAGTTAAGAGGATACACTACGTCGACGTGGCATGCAAAATTCTCATACAAAACACAGAAAAATGACGTTTCGTAGTAGTATTACTTTTTCAGCATCGGTTAAAGAAAGAGATTTTATATGTCTGTATGTTTGATTTTTTTGCAACCCTTTCAGTCTTGGATTTTTTTGACAGTTTTTTGACACTAACTGTCAACGTCAAATTTGACAGAATCGAGCATAGAATAAGCGATATTTTGCGATAACAATACATAAGATGAACCACAGAACCGAAATAACCAAACTTGTTCATACTAAAGTAGTCTGTAAGTCTATGAAAACACGGTACAAAGTCAAGTGTGTTTTTGTAGGTGCGGTCTCATGCGACCGCTTGGGGTTTGAGGGGAATAACCAGGAGTCTTCAAAATTTAGCAAAATCACTCCGTTTTAAAGCGTCTTCAGAAACATTAAGTGGCTGGTTTAAAAAAAGTCAAACATACAGACATAGAAAATCTCTTTCTTTAACCGATGTTGAAAAAGTAATAAAAATTGGTTCAGTTCTGAAGGAGGAAACAGGGCTACGAAACGTCGTTTTTCTGTGTTTTGTATGACAAATTTGCATGCCACTTCGACGTTCGACGTAGTGTTTCCCTAAGTCTAGCGCCATAAAAACTAAGTTAATAGCATATTTCTGTTCCGACAGTTTAGAGATAAGTTTAGCCAGTTCCTCAGTGGTTGAGGATTTCGGGTGTAGCGCGCTTCCACCGCTTTATCGTCACTTACCATCAGGTGATGAAGGCGAAGAGCTTACCCGTAGCAGTCAAAAAACCGGCCAAGTGCGAGTCGGACTCACCCATGAAGGGTTCCGTAGCAGCAAGTACCATCATTTATATCTTGTAATTCGTTGTAACTTTGATCGACTTTGATAATTTTTCTATTTTTGTGCGAAAATCTTAATGCGGTTTACAGAATACATCTAATTACCAAGTTTCAACATAGTACTTATAGTTTCAGAAAAAAGTGGCTGTGACATACGGACGGACAGACAGACAGACATGTTGAATCCATAAGGGTTCCGTTTTTTGCCATTTGGCTACGGAACCCTAAAAAGACATCCTTTTTAAGCGGGCGAAGCTTCGAGCGATAGCTAACAGTGCTACAATAAAGCCCTAGGCCCTATCGCCCTTCTATCACCTGTTAGAGCAGTATTACTTTAATATTACATACATAATATATTCACGACTATTATCCCCGAAGGGTTAGTCAGAGACCAGACCAATGAGAACCGCAAGAGCAGCCATGCCATAGTCCACTTTTCACCAAATTACAATTGCGCATGTGCTCAGCGTGACAGGTGCGGTGTGCCCAGCGCCGCTCTATGCTGTTGGATGTCTTTAGTCCGTCAGTCGCCTTTTACGACACCCAAGGGAAGAGAGGGGTGGTAGTATTCTTTCACCGCTACGACACGGTTAACTTTTAATCTTGCTATGCAAAATTCGTAAGAGAATTTCATAGCAAGATTTAAGTAATACTTTCTAAGGGTGGATTCGACCAAACTGGAATAAGGTCTTATACCTACATTACCTAAACGCCGAAATTGTATAGACTAATCTCGGAGTAAGTCTTATTCCAGTTTGGTCGAATCCACCCGAAGTGCCTTACAAATAAACAAAGAATAAGCTAATAATAGTTATTCTATATTTGTTCCTCTAAACGTAATTTCAAATTAGAGTAAAAGAGACAAAACACGGAATAACTATTCCGACCTTATTCTCTGTTCATTTGTAAGGCATAAGAGTTGCTGGTAACGCCCCTGATGGAAACTATCGTGACGACCGTTTACCACTTCACTCCACCCACGCGCATTATGAATTACGATCTCAAATTGCTTCAATAATTGACCCCAATTTGCGCGGCGCGGTGAGGTCACAGGGATCCTCGTGAATCACGCCGGGAATTTTCGACCTCAAAATGAACTAATGGGCATTGGCCGTAAGCTGCCACATGACAATTTGCACAGTACCTAACCATGTATAGGCGCCTGTTATTATAACAGAAGAGATTGTCAATTAAAATCAGCCTACCTTTAATTCATACCTTGAACGCATTATACTAGGGCCAAATTCGATAAAGAATATAGGCGACTGCTAGAAACCGCAAGAAACTTCAAGGGCTGGTCAGGTCAAGTGTTTTGAACATGACAAAAATTACAAAAAAGAAATGCATGCTTTTTTATTTTGAACTAAATAATTCATTTAGCGAATTTTAATTGGATAGTCTTTGAGTAGGTATCTAACTCATTTTAAAGCAATAACATAAAAAAATTACGCACATATCGTAATAGGAAAATAAATGGTCTCATTCCAGACTAACGTAGGTACTTATCGCCCGGCTGACGCGGACGGGTCAACAGACGGTTGGGTCAACGATCGGCCGCTGCCCGCGCGTTGTAAATAATCGTTATTTTTAATAATAATAATTGCTTTTCATTTTATTTTTCTTATGTTATTGCTTTATAATAAATTAGATACTCAAAGACTATCTAATGAAAATTCACAAAATGAACTAAGTATTTAACTAATTAAAAAAGCACGAATTTCTTTTTTGTCATTTTTGTTCTGACCAGCCCTTGAAGTTTCTTTCGGTTTCTAGCAGTCGCCTTATATTTGTAGACGATCACACGTCACTAGGATTCTTGGGAGATATCAAAAAAACTGTAAAACTTCGAGTGAAACTAGATAACAAAGAAAATATCAATAATATGCTTACAAACATTCTTCATCGAATTTGGCTGTAGGATAGGCGAGTACCTATTTAGATTTTGTGTACAGTCTCCCACTGCAGGGCAAAGTTCCCTTTTTAATTGGTGGCAAAGGCCTCCATCATTAGAATAGAGTCGTCAATACAATCGATGATGGGTTACGGTTGAATTACCACGGTCGCCAAATACGGGTTGGCGATCGATTACACACACAGAATGCATCGATCGGAAAGTCAAAAAACACACTTTGCCATCTGGAAATTGAACCAGGGTCCTGAATATACAGCGTGTTAGTTAAAACGAGGGACATATTAAGGGAGGACATTAGGAATACGATTCCCGATCCGATTCAATAAACAAAATATTCTTAATTTTTTGCATAATTATCTTAATAAATAGTGTTAGCGTACACTAAGCGCGGGAAAGGATCAAATACGATCAAGTAAACAAGTGGGTCACACCAAACACGCCAGCTGCCATATGCGTAAGGCTGGCCTCACACAGCCGGAATCGCTTTCCGAATTAAGAATCTGAATTCAGATTCTGAATTCAGAAAGGCCGGAATACCATACAATATCAGTATGCTCCACACACATGCTGATTTTTTCAGAATCTGAATTTCTCAGAGCGATCTGGAAGAATGAGCTGACGAGCGTCCGGAATTCCGTGTCTGAATATTTAAGATTCTGAATTCAGAACGCGCGTATTCCCATACATTTTATATAGAGCGGCACACACATGCTGGAATTCAGATTCTGAATTATTTCAGTGTTGCCATTTTTAGTAATATCCTACTTTTTTAGCATTTTTAAAAGTAAATTTTAGATATTTAGTTTGTATGTTATCTTATTGATACCTTGCTTTAATAGTGTTTAATTTTCGATGTACTTACTTCAGTTCTTAAAAATTATAAAGGTAAATATAGCAGTTTTGGTGCATTTTTATAAACAACGCTTAGCAGTTTTAGCACGATTTACCATACATTTTATTTTTATATTTTATTCTTATAAAATTTGATAGCAATATAAGCTTCTTTTGAAACTCGTTAATATAGTTAAACTAGATAATGGATAAATATACATAAACATAGAAAAATACCCAGACCCGAAATCAATTAAGAAAATCAGTTTTCCCTAAATTGACTCAGAGATGGCGCGACGCCAGACCCGGCGCGCTAACCACTTGACCACGGAGGACGTCAATTGGTAGGAACAGCGAAAAAAAAATAGCAACCTTGGTTGAAACAGCAAGCGGTTAACGCCTCGGAGACGTTTGCATATGCCGGGAGTCACAAGACTACTGATCAATCTGAATTTTTAAGAATGTGTGAGTCAAGGTGCCGGAATTCAGAATCTTAAATTCAGATTCTTAATTCAGCAAGCCATTCCGGCTGTGTGAGGCCAGCCTAAGAGTCGAAACCGATAGGGTGCCCAAACATTACAGGAAATTTCATGAAGTGTTAACATCGATTTTCTGAATTATTTTATATGTTGCGAGTAGTATTTTTTAATTTGTTTATGTTTACACAGGCATAAACTACCATAGGATTAAAATGTCTCTCGTTTTAACTAACACGCTGTATGAATGGAAACTCACTTTAGTCACTTCCGTCCTCAGCTTCACAGCATCATTAGGCCCGATGACGACACTGGAGAATTTGCTGAATACCATAGGAACCTCGGGCGCCTTCAAGTTTTGCTCCTCACAATGGTCTTTGTAGTTGAGGCCTATACACAGGACTTTGTCTTGACCGGTGATTGGCGCTTCCAGCCGTACAGAGCTTAGCGGTTCGGTAATTGGATTCTTCGACTTGATTCTGTTGGAAACAGATAACACTTAAAACGCTACGCTACTACACAAGACAGTCTAGTTTTTGGTCACTGGAACTTAGACAAGTGGCCAACGCTCACCTCCTGTCTATTCATAATTCGTCGTACACTGCTGTGTACTGTGCTAATTGCTAGTGATATAAAAAAGCCGCGCGCGCATTGTACGACAAATTACGAAAAGGCAAGGGGTGAGCGTTTGACACTAGTCTAGGGAGGCTGATCAGTGCCCGACCGCAGTTGTAAGGGTAAGTGTAAAACTGAGCCACGCTGCTGTGCAGCACGCATTGGGCCGGCTCTCACGAATATCCGGCGTGAAATAATGGCACTTGGTGCTGTTGTGTTTCGCCCGGCGGAGTGAGAGTTCCGGAGGCTCTTCCCCCCCGCAATTCCTATTCCTTTCTTAAAGGTCAGCAACGCATTTGCGATGCCTCTGGTTTTGCGGGTGTCGATGGGCGGCGGTGATTGCTCTCTATCATGTGACCTGCCTGCTCGTTTGGCTATTTATACAAAAAAAAACCGGGTGCGTTGCTCGTTTCCGGAGACACCTGTTATTATTGTTATCATCCCAACCGTCAATATCTTAACCCATTACTCACTACCCCATTGGGCCAGTGTAGAAGGTTATGGCCCTATTGTGCTGTTGTCTGAGCTCAACTTCTGTAAAACCAGACAATAGAAATTAAATTGATAGTAACCTCTAGAAGCTTTCGTGACAGACAAAGGACTATGTAATATAATGATGATTATCTTGTAAAAAAGACCTCCTACAAGGATTGTAAGGAGTCATTGTATGCTACTCGTACTTATTTAGCATCTTCAAACATCGTTAATCGACGGTCCTGAAGAATAACGTCGTATCTGCGATGTATCCCAGATATGACGTTATTCTTTGGAACCGTCGGTTTACTAGGTAGGTAGGGAGTGAGTTCAGTATGTTGGTAGGTATATCTCACCAGAGATGGAAGGACCAAGTAGACACAAGAAATTACAGATATCACACAGAGAGAAAGAGACAGAATTATCCATGGTGGCAGAATAATCGGTATTTTGACTTTACTTAACTTTTTGACGTGACAACGTCTTATAAATTGGTTTGCCGGGTGACACTTCAAGAAACTGCGTTACGCTCCGCTCACGTTATGCGCTCACAATGAGAGCGAGTGAGAGGCACGCGTCCCTTCCACTCGGGCATGGTTAGCCCGCCTAAGAGCGAGAGAGACAGACATAAAAAGTGAAAGGCACGCGTCCCTTCCATATTATTTCATCCTTCTTCCTACTATACGAATGAATATTCACATTAAAATTATTTTACCACTCAAAGTCGTTGTCACGTAAAACTTTCGCCCGTATACCGACTTTACAGGCAACCAATTTTTTTAGTTTGGATTTTTAATGAACTAGGTAATCTATTAATAAAATTTGATCAGCAATAAATTGTAAGGTTTATTTATATATCCAACACATGAAGTATTACCTATTCTGTTCCGAACACGAAAGTTTGAGAGCCACTGCATTTTGAAATTTGGTCTAGTGGGGTAAGATCGGATGTCCGAAAGACAAATTAATAAACATTTCTTAAAAACAAATACATAGTCTATTCAAATATGTTAAAAAACTGTATTCTTAAATCAAAAAAGAATTGCAATATTAAATTTATACACAATAGTAATAATAAATGTAAAGCAACGTGGTCTGTTATCAATAATGTAATGGGATACGCACAGCAAGACCACAATATAATAGATTTAATAAATAAAAATAACACCATCACGAACCCCTCTGACATTGCAAATATTTTTAATCATAATTTTATCGACTCGACTAATATCGTTACTAACAACCGACATTCCAAATGTATAAATAGTAATGCAATGATAAGTAACTCCATTTTCCTTGACCCTACAACAGAGAGCGAAGTCAGAAACGAAATTATGTCCTTAAATAACACAAACTCGGTGGGTTACGACGGTATTAGTACTAAGGTAATTAAGGTTAGCATAAACAAACTGGGAGCTGTTTTGACACATTTAGTAAATTTATCATTTTCGTCGGGAACCTTCCCTGAGTCGTTGAAACTATCTGTTGTAAAGCCACTGTACAAAAAAGGTAAAAAAATGATGTCGGTAACTATCGCCCAATTACTTTGATACCTGTGTTATCAAAGGTATTTGAAAAGTGTATGTACAAGAAAATACTTAATTTTTGTACAACATATAGTATTATTAATAAGTCACAATTTGGTTTTCAAAAACAAAAGTCTACTACTTTGGCAATATATACTCTAGTCGAAACAGTTTTAACTAATATTAATAATAATAAGTTCACAACCGGTATTTTTATAGATTTATTCAAAGCTTTTGACAAAGTGGCACATCACATCTTACTACAAAAGCTAGATAATGTCGGTATAAGAGGACACGCTCAGCAATGGGTGTCCTCGTACTTGACGGGGCGGCAACAATGTGTTGTAATTAACAGAGTTGTTGAAAATGAATTAGTGTCGTATTATTCTAGTTATAGGGAAAACAAGTGTGGTGTCCCACAGGGTACAATACTGGGGCCAATATTATTTGTATTGTATATAAATGACGTATTGCAAGCGACAAAACATAAATGTATATTATACGCGGACGACATATCGATAATTGTTACAACAAACAAAATTAACTCCATAAAAATTCATGAGTTTGACATTAATACAGCTTTAGAAAATATAATTGAATTTAATAATCTAAAAATAAATTTCAATAAATCTAATTATATTCAATTTAATAAATCAAAACACACTAAATACAATTATAATCTAGACATTACAAAAATTAAAGAAGTTACGCAAACAAAGTTTTTAGGTGTTACCATTGATGAAGATTTGAATTGGAAAATGCACGTAGACAATTTATGTAGTAGGGTTAATAGGTTTGTTTACGCTATAAACCAAATTAAGAAAGTGACTAACAAAAAAACTGCGATTTTATCTTACCATGCACATATAGAATCTATATGACGCTACGGGATCATAAGCATTTATTGCATAGAGCATTTATTGCGCAGAAAAAATGCATCAGAGCCATATGCGGAATCCCCCCTGACGAGTCCTGTAAACCAATGTTTCGAGATCTTGGTCTCTTACCACTGCCATCATTGTACATATACGAAATCTGCAGCTTCGTTAAGAAGCATAGGAATTTATTTAAAATGGCAAGTGATATAAACTTAAGGCTTAAAAGAGACCCATATAAACTTGTCTTAAAAGATACACCAAAATCTGCCAAGTACAATAAAAGCTGCTGGCAATGTGTGTGCATACTTTTAATAACATTCCTAAGGATCTTAAATTGCTAAACACTAATCTTTTTCAAAGAAAATTGTATAAGTGGTTAGTTGAGAATACATTTTATGACATAAAGGAATTTTTTTGTTTTGATAAATAATGATATTTACTAAGTATATAATTTAAAATGATGTACTTGCATAATGTTATTTGTATAATGGATTTTAATTATTGAAAATATTAGAGTATTACTGAGAGGACTTAATATTTGCATGCTATTATAAAATGAGCTTGATGTGTGATCTATGTATTTTATAATGTAACATCTTTATACCATGTCAAAGTGCAAATAAACAATTATCTTATCTTATCTTTACTTTTTCAGCTGACTTTTTTAACAATATAAAATTTTCCAAAGATAATCTTGTAGGATGTGTATAATGCTTTAAGGATAGTAGTTGTGAAGTGAATCTATGTAAGTAGGTAGATATATGTATATCCATACTTTATCTCAAGGAGAACCCTCATTTGCAATATTGTTTATGGTGGTCACAACCCTCGGCCATGAGGACTCAGCAAAAAAGAAAGAGAAGAAGAAGTTAGATAGAGCACTGAAGATAGATAAAGGATTATTGTTTTGGAATAAATTAACACGACAAAAGCTGAGGGTAAATGTTAGTTTATGATACTTCTTATGCAGAGTGAACCTTCTTAGATTGCAGAACCAAAAGGATGGTTGGTGAATACGTTCTACAAACCAGTCTTATTATGTTTATTGAAACAATATTACTAGGTATTATGATTTGCTTGCACTGTAGTTATAGATAACAATAGTCCAGTATCACTCCATAATGTAATGTAAACATTTTAATGATATAACATAGAATGTTGTTTTTCATTTAACATAAGTTACTTTAATGATAACACTGTTTAAACATTGACAAAAGTTAAAATAACAAACGAGCGGTGATAAGTTTTAACTTTTAACACAACTTTATACTTACTGTTTCACTTTATCCATAGCGCCACATTGCAAAATTCCCAACAGAGTAGTAGGAAGAGATTTGTCTGCTTTACTCAGGTCAACTACACCAGACTCTTCGATATAGCCAACGCGTAGTTCGCGTGGCTTATTATTATACGTAAACTGGACTAACTTCATTTTTTTACTTGGTTTTATAGACAAATACCTGACAGTTACCGATGTCGCAGAGTTATTGAAAGCCTCTCTAGTTAATATACGACTTTTTATACACGATAACGTACGCCCGAATAAAAACACTCCAGGCATATTCAAGGTTGAAATACGTCACACTTTTAAAAGGAATTACGTAAACAATATAATGTTATGTAACCAGCGGCGTCTCTACTAACATTTATTCATCGAACAACACTAGAGACCTTGAATATAATAGTTTATTTCAGTGTTGTTTGTTAACTTTACTAAAACTGTTCAATGTAAAATGGTTGGAGACTGACTGTTGTGTTGAATTCGCTGCTGTCACTGTCAAACACAGCTGATCGATTTATCTGCGTTTAAGTTGGTTGAACGTAACCGCGATTTTGCAAAATTCTCCTTTATTTTAGTATGAATTTTTGGTGTTCCACAAAGTTAAGGGGTGGATTCGCGTTTTGGATTTTCTCTGATTTATTTTGAAGCCTTCTTGTAAATGAATCTGAAATGCGTGCAAAATTAATAAATCGAAAGAAGTACTATCAAATAAGATCTACTAAGCAAAGGCACTCTTATTTAATCAAGCAGTTAGATAATATTTGATCTCAAATAAAATTAGAGAAAATGGTAATGACGTTACGCTAATAGTAATGATTTTTTGGGTATGGTAATGATTAAGAATACATGGTAATGACCATAGAATAATAACGCATAGAAAGCGAGAATACGCACGATAAGTGAGGCCAGTAAAACCAAGCCATAATGGCTTGGTACCGAAATGGCCCGCGTCAGTAATAATAATCTAAACTTATCTATCTATCAACAGTTCCAATTTTCTTACTTTTGGGGCAAATCTGATTCCTCTAGCAACATTACTTGTACAATTGTGTGCGTGTCGCCGAGATAGTACACGTAACTTACTCCTACATCCATTTTTTTCTTGCCCCACGCCATGACAGTTTTCTAATACGAGACTATCGTTCTATGTGTTATTATTCTAAGGTAATGACAATATTTTGCGGCAAAAGTTATAATTTACTATAATGGTACCTTGATTTTATCTGATTTATTTTGAAGCCTTCTTGTAAATGAATCTGAAATGCGTGCAAAATTAATAAAATCGAAAGAAGTACTATCAAATAAGATCTACTAAGCAAAGGCACTCTTATTTAATCAAGAAGTTAGATAATATTTGATCTCAAATAAAATTAGAGAGAATGGTAATGACGTCACGCTAATTGTAATGATTTTTTGGGTATGGTAATGATTAAGAATACATGGTAATGACAATATTTTGCGGCAAAAGTTATAATTTACTATAAAGGTACCTATTTATAAAGACATATCTAAGTATTATATACTTACAAGTAGTTGCTCACTAGTAAATAAAACACGTAAGTTTGTAATCAGTGTATTATTATCAAAAGTTAAAATTCAACAAATCTCAATAACAAACATAATATCGATCTTATTTAAATTTTTCTTAATTCTAATTCTTGATTATAGTCCTAATATTTTTGGCAATCATCAGTTATACCCAAAACCGTCAGTGTTTTAAATTTATATAAAATGTTTACTTGAAAAAAATGTTTACTAGAAAAAAAATCAACCAGTCACAGGAAGCTCGAATGGGTTTTTTTAGTAAACATTTTATAGCTTATTTTTACTTGGTATTTTAGCCATTGTTCTTGCAATGTTTTTGGGAACTAGTCATTATAGCGTTTTTGCTTTTGAATTTTATACTTATTTTCCCTAATTTCCTTATACTTTGTTTCCCTGCTGCTACTGTAGGAACTACTTGTCTTCTTTGTAAAAGGCCCCACTTTCTATACTAGTAATTGAATTCTATTATCTCCTTGTGTCTTTTTCTCCATTTCTGTCCTTCTTTATTTTAGTTTTTTTTTTAATCCCTTTATATTAATAATAACTTCTTCTTCCTCTCTCCCTCTTCCTCTTCCCCTTTATTATTAATAACTCTTTGTTCTCTTCTTTTAGTTTCTTAATTAAAATTATTCATTAAATGTTTCCTTTTCTTGTATTCCTAATATCGTATTTTTCTTATTTTTGAATATATTTTTGAATCTGGAGATGTTTTTGGTTTAGGTATCTATAGCGCATCTTCAGCACCTGCTTCCATTTCATCGTTATCGTAATCAGCTGCCTTAACTAAAACTTCTTCAGAAATCAGGTTCTTTTTTAAACTCTTCTTTCTTTTTCAGTATTTTTAATGCTTCACGGCATTTTTTACGTTTTTCTCTTTGGTCACGATGAAATTCTTCATGTACACTTTTAATCTGCTTTTTCTTCTTTCTTTCTTGATATCTTTATTTTTCCTTTTCTTTCATTAATTGATAATTCATACGAAACAGGATCTTGTTTGATTTCCGCGTACTTTTGTCGTCTAGCTATTTTTTGATTTTCCAGGCGCTCAATTTTCCGTTTCCTTTTTCTGTTCATGATTTAATCAACTGGAAAAAAAACAATCCATATAAAATATTATAATAAGAAAAACATCTAGGCCTGGGTGAGAATTTGGTCCTAAAACCAATTATTAAATGTTAAAGAGGTCATTGTACGAAATTCTTCCTGCTTCGTGACCGTACTTTACTTACCTATTACTAACTACCAACTTTACTGTTAAAATTGTTTAAAAATAATGAATCTAGATACATAGAATAAATCATAGAGCTCAGCGTCATGCAAAATCAACTCGGGGCTGAAAATTCAGAGCATATTTTGACTAACCCTTATTAGGTTCCTAATTTTGAGAAACAATTTTCCACTATCTTGATGTATAGGTATTTGTACTCGCGGGTCAGGAGACACCGCCGAATACAGCAGAGTAAAGAAGGTTAGGCGGGAGGTGGAAAGGAACTTACCGGGGTCCGGGCTGTAGTCAATGGATCGTACTGGAGCTGAAGGTGGCTGGCGCTCTAGGCGCGGGCGGCGGGTTTGAGGGCGGCAACACACACACAATTCACTGAGGGCACTGGTCGTTTAGTGTTAGGGGTAGTTGAGCTGGTAAACGTAGCTCTCTCACTGCACACACTGTACACATCTGTGACGTGGTCACGGGCTGAGTTCAAGGGCGCGCGACGCGTGGGTTCGCCTTGAGATCTCGAAGGGCACTGGTTGTGGTTTGGCGCGGGCGCCGTCAGGCGACGCGCCGCGCGTCTCCCGCGGCGGTCCGCTCGCTTCTCATTGGCCGCCGAAGGGGCGGCAGCGATTCGCCGTTGCGCTGTGGCGCAAACATCTTCCCGGGCCCCAGGGAGAAGGAGGGGGGGGGGGAAGGAACGGAAGTAACAGGAGACTACAGCCTCGATTCGTGCTGTGTCGAGTTAATGTCGAGTGGGTGTGTATATGATGAGCTGAGAGGAATGCACGTGTGTGACTGTATGAGTAAGATCGTGCACCGAGCACAGCAGCACATAGGCACAAACAACAACAAAAAAAAGGTTGTACACTGGGCATGTTACCATGTAGACACGTAATCGTGGTCTGAGCATAGCAACAAATAGGCACAATAACATCAACAAAAAAAGGCTGTACACTGGGCATGCTACCATGTAGTCACGTGAGTCGTGCACTGAGCATGATAGCATATAGGCACAAAAACAACAACAAAAAAGGGCTGTACACTGGGCATGTTACCATGTAGACACGTAATCGTGGTCTGAGCATAGCAACAAATAGGCACAAAAACAACAACAAAAAAGGCTGTACACTGGGCATGCTACCATGTAGTCACGTGAGTCGTGCACTGAGCATGATAGCATATAGGCACAAAAACAACAACAAAAAAGGCTGTACACTGGGCATGTTACCATGTAGACACGTAATCGTGGTCTGAGCATAGCAACAAATAGGCACAAAAACAACAACAAAAAAAGGCTGTACACTGGGCATGCTACCATGTAGTCACGTGAGTCGTGCACTGAGCATGATAGCATATAGGCACAAAAAAGCGCAGGCGTGCGCGCTGTGGCGCAGCGCAATAAAGGCTGATGTGTGGGTGCACGTGTGTAGAAGTATTATGCTCTTGTGGTGAGCACGCACAAGAATGAGCCGATTGCCAAGGCAAAAATTAAAAACAGAAAAAATATATAAAATTAACACGAGCGAAAAATAAAAGCACGCTACTTGGCACGCGTGGTGAGCATGCACGAGATCTGAGCCGATTTAACACGACAAGAACATAAAAAATTCATTACAAAATAAAACGGGAAAATAAATCTCTCGTCATAATACCACACGCAACGCAATAAAACGGGAAACCTCTCGTTATATTACCCTACGTAACGTAATAATTTAACTACTAAGTTACCGAACAATGTATCATTCTGTATTTAAATTGAAAATTAAAATAAAGTTAGGTTCTGATTATGGCTGAACCTTGGCGCTCGATTGGACCAAAATGTAATGAAATAGTTAATGGGCTGAAATAGTTATCCTATATATATATAATAGTGGACTGTATAAATAATGTGGGGCTAAATACCTAAGGTGACGTGTACCTACTGCTGCGACGGCTGCTGTGCGTGCGCGGACGCATGCAGCGGGCTGTCGATGGGTCGTTGTGCCGGAGTGTCCCGCAGATGGGGCGGGAGCCACCGCGCCGCCGATTCCGGCTGGTAGTGCTGCGTGGCGTCGTCCGGTCGGCGAAGGGACGTGTGGTGCTCGGCATTGCCACACACTCTACAACCCTTCACCGACTTACACTCCTGTGGGTAATGTGGGCCCAGGCATTTCTGGCACCGCTCGCGCGCCTTTACAAAGTCCCACCGACCTTGTGTCGGTTGGGCATTGCAGCGGGCGCACGCTATCAATTTATGCCCCCTAGCCCTGCAGTAAGGGCAGTAAGGGGTGTTTGGGCTGGGCCCGGCCTGCGTGTGCATTGTGTGGGTGTTATGTGTAGTTGTGTAGGCGTGTATGGGTGGCGGCACGAGTCGAGGCAAAAAAAAATGAAATGTGTAGGGTAGGGTGATATTAAGTGGACTGTATGGTATGTATCCGGCTCGTAGGATCAAAATGTACTCGCGGGTCAGGAGACACCGCCGAATACAGCAGAGTAAAGAAGGTTAGGCGGGAGGTGGAAAGGAACTTACCGGGGTCCGGGCTGTAGTCAATGGATCGTGCTGGAGCTGAAGGTGGCTGGCGCTCTAGGCGCGGGCGGCGGGTTTGAGGGCGGTAACACACACACAATTCACTGAGGGCACTGGTTGTTTAGTGTTAGGTGTAGTTGAGCTGGTAAACGTAGCTCTCTCACTGCACACACTGTACACATCTGTGACGTGGTCGCGGGCTGAGTTCAAGGGCGCGCGACGCGTGGGTTCGCCTTGAGATCTCGAAGGGCACTGGTTGTGGATTGGCGCGGGCGCCGTCAGGCGACGCGCCGCGCGTCTCCCGCGGCGGTCCGCTCGCTTCTCATTGGCCGCCGAAGGGGCGGCAGCGATTCGCCGTTGCGCTGTGGCGCAAACAGTATTAAGGTGGCCACTGACGATCAGTTTTTCCCATCAGTTGAACTGACGTCAGTCCAAAATTTGATCGTGAATGTCGAATCGTCACTCCAGAGTTTTAACTGACGACGCGACACGTAAAGCCGGCGCGTCGCGCCAAACTGACCGTGAGTGTGAGATCGTCAATCCAATCGGGTGAGTTCGAATTTCTCCAATGAATATATTGATCCTTAGCACCAAACAATAAAGTTCAAAATTAATTGTTTCGCGTCAGTTCAAACTTCTCCAATGAATATTGATCCTTAGAGCCAAACACTAAAGTTCAAAATTGATTGTACCGGCCGGTCGAGACTGACGAGCCGGCGTGACGCCAGTGAATGGGGAAATCTGTTTGGCGTAAAACCAGTGGAGTGACGCCACAGTTTTACGCCTGGACTGACGCGCAAAACTGATCGTCAGTGGCCAGCTTTATATTGATCTTCAAATGTAAAATTAAGTAGGTAGGTAATAATTTTTTTAAGTAAATTGGCTAGGTGAATCCTCACATGGAGATTTGCAGAGTCCACCTTGTTGAGTGGCGAATATTGTGTTAAAATTTTTTAATATATTAAAAAATTATTTGGGGTCAATGTTATAATATCTATTAAACTTTATTAACTTTAAACCCTTTCAGCCTTTTTAGATTTGGATTTCGAAATAAAATATTTCAAATATGAAAAACTGACAAGAAAATCAATTTAAAGCCCAATGGGAGTAATTCCTATGATATGCTACATTTTAAAAATCCTAATTCATCATAGCCATCAACATAACGTCATTACCATCAACACAAATAAAACGGTAATGATGATGATAGTAATGATGAACACAGTATTTTTATTTTTTTCTCATGAATTCTATTTAAGCTACCAGTTTATGGCCGCTATTTTGAGAATTTATCTATCAAGTAACAAAAAGTTCGTAAGATAAAAATAATATTTTATTTACAATTACCGAGAAATCTTACTTACCGGTAATGATGAAGAAACTTTACAAACTATTTTTGAACATTCAAATTTACGAAAAAAGGTATTTAACGTGACGCGTGACGTGACGTGCGCAGCGACTGAGGAGCGGTGTGCGCGGGGGACAATCAAGATCCAATGAGTAGATCTTTGTTAGGGAGTAGATTTTTCAAAAAAGAGATTTTGATGTTGGCGCGATGGTGTTGACGAATTTGTTTCTTACAAACTTTTGAAATTTTATTTTGACTATTTATTCCGTTCTAAATTGTAAGCGTTATTTACCATGTAGTTCACGGTAAAATATAGCATATAGTACGTTTTAAAAAATCGGGTTTCGCGTTCACTGTTACGGAAAATTATTTTCGAATGTTTTGTGCCCGTATAGTTTCCTTAGATGGTTAGGTATGACGTTTTACTCAGTTTTATTTGAATTATAAAATGAGTTTTTAGAATGTAAGGTTTTGAACTGCGTTACCTTGCGTAAAATTATGCTTAAAACCTCGCCTAAACAAAAGAATAACTAAACAATAAGATAAAAAAAAGTTATTAACCAGAAATAGAAATTTTCCATGTTTCGCGAATTTACCCTAAGATGAAGTATTTATGTTACAGGTTGTATATTCGTGCAGTAGTTGCAGTACTGAAGAAACATTAGACCAAAGCAGCAATGCATCTTTTTCACTTAAATAATCTTGACTTTGTCAGATTGATAATAAAAACATTAAAGAAATAATAATAAAAACATTCTAAAATAATAATATTAAAATGCAATTTATATCTAATAATAATTTTAAATGTATTGTAAAACATTGTAACATTATTTATAAGCTTTGCTATACCCTAATGGGTGTCATGTCTGCACTACTTTGTTATAAATACCACCTGTAACTTACTGTACATGAATGCAATAAACAACTTTGAACTTTGAACTTTGATCCATATTTAAAAACAGCAATTAAAAGTTAAACTTACGTTGAAATCAAGTTGAAATTAATGTTAGAAAGAAACAATTTAGGCCACGGATTGTTTCATAAATAAGAGTTATTATAATTTGGTAATTTCCGAAGTAAAACTAAGACCATGTTGTTCAGGATTACAAAGTCTATACCAACATTTTTTTTTCATTTAAAAACAGAGTTGACAAAAGTTTGTAAGGGAGTTCGCCTCCAATGAATAATAATCCTTAAAACTAAATCATAAAGTTCAAAATTGATTGTAGAAATTTGACAGTTTTGGGTAGGTTGATCAGACGCCGTGTGTACTTACTGATATTTAATATTGACTAAATTTTTTGAATATGTAGCTTAGATATATTATTTTTATTGATTTTGTTACAATAATTCAAAATTAAGATAAACAGTATATAAAATATTTCATAAAAATTCATGGTTTTGACATGGTTTTATTAAGAAAAGCCTTCATAAGTTAAATACTATTTAATTTAAAACTCCTATTGATTTTAAGTCTTGGCATTAGCTAACTCCAACTTAAACATCCATTTATTTTGAGATATATTAGTCTCTTACAACAGGTTTCCTTCTAGTCATTGCATATTCTTCTCTAGTATGGTACGGTGCGTACGGGTCATCCACATAGTACTTGGGTCGCTTCCAGAACTTGGTTACCATTTTATCCAACAGTCTGGATTGTGTTCCTGTACAAAACACATGTTGTCTGAGACGTCTTTTCTGGCTTGAAGACTTCTTCCACATCCTCTTCTGTCTACCAACTTTGGTCCTTATCCACCCTCCCCAGTGTAGCCTAAAGAATCGTTTCACCACTGACTTCGATGTCTTCCGTTTACCTTTGTTGAGGCTGAACTTAGTTACATTCCTTACTGTTAGGGGAGTTATGTTAGATGAAATATCCAGTATTTGTTTATTCAACAAGGTTCCAGTTGGTAAGGTTGAGCAAGATGGAGCAACGTTTTGAATGTTTTTAATCGCAACATAACTTCTGTTGGCGTTGCAAATAATCCTGGCAGCTTTGTAGTATGGAGTTGTCACAGGACGTACAGCTCGCAAAACTGAAAAATAATAAAATAACCTCAAAACAAGCCGTCACAGACTAGGTCAACAAATAATAAAATAACAATAGAAGACATTGCCAATAAGATAAACCAATAGATACTACTTCAAGAAGCACAAATATATACACTGTTATTATTGACTTTTATGTGTTTATTACCGGAAAATGCACAACGAAACATTGCTGGAAAATACAGGTTACTTCATCATTTCATTTTAACACTAGTGATGTATGTACAATGTATATCGTATCTTAACGGGTCGTAGACCGATCCTTTTGCTTATATTTTTAAAACAATTATTTTGATAATAAATAATAAAACCTCTCCTTTGATTCTTTCGGTGAATTTTATGGTAATTAAAGTAATGAGAAAGTACATTCCAGGTTAAAAATGTTTTAAATATTTATTCATGTACTACGGAAAATGTGGATTCTTCTTTGGCACCACACTACTCGACGTTAAGTCTGCAGTCTGTGGTCGCACTTCTTCAGTCTCTGATTTTTGACAGCCCAAGTGGAAAGAGATTCTGTGCCGAAAATGTATAAATTTACGAACCATTTAACTAATGCTCACTTGGTTTTGGTAAGTATTTGTTTAGAAATATGTATTAGAACTGCACGGTTTGTCAGAAATAGTAACTTTGTTCAATAATTTAATTTTTACCATGGTTCACCGTTTGGTAATCCATCGTATGTTTTGATGTCTAAAGACACTTCAATGGGTGTTTTTATGTATTTTTTCTCCTTGTACGACATCATTGACTTGTATTAATTGGCACAGCAGCCAAGTTTTTAATATACCTTGGTTATATTGTTATCCCTTACATAACATTGGTCGGACGTCATTTTACATAAATAACCTAAAATTGCGTTTATCATTGGCTGTTGCTGAGTGCGCTATGTGCTAGAAAAATTTAATAAAATCGACAATTAACACATAATATTATTTGTGTTATTGTTGTATGTTTTGTTTACTGTTTGTAAACAGCTGATATCAATGTATTGCCTGACTCAACTGCAATTCTGATTTTCTTTTTGATTGCCGAACTTTAATAATTAGTTTAAAACGTACTCTGTAACGACAGCATCTATATCTCTCAAAACAGTTGCTTTTTTATTTTAGTCTTGGTTTTTTATTACTGACTGTGCAATTTGATAATACCTACAAAAAGTTAAGCTACAGATTCACCTTACCATATTAATGACCTTTTCGTCAATTTATAAATACACCATTAGGTCCTAGTATTTATCTTGATAGCAACTACAACTATCAATCTTTGACCCTTACCGAGACTAGAAAAGACAGCCAGCTGTATGATGTGATAAGATAAGACATAGCAATATATTTCATTGTACACCATAAAACACATTTGACAAAGAGACATAAAAAAGGTATTACAAGGTCTAGTCACTTAAGTGATGTCTTATAGACAACTGTTGAATATGTACAAAATATATTTAAGAAGTGACTTGTTCTTTAAACTTTCTTTTTTACTAAGATTTAAGTAATTTAGTTACAGTACTTCTGTGGACTAGTGGTGGCACTGATCCTTCAATATCAGGATATTTTTGATACTACAATAGCAGCAACTCTATAAGATATAATTTAAATACAAATGATTTATATAAAACGTTGTATTACAACATGTAGTGTTTATTCATGTCACATTGTGGTCACACACAAGTGGTCAAGAGCTCAGCTTGATATCCAGAGGTCCCGCCCCTGTATCGGTTAAAAATATGAATATGGACATGGGCTCCATTTGACATTTGAAGCTCATAATATGCCCATATAAGGACAAAATATGGGCTTCAAATGTCAAATGAAGCCCCATGTCCAGATCTATATTTTTTAGCCGATAGACCCACAGGTTTCAATTCCCATGTCTGAAAATTTATTTTGGATATTTTGATGCAGACCCGGGTTTGTGATTAGCAACCCGCATTTGGCAAGTGTGAATAGTGTGATGATTAATCTTTTACCCATCAATTGTAGCGGTGACTTGCTTTCAATGATGTAGGCCTTTGCCCAGCAGTGGGGCAGTATACAGGGTCTATCAAAATCAATAAGCAAATGTTTAAGGGCGGTATTTATACATCATTGTGAATACAATGACAAAAAATGGGCTCCAGTTTTATACTGATTTTTCAAACTTATGTTTTCTAACAAACTAAATCACTTAAAATAATGCACATCATGAAAAATGCTGTATCATTACCAACATGCAAGCATGCGTCAATAAAGAGATAGCTTAGTGTGCATGTTCGGCTATCTTTGTGTGCGTGTAGTACAGCTGGACGGGTTTGGAAAGGGTGTATTTTTTGGTGAATTATAATAATGTTTTGTTGATTATCTTGGTAACGAGCCTGTAGTTTTGGACCAAATTTGGTGAGCATGCTCAGTGTCATGTATAGATGCTCTCCTTAAACGTTCGCTTATGGATATTGTTAGACCCTATACATATAGGCTACCTTTTTATACATATTATTTAAATTAAAATTTTAGGTAAGAAAACAACTGAGCGATGGCTCGTGCGCCGCCCTAATAGTGATGCGGGCGCCGCGCCGCTTCGCCAACTTCGACAACAAGTGCCCGCCCGCCTCGCCACCCAAACCCAAGTCGAGGAAGCTGCTGTGGGGCACCATCGGCGCTACGGTACTCACTGGTGCTGCGGTCGTATATGCCAAGTGAGTGATGTACCTATTTAGGGATGGCAATTGTCATGTAGGTAGTTAACATTATACATTGCAATGCAAATAGGCAAAGATGTTTTTACTTTTTATTTTATTTATTATGGACAACCAACATAACATACAACAATTAGATATTACTTACAAAAAAAAGCTTATTAAAACTTTTTAACCTATCTTTGTCACACTATTTATTAAGTAATAATTTAAAATACTCCAAATTTTTCCGCTTTCGTAGCAGCACAACAACCCCAATTTTCATTTAAGGGCCTGTAATGTCCCACAGGAGCAAATGACACTCACTTTCTCTACTTTCACCTTTCTCGATCCGGGGTCTTTGGGATGTCAATGGTCTTGCTTTTATTAGTGGGTCTCTTGCCCATGATGCCGCGACGCCGTTGCTTGTCTCGTTATTGTGATTCAAATATCCATTGGCATAGTAAGAACGTTATAAGAGTAAATGAAGCAAAGGATTTGTCTAGTATTAAGTTTGTATCAAGATCGTAGCGAATGGCAAGCAGGTCTATAAGTTTGATGTGGATTCTTAAGAAAAAGGTTTATAATATGCTTCTTCAAGAGTCATCACCCACGTAAGAGTTTCTCAACATCTTATCCTCTAGGATATCTAAGTATGTTTATGTAGTTTATCTTACGGCCGGTTTCAATAACCTATCTAACTGTTGTTGTGCCTACCAGAGTTAGAAATTTGATTTGTTAGAAAGCTCATTACAAATTGTGTCAAATATCTAACTCTAGTAGTCAAAACAACAGATAGATAGGTTATTGAAACCGGCCGTTAATTACTAAAATTGTCTATACTTTATGTACTTTAGTAATTAATCGATTGTGTAGTTTATTCCTTATTTCACACTATTATTCGTATTGCACCGCCATCAACTCTTTCTGCCTAGCCCTAAGGTTGACTGGTAGAGAATGCCTTTTGGCATTAAGTCCGCCTTTTGTACTATTTTTATTCTGTGCAATAAAGATTGAAATAAATAAAATTCTATTACTAAGTTTAATAGAAACTTGTTGAGGAATCCGGCTTGATGTATGTTGTCTGTTGGAATACGTCCCACGAAAGTCGCATCAAGATTTGTTCCCCCGGTATCGATTCCCTGCGTATCCACTTACCCCGGTATCGATTCCCTTCGTGTCGACTTCCCATCGTTTCGACTCCCGCCGTATAGACTCCCACCGTATCGACTCCCGCCGTATCGAGTCCCGCCGTATCGAGTCCCGCCGTATCGACTTCCCTCGGTTTCGACTATGAATTAGCTTAAAGTAACGTTAATGAAGCAAATGTTTTACTTTAAACCAATTCCTTTTATTTACGAAGAATCGTTAAAAACTTTGAAACACGATGATTTCGTTGATTACATTCCTGAATTCAAAGCTCATCTGAAGCTCAAGCTGAACCACATTTTCAAAGTTATGTGTTTAAACAAATATATTCCCTGCACACAGATATTTCTGAATCTGATGAATGCCCAAATGTAGCACCAGTAATATTTGCTTTGCTTCCCAATAAAAAAGAAACTACTTACACTCGATTATTTATTCTTTTAAAACAACATGCGCCCGATTTTAATCCAACCACTTTTTCATAGATTGCTAAATAGCTGCCATCAATGCAATCAAAAACGTCTTCCCTTCTTCAGACACTAAAATTAGCTATTTCCACTTTTGCAAAAGTATCTGGGATAAAGCCAAAGATTTATCTTTAAATAGCACTCTACAAAGTTGCAATTATATTGGAATGTATACATCCCTTGCTCTTCTACCTTACGAACATTTACACTACACTTGGCAACAATTACTTAATAGTGCCGACTTGCCGACTTCAGAAACACACCAGTTACTGAATTTAATATGTATATGTCCAAGCAGTGGTTAGGAGAAAATTCTAAATATATTGGTTGTCATGGGCAGAACATGCGAAGCACTAACCATGTATTGGGATGGCATAGTCGCCAAAATAAAAAGATAAACAAGCGACCGACCTTGTTTTATCTTATAAGTATGCTCAAAGATGAAGCTACGAACACCGACATCAAAATTGAACAAAAAATGATGGGACAAACTATGGCTACACAAAAAGAAAAGTTGATTTGATAAATACCAAAAAATTAGCAAAATAATTGATGATTATATTTATCAAAGAATTGATATTTTACTATGCTTAAAAAGACTGTCCAATGTAAAAAAAGAATATTGGTCCATTCGATAGTCCACAAACGCTAATCAAAGTGGCCGGTTATATACCTACAGCTATGCGATTCTCTAAGCGACACATAGACACTGCGCGCATGGCTGTGATCTGCTGTCTCTTTCCAATTCTATGAATATGAAAGAGACAGAGTCATTTCTCAGCGCTGCGACAGCCGCAGCTATCAAGGCTTTAGCATAAAGAATCGCACGGCTGTTCGGTCTTCTGTATAACTACGCTAAGCAAAGTGGCCGGTTATACTCTTCGGTCTTCTGTATAACCTGCCGCAGCGTATGTATGTGGTCTATGCTTCTTATGCAAACGAACAAACTATAGCATCAAGAAAACAGAATTGAACATACGTAATCAATGCTGCTTACTGTAACTAACATTTTTTAAGCTAGAATGTTTTTAAATACACTATTAGAAAGCCCGAAAAAAACTGAGTAAAACTGTATTTTCATAACTCATTTTCGACTTTCTTTGCCTTACCTTAATTGATCTTTCGCCAGACGCATTCATTATTTTATGTAGCTTCATAAAGAAATATAAATATTCATAAAAATAATTCTGTGATTTTTGCAATGATTCTGTGTTTTTTGTGATAAGATAGTTAAGTTTTTTAAAGGTAATAACTAGAGCGAATACCGAATAAATTTAATTACATTTTTGTTATTTTAGTAGTAGGTAGAACTACATAATTTTATTATCTTTATTATTGAATTTTTTGCATTCACAATGCTCTTCTCTTTATTTTTCTAGTAAACATTTTATCCTAAATATATTTTCAATAAATTAATGTTTAGAGGAATAATAGTTTAATAATTTTTTTCTTATTTTGGTACAATAACGTAATTTTCTTTTTGATAAGTTAATGTTTAGAAGAATATCAGTTTAATTTCATTAATCGTTATATTTTCAATAAGTTAACGTTTAGAGGAATAATAGTTTAATTTATTTTATTTTATTTTGGTCCAACTACATAATTTTCTTTTCAATATGTTAATGTTTAGAGGAATATCAATTTAATTTCATAAATCGTTTTATTTAATAAGCTAATGTTTAGAGAAATAAGTTTAAATTTATTTTTCTTATTTTGGTGCAACTACATAATTTTCTTATCAATAAGTTAATGTTTAGAGGAATAATACTTTAATTTTATTGCATTAAAACTAATCTGATAAATAAGTAAAATAAAGACATCTGTAGTGCGATTCTCTAAGCGCACACATCGTTAAAGCCTTGGTAGCAGCGGCTGCAATAGAGGTAAACTTACCATTGGTATTCTTCTAAATAATTTTCAACGCTGTTCGAAGGGATGGAGGGAGGTATGTGGCGTGATAGGGAATCACTTCTTTGACATTTTCTGTAGGTATAAAATTGGTATTCTGTAAGTAAAACAGCCTCAACTTTGACCACAGCCGTGACTGCAGCGAAAGATGTGACGGCTGTAACATCTATGATCACAACCATGCGCGCAGCGTCTATGTGTCGCTTAGAGAATCGCATAGCTGTAATCAAACTGTTATCTATGATTAAGTTACATACTTACCTTATTTGTAATAATAAAACGAAATTATGAAGACTGAATAAACTGTTATCTTTAATAACGTTATATTAATTATTTTCAAACTAAACTACTTTTTTCATTAACTGTACTTTATGCCAAATTCATGGTCGAAACCGAGGGAAGTCGATACGGCGGGAGTCTATATGGCGGGAGTCGATACGGTAGGAAGTCGACACGCAGGGAATCGATACCGGGGTAAGTCGATACGCAGGGAATCGATACCGGGGGAACAAATCGCATCAAGACTTAGAGTCCATTGCGTGGTATAGAACCCAAGCTGCTTTCTTTATTTATTAATTTACTAGCGGCCCGCTCGCGATTTCAGCCGCGTGAAAGAAACACCGTCCAAGGGTACCGCAAAATTTTTTAAAAAAAATTTCTTTCACACTCCTTGTCCTGTCAATAACCTACATAACAAAAACAGAATTAGCCATATTTGTGCAGCCGTTCTGAAGTGATGCACGTACAAACACTTCGGCAATTGATTTTTATTTACATAGATATATTTATTTATTTTTGGTCCTAACAGGAGCAGTCCCGACGCGCGCAACTGGCTCGAGTCCAACGTCCCTTGGGCTAACGACTTTGTGGCGCTAGTGTACCAGGAAAACACGACCTACTGGCGGTTCACGGTCAACCAGTTCAATAAAGTGTCACGATCCGTCAGCAACTTCATGTTTGGAAAGGTTGGTTGATAGTCATTCTGTAACCTCTCGTCTGTAAGAAAACCAACAAACAATTGAGTCACTATTGTGTCTGGCTTTACGGCAGTTGACAGCTTAATAATTATAACTGGATTATGAATTTATTGACGTAAGTGTCTTTGTTACGACTAGGTGTTTGGTAGTTGTATATATTCAGTACAAACTGTATTACTCTATTCTATGGGAACAACTGAAATAATTCAGCTGTTCCCTACATCAAGGACAGGGTAGTATTCGGCTGCGTTGACTACTCCATCACTTTGTCACCTTTTTAATAATGTTGATTTATTTTTTATAAAAAAGGAGGCAAACGATCAAGCGGGTCACCTGATAAAGAGTAATCACCGCCGCCCATGGACACCCGCAAGACCAGACGAATCGCAGACGCGTTGCCGGCCTTTAAGTAAGAATAGGCTCGTTTCTTGAAGATCCCTAAGTCGTAATGGTCAGGAAATACCGCCGCCGAGACCTGGTTCCACAACACTGTAGTTCAATATCTTGAGAGTTAGAGTATATCCGAGATTATGGATACACAGATTAGTTCACTATAACTGAACATTGAGATCAGATTAGCCGTGCATTTTTTATACCACTACAGTGGCAATTGAGTATACGGCCTTCTTGTTAGTATAGATAGACCGTAGCCTATACACGTGTGCAACACCATAGATATTAGAGACGCATTCCAACCCTATGAATAAAATTCACTCCCTTTTTGAAGAACTTTCATGATATTCTCTACTGAGCCTGATCTTTGTCTCTTCGCATATAAACGCTTTCATCATCTAGCTGTGTATTTTAAAATATAATTTCACTACTTCAGGAAGGGGTGTCGCCACTGGATTTCCAAAAGAAATCAGAGCAAAACCTCGAAGAGGACGCTAAAATAGGATATGCTAAGAAAACTTATCAATGTAAGTTTGTTTATAATTTTTTGCTTATTGCCTTTACTTCACTATATTTCACAAATAAGTTACGTATACATTTTTACTAGAGTTTTACAAGCATAATTTAACAATTATCTATTACTTTCATCAGACAATGAATTCATATTGATAATACAGGGCACCTCGACATCATACATCATGCTTATTAAAATTTAAGGTATAAAACAAACATTTAAAACTTTGTATAGGATTCTGAATAAAGGCTTTTGTCCCTTTATAAAGTTGTTTGCCTGTAAAATACTTTGACGTGCCCGTTAAAGCCTTACGGCGACTTTAAACACATTGCTTACTGTATATTCTCATTAACCTATCATTAACATGCGTGGTTTGTATTCACCTAACAGTGCCTCCACCAAGCTTCGAACCTTTGTACGTAGAAGAGAAGAAGATCGAAACCCCAGAAGTCGAAACAGAAGGTAAGTTTAGAATTGAAACCTGAAATACATAACCCTCGGTCTGGGTGTATATTATCCCATAATAATGCGTCATATTAAATTTTCGTTAACGTTTCAAAAAGGACATGTTAGGCTAGTGGTAGTGGGTTTTGGTAAAAGACCATTTGATTTTTTCAATTCTTCTTTGATTTTACCAATGTTTCACTATATTTTTTAAATGCCGAAACTTCGTAGTCAGTCAGTTTCTTGACGTAGGCAAGCTTTCCAAAATTTCCTACGGTTTTCGGGATATTGCAGACTAAGTCGCAGGCGTTCGCTAGTAAATAAATGATTCCATTAACAAGTTTTTGTCTCCAGCAACGTTAGTTCAAACGGAGAAGTGTGAGCCGCAGGAGCCGGTGGTGATCAAAATCACCAAAGACATGGTAGAACTGGAGCACGACATGCACGAGAACACCAAATTGGCCATAGACAACTACAAGAGTGCCACCAAGTTCTGCACAGAGTATAACAAGGCGTTGTTCAAGGTAGGCCCTATGATTGCACCTCAAAGGTTTTGGTTATCGCGAGTCTCGATACATACTGATTCCGATTGAAAAATTAAAAAACCCACATAATTACATTTGAATATTATGCATTTAGCGTATACCAACACACCAAACGCCTGTATACCAAAGTAGAGATCGTCTGGTATAAAACTGAACGCCCTTTCACTAAACGTAATTGTTTCAAAGTTTGAGGGGAAATATTTGTTGCAATACTATGCATATTGCATGTTTATTGCAATACTTTGCAATTTCGCTGTACACTTTTGACTGGCCCTCGCTCAAATAGGTCAACTAATTGTGAGTCTATAGATATATTTTGTATGTGAGTGTAAACAGATTATTGGAGTGCCGTTCAATTTTAGAAAAGACGATTTCAATCAACCTACCTCTTAAATTATTCTAACTTAGTTCTATCCTAGCTCACGTCATTATTAATAGAAAGTACACTGAAAGTAAATCTCTGAAAGCTAATCGTTCCAGAAAAGAGGATTCTTTGTTGTAAAAATACGCCATAACTTTCTTAACACTTTAAGTGCCAACATTTTCACAACATAAATTCCTACATTCTAATTATTCCTGTAAATGGTCCTAGTCAGTACCTAAGTCCTAAATTACCCCAATCCCAAACCGACGTAATTACACGCCTGTAGATAAAACTATCCAAAACTTCAATCGATATTGATACTTAACTGAGTAGTGATAAAGTTTAAAATGTATTGAAAATAAATCTCATTTTGTATTAGGTTGTGATGTCGTCTATACCTATGTTCTCAACCGCGAGTGCCTAAGTCAAAGCTGCAGAATCAGCATGTTGAAACGTGCAGATTCTAAATTCTAAAACTGTTCTACAATTATTGTTTCGCAGATTGTCGAGTTGTCGATAGATGATTTGGACAAAAAATACTACACAGCAGTGCAGGGGGCCAAAGAGGCTCGCGACAAGGCCGCCGCTAAGGCCCAAGACGCCAATAATAAGGCCAAACTGGCTATAGGTATGTTCGAATACTGTTACTATTATTTAATTATGTTTTATAGATCGTCGAGCTCTCGTTGGACGACTTGGATAGGAAGCGTTTTGTGAGCGTTCAGGGTGCGAAAGGGATAGGAATAAGGCAGCGGCGAAGGCGCAGGTCGCCGTCGCGAAAGCCAGATGCGCTATTGGTTCAGTATCGATAGACCTACTATTGTCTTATCGATCGTAAAAGCGTAATCGTTATTTTTACTTTTTACGACATATTTACCATGATTATCCAAGAGTTTGTCCTCCCGATATTTCCCAATATCTCGTAAAAAGTAAAAATAATGTTTGCAACCATGGTAGTTATAAAAGTTATAAAGCGTAATCGATTGTATCGATAGTCTATCGATAGTGTCGTCACGTGCCAATACTATTAATTCTATCGATAGTGTCGTATTGCATTCGATAGTATCGATAGTATTGCAAAAGCCAATAGCTTAAATAAAATAAAATCGTTACTATCGATTGTTTTAGACCATCGATTGTACAAAAGCACGTTTTTTTTCAAACTAACTGTTTTTACAATTCTATCGGATAGTATCGCTCACAGAGTAATATCTATAGTTTTTTTTGACGACCTTCTTGGTCGAGTGGTTTGTACACCGGTTTTCATGGTGTCGCCATCTCTGAGGTCCCGGGTTCGATCCCCGGTCGGGTCAATTTAGAAATAATTATTATTCTAAATTGTCTCGGGTCCTGGGTGTTTTCTATGTATAATAAGTTTGTATATAAGTATTTTAAGTATGTTTATCCGTTGTCTAGTAACCACTTAACGAGTTTCTTCGAAGCTTCTATTGGGCTAGATAATTGGTGTGAGTGTAGGAAAGTTTTATTTTTTATTTTACTATAGTGTCAATAGTACTGACATAATATGAAGCAGGGTTAGCTGATTTTGAAAAATGTTATATTATCTTTAATGAAAATAAC
This sequence comes from Scoparia ambigualis, assembly GCA_963921215.1. NCBI lineage: Eukaryota > Metazoa > Arthropoda > Insecta > Lepidoptera > Crambidae > Scoparia > Scoparia ambigualis. Next base: position 10,562,881 of record OY992524.1, on the reverse strand, counting down.
AATAAATAAGTATACTTAGTAGTTACTAACAATAAAATACTGTCAAAGGGCTTACACAGAATAAGCAGTCTCAAAAATAAAATAAAAAAAGACTTGAAATTTGTTTTCAACTGTAGCAAAACAAATCAGAAATAAGTCTTGTAAAGTTGGATACTAACAATAATAATGGTCAAGATTTATCTATATTAATTTTTAAAGGTTATAATAATATATTTACATTATTTTTTTCTTAATCCATTATCTTTAAAACTGATTGTATAATTTGGTAACGACATGTAAATACGATTTGCTAAAGTTGGCTCGAAAGAATAAATTCACAAAGTTACATATTTTTGTGTCAATTTATCTTCTTTACAAAAAATAACAAAAGTAACATCTAATATTAAAATTAAAATATTTACAACTTAAAAAGATAAATAGAAAACTATAAAAAAAAGAATTCACCCAGATCATCCCCATCAGGCAGAGTACCCAGAATACTAGCCGCATTGCCGCGCTGGATGGCGAGGCTTAGGCGTTGACCCAGATAGCTGCTGGCTCTGGGGTCTCGGGTAGCTTCCACCAGTTTTTTAGAAATATCTCTAAAGAGCTGGTGGGCACCCAAACCCCACGGTCCTAACGTCTCCACCCCAAACGGCTCAAATATGAAATCTCCAGTCAGATTCTCATACTTGCGCCGTTTGAGGTTCTCCGCATTAATTGCAGCCGAGCCAGCATTGATGCATGAACTTGGAAGATGGGACGGGGCAAGCGTGTCGACACATGTAGCATCCCACACCAGTGCCCGTCCCACCCTCCAAGGTACCAGGGTCATGCCGTCCGGCCTCTTGCCATCATCGCGCGCCAGGCCGGCGGGCTCTAGTACGGCTGGAATTCCGGCAGTGACTAGAGCTCGACGAACGATGTCATTCAAAGAATGATGGCGGGCAATGCGACCAGCGCTCCGTGTACAGGACAGCCCGTGGTGTCCGAGGGTGTCTACCGGTGCGCCACAACGACATTGATGGGGGACGATACTGAGGGCGCCAAGACGCAGGGCAGTGGCTAGGCGAAAAGTGCTGCGGTCTAGCAAAGTACCCGTGTTCGATGAGGGTAGTGCCTGCAACCAAAGACCCGACTCCCATCTCCCTACAGCTAAAAGGCGGGCACGCTCTGCGGAACTAGAAGACGTGTTGACAAGGTTATTTCGCAACAGTTCGCAGAGGGGCCCATCCCAAAGCCTTTGGGAGGAGGTGTTGTTTGGAAGATCAGAACACGGGCAAGATGCGCTCCAGGCGGCCTTGGCCTCGTCCATGTAGGGTATCAAAAAGGAATTGGATGTTCGGTCCAGTATTTTATTTGTAAGTGGTAGGGAGGCATGGACCGAGGACAAGAACGCCGGGAGAGAAACGTCAGCAGTTTTACGGATACCCAGGCCACCGAATCTAATTGGAAGTGATGCTTGGGTCCAAGAGCGGTCACTGAAGTTAATGTTTAAAATGGAAGACAGTGTATGTTTTATGGTGCTATCTAGGCTGGCAAGAAGATCAGGAAACTTCCACAGCTGACAGCACCGCCAGACATACGTGAACTTAGGAACGAAAAGTGAATAGCGAATTAAAGCGAAAGCCATGTGACAATTAATTTTGAAAAGGCGGTCTAATGTATCACTAAAATTTTGTAATTTAAAATAGCAACAAATTTTAAAAATATTTTTTTTATTTTAATAATTTTAAAAGTATTTGTGTCATACAGCTTATTCAATTGTCAGTAAGTACTAATAATAGTGTATTTGGTTTTGTCACATAAAAAAAAACAAAAAAAATAAAAAAAATACAATAAAAATTAAAAAAAAATCAATAAAAATTAAAAAAAAACATTTTTTTTAATAAATAAAAAAAAAAAAGATTTTTTTAAAATCATGATATGTTCTTCTCTCCTTGTAGCACATTTGTCTTATTCATCAAATTTATTAATTATTGACAGGCGGGCTCTCTTTTTCACTGACTAGTTTAAAGTATTAGTTTTCTTTTGTTCTCTCAGAATATTATAAACTGTTCTCTCGGACACACCGCATGCAGTTGCTGTTTTTAGTACTATAATGTTCAGAGTCGTATTTACTTTTCATTCTCCGCTATGAATTACCGAACCACTTTTAGTTTTACGAATAGGTGAGATATTCATTTTTAAATTTAATTCAATAAAAGTATGCATTCTACTGGTCACTATGATTACTTGACTTTCTAATTCGGAACGATTTGAGATTGGTTAGGGGGCGTGGATAGGCCGGCGGACAAGTGTGACGTCACTGCATTCTTAACGCGAAGGAACTATAGTGTATAGTAGAACATTGAAAGTAGAAACTTTACTTCCGGTGGCATTTTTATAGCCTTTATTCTACCATCGGCTCCGAATTATCGACAATAAAGACAGCATCTCATTGTCATCATCAATCATCATACAGGGTCGAGTTTGGACCGCCCCACCAAATTTTTTTACGTGATCCTATAGCAGCAGTACAACCAAATAATGAAATAAAAAATATATTTTTTTTACATTTTTGTTTTAAATTTCCTTAAGAAAATTATACATATTATCACTTAACGCGCGGCCTATCGCGGTTATCAAAGCGCATGCGCATGACCGCTATTATTCACCCCGTGCACCAATTACAACGCGCCGTGGCTTTGACTGCGAGGGTGAGCGCACGCACCTAGAACTAAAAAGCAGGCAAAAAATTGTAATTAAAAAAGAAAACATTCATTATTTTTACGTCAAATACTTATTACTTTTTTACCCCATATTTACTTTTGGCGGTTGGTCCTTCTGTATAAATACTCAACGACCAAACTGACTTTTTGTGATCACCAACCCTCATCCAATACCCATCAATTGTAGCGATGACTTGATTTCAATGATGAAGGGCTTTGCCCTGCAGTGGGATAGTATGCAAGCCGTATAAAAAGTTAAGAATATTAGTCGTGAGTTATTTTTCGTCGCCCCCTGTGGACACTCGCAAAACCAAAGCCGTTTGTGAGTCGGCAGGGTGAGCGTGACTGATGCTACGTCTCGTACGCTGCACCTGTTGTCCTCGCATGTCTGTATCACTCAGGCTGAGAACGGCAACTTCCTAAAATGACAAATTCCGAAAACGACAACTTCCTAAAACGAGAACTTATTAAAATGACAAGTTACGAAAACGACAACTTCCTAAAATGATAACATTTTAGAATGTCAACTTCCTAAAATGACAGTTTTCGGAAACGACAAATTCCTCAAATCACTACATTTTAGAATGTCAACTTCCAAAAACGAGAATTTCCTAAAATGTAAAGTTTCGAAAACTACAATTTCTTAAAACGACAACATGTTCGAATGTAAACTTTCAAAAAGGACTACTTTGTCATTCATACGAACACTATAAAAAAACAAAATAGGTAATTCAAAGTTACAACACAAACATCCAATCAAAAAATTACTTGCTACTACGGAACACAGCGAACACTTCATTTTTGAAACTTGACATTTTCGGAATTTGTCATTTTCGGAATTTGTCTTTTTCGAAAATTGTCTATTTTGGAATAGACGTTTTAGGAAGTTGTCGTTTTCGGAACTTGTCATTATAGGAAGTTGCCGTTCTCAGTCTGTGGGGTCTGTATGTAGTGTATGTATGTAATGGTTGTTACAACAGATACCCTCGACCGTCTCATAAAGGCCGGCGTGCAAGCTCCACCGGAAAGCATAGCCGCCACCAACCGCTACATCAAACAGTTTCGTGCCGATCTCACCGTGGCAGAGAACGGTTACAAAGAGGAGTTTGAGAAGTCGGTGCTGAGCGACAAGTACTGGAATAAGGTAGGATTTTTTTTCTACAACGGGTAAGTGCTTGGCCTTCATCTCACCCGATGGTAAGTGACGATAAGGCCGAAGGTGGAAGCGCTTCACCCGGAATCCTCAACCACTGAGGTACTGGCTATCTTATCTCAAACTGTCGGATCACAACAATGCTATAAACATCGTTGTTATGGCGATAGATTTAGATAAGATGGTGGTAGCTAGCCAGGTGGACTTAACAGCCCTCCCACCGACCAAATTGATGGATGGGTGGATTAGGGATTTGTATGTGTATTTTATTTTATGTGAGAAGGAAGCAAACGAGCAGGCAGGTCACCTGATGGGAAGTAATCATCGCCGCTCATGGACATTCGCAAAACCAAAAGACTCGCACTGCCGTCCATACACTAAAATGCCGTTAACCGACCTGAGGTCGATTTTGACTTTTTGATATCATTGAACTCCGAATAAAACGCGCTGTCCGACTAATTTTTTTTCTATCTTTTTAGTTACATGAGATATCGATATCGACACAAAAAACGCCGTTAAACAATTTTTTTTTATTAAATAATAAAATGCTATAAAGTTTTAAATTCCAATTTCATAACTCTCTTCTTTCAATTCACAAAGTTATAATCTCATGACTTAAATGCTGTTGATTAAAAATACTATAATGTGGCTAAACCATAAAGTTACTATACCTAGCGGAATAGAGAAACAAAGGGCTGAGGGAGCGGGATGTCATTAGCAATAACACTGTGGGATAAAAAGAGATGCGTGATGCGACGTAACAGAACCGTTTTTGGCTACTGTTTGACAGTTGGCCGCACGTCTTATCAGCACACTGAGAATTTAGATTTTGTGAATTTTTCTGATTTTCCGTGAAATCGTGAATATTTTTGAGAAATAGTGCTTTAGAAACATGGTGACTTTTTCAGTGATTGATTGTTGTACAACACAGCGAAATAATCCCATAAAATGTTAATTTCACAGGTAAATTATTACAAACCGACACTTTCTTACCTAGGATTTATTTATGCCAATGCGCTTCGAATTTCAACCACGAAATGTGATAATTCTCTTCTATAAACATTTATTTATGTAAGAAGCAAAGATAGAATATACATAATGCAGAATTTACGAATAATTTGTGTAAACAAAATAATTTTCGTTTTACACTAAGGCTGTATCAAGTTATCGATATTTCGTGTCCACTGTCTATCACGTAAACGAATATGTATTATTGTTATTAAAGTACCTATATGACGTTTAGATATGAATTACCTGGGAATGTAATCACATTTAAAATACTTAGCCGATCCATAGGTATCAGTTTTTGACTTTTAGAATAGGTAATAACATTAGTAGGTAATTTATGTATCTTTTAGGTTTCCTACTAACTTGGATACTAGAAATACATGGCTTAGGCTAATTTATCGTCCAAACTGGATTCCCAAGAAAGTTCATGTTTTCCAAAGTTCCAGTTCATGTAAGCATTTTGAAGAAAAATATTTACAGACGCGAGGAGCGAAACGAATTTTGATGAAATCTGCAATTCCAACTAAGTTAGTTTCGGTAAGCTTAAATAAAATTATACTATTCTTCTGCTGATGTTTCATTAGATAGTAATGTCTACTTAGCACCATGTACCTACATTCAACCCCTCCGTCGCTGAATAGCATAAAAGCAAAACATGATGTTCGCAAAATAGCATATTAGCAAAACACCATATTCGCAAAAAAATCATAATCTCAAATCACCACATTCTTACAATATCATATTCTTGAAACATCATATTAGCAAAATAACATATTACTAAACTACATTTTTAGTACAATTAATGTTTTAATGTTTAAGTAAATACTTTTCAGGAAAAAAAACAATCCGATAGCATGTAATAACCGTTTATTGATATCAAAGTAAAAATAATTCTTGTATTTAACAATTTCTTCGTTATTTTCTTACTTTTTTTTAAATTTATCGAGTCTATTCCTTTCTTAAAGGCCCTCAACGCGTCTGCGATTCCTCTGGTTTTGCGGGTGTCCATGAGCAGCGGTGATTACTTTCCATCAGGTGACCCGCTTGCTCGTTTGCCTCCTTTTTTTAAAAAAAAATGGACAAGGTCTCTGTAAAAGAAAATCTTTGGAAATTCCTCACGGGGCACGGGGTCGACGCGGACGAAGCCGAAGTCGCGGACGGGTCGCTGGTTATTAACCGGTTCACTGTCCCGCAGACAACATAATATGGTCCATAACAATTGATTAGTCTATTGTTTTATTTTTTGGACAGTAAACCTGTTAATAATATATTTTTCATCCCCCCATCTCGGAAAGAGTATTTTTACTCTTCGATATCTGAGTGCAAAAGCCGTTTTTATTCTCTAGAGGATAAAGTAAATTGAATTTAGAACATCGTGTGCACTTAGTATGTGTATTCAAAACATCATTAAACCTATTTTCTTCTTCCTCCATGGTGCCGATTTATCATACGACCTTTTTAAATTGTTAAAAACACAGACACGGAACCTTTTTGGTGTACCTACTTTTTTAATTTGGTTGGTAATTTCCTCGTTGAGGTGGGATGAAAAGTTACGTGTTGCACTCGAGTGCAAAGATTTTTCACCTCGTGCTCTTTTGATTCCCTCGGTAACGCTCAGGATTCTAATTTTTGAATCACTCGCTGCGCTCGTGATTCAATTTTAGAATCCTTCGCTTGCTCGGTCATCAAAATCGAGCACGCGGTTAAAAAGCAAGTTTGCACTCTTGTATAACAAATAACTATTATAAGACATTTGCTCGTTAAGTGGCTCTTATTACACCGATTCCAGCATCGTAATGTAATAAGCTACGCACTAGTGCGGTAATGTAATTTAAAAATTAGTTCCTAATCGTTTGAATCTATGGACAACATAGGAGCCTTTAGCCCGTTAGTCGCTTTTACGACACCCAAGGGAAGAGAGGGGTTGGTAGTATTATTTTGATGAGCCCATCGCCGCTCTATGCTGTTGGATGTATGTGCAGTCTTTAGTCCGTTAGTCGCCTTTTACGACACCGAAGGGAAGAGAAGGGTTTGTAGTAATATATTGATGAGCCCATCGCCGCTCTATGCTGTTGGCTGTATGTGCAATCTTTAGTCCGTTAGTCGCCTTTTACGAAACCTAAGAAAAGAAAGGGGTTTGTAGTATTATTTTTATGAGCCCATCGCCGCCCTATGCTGTAGCATGTATGTGCAGTCTTTAGTCCGTTAGTCGCCTTTTACGACACCGAAGGGAAGAGAGGGGTTTGTAGTAATATATTGATGAGCCCATCGCCGCTCTATGCTGTTGGCTGTATGTGCAATCTTTAGTCCGTTAGTCGCCTTTTACGAAACCCAAGAAAAGAAAGGGGTTTGTAGTATTATTTTTATGAGCCCATCGCCGCCCTATGCTGTAGCATGTATGTGCAGTCTTTAGTCCGTTAGTCGCCTTTTACGACACCGAAGAGAAGGGAGGGGTTTTTAGTATTATTTTGATGAGCCCATAGCCGTTCTATGCTGTTGAATGTATGTGCAGTCTTTAGTCCGTTAGTCGCCTTTTACCACACCGAAGAGAAGGGAGGGGTTGGTATTATTATTTTGATGAGCCCGTCGCTGCTCTATGCTGTTGGAGGTATGTGCAGTCTTTAGTCCGTTAGTCGCCTTTTACGTTGAAAGTTTAAAAATAAATATGACTAGTTTTAGTAATGAAGAACTAAATTTACAGTCTACAGCACCGGAAATAATAAGTGAAGCACAAAATGTTATTGACAGCCTATTACCATCTAAGTCCAAAGAAAAATACATGTTGGCTTACCAAAGATTTATACACTAGAAAAACAACAAAAACACGCAGTCATTTTCAGAAAATGTGTTTTCCTCGCAAATATGTTATAAAACGTCGTATGACATACGTGCGCTTTGATAATTACAGCCTCTGCTTTCTTGTAGCCCTCGCCTACGGCTCGGGCCAGCAATATCGCCTCTGCTGTAATTTTCAACTTACCGCACTTATATCATAATGTACTATTACATCTATTTAATATTTTATATGATCCACGTTCCCCCGGATGCCTGAAATCTAGGTTTCAGTTTCTTAAAGCCTCTCATCAGGGTGACCTTTGCTTCAGTAGCAACCTTACTCTCCAAATTCCTGCTCATCATACTGGCTTCCTCACCAGCTCTTTCACTTTAACCGCTATCCGTCTCTGGTATGCTCTGCTATTGCATAGCCGCCGTGCACAGAGCAAAGTAGTGTTTAAAAGACTGAGAAGAAGAAGTGCATGAGCAGTTTTATATGTAAAGAGGATTAAATAAATAATAAAATGTAAAAGAAAAACACTATTTTTATCATAATTGTACTTTTTGTTAAGAAAATGTTATTAACCCCTTGAGGATCGTAAAACCAGACACACCGCCAGCGGTCTTATGATCCTTGACCTATTTCACGAATAGGATGATAATCGAATATGTTACTTTGCTAATATGATGTTTCAAGAATATGATATTGTAATAATGTGGTGAATTGAGATTATGATTTTTTTGCGAATATGGTGTTTTGCTAATATGATATTTTACGAACATCATGTTTTGCTTTTATGCTATGCAGCGACGGAGGAGATCCCATCCTATTTAGTTCTATTAATACTATTACGTTAGTAATTAATATTATCGATATCGATATTAATGTGAAAAGCGACATGACTACATCACTGAACGCATTTTTAAACAATTTGACATACACAAATGCCATCCTATTTCGGTTTCGTTTGACAGCTCATGTTTGTTGCTCTATTCCGTTAGGTATAGTAACTTTATGGGCTAAACACACATAACGTTTTTCATAAAAGGCGATTATCTCTAAATGTCACTTTTGCAGTAAACGGCATTTTAGTGCATGGACGGCAGCGCAGAAGCGTTGCCGGCCTTGAGGAAAGAGTAGTTTGGGGGAGGAGTAGAAATTATGAAGGAGCGGCGGGAGGGGGAAGGGGGGGGGGGAGAGGGGCTCCGGTACTTTCAGACGAAACACAACAGCAACGAGTGCTATCGTTTCACGTTTTTTATTTATACATACATATTTCCATATAATCACGACTATTATCCCCGAAGGGTTAGACACAGACTAGGCAATGAGGACAGCAAAAGCAGTCCTATACCATAGTCCACTTTTCACCGAATAGCGACTGCACATGTGCTCAGCGTGACAGGTGGTAAGCCCATCGCCGCTCGATGCTGTTGGATGTATGTACAGTATTAGTCGCCATTTACGACACCCAAGGGAAGAGAGGGGGTGGTAGTATTCTTTCACCTCTACGCGACACGGTTAATTATTTTATACAACATATTGTTTTAACCCTTTGATATTACTGTGGTATAAATATTACTACCATATTTTGAACTTCATAATGATTGAGATAAGATTGAAAAGCAATGAAACATCCAAATGTGTTTTACTTTCCGAAACGTTCCCTTTCACGGGCGATACAGTAGCATTTCATTGAATTACAATCTTATTCCAAAAGCATAATTTTGAATATTTAGTGGCAATATAGCTGCCAATGTCATCGAAAGGATTAAAACCATATTTAAACATTCTGACTTTCATACGCCAGGTGGAAATGGCCCGCACCGCATACAAGGCGGAGCTGCAAACTCTGTTCCCCGGTATTGACCTGAACTCGCGCCGCCTCGACATCAAAGGCGACACGGACCTACTGCTGCTCTACACGATGAAGCAGGTACATTTTTTTTTACAGATTTTTTACACTCGTCAGCAGATCAAACTACCACAAAATGTCAAATTTCATTAATACATTTTGAACCTTATCGTTTGGGTATAAGGGTCATATCGATTAGGGAAATTTGACAGTTTTGAATAGTTTGACCAGCGTACTCATACAAGGCGGAGCTGCAGAACCTGTTTCCCGGCATCGATGTAAACTCACGCCGCGTCGACGTTAAAGGCGACACTGATCTACTGCTACTCTATACGATGAAGCAGGCAGGGACTGAATAACCCAAAAATTAAGGTACCTTTATATAGCGGTATGGCGTCATACCGAAAAATAGCGGTTACCGGATTATTCCGATATCCAAATTTATATCGGTACCGTAATTTTGAGTTTTTAAATAATAAAGGTTTGTTTCGGTATGAAAGAGACGGCTAACAACCGTTTCAAGCATAAGCGACTACTGGCTTTCTTATAAAGCTTTAGTTTGGATTGTTCTCGTTGTCAAAACACGTGCGCCGCGCATAGGTTTGAATTTTTTACTAAAAGACAGGATATACCCATAAAATATTATTTTCGGCCAAAAACACAAACAAGATTAATTTTGCCAACCTCTAAACTTCACTTACACTCTAAAAGTCCGTTAGTTATGTGTGTGAAAATATATAATAAATTACCTACTTCTTTAAAAAATATACCCACATAAAAATAATTCTTTAAAAAACTGAAAGACCTACTTATTGCAAAATGCTACTACACGCTGGAAGATTACCTAAAAGATCGCCTATAAAAATATAATAATGTATAATAATGAAATAATTATTGATAAATAAATAAAATAATATGTAGATAATATTTTGTATAAGTATATATATGTATGTAAATATATGTGCATATGTGTATATATATATATATATATATATAGAACAATACCTGTACCAGATTGGATGCAATTTTATTCCTATGTACAATAAGTCCTACTCTCGCCTTACGTAATTATATTTATTTAAGTAGAATCACAGAATAATATTGTAGAACAATGCAACTGCCGTGCACACGGAATTTTAAAAGTACGCTTGCCGGTAGGTATATTAACGCCAACTCAAGCTAGTGTCTGCTAATAAGCGGACGGACTTTTACTTAACCCTTAACCGATTCATTGCGTATCCCTCTTTTAATGACTTTTGTGCATGGCGGCTAACAAATATTCTGTGACGCCTCCGTGCGTCAGCCGCCACCCATTAAAGTGACGCGCTTGCGCGTCTTCAGCCATGAGTGAACATATTTTGCTTTTTGTTATGATTTTGGCTTGTTTACACGTGATTCCATTCAGTCGGAATCGGATGTCAAACGTAAAGGGTTTGCTAATTCGTTTAGTGTATTGTAAAGTGACTTATCTACGCGATTTTGCTGGAATGGCTGCTAAGTGATTTATTTGGATCAGTGGTTGTAAACCTTTTGTGTGTTACATTTGAGATTTTGTCCCTTTTGGGGAAAAGGAAGAAAATCCCAAATGCAAGCTTCAGTGGGTTGTTATCAAATAAAACCATAAAATGTTCAACAGCTAGGCAGTATATTGGAAAAGAACACACAAATATTTTGTCCAACAACAATAAAATAAAATTATAAATTTTATTTCATTCTTATTATTCAAAAGAGGGGGGTTAGTCACAATTTTGTCTTATATTATGTTAGGTACAATTAGGAAAATCATAAATAAAAACTATCAGTCGAAATTGACCCTAGGGTCAATCTCAAATGAAAGTTCAACAAACTTTCTATTAATTTTGCCAACTATAATTTACTGTTTAAAGTAATCTAAACCTTATTCCAAAGCTATATCACCCCCTACAACACACTAAAATCCTAAGAGTCAAAAGTGACCAAGCAGGTCGGTGATAATTTTAATTTAAAATAAATTTTATAATACTGTTCCTACTATTGCCTAACCAGCCAGCTAATATCTCAGTCGTCCGAGCTATGGTCGTGAGTGGGGGTCGGGATAAAGCCAATACCGTTCGGAGTATGAAGTTGAAATTAAAATTAAATTACTCCGTCTATAAAAATATTAAATTAATTGTTTTAAACCGTTTAACCGTATCAAAACTCTCACACGTTTAAAGCCGATACTCTAGAGAACCGTGGGGTTATACCGATATTAAATAAATATTTATGGACGCCAGGATCGTATAGTCGATCCGAATCTGGAGACGATGTCACCATACAACTTCACACAGGTCGAACTCGCAGATCCTCAAAGGTTTCACAACTTCACCAACGCTTGGTGTAGTTGGATATAAAAGAAAATACTATGTTAAGGTTTCGAAACCCTAATGTAAAAATATGTTCCTGAATAACGAACGATTAAACCCAGAGTGGGGGTACAAAAAAACCGTCAACGCCTGTGCGGCGACAGCTCGCTGGCAGCAGGTGGCCGCTGGTGCCCCGAAGAGGCAGGTCTCGCGTCCAGGCTTTAGGGCCCAGCTCTAAATCCTGGCGGCGAGACGGGCCTCTCGAAGCATCTGAAATTATCAACACGGGGCCTATTTATAACACTACACGCCTAGTTTTAACTGTTACATAAATTAGGGTCCCGCAGTCTGCTATCTGTGTATCTGGGGCTGCAACCTATCATAACCAGGGACTCGCAGCGCCATGGGTTATCAAAAGCTTCCCAACGCTGTTGCACAACTAAAAACTCACACTCCAACACTAACATTTAACACCATGTTTTAATTTTAGCTTTGTTTCACATTTAACTAGTACACAAGGCACTACACGGCTACGATATTCCAATAAACATAACTAAACAATGCCAGACTACTGTTGGATGGGGCAATATCCACTTAATAAAGGGGTTTGACACGTCTGCCACATGGCCAAGAGCCTTGCGTCGCCTGGCGACAAGGCAGGATTCAGACACCATGAAATATCGATTTGCTTTCCAAGTATGACGGCTTATTATATTTAAACAATGCTATTGAGATACTCACGCGCTAGGATATTCTATATCTACGCGTGGCTGCCGGCGGTGTCACGACCGGTTGGTTGTGGCACGGATTCCTGAGTGCATTGATCTCAACTCCTCGCACCACGTCACACCAGAGATTCAGCTCGTTTAGGCGTCGCAACTCGGCAGCTTTCCTTTCGCCGGAAACACTTATAAATCGAAGGCCAGCTTATAATTTATACTCCCATTGTCGGGTAATTCATAAGAAATTGTTCTTTTAAAATTTTCCTTCAAACTAACAAAACATCAAATATGACGTCTGTCACAACTCGCCCTCTGCTAACAGAACTTGCCAACAATAACAACACACGACCTAAAAAAATAATTAACGTTTAGCAATGGGAAATGCATTTTTCTTTAATTTAAAATTGTGTTTTATGATATTTAACTCACTAATTACCCTGTCTTAATATTAAGGAGTATTAGTTTCCTCTCTGGTAACCCCTACGGGCAGAGACAATATCCATATAAAAAATATTACTCCCGTTCGAATGTTCTAGATAAAAGTCCTTATAGAAAAAATTAGTTCTATTTCCGGATTTGCTTGAATTAAATTTAATTACTTAAAGTAATTATTATACATATTAATTTATTATGTAATTTATTATTAGAACTGTTTCGACTATTTTTTTAAAATTGAATCTTTTATGTGAAATTAAAAGCTGACAGCTACTTCGCCCCGCTACCGCTAGGCGTCGCTACGGTGGCTGTCATTTTGTCTATGGTGTTATGTCAAATACAAAACGTAAACACGGAATAAAATCTCTTTAGATGTAAGTTTAAGTCTTACTAAAACTGATTTAGAAATATGTTTTAATTGAAAATGCAAGAAAAGTGTGTCTTGTAATGTGTCAGCCAAGGCTCCATGTCTTTAATGTGAAGAAAAATGGATTTAATTCAAACAAGCTACACGGACTAATGTTTTTGGACATTTGATCATTCTAAAGCAATTATTTCAGGTAAGTACTATTCAACCATTGCGAACTTCTTTTGTAGATAAGTAAAGGCAGACAGGGCCCTGAATTTACAACGTAACAGTACCTCCCCAACCACCAGAGATTTGACCGACCAGGGCAAATCTCGACGCTGGCCCTCCAGCGTCACACTACACTTCAAACAACCAAGCAAGCACAAACAACCAAGCAAGCACAAACAACCAAAAGAAACCTACCCGTGTAGCTGCACTACACAATAACTTAAAACTTTCCTGTAAATAGCTATACAATATGCTATGACAGTAAAAAAAACAACAAAACGCAGTCTTGTGTACGACAATTCTTCATATATCTATATATATATATTTAAATATACAAATATCCCATATATATATAGTTTGTATATCCCAAAAAATATACAAACTTCTATATGAATATAAACTAATGTACATAATAAATATAATAATACCAATTATAATATACTCTTACATAAATCTAAAAACTTGGTGCTTATGCAGTTAACATATTATCACAGTGTCACCAACCGCACTGTTGCCTCGCGTTAAGGCTTTTGGTACCAGTCACTGATCCGCTGGGGTGTATGGCTTACTTTTTTAACAATACTGGTTACTGAAAAGTCACCACAATAGACTCCCAAAGTGAGTCTGATCCATTAAGCGATATGGAAAAGACAAACCTTTTGGAGTTTAATATGAATATTACCAAAATACTAGATTATAAATGATTGATTACTTTATATATATTAAATACACTAATTTTGGTTATAATGATATTATTACATAAACATAAAAACTGGTAGCTATACAGTTAACCTATTATTACAGTGTCACCAGCCGCACTGACGCCTCGCGTTAAGGCTTTTGGTACCAGTCACTAATCCGCTGGGGTGAATGGCTTATTTAACTATACAGGTTACTGAAATAGACCTACAGTTATCCCACTGGGTAAGTCTGATCCATTAAGCAATATGGAAAAGACGAAGCCCAGAGAGGCACAAAATAATAAATATATACACCAAACGTCTATATATGTTCTACAGGTTAGGTCTGATCCATTTACAAACATGGAAAAGACGAAACCCAAAGAGCTATAAAATAATAAATACATGTAAGAATCGTCTACACGTCCAAGTCTACCCTTCCTAACAAACGATACCTCCTCAATACACAAACATCTAAATGCTCCTACCTATAAGCACATTTTTAAAGTAATGCCCAGTAAACTTCTTACACGGCTGGGCAGCCGTAAACCAAAAACAAAAAACCCACAACCCAAACCAACAAAAATTCACCACCACCTAAAAGTTTGGCTAACCGCCCCTAAATAAATCCTACAAAAAAAAAACCGAATTCCGTCAAAGCAGCCTACACGCCCGCCAATAAATGGCCACCATCCTCAGGACTATCATCTCGTTGCCTCACCAACGGTCCGGAGATTGAGGTTTGGCTAACCGCCCACAAAGAAAATCCAACATAAACTTATTCCGTCAAAGCAGCCTACACGCCCGCCAATAAATGGCCACCTTCCTCAGGACTATCACCACGTTGCCTTACCAACGGTCCGGAGATTAAACCCATCCATTAAGGTATCTAACCTATAATATTAAAATATATAAAAAAAAGGAATTAAAACATTCCAACTTAACAAATAGAATGTCATCACGCCAAAAGTCGAAACTTTCCAATGCGCAAAAACACAACCACAAACATCAAGCTCCTCTTAAAAGAGCTTCCAGCGCCGCGGCATATACAGCCACAAACGCCCAAAGTGCAGTGACTTAAAGGCATATACAGCCCTCCTTCGTCACTTTTAAATCATCTAGCAACCAAAATAAACCACATAACGAATTCCAGCACCGTGGCATATACAGCCACCAATGCCAACAACAGCAGCGACTACAGGGCATATACAGCCCTCCTTTGTCACTTTTTAACCGCTCACAACAAGCAAAACATTGTACCATGATACAATGATCGATAAATTACTAAAACTAATACATCTTAGTCTTCCCATGAAGACTTAAAGTCCTTGATGTGCCATTCACCAAGGTTTTTACCGGAACTACAGCCTTCTAATTCATACACTAGGGGGGAAAGTTTTTTCCTAACAAAACATTTTTCATATTTAGGAGCTAATTTAGCCATAAAAAATTTGGAGGCGTCACTCTGTGGATATGTCTTTTTCCACACAGTGTCACCCACCTCAAATTCTAAGGGCCTCCTCCCATTGTTATAATGACGAGCACTACGGTCATGTGATTTAATAAGCGCGCCTTTCACTTTATTAAAAATTTCCTCTAAGACGCCTAACTGGTCCGCATATACACCGCGAGAAGCGCACGCCAGGGTGAGCGGTCCATCGGTGTTATTGCCGAAAACCTCTCCGCAACTAACTGCCTCCCTACCATGTACTAGGAAGAATGGGGTAAAACGTGTTACTTCATTAGTAGAAGTGTTTATTGCATACTGAATTTTCGAAATATTAACATCCCACGATCTATGGTCATCTTCCACAAGAATTGATACGGCGGTCATAATCGTACGGTTATAACGTTCAACTGTGTTCACGCTGGGGCAATAGCGAGGTGTAAAGTGAACCTGAGGTACCTTGTACCTCTCCAACAAAGATTTAATTTCATTGCCCGTGAACTGCGTTCCGTTGTCCGCTATCACCGTACGGGGTATGCCGTGAACCAAGAAAACGCCATCTTCAAGTTTCTGCGCTATAGCCTTACCCACAGCTCTTCGTAAAGGAAAGAGCAAACAATATTTCGTAAAACAGCATACGACCACAAAGAGATATGTGAAGCCCGCTCTAGACCGTGGCAAGGGACCAACGAGGTCAAAACTTATTGTTTCAAACGGTTTAGAGCAGTCTTTCGCGCTACCTAAGAGACCAGGGGTTGGCAATTGTGAGTGTTTATATGCGGCGCACGTATCACATTTCCCCACGTAGTTAGTTACATCCTTATACATGTTAGGCCAGTAGTAACGTAGTGCAAGTCGTTTATAAGTCTTAAATACTCCAAAATGTGGAGATAATTCACCACTATGGTGATTCTTTAAAAGTTCCAGACGATTTCCCTCCGGTACTACTTGTTTCCAATCATAATCACTCGCCACACCGAATTTATTTTTTGAAAAACGAAAAAGTTTATTGTCTCTAATAATAAAGTTAGGACACGACCTAGGAGTACTAACACACTTGTCCCACAACTTTTGGAACCAAGTGTCTGCGTCAGGCACCTTTATTTCGAGCACCGGAACGGCACGCGATAGTGCATCTGGAACTACGTTGTCTTTGCCCTTGCGGTGCTCAATAACAAAGTTGTAAGGCGATAACCGACAACCCCAACGAGCTAATCGACCCGTAGGATTGGTTAAATTAAAGAACCACTTCAGGCTCGAGTGGTCGGTTATCACCTTAAACGCAGGACCTCCCTCCACATAAGGACGAAAGTGTTCTACAGCAAAAACCACCGCTAGGGCCTCTCGCTCCGTCGCCGAATAATTGCGTTCTGCCGAATTCAGTGAACGACTACAATATGCTATTGGATGCTCCTCTCCCTTTATAAACTGAGTCAGAGTGCCCGCTATCCCAAAACTGGATGCGTCACAATGAATCTCAAATGGCTGGGAAAAATCGGGACAAGCCAATACTGGTGCAGAGACCAACGCTGTTTTTAAAGTAGTAAACGCGGTTTCTGCCTCAGCAGTCCACTTAAAAGGCGGGGCTTTTTTGCTAGCACTCGTAAGTGCATTTAAAGGTGCCGCTATAGAACTGAAATTTTTAATGAAACGTCTATAATACGACGCTGTTCCAAGGAACATTTTCACCTCCTTCCGGGTGGTAGGTGTGGGAAAGTTGACTATTGACTGAACTTTCGACGGATCAGTGTGTAAACCATGTTCATCTACCCTGTAACCTAGATATTTTAACTCCCGACGAAAGAAACAGGATTTTTGTAAGTTAATCGTTAACTTAGCCTGTCGTAACTTTTCTAAAACCCGTTTAAGAAGCGAAATGTGTTCCTCGAATGTCGATGAGCATATTATAATGTCATCCAAGTAAACAAACACTTTATTATTAAACTCAGGACCAAACAGTATGTCCATTAACCGTTGCTGGGTGGCTGGTGCCCCCGTCAACCCAAAGCACATAACCTTAAAATGGAAAAGACCTCGTCCGGGAACCGTGAATGCGGTTTTTTCCTTAGATGAAGCGGAGTCAAGCTCAATTTGCCAAAATGCAGATTTTAAATCAATTGACGAAAGGTATCGAGCGTCACGTAACTGATCTAAGATGTGAGAGACGCAGGGAAGCGGATAAGCATCTTGTTTGCTGACTGCATTCAATTTTCGGCTGTCAAGGCAAAATCGCCATTCTCCGTTTGGTTTAGGAGCTAATAGGACTGGGTTATTCCACGCGCTATTGCTAGGCTCTACTACTCCCATCTCTAACATCTCATCCAGCTGGCGGTTAAGTTCCTTAAGGCGTTCAGGTGATAGTGGATAATAACGCTGTTTGATAGGAGAAACATCACCCGTGTCTATCTTATGACGCAACAGTTGGGTACGACCTAACCCTTTAACCTCAAAAGACACCTTCTTAAATTCATTTATTAATGACTCCGCTTTCAACCTCTGAACGGGTGTTAATTCATCAAACGGCTGCAAATGCCTAACCTCCGATACGCAAGTACGGTGTTTAGAGTTTTGAAAATACTTAAAAGGCAATCTATTAAAAATTTCAGGAGCTAAATTAAAAGCCTTCCAAAAATCAACGCCAAAAATTAACGGTGTGGTGATATCAGGAATTATATAAAATTTAATAACTTGAGTCACTCCCATAAGAGTAACTGGTAAATATAAATAACCCTTCACGGTTGCACGCGAGTCATTGGCTGTTACGATGTTGCCCAAGCACCCATCATAGTGTAAGGTTGCACCAGCTTTTATGAACTGTTGGCCAACATCGGAACCCAATACTGAAATGCATGAACCCGAGTCAAGTAAACCGTAATAATCCGCATTATATATAGAAACGGTTAAATGCGGCCGACCATCCTCCCTAGTCTTATAACGTACTGAATCTACTCTTAAAGAGTTTAAAAAAACTTGTAACCATTTTAAATAGTTGTCCCAATCGGACTTAATAAAATTATGGCTGTAGTTCCGGGAAATTAATTTTTTGAATTGCAGTTCTGACAGGATTGACCTTTAGTCCCGACTGTTCTTTTATTGCAGTTGGGGCACGAAGGTGTCCTCACACCCTTCTTACCGCAACGAAAACAAACTACTTCTGTGGATTTGCAAGTAGATAATGAGTGGCTCCTTACCCTACAACGAACACAATACATAGCAGGATCAGCTTGCACGGCCTCTATTCTCAAAGAACCCCTCGGAGCTTGGTAAGCCAAGTCTGGTGCAACAAAAGAAGCGGTAGGTTTCGGCGGTTCGCGGAACTGTGCCTTGCTAACAAAACCTAGCTCGAGTTGCCTACACTTCTCCTTCAATTCCTCCAGGGTATTGACCGCCAACATTGACAACGCCGTCGCGTATTCCGGCCGCATGTTGAACTTAATCCGTGCCAAACGCTCAGGTTCCGCTACTCTATAAGAGAGCCTGTTGAAGAGGTTCTCCATGACCGCTATGTAAATACAGGACAATTCAGTTTGCCCCTGAGTCCTATTAGTAATTTCTGAAATGAGACGCATATCGTAGTCTGGCGGAGCGAACGCTGTGAGTAAATGTCTTTTTAGTTCCGACCAACTACCAACCGACGCTTTTATACCACGGTACCACAACAAAGCACCATCAGAAAACAAGTCCAGAGCTGATTTATGTAACGAAGTTTCGCTTATACCCCTAGCTTCGCAAAGTTCTTCGAGACGCTCTATGAAAGCTTTCACGCAACCGGTACCATTAAATTTACAGTCGAGAGATCTGACTGTTGCATCTTTCTTACTATAATATACGACTTCGGGAGTAGGTTCAACTTCAAGGACGTTCGGTGTCTCTGGTGCCGATGTAAACGACGCATGGAAACTCGCGTTAATATTATCAACTTTTGACAAATAACCGTTAAGCTCTTTGTCAATAGTCTGATATACGGAATCAAGTTCAGGAGGGGGAGTTACCCTGCCCAAGCGATGAAAAAGGTGGGAACTTAAAGCCTTTATACGGTTAAATTTTTTAAAATTTGAAGGATCTTTTCCTATAACTTCGGCGACCTCTGCCAATTTGGCTTTAATAATTTGTAATTCTACTTTAGGATCCCGAGTAGTCTCTACGATATCGTCTGAGCAAACTAGTTTACTAAGTTCCCTAATCTGAACTCGTAATCCCTCTACCGTTGTCGCCGGTGCTGCGTCTCGAATCTCCACCTCATACGTAAGCTCGTCTTTATGAAGCAAATTAAACAAAATTGGGCGTTCCATTTTGGATTTAAAAAAAAAAACTACTAAAATATAAGCTGGCTTCCTCAATAGGCAGTTTCAACCTAAGTATACAGTTACAATCCACAGAAAATAGTAGTAAACCACCACAAACACAGTATTATAATAATAATACTAAAAACACTTGCATTAAAAAAAACCACTTATTTTCAAATAAAAATTGTGTCAACTATAACCTATTGTGTCATAAAATAATACTCTAGTTCAGCTGAGTACAATAATTAAATAATTAACACTTGTATACATATAAAAAAAGTGTTATAAACGTTTAAAAAAAATGCACTATTAATACATTATTTTAAAATAATAACGAATAAAAATTCGTTATTAAAATAAAATGGGAGGAATCCGTGCCAATGCACGCGTGACGGTTTTTCTTAAAATTAATAATCCCCACGGTTCTAGAACGCTATCGGTATTCTGGCTTTTTAGTTACAGCATAAGACATAACCACTATCCCTAACCAAAACACACGTTGAGTGCGCCACTGTTACATTTGAGATTTTGTCCCTTTTGGGGAAAAGGAAGAAAATCCCAAATGCAAGCTTCAGTGGGTTGTTATCAAATAAAACCATAAAATGTTCAACAGCTAGGCAGTATATTGGAAAAGAACACACAAATATTTTGTCCAACAACAATAAAATAAAATTATAAATTTTATTTCATTCTTATTATTCAAAAGAGGGGGGTTAGTCACAATTTTGTCTTATATTATGTTAGGTACAATTAGGAAAATCATAAATAAAAACTATCAGTCGAAATTGACCCTAGGGTCAATCTCAAATGAAAGTTCAACAAACTTTCTATTAATTTTGCCAACTATAATTTACTGTTTAAAGTAATCTAAACCTTATTCCAAAGCTATATCACCCCCTACAACACACTAAAATCCTAAGAGTCAAAAGTGACCAAGCAGGTCGGTGATAATTTTAATTTAAAATAAATTTTATAATACTGTTCCTACTATTGCCTAACCAGCCAGCTAATATCTCAGTCGTCCGAGCTATGGTCGTGAGTGGGGGTCGGGATAAAGCCAATACCGTTCGGAGTATGAAGTTGAAATTAAAATTAAATTACTCCGTCTATAAAAATATTAAATTAATTGTTTTAAACCGTTTAACCGTATCAAAACTCTCACACGTTTAAAGCCGATACTCTAGAGAACCGTGGGGTTATACCGATATTAAATAAATATTTATGGACGCCAGGATCGTATAGTCGATCCGAATCTGGAGACGATGTCACCATACAACTTCACACAGGTCGAACTCGCAGATCCTCAAAGGTTTCACAACTTCACCAACGCTTGGTGTAGTTGGATATAAAAGAAAATACTATGTTAAGGTTTCGAAACCCTAATGTAAAAATATGTTCCTGAATAACGAACGATTAAACCCAGAGTGGGGGTACAAAAAAACCGTCAACGCCTGTGCGGCGACAGCTCGCTGGCAGCAGGTGGCCGCTGGTGCCCCGAAGAGGCAGGTCTCGCGTCCAGGCTTTAGGGCCCAGCTCTAAATCCTGGCGGCGAGACGGGCCTCTCGAAGCATCTGAAATTATCAACACGGGGCCTATTTATAACACTACACGCCTAGTTTTAACTGTTACATAAATTAGGGTCCCGCAGTCTGCTATCTGTGTATCTGGGGCTGCAACCTATCATAACCAGGGACTCGCAGCGCCATGGGTTATCAAAAGCTTCCCAACGCTGTTGCACAACTAAAAACTCACACTCCAACACTAACATTTAACACCATGTTTTAATTTTAGCTTTGTTTCACATTTAACTAGTACACAAGGCACTACACGGCTACGATATTCCAATAAACATAACTAAACAATGCCAGACTACTGTTGGATGGGGCAATATCCACTTAATAAAGGGGTTTGACACGTCTGCCACATGGCCAAGAGCCTTGCGTCGCCTGGCGACAAGGCAGGATTCAGACACCATGAAATATCGATTTGCTTTCCAAGTATGACGGCTTATTATATTTAAACAATGCTATTGAGATACTCACGCGCTAGGATATTCTATATCTACGCGTGGCTGCCGGCGGTGTCACGACCGGTTGGTTGTGGCACGGATTCCTGAGTGCATTGATCTCAACTCCTCGCACCACGTCACACCAGAGATTCAGCTCGTTTAGGCGTCGCAACTCGGCAGCTTTCCTTTCGCCGGAAACACTTATAAATCGAAGGCCAGCTTATAATTTATACTCCCATTGTCGGGTAATTCATAAGAAATTGTTCTTTTAAAATTTTCCTTCAAACTAACAAAACATCAAATATGACGTCTGTCACAACTCGCCCTCTGCTAACAGAACTTGCCAACAATAACAACACACGACCTAAAAAAATAATTAACGTTTAGCAATGGGAAATGCATTTTTCTTTAATTTAAAATTGTGTTTTATGATATTTAACTCACTAATTACCCTGTCTTAATATTAAGGAGTATTAGTTTCCTCTCTGGTAACCCCTACGGGCAGAGACAATATCCATATAAAAAATATTACTCCCGTTCGAATGTTCTAGATAAAAGTCCTTATAGAAAAAATTAGTTCTATTTCCGGATTTGCTTGAATTAAATTTAATTACTTAAAGTAATTATTATACATATTAATTTATTATGTAATTTATTATTAGAACTGTTTCGACTATTTTTTTAAAATTGAATCTTTTATGTGAAATTAAAAGCTGACAGCTACTTCGCCCCGCTACCGCTAGGCGTCGCTACGGTGGCTGTCATTTTGTCTTTGGTGTTATGTCAAATACAAAACGTAAACACGGAATAAAATCTCTTTAGATGTAAGTTTAAGTCTTACTAAAACTGATTTAGAAATATGTTTTAATTGAAAATGCAAGAAAAGTGTGTCTTGTAATGTGTCAGCCAAGGCTCCATGTCTTTAATGTGAAGAAAAATGGATTTAATTCAAACAAGCTACATGGACTAATGTTTTTGGACATTTGATCATTCTAAAGCAATTATTTCAGGTAAGTACTATTCAACCATTGCGAACTTCTTTTGTAGATAAGTAAAGGCAGACAGGGCCCTGAATTTACAACGTAACAATTTTTAGTAGAAGTTTACAAAAGGGTGTAAAAGGAGTACCTTTATTTAGGTTCTATACCGTAGTGTTGCGATGCAGCCACTATAACGAGTCAAATTATAAAAATATTTTTTTTTTTTTTAAATACGCATGAGTAGGTGTCGGAACTCTTGTTCTCATTGTTAATGAGCAATGTAGTCCAATGAAATGGAAAATGGGTGGGGTGGTTCAACTTCATATTAAATAATCGCTTGAATTTGCGAATAATCGAACTTACTTATAAAATCAGTTTTCAATCTAGCCGTTTTTAATAGTAGATTGATACACAAGTTGCTAAAATGACATATTAAAACGAGGTATTTTAACTCCCGAGCTTAATTCGATTGCAAGAAAATAAAATAATCCAATACAATATTTAAAATAAATAATGGACAGCCACTCAGGGCTTGTTTATTTGGTTAATTTTCAAACCTAGTCAGCAGCCAGTACATAGGAACCGTTTTATTAAGGGTTTTTTCTTTTAAACAAGGAGAAATCCTATTTTCGGATACACAGCGGGCCTGAGAAAGCCCGCTGGTTATGTGGCGACTCTCCCCCCTACGCCCGCTTCCCTGTCCAGGGCCCCAATTCTCATTTTTCGAGATGTAGTCTCGAATCGAGTTTTGATTTCGATCTCTATCGCGATAATCGACATTTTGTTCACGTATCTCCTATTCTCAGCGCTAATCGAAATAGACTTCGAGTTTTTTTTTTGATGAATATTGCCATTCTTTTTTATGCAATCAACTCGGGATGCGTTCCGTCTGACACGTTTCATCCGGTTTTAAACCAGTTGCAACTATGTACCTCAAATATTTTTTACTGTAAAGGTATTTAAATGTATTGAACTTGCTTTTTAATTAAAGAAGTAAATTTTTAATAAGTATCGAAAAATCATTATATTTAATGTGTTGTGATCAAATTTAAATTCCTTAAACAACTTGTATTGTTTAAAACGTGACGTGTCGTCGATAAATTTTATGTTTTTTGTTTGTGGTTGTGTGCTTGTTTGGTGACGAAACGATCATTTTAGTATTCACAAGACACACACAATGTCAACAAAAAATACCCAACGCCACAGCAGAAGCAGCTTCTTCTACAAATGTTGGAAGCCGATATACAGTTAGGGAGTGGAAAGTTTTCTTCCACCTTTAAAAAAAAAGAGAGCGAGCTCTCTCAATATTTTAAATCACTTCCACGACAAAATTGGAAATTAACTCCTCCATATCCACCGTAATTTCGCCGCTATTTGACGTTTCATTAGCTTCTCGTAGTCGAAATTACGTCTCGACCACTGCCGACCACTCGATGCAATTTGAGCGGCTCTCCCTCGAGAAATGTCGAGTTCGAGATGTTCAGAATAACTAAATTGGATTACCACTCGATAAAGTTCGAATTCGAATCAAACTCAAAGTCGATTAGCGCTGAGAATAGGAGATTCGTGAACAAAATGTTAATAACGAGATTTTATGGTCGAGATAGAGATCGAAATCAAAACTCGATTCGAGACTACATCTCGAAAAATAAGAATTGGCCTCCAGGTCCGAAGGCCTCGACAGGGACTCGGGTGAAGAGGGGCCTTACCCACTAAAACTCCTTATACCATCCCATCACTTGTCGTCAGGGTGGTTCGGGACCACGGACAGCAGACTCCGAATTCCACCCTACGACGGCCCGCCAGTGGGGAGGACGCCCGGGATAGTTTGGGCGCCCTGCAGATTCCCATGAGTTTCATGCAATGCGGCTATGGGGTCTCCCACCCCACAGTCACGCAAGCCTCACTGCGGTGGAAGGAGGTGGGCAAAATGCCGCCTTTTCCTACCGACTCGCCTGCGTCGGATCGGGTCCGCATGGAGTTGCTCCTCGCGGACCCTCTCCGCGGCCTCCTTCTGTGAAACAACCGCTTCACTGATCAAGGCCACGGCCCTCCATGATCTGTCGCTGTCTAGCATGGCTTTTACCACGCTAGGCAGCGAGAGTGTCTCCCCCAACGACCGACATCAGACTGTGGCGCTGCGCAGCCCACGACCCGCACTCCTCAAGGGTGTGCGTTTCTGTGTCCTGCGCAGCTCCACAGCTGGTGCATTCTGACGTCGACTCCCCTCGGTGCAGGTAGTGTCCAAAGCATCCATGCCCAGACAGCATCTGCTCCAAGTGGAAAGATAGAGTCCCATGTCGCCGCTGTAGCCATCTCCCCAATTCTGGTTGGATGACTCGGCACAACCGGGAGCCGTAAGTCGATGACCGCAAATCATCGGCCCATTTGGCCAGCAGCTCTTGGTCAGCCAAATCTCGAGCCTGTTTAAGCTCTTCTTAAGTATGGTTTCTACCCTGTTCTTTAGCCTCTGCCCGCTGTCGGTACAGTTCCGCCAGCTTCACTGCCTCCAACCCCCATGGCGGGATGCCAGCCAGCGCACAAGCTGCAGCATGAGACACTGTCCTGTACCCTCTGATGGCCCTCAACGCTATTATCCGCTGTGCGATACGAAGATGTTGTTTGTTGGTAGCGTTGAGGGCAGTCGCCCATATAGGGGCTCCATAAAGGGCCATCGAGCCCACTACTCAAGCATAAAGCCGGCGAGTCAAAGCGTTCGGCCCACCAACATTCGGCATGTTGCGTCCCAAAGCGGATGCCGCACTGACGAGAAGAGGGGAGAGTTTGCGAAAGTGCTCCTCGAAGCGCCAACGCCCGTCCAGAATGAGACCCAGATACTTCATCCGGACCCCAACCCGGATCCTATGCTCGTCTATATCTAGGTGGGTTCCAGGCGGCGGTCCTCGTCGAGGCCCATGGAAAAGAAGAGCCTCAGTTTTACCGATCGCTACCTCGAGCCCCAACATATGGATTCTGTCCACCACCAGAGATGTTATGACGGTGACCAGTCTCCCTGCCTCTGCGCAATTTCCGCCCCAGGCCGTGATCAGAGTATCATCTGCATAACAGATTACATCGGCCCGTGGGCCTACCCAAACATTAAAAAAAACCTGTTTCTAAAAAAACAATAAAATGGGTATTGAATCAATTAAACGGTTTATAGAGGTTTTTTCTTCTTTTTATAAGTACCTAAACACACCGGGACAACGCGAGCGCGCGAGTGGCAAAGCGAATAGCGACCTTCCATACGTAGACATGAATTCTATTTGCCTGAAATACCGCTCTCCCAAAGTGAGCGCGCGAGTTTTAAATCGACTTGCGAGCTAATGTCTTCACACGGAAGGTCCCCATTAGCCTAATCGCCTCGCCAGCAGTAGGTACATTTCGCAGCTTTGGATTAAACTGGTTTATTTAGGTTTTTGAAGCCCTCTCATTTACATTGGAAGCGGTTTTTGTAAAAACCTTATTCAATAACTGGGATTTTTTAGACCGGTTCGAAGCCCTATCGTCACTAATTCAATTTATAATTAGAAAATATTAATAAAGGAAAGATGGCGAGCCAGTTTAAACCTTTACATCGTTGTTCCATAATAAGTCTTAACGCGTCAAAAACGTATGCCGCATAATCGCGTTTATCGTCCGGCATAGAAAATCGCGTAGCGAATTATTTATTACATCAAGCAAATCCTCAATATAATGAAAGTTCTGCTAATTAGCACTCCCTAAAAAGTAATTCTACAAAGTTTCAGTGGAATTTTCTTTATGACGCTATGTGGCGTCATACGCCATACACAAAATAAGTAAAATTAGGGAACAAAAAGTTTGCAACCACTGAAGTTTTTTAACTGGCGCTATCTCCTAAAACGATCAATACAGGCATAATCTACGTGTCAAATAATATAAGTTCTGTTAATTAGAACTCTCTAAATAGTCATTCTATAAAATTTCAGAGGAATTATTTATGACGCCATTTGGCGTCAAACGCCATACGTAAAAGATATCAATGAAGCTCCATGGCGTCATACGCAATGAATCGGTATGCATGGCAAATGGCAACACGTAATGATGGACTTATTATACTAGTGCAGTAAGTTGGTTTTCACAGACGAGTAGACTAATGTAAGGCTTACTATTGACATTAGTTTGTAAATACCAATTTCCGCACTAGTGTAAAATGATGTTTACACGCGCACATATTTTACACATTTTTGCGCGCGACACGCAACAAAAACAGGTTTTTACTCGTCGCCTCGCAAGCAAAAGCAAGTCTCACCCCTCACCCTGCGCCCCGCAACTGTCAATGCAACGTTTTTCGGTACCGATATCGCATAAAGGTTAAATAACGGTAAAGCCTTACCTTTATTTTATTAAGGTACACTTATTTTTTACCGGTAACGTAACCTTATACCGTAACCGCTTTCAGTCCCTGGAAGCAGGTACATTTTAGTAATTTTTTTGGAATTATACAGACGCCAGCAGATCCTACATAACCACAAAATTTCAAATTTCTTTAATAAAACTTTGATTTTAGTACATTATTTAAAATTGTGTAGACACCAGCTGATTCACGGATCAGAAAATGTCAAATTTCTGCAATAAATTTTGAACCGTATTGTTTGGATATAAGGTTCAATATCGATTAGAGAAATTTGACAGTTTTGAGTAGTTTGACCTCCTAGCGTACCCATACAAGGCGGAGCTACAGACCCTGTTCCCCGGCATCGATCAGATGCCTGATTAACATATTTTGTAATAGCCAAAATGGCACTTACGTTTAGAGTCGTCCTATTGAAAAACTGTCATAAATCCGTATTCACCTGTCATTTCGATAGAACGATTCATCGGTAGGATCGCAACTCAGCGATTTGTCAACTATTTAAACCTAATGTTGCCATTACAATTCTACCAAATAAATTCAAATACTTTTTGTTGACCAAAACATGAAAAAATGTTTATTAATTTTTTCCAGCGACTTGGAAATTGTCTAATTTGACGTGCAATTGCTGACATCCGATCAAACTAAACGTCAAAATAATAGGTGAATACCGCGGAGGCAACGATCGAACTTCGATTAATGCACTTGAATACGCTTATACAAAACCGACTTAAAATCGTGCGAGTGATACGTGAATACGAAAAGTGACTTCAGCGATCAAATCGCTTGCATGTCGTTGAAGTTTTGTTTCGTGAATTAGGCTACTGAACTCACGCCGCGTCGACGTTAAAGGCGACACGGATCGGACGGCTCAATATTGATTAGTGAAAGGACATTGTTTTTTTGGTACTAAAATAAACATAAAATTAACCAATATAATTTCTACACCTCCTTATTCAGGAGACTAAATACAATAATCCTGAATAATTTCTAAATTTTAAAAGACGCCCGTTAAATTATTAAAAAATATATTTATATTGTACGTAACTCATACTTTTTTATGTATCCGAACGTAAATTTTATGTATCCGAACTTAATTTCTGCTTTGTCTGCTTTTATTTTGACAGTTTGTCTACATAACAGTGACACTGGGACTTCTTGGCGGGACAGTGAAGCGTCATGTCTGCAGTTTTGTTTTATTTTCTAAAACTTGTGTTTTTTGGAACATACAGTGCAACATCACTTTTCAAATTCTCTCAAGAAGTCCGTGTGAGACCTCAGTAAAGTCCCACATCTTTCCTGAGGACTCAAGGGGTTTGGGGCAACATCATTTATCATTCATCATCTTAATCACCACTCATTATCATCAAGGGAAAAAGAGGAATAACAAAACTAATTACTAGGCTGTATGGTCTCTGACCTTAGCCTGTTCTTTCACGGAACAAAAAAACAGTGACACTGACGGATGGTTGTGGGTTTAGTACTAGTAATCTTTAATTTATCATTCTGCACTCCGCTTCAATGGACAGGCAGCCTTAAGGAAAGAGTAGGACAACGAGTGCCATTGTTTCACGCCGATATTCCGTGCTTGGGTGGTATTACGCCGGGCGAGCCGTCCCAATTCGTGTGGCTCTACAACTTAGATAGTGTCACTCATTTAGCACCCACCCAGGGGTCACGTGTAAGAGTGCGTTCCGTCGTTTTGGGTGTAGTTATTTGGTTAAAGTTTAACTCGTTTTAGTTGCAACCGAGCCACGGAACGATGGAGTGGTTTTTATAACCTATTCTGAAGTATTCCTGTCCAAAACGACAGAAAATACTTCTTCTGTATCCATTTTTTCCACTTTTATACCATATTTAACAAAATTATTAAAAAGTAAAACAACACGAAACAACAGGCGGAATTTTTCGGGACGTTTTGACATAAATTGCAAACTTTGACACTTTTTAACAATATGTGGTTTATACGTCAAATAGCTGTCAGAGTGAAAAATAACCACCCGATTTGATGATTGTTTGGTTTCTGCGCTCTGAGCCACATAACGTATGAAACTACGCTCTGACAGCCATCAGAGTAAAATTTCACCAAGCCAAGGAACGGTTAGAGCGCGCGCCGGAGTGCGCTCGAGTGCACTCGAGTGAAGCGACGGAACGCAGCTTGGTGTCTCAAGGGTTAACCTACGGACGCGGTGCCTTTAACAAAACTCTTGATGAGAATTATCTTTTTCATGCTGTTTGTTACACTATGATTACTCGTCATTTTGAGCGTTTTGTTTTTTTCCTTTACAGATCCAATTCCTTCAAAACGAATTGGCTGCATTGCAAACTGTCAGAGAACTAAAAATCAACAGAGCCATCGAGTGTGAGTAACTACTTTTTACCTAGTTTAGCCCCCTAGCTTTAGCCTCAATGTTGACCGAGTAAAATACGAAAACTAACTTCTTGTTGAATGACACGGATTAATTAACTGACGCACTAGCGACGTCAATTAACGTTAATGATCCTTTAGCACTATAATTTTTTATAAGTTTCTAATAGGCTATTTGACGATGACGAAGATATGACCGTAAACGGTTTTGTTGGGCTTGTTTTACTGTGACGTCACGCTTTTGTAAACATCCACAGTGCAAGTAACGCTACGCTAGGAAACATTCATCTATCATCGCATGATATACAAACGTGTGACGTCACTCGACTGACTTGACGCTATGTTGCCGATGCAAACGTTTTGACTGCTTAGATAATTAGTATATTTTCTAATGCTATAAATGAAAAAAATATAGTGGTAGCAACGTTTACAGGCCACGACGAGAAAGCGATAATCGAAGCTAAAGTGGAAGAGGTGATCAAGAGAGAACAAATTGACAAAGAGAAGGAATTCCAAAAGAAGGTAGTTAGTGGATTGATATAGAATTTCATGCATTTTTTTTTCCAACACAACATACATTTATTTTTAATTTGTGTTTATATCGAAACATCTAAGTGGCCGAGTGGCTAAGCGTTTAGTCCGACAATCGAAGTCCTGGGTTCAATTCTCGGGCCTGGCCAAGTATGTTGTGATCCTGACACACACACACACACACACACAAAATTTCAGCGTCAGTTTAAAGTAGTTAAAATTCAAGTGACGAATACGACTAAAGGCGCATTTTTATTGGTCGATAAGTCTGTCGTTAGTCCGAATGTGAGAAGGCTCCGCATTCGGACTAACCAAAGGTTTCATGGTTTACAACTGCCGATGGATTTTTAAGGGGCTTCAGAAATAAAGAGAAGACCTTTTCGAATGTAAGTATAAAAGCTTTGGGCTCTACCCTGTGGCATGCGTTACAAAAAAATTTCTGCACCCCGCATGCGGGCACTAACGACCAATGAAAATGCCCCTTACTTCAAGTCCGTTTATTAAAAACACTGAATTAGTTCTGTTTGGTTGGCGATATGTCTTTGAAACGTTGCTAAATTTAATCATCTAAGGGAAGAATGTGTGCAAAAAGGGTCCGTAAGCCATTTTAATAGAGTATAAAATTATTTAAGTTGAACATGGGGTCTGGCCACTGCTAGCAATTTTGAGGAAATCGATTTGGCAGCCACAGTTACCAAAAACAACTGAGCAGTGCCTTTCATAATCATAATCATTTATTGTGAAAAATAGTTACTAATTAGCGATGTAAGTTTACAGATAATTTGTTTAGTTATGTCCTGCCGTAGTGGCGTACAATTAGTTGATATCTGATTCTACAATTAAATTCATATATTATTAAAT
The DNA here is from genome assembly GCA_963921215.1 of Scoparia ambigualis. Lineage (NCBI taxonomy): Eukaryota > Metazoa > Arthropoda > Insecta > Lepidoptera > Crambidae > Scoparia > Scoparia ambigualis. The sequence continues at coordinate 10,531,805 of OY992524.1, read as the reverse complement.
TGATAAAAATAAGATTTGCTTAAAAAGTGTTGGTATTAACACACTCCATTTTTGCAGAGTTTGCAAATACAAGCGGAGGCAAATATGCATTTCAAGGAACAGCTAAAGAAGCAATTCGAAATCCAACATGAGATCCTTCAAGACAGGCTCAACAAGAAAGAGAAGGAGGTATGTCTTTTAAGATAAGATAATTATTTATTTGCACTTTGACATGCTATAAAGATGTTACCACCTTGATAAAGATGATATAAAGATGTTATTCTGCCAATCTATTTTCTGAAACATAGAGTATGGAAGCGGATTGCTTTTACGGTCCTCACTTTAAGAATGCAGTGACGTCACGCTTGTTCGCCGGCCTAGCCACGCCCCCTAACCAATGAAATCGTTTTTAGTTAGAAACTCAAGTTCACAGTGACCAGTTGAACGCATACTGTTATTAAATTAAATTTAAAAAATGAATTTCTCACCTATTTGTAAAAATAAAAGTGGTTCGGTAATTCATAGCGGAGAAAGAAAAGTAATTTATTACGTTTTTCAGTACTTTAAACAGTGTGATTTTAATACCACTCTGGACATTATAGTACAAAAAACAGCAACTACATGCGGTGGGTCCGAGAGAACAGTTTATAATATTCTGAGGGAACAAAAGGAAACTAATACATTAAACTAGTCAGTGAAGAGAGCCCGCCTGTAAATAATTGTTAAATTCGATGAATTAGACAAATGTGTTGTAAGGAGAAAAGTACATTCAATATATTTAGTTTGATTTTAGACAGTTAAGTGTATTTTTAAATTGTTTTATTAGAATTAATCTTTAAAAATATAATTTGTTTGCATTGTGAATACCACGGTGAACACGCCTTTACCGTGCACTTCACTGATGACGTTACTGCATTTTTAATGCGAACGAACTATAGTATCTAACTATAGTCTGTTCATTATAGCTTGATACCTGTGACAGATGTCATCAAAAACGATGACGTGACTTTGTAAAAGCGTATGAATATATTTGACTACATTTAAATAATATTATTTCGTATAATCCGTCACTTAAGGCTGCGCCGAGCAAAAACGGCAAAATTGGCAGTCACCATTAAAACGATGGGGTTCACAATTCTTAATAAAAATAATAATAATATACGTAATTATTATCACAAAGAGTGTGTTTACAATGTAACTCTATTAATAATCTAAAGTCAAGTCAATCGTTTTATTTCGTAATGTGCTTTGGTTATTTCATTATGATTTTGTTTAAAACGCCTTCCAAATGCGCCATACAAAATTAATTAATTTACTAATTACTAGGTCAGTTTAATTTCAATCGTATTGCAATTGATAAGGTTTAATTGGCTATTTGGCAGTTGTAACAATAAATATGTCGGATATGGTAGTTTATAATTTAACAATAATTATCAAATAGTTTTTTTTATTAGGATAATTTATAAATATTTTATTTTTACAACATACATTTGCGATTTTTTATCTGTGGATTACAAGACCCGAAACACGCGTGCCCATGATTGAGCTTCGTGTGACGTCACATTTGAAAAATAAACAAAAACTATCTGTCAGGTTTCAAGATATTGTTTGTATAATGTGGTGTGACGTCACAGGGCTAAATGTCACGAGACCAACCGTTTTCGCACAAATTTTTAATTAATAAAGAAAAATATTTTTTTTCTATTAAATAAAGCTTTTTCGAGAAAAACATTATTGTACGGGGTATTTAATTTTTAAAATACTTTTCCGAAAAATGTCAAGTAGCCAATAATTGAGATTGTTTCGTAATGAATATTGTTTTCTCTTCAGGTAATGGCCAAGTTCGGTCGCGCAGTGTCCGAGCAGGTGGAGAAAGATCGCGTCGAGTTCAAGCGGGAGCTGGCCGCGATGGCGGGCAAGCTCAACGCCATCGAGCAGACGCTCAGGCGTAAGATTTTCGATAAATTATACCTTAGACTCTTAAAATTTTTACGAGAAAAAAATCAACCAGTCTCAGAAAAGCTCGAATGGGATTCGGACCCATTTTTTTTCTCGCAAACATTTTATCCTATATCTAGCATTGTAAATGCGAAATTTCAATAATAAAGATAGATGGGTCAATAAACTTTTAAGGTGCCAGTTTCATGTCACCAAAGAAAAAACTCATTTTTCTCTCAAAATATTTGAGGCATTTGTTTTTAATGCACATCTACTTTTAATTAGATTGTCTTACATATTTATCACATCAAACTTAAAATAATTTTTTGTATAACATTTCCAAAAAATGTAGTAACGCTGTAGACCAAATTGGACCTCCATACAAAACTTTCTTGTCCCCAACTACCAGATACAAATATCATCAAAACATATTAAGTTAAATAGAACGGTTTTTAATAAACAATAATTTTCTACCGCATGTTGGGAATAATGACCTTTCTAGTAAGTAGTTCTTTAGAATCTTAACAGAACAAATTTTTTTTTATTTTATTTCTGAAGCTGTGTCCCTAAAATTAATCAGTTTAAGGCGTCAACAGCGTTACCGTAAAATTGCACACTTATACGCATAGATGACTCTATCAAATGAGAAGGTTAAAGCAGCACAAGACCTACAAACATTTTAACAGGAACCGCCATTTTGTGTTCTTTCCGGCAGCTCTGACAGTCAGCCGTGAGTTCACTTTGGGTGTGCGTGTGTTTATTCGTTGTCTACTGAGTGACCGCCTTATTTCGCGTAAGTTTTATCTTAAAATTATTATTCACATATTGTTTTACTCATTTGAATTCTGATTTCTGCAAAGTGTAGGCATTTTTCCTTATAGCATAATGTTAGAGGCGCAATTTTATTAATTAATTCAAATGTCTACTGAGTTACCGGTCAACCGCGTTACTATTGTAGTAACGCCAGAGACAGTAACGCAAATGTATTGTACGTGGGTTCAAATAACACAATTCTTGCTTCTAAAGCTTTTTGAAATTTTATGGTTTGTCTAGTAATTTTTTTATGGTTTTAGGTCTAATATGCCATTATTGGCAGCAGAGAAAAAAAACACTATAAATAGAGAAAAACTCAAACAAAACCAAGAAAAATATGAAGAGAGTAAGAAGAAATATAGAGAACGATACCACAAAAGCAAAAAAGGTTAGTAGCAGACCTTACACCAAAAGAAAAATATAACGCCAATATAATTTGGAAGCTTAGGAAACGATCAATCTCGACAACGTCACAAAAATTTGGTCAATGTTTTAAATCGCCTGCACCCGATAATAGTGAAAGAAACACACTAACTTTGACGCCCACTAATTCCGCTGAATTACGTGGACGGAAGAAAATAAGAAGAGATGAAAGTAAATTATATAAAGAAAACAAAAAGCTAAAGGAAGACAATGCAAAACTACGAATGAAGTTTGAAAAATATAAGAAAAAATATTACCACAAAAACGCCGAACAGGAGTTTAAAGAAACAGAGAACACAGACAATTATAAACTGTTGAGTAAAGCTGTAAAGAAAAGATACAAAGAAGCTAAGAGTCTAAAGAAAAAAAATTATAATTAACATTTTTATGACAGAAACCGTAAAAAAATCTCGTTTAAAACAAAAATACAAAATAGCTTTTAAGATAATTGTCTCACGCGTTACTAAGAACTCGTCTCTTGCGTTACTCTTGTCCCTCAAAACTATTAATTTTCGTAGGGACGTTTTCGTATTTTTATAATGCTTTTTAATAAATGAATAGAATGATTTTGACAAAAATATATGTGTCTTAGCTTTTAACTGATTATCAACATGGCAAGACGTGTTTGGTAACATTTTTTAAAAAAGATTCAATCACAAATGGTAACAAAGTAACGCTGGTGACATGTTTTGTTATTTTTTTATATCATTATTTGCAGTAAAAGGTTGATTATTACATTATAGTATAATATTACGTATAAGTATGGGTAATAAATAAAATTTAAGTTAATAGGTTGTGTTATTTTAATTTTCTAAATGATTAAAAAAGTAACGCTAGGGACATGTTAATATGTTACCTTATAATATATACCTTTGTTTGGTATTATCTTAATTTCTTAAAATTTATGCTCAAAACTTCACTGCACGCACTAAAACTACAAACTTGAATATATTTCTGATTGTAATATAAAACTTAATTAATACAAATTGAATAAATGCATTTTAACATTATATCTAATAGATAGGTGTAAAATCGGCACTTTAAAAGTTGATTGACCCAGATACACCTTGTCAAACAAAAACTATTATCCCCGAAGGGTTAGTCAGAGACTAGGCAATGAGGACAACAAAAGCAGTCCTCTACCATAGTCCACTATCACCAAATAGCGACTGCACATGTGCTCAGCGAGACAGGTGGTGAGCCCAACGCCGCTCTATGCGGTTGGATGTGTGTGCACTCTTTAGTCCGTTAGTCGCTTTTTACGACACCCAAGGGAAGAGAGGGGGCGGTAGTATTCTTTCACCGCTACGCGACACTGTTAATTCTGTGTTGTACCCTCATTACTTACATCAATGCACGCAACACAAGGTGTCTTGCCTCGTTAAGCTTTGGTCCCTTGATCGTAACGCACAACGCTACGGTGTGCGCAAGTGGTCAGTTGATTTCGCCGCAGCTACCAAAGTAGACGACAAAGAAGCAGGCCGAGATACATGTTTTTACAACGGTGGGGTGAAGGTTGTTTGGAAACTTTAATAAAGGTATTTAATTCTTCGATTAACAATACCAACTAGATAACGCGTCACATACAAAATCAAAGCTAAATTGTGAATAAATACTTTTTCAAAGCAATAAATTACTCCTGTCACTTAAAAAAGAAAAGACGTCACTAACATTTAGTGGTGAAATCAACCTTAGGAGGCAACAAATAAAGTACTTTTTTTTCTTATGCCATGTGAGAAATAAGAGCTCACTCTTATTTACCGAGACACATTTTTAGCGCTGACCTAACATCTAGTTGTATGGTTGATCGAAGATTTAATTGATTGTTAAGAAAGTTGTATTCAAATTATATTAAATTATCATCAAACAAATCCATTGTCAACCCGCGACGCACACCGCAGCGAATAAGCGAGAACGACGCCGCGCAGTGCTGAATACCCGCTCCCCACTTCACCGCGCTTGCCCTTCGCCGCTGACGCATACCGCGACGGAACAAGAGACTATACTAGACGTTTTTCATACAATTATGTGTCGGGCACCGCATGCCGCAGCGTTGTGCGTTACGATCAAGAGACCAAAGCTTTACATTACTTACCAGAAAGTTATTACTATTACTACTATAAGATAGTAGGGATAACTAAGATTTCTAACATATTTTTACCTGTATGTGTTTGTTACATTTAAATAATGTTATCAATGATATGTAAAAATTCCTAGGCCGCTACGCACTATACGACTATATAAGAGATAACATTATTTTTTTTTATATTTCATATGTTTAGAACAGTAGTTCAATCTAGGAGCTCAAAAAAGTGTCTTCGCGCATTTTATGAAAATCTATCTCTGCAATTTTGAGTTTAATTAAAAAGATAAGCATAATTTACAAAAAGCGAGGCCATTCCAATAGCTATTCTACACTGTTCAACAAGTCAAAAATGTTAATGTATTTTTGTTTCTGAGATCCATAACGCCAAAATTGGCCATTTTACGCAAAAATCACAGTCGAGATGTAATAGGCCTCTAATGTATTAGTGTAATCAAACGTTCGTGGATTATTAAAAAAAAAAATAATAATTCCAGAGCGAGCCAAAGCGGAGGCGGAAGCGCGTCGCTCGCAATCTTTATGGGCGGCGGCGGAAGCTTTATTAGCCGCCACCCGGCGCGGCGTCACCGAGACTAAAGTCGACAACGAGATCAAGGCGCTGGAGAAGGCAGGTGAGGGCGCTTTTGTATCGTAATTTACATTATTAGCCTTGTAAACACACGTCATTACTACCGAATAGATAAATACCTATAGTCTGACCGCTACCGCTGTACCGCGCCTTGGGTATGCGAGCGGCGAGGCGGGGGGGCGAAACAGTTGCTGTTGACTGTCTGTGTCAGACGCACATGAGATAAAATATCTAAAAATGGTTCGTGCATTATCTCGAGATATCAAGACTGTCATTTTTTACTGTCAATTTAGTTCACCAAAAAAACAGGAAGTTATACTTAAAGAAAAAACATGTTATTGATGATTTTGATTTATATTTCCAAGAATTAAAGATTTATTTCATTTATATTGGTTCTTTAATTGTACGTATCTAAAAATCATATTAGACAAAAACGGATTGAATGTACTCGTAAATATAAAGCTTCAATAAACTGTGCTTCGATATCGTAAGATCTGTCTGACACTACGAATCTCATGTGAGTTCATGCTCTTTACTTCCTACTCCCCTCCTCCCCGCGCATACCTAAGGCGCGGTACAGCGGTAGCGGTCAGACTATAGTAAATTGCCCGCGAGAAAATATGCATTAAAATGTTTTACAGACGCCAGCACTTAACCTACTACTACTACTATAGCTTGACCGTCGTAAAGTCGACCCTCCTGATGGTCATGTGTCTACACCCAGCGGGATCATATGTCTGTGAGACTTAGGAGTGATGCAGAGAATTAGATCTGGGTTTGTTCTACTGAAATCAGAATTTGTTCCGTATAAACAACGGAAATATAAACTTTTGTAACCGACCTCCAGCCAGCGGGATATTTACCAAAGTCACGTCTGATGAGCTATAAATTTGTATTAACTTTTAGATCTGCAATTGTTCTGTTCACCAAAACAAAAAACATTCCTCTCACGTCTTTACTTCAGCCACAGTCAAGCTGCGAAGAAACCTCCAGACAGCGGACTTTTTCTCGTAAGGACATTATTTTTGTAACTTTTGCACTAATTTAATAAAATTTAAACTATTTACGACAAAATTTTTACTTAAATTACGTATTCGTACATCTCTCGTCTCCCGGACATGTGATCCCGCTGGGTGTAGACAAATCTGATGGTCCGCGGCAAGCGGGAGGGGAATGCGCTCGACCGGACTAATATTACAAACGCGAAAGTTTGTGAGTATGGATGGATGTTTGTTACTCTTTCACGTAAAAACTACTGAATGGATTTGGATGAAATTCGGCATACAGATAGTTTATAACCTGGATTAACACATAGGATACTTTTTATCCCGATGTTCCCACGGCAACGGCAGCCACGCGGGTGAAACCGCGAGCGGCCGCTAGACTTACATAAGTTGTAAGTGGGTATAACATTAAAGCGATCGCAAAATCTTGTCATTCAGAACTGTACTTTATCACATACAGGTAAAGACGACAAGCTAGTGCAGACGGTGTTAAAGGGCATTCCTACGGAGATCAGAGACAAGAGTATCGCTACGGAGAAGTCGCTGCGAGAGAGGTTTGATACGGTAAGTGTACTATTTCGGACTCCGTCGCTTTACCGTCTAAAAGTCGGGCGGTGCGCTTCAAACGAAAATCGCTGCAAAGTGGTAAAGCGACGGTGACCCCGACCGTACATACACAAATTCACGACTATTATTATCCCTCAAGGGTTAGTCAGAGACTAGGCAATGAGGACCGCAGAAGCAGTCCAATGCCATAGTACACGTTTCACTAAATTAGAACTGCTCATGCTCAGCTCAGCGTGATGAGTGTTGAGCCCTTCACCGCCCTATGATGTTGGATGTATGTGCAGTTTGTAGTCCGTTAAGTCGCCTTTTACGACACCCAAGGAAGACAGCTCCACGCACACAGCTCTGGACTTGTAAATCTTATAATATGTACAATACAATAGAGTAATTTTTGTAGTTTTGATATTGTTGGTGAAAATATATACATAATGTAACAACAGATGTTATACGTTATACGTATGGCCACTTTGCAGTGCGCAGTGTGTACTAAGGTCTTAATAATATTTTTTGGTTTTTTTTTTTATAATAGAAGGAGGCAAACGAGCAGGCGGGTCACCTGATGGAGAGTAATCACCGCCGCCCATGGACACCCGCAGAACCAGAGGAATCGCAGGCGCGTTGCCGTCCTTTAAGGATGGAATAGGAATTGTGAGAGGGGAGAGGGGGAATGGGCCTCCTGAACCCTCACTGGCCGGACGAAACACAACAGCACCAAGTGCCATTATTTCACGCCGGATATTCGTGAGAGGGTGGTATTACGCCGGGCGAGCCGGCCCAATGCGTGCTGCAAAGCAGCGTGGCTCTACCACTCAAACAGTGTCACTCATTTAGCACCACCCAGGGGTCACGTGTAGGGTCTCAAAGCTAAACCTACGAACGCGAGTAACTTTAACCCCCAAAATTGGTCACTACATTCAAGATAAGAAATGTTTCAGATGGAAAAAACAGCGGTCAAAGTGGCCCTCATAGGCCGCGAAGGCGCCACGCTACCCATCTACTTCCTATCGTGGCTGCAGTCCAAACTACTCTTCCACAAGGTAAATAACAAATATTTATTAAATTTAGTATTCGTTTACATACTTTTCAAAGCAGGAAGAAATTATAATAAGGCTCAGGCGTCAAAACCACTTTGAACCTTATTAACTCTTTAGTAAGATTGAACACCGATTAAAAATTTTTAGGCAGATTTTCGAGACGACATGTTAGACAAAATATTTTTTTGGAAGAAATTACTATAGCGTGCTCTTTCGTTAGGCTGTGGCATACAAACCACATTGAACCTTATTGACTCTTCAGTAAGATTGAAAATCGATGATATTAATTATTATTTTCACTTCAAAATTTTGAAGATATCAGATATTTCAGAGGACGTGTTAGAAAACATACTTTTTAAGAAGAAATTACTATAGCGTGCTCTTTCGTTAGGCTGTGGCATACAAACCACATTGAACCTTATTGACTCTTCAGTAAGATTGAAAATCGATAATATTAATTATTGTTTTCACTTAATTTTGAAGATAGCAGATAGATCCAGAAGACGTGTTAGAAAACATACTTTTAAAGAAGAAATTACTATAGCGTGCTCTTTCTTTATGTTGTGGTGTGTTAAAAGCGCCTCGGTGGCCGAGTGGTCAAGCGCTCAGCTCGATATCCGGAGGTCCCGGGTTCAAGTTCCATGTTGGGCAACGTGTGTTTTCGGATTTTCCGATGCATAACCCGAGGGGCTCGATAGCGCAGCGGCTAGCGCGTTCGGCTTGCGATCTTGCCCGCTAAGCAACTTTCGCAATGTCGGGTCGCTGGATAGGTGACCAAATTAAAAAAAAACATCTCTAGCTTCTCCGTGCTTCGGAAGGCACGTTAAGCCGTTGGTTCCGGTTGTTGTCGTAAGATGACTCGTTAAAACCCACCAACCCGCATTGGGCCAGCGTGGTGGGTTACGCAACAATCTTGGAAGCACCTCCTTGAACACTGCCCACGCTTTGAGAGCAAACGTTTTGACCATAAACTCCACTCTCAACTGCTAAATATAGATCCCTTTAATATCTTAGATGGTATCAATAAAGAAGCAACAATGAATTCTCTACACACATTAATAACATATATTGTCACACAATTAAAAGATTACAATAAATAAAGCAACGTGACCTAACAAACCAATGTTACACAATAAAAAACTTGGAATGTGACCTTGGAATGTGACCTTGGAGTACACCGTTAGCTCCGAGGAAATATACAAATGCTCTTGTAAATTCATAAAAAAAGAAACACACAAATGCTATTGTAAATTCATCAATAAAAAAAAATACCCCCACGTGCTATTGACCACGTGGGAGGCATGTGCCCAGCAGTGGGACGTTTATAGGCTGATGGTGATGATAATGCACAGCCCGGGTTTGTGATCACCTACCCGCATTGGGTAAGCGAGGTGATGGGCCAATAGCTATCTATCGTAGCGATGACTTCATTTCATTGGTGGAGGCCTTTGCCCAGCAGTGGGAGAGTATTCTGGCTGTTCTTTACTTTTCTTGGTTGGGCTGTTGCATTGCATATTGAACCTTATTGTCTCTTCAGTAAGATTGAAAAGCGATGATATTAATTATTTATTTCATTATTTTTGTAGATAGCAGATATTCCAGAAGACGAGTTAGACAATAAGCCGACGGACTTCACGGAACTGGACACTTTCGACATCATTCAGAGGGCGAGGTGAGTTTTTAGCTCTTTTTAGGGTTCCGTACCTTTTTTTTCTTTGTTTTAGTCGGAGAAAATGCTTCTCAGCACTGGCATGAGGCCTCGAGAGGAGCGTGAGACACCCCATGCACTGTCCAGGACTGGAACCCATGAGTCCCCACCCGCCCCCCTAAGGGAAACGGGTGAGTTAGGACACACGGGCCCGACCTGGTAAAAGAACCGACACCCACCTTCAAGAGCGCGACGCGGCGCCTCGGTACCACGGTACCATGCCCCGAGAAACGCCGCCCGCTACGGACCCAGTTAGACCTGGGTCCCCTGCGCCAGGAAGAGCAGTCTGATAGGTACAGACTGCTCCCAAGCGGGTGGAGGACTGGTGCAATGCAGCCTAGTGCTCCTCTACACTAGGGGGAGGATGGCGGCGTTATACCGCCGCCTTCAACCCTCTCCGCCTGCTCAGGGTTCCGTACCTATTACTAAGAATCCACTGTCCCTCCGTCAGCCTGTCACCAGGCTATGAAATGAAATTACTATCTTTCATCAGTTGCCATAACAATAATGTAATTTGCATTGTTTTGTACAGATTTCTAGTTTAGTTTTATTTACTCAGATTCCGGGTGAATTAACTTCCACCTTCCTCATCATCGTCACTCACCATCAAGTGAGATGATAGCAAAGCGCTTTCCTGTCGTATTTATATGTATGTATTTATCTTTAGGTACCACATGAACCACGGCAACTTAGGCGCAGCTCTTCGCTACGTAAACTTACTTCAAGGCGCGCCTAGGGCCGCGGCTATGAACTGGGCGGACGCCGCCCGCCGGCACCTAGAGATACGGCAAGCAGCGGAAGCGGTTATGGCACACGCCTCCGCCTGTGGCCTGTTGTACTTGTAAACACGCTGCGTTATTTTGTGAGTGAACTTCCGATAGTCTATAAAATGGCCTGTCTTATAAGTTGAAATAGAAAAATCAAATGGTGTTTGGCAATGTTTGGAGGCCTGCGACAGTTACATTTGTTGTCTTCTTTGTTTTCAATCCGCTTTTCATAGTGCAATCTAATTATTGTAAAGTAGTCCGTAGAATGTATGAACAATCACCATATTGACCACTGTTTTGTGTATATTTAGCTTATAAAGAAAAAGTTTTTGTCGAAATGTTAACTAATATTATTGGATTGTACAGTCTTTTTATTGCTTAATTGAAAACAGAGCGTTTCTAGAGCTGCGGTTATAACATTGGCGGACGCAGTTTTAGAGGCATGGAAGAAATATCGTATACGCTTCCGCTTATAGCGTGTCGTACTTATGAACATACTTCCTTATATTGTGTGAGTGAACTTCTTTTAATTTCTGATAAAAAGAAGATATAAATCATGATTAGCGTCTTTCTAATTCTGCCATTGCATATAAATAAAGAAATTTCGAAAATGTTGAAACGCGTGATGCATGTGGTAGCTCTAAATCTAATGTATAAATGCAAAATATCAGTCAGTCGTCGTGACACTCACTCAATTAATCACTAAATCTCAGAAACTGTGGAGTCTACAAACTAAAACAATGTCATCTGAAAATTCATTCTCATTTGCGCGGCTTAGATGAGAGCGTTATGGGTAGAGGTAGAGGGGCGATTTCAAATAAAAAAAGCTTAACACGCTATAAGATTTAGATGCGACCTCCTGCACCTTTTTTCACAAGTCAAGTCACAATGTTTGTTTTACTCGGTCCCAGATGGCTGCGCCGCTTTCCTCTCCCGCTACCGCTTATGGTTGGCCGCAGACTTATCATGGCTGAAGATCCGTAGTAGCTATATGTTTGTATAAGGTTTTGTTTTCCTTACTTTGTGACCTGTTTATTTTAGTAATTAAACGTGATATTATTATGCTACTCTTTGATAGTTTACTCATAGCGGTATTTCTTTCGAATGTTTTGTATGACTTGCTTTATGAATAAGTAATGTTTCAGAACGCTGTTTTGTGAATATGAAATGTAACAATTGAATAAAAAATCGAATACTTAAATGTGGATATTAAAACTCGAACGAATGTGATAATAAATACAATTGTTATGTTATAGACTGTACCGAAAATGTTATAAGGTCGATATTGTTATGGTGTACCCATAAGGCAAGAAGTTCATTCACAGATGACGGAGGTGAAAGGTTTTCGTAGTTAATTGGAGACGATGCTATTAGGTACCTTTCTGGTAATGTTCCAAGGGCTGTTTTATACTGGTTTCACACCATCAAAATTGTAAAGTGATACAACAACGTGCAAGCAAACATGAACTTTATGTTGGGTGAATTAAAGATCAATATCAATTGTTGAACGATTGTATTGTGAGCCTTCTTTCTCCTATTTATTGTATTCTGTATCCAGTTTCTAAACTGAACAAGCGTTACTATTAAAATCTTATGGAATCATATATCATCATATCAATCATTCATCGTTTTGGTATAGTCCGTCCCAATTAAATTTTTCCTGGAGATAAACAAACCGATGATCGCACAGAACCATCAATATTTCACAGCAATCCCGTCAAAACTTATTAATAGTTAGGCATCCACACACTGCGACACAAATTTTGCTTCACTTTTGCAGCCATATTTACCACTTTTACTGTCATTAAATCACAATTATTAATTTTTTCAAATATTTATAATTTTTTACGTTTCTATTCTGAAGTCTGCTGTCAACATGAGTTTATCTTCTAGTCTATGCAATCAGTGCGGGATCAAGTAGATTTAGAGTAGTAGAGAAGACAAATAAATAAATAAATCTTTCCTACAATCACACCAATTATCTAGCCCAAGAGAAGCTTCGAAGAAACTCGTTAAATGGTTACTAGACAACGGATAAACATACTTAAAATACTTAAATACTTATTATACATAGAAAACACCCAGACCCGAGACAATTTAGAAAACAATAATTTCTTAATTGACCCGACCGGGGTTCGAACCCGGGACCTCAGAGATGGCGACACCATGAAAACCGGTGTACAAACCACTCGACCAAGGAGGTCGTCATACGAAGACAGTTAGTAGACAGCTCATTGATTCAATGAGCTAAATCATATTGAATTTGTTCATTCAATTATACGATTTTAAGTATTATAGTGCATTGCGCGAAATACCAAATTAGTGAAATCGACTAATAATCCACATTATTCGTAACGTTATTTCGTTAAGGTGTTGAAATACAGCATTTGCATGTCGTTAGAATGTTGCATATCTGTGTTATTTTACTAGATGATGATGAAGAAGAAAAATTATTTCATAAATGTTATGTTAACGCGGGTCTATCGGCTAAAAAATATGGATATGGACATGGGCTTCATTTGACATTTGAAGCCCATGTTTTGTCCTTTTTATGGGCATATTATGGGCTTCGAATGTCAAATGAAGCCCATGTCTATATTCATATTTTTTAGCCGATACAAGGGCTAATTGTTCGACTCAAAAGGGTCAGTTTAGAACGAAATTATTTATCAAAATTTCACATTACTAATCAGTCTACTTATATATCTTTGTTATTGAAAATTTGCATTCACAATGTTATACTTATAGATATAAAATAATTTTTTTACTGGAAAAAAAAGTTTTTTTTTAGTTAACATTTTATCCTAAGTCTATTTATAGTTTATAGTAAGCTGTCAAATTTCATGTTTATTTATCTCCATGGAAAATTTGTTTGGGACACATTATACATATTTATTTGTTATACCTTTTGTTTAAGTTTGGAGAAAGAAGGTTAACTATAATTAAGGAAAAGAGTATACGGGGCTATAAAGAGCGACATAGAGCGAAAAATGTTGGTTAGAGACTTCGATCACATAAAATCTAGATGCACAATTAACGCTCTCAAAACGTCTGGCCACAAAGCTTGAATAAAATTGTTAGACGGCAACGTGTTCTATTCAAAATGGCGTCCTAATTAGACTAACCGAAGTGGAAAGTTTCTAGTTTATTTTAGAGAAAAGAAAGGAATAGTTCCGGCTCGAAGGGCCAAAATGTGGGGGATTATAGGGGGCTGGTAAAATTTTAATTATTCGAAGGACCTAATAAAGGAATAGCTGCACCTGATTATGCGTTGGAAAATAGGATCTTTGCCCAAATACACAAGGTAGAATGAATCATGCTTGTCACCTACCTCTTCCACTCCCAGCCGTTTCGGAGATGTGCGACCTAGCGAGATGTTTAGGTACGCATTTCGTTTGGTAGTGTCGACATGGGCTCCTTCAAAAATAGCAATTCTGCCAAAATACATATAAATACGTCAAAGCTGTCACTATTCACTATTACGCTACGAATTAATACGGGATTGTGTATCTAGTTTTTAAACAGGATTATTTTTATCTGTTTACATAATTTTTTAAATTATAGAGTAACTTAATCTAGAGCTACAAATTTAATTTTATGTTTTTTAAGTGACAAATAAAGAAACTAAAATTGATTAAATATATCCACAAAAATACCGTAAATCATGGTCAATCGACCGGCTATGCAATTCTCTAAGCGACACATAGACGCTGCGCGTAGTATGGCTGTGATCTGCCCTTGTCTCTTTCCAATTCTATGAATATGAAAGAGACATAGTCATTTCTCAGCGCTGCGGCAGCCGCAGCTATCAAGGCTTTAGCTTAGAGAATAGCACGGCCGGACCGCGCAATTGAACTCTGACACATTACGATTTACGATACCACAGGATATACCTAGGTTAGGTTACCTTTACGTTACACGTGACCTTTCTTTCGCCTGGTATCCACGAGTTTTTTTTTATTGTGCCGGATAAATTAAATAAATAATGAATAATACTTAAATAAATTTAAAAAAAATGAAAATGATGTCTATTAACGTTACTTAATGATATAAAAAAATCCTGTATGTGATCGTAGGTTAGGAGAGCACTTTGTTATGTAGTTAATATCCATTGTTACTCACTCCCTTTCCTTGCATCCTCTGCACAAAAGTGTGTCCGCATTTACTCCTGCAGTCAGAATTATTAGTGTAAAATTATGGTGCCAGCGATACAGAATATGATGATTCTTTAATTTTAGTAACTTATGTAAATATACTATTGTAATGTAATTTAAATTAAAAGATGATTTTTATTTCGATTTCTGTTTCATTTGATCCACTTATAGATAGAGACGCCAGCAATTTCAACCTACCACAAAATGTAAACTTTCTTTAATATATTTTAAACCTTGTCGCTAAAGTATAAGGATCAATATCGATGGCAAATGACAATAGCTAGCTTAGAAATGGAAGAAAGCTGAGAACAGGGCTTGGAACCGGTACTGAAAATACAGGCATTATATCGGTAAGTACTGGTGCTTCCATTTTGGTTCCTGGATACCGATTCTTTCACGAGTACCGGTATGGTACCTCAAAAATACCGGTATCTATCTGCGACGTTAGCTGTCTGTTTATCACGTGAATACCGGTATATATCTGCGACGTTGCCAGTCTGTTTGTCATGTGATATGCAGTGCAGTTAGCCAATCCAAGAGCCACTTATTTATCTACTCGGTATCTCTTGTTTGCACTAATGAATTTGGTTACTTAGTACCGGTATAAGTACACGTATTATATATGTATAATACCGGCGAATATTCCGCCCTTTGCCCCTGGATATGCCACTGGGGGCACAAAACGGAAAAAATCTTCCGTCTTGTGCCACTGTGCGTGGGCTGTAGCCACTGGGGTCACAATACGGAAGATTTTTTCCGTTTTGTGCTCCTGTACTAGGAAACTGATGTTAAGCAATTTCAAAATAAAGTGTACTCCACTTTAATATTTTATTTTTATTTTAGAAGTTGTTTTTTTACAAAAAAATATATTATTGTTATTTTTATATTTTGAATTGCAAGTTGCAACGATAGACTATTACTTATTTTTTATTTAAAATGTATTTAAAAATGTATCGCGCTTGCTTGTTTAATAAAATTATAAAAAACACTAGCGGCCGCTCGCGGTTTCACCCGCGTGTGCCCCGTTCCCGTGGGAATATCGGGATTAAAAGTATCCTATGTGTTAATCCAGGTTATGTATGTCGAATTTCATCCAAATCTACTCAGTACCTAGTTTTTACGTGAAAGAGTAACAAACATCCATCCATACAATATTCATCCATCCATATAATATTAGTAAGATATCAATAATATAATGGCAAATGAATGACATTGATTTGTCTTTTCAACGTGCATTAGAAAAGACTAGATAACAATCTCCTTCGTCATATGTGGCCATTATTTTAAATGTTGTAGGGTAATGGTTAAAATGCATGTTGTTCGTATGTTTCATTAATTTGTAACTATCAGTTTCCTAGTACAGGAGCTCAAAACGGAAAAAATCTTCCGTATTGTGACCCCAGTGGCTACAGCCCACGCACAGTGGCACAAAACGGAAGATTTTTTCCGTTTTGTGCCCCAAGTGGCAGATCCAGGGGCACAGGGCGGAATATTCCGTTATATACCGGTGCTATTACAATCCTACTTACCGGTACTCACCGCTTAACCTGTATTATGAATACCGGTAGCAAATCGATACCGGTACCTTATTTAAGTCAGAGGTAATTGAACATACCGGTATTTCAAGCCCTGGCTAAGAATAACTAAGCAGTGAGGCTACGGTCTCCTATTAAATGCTATACGCGGCGACCGACTTTAGTGTAAACGTTCCGATCGACGTCTGAACGCCAGGGCACAGCGTCAGCGGTCAATACATCTCACGCGAACGACGACGTCTCGTTCATAATAACAGAAGTTCACATGTAGTCGACAAATAGTGCTCGCGTGGTAGTTGTGTAATATAAAATGACTTTTGGCGGTGCTTGTGACACTTGAGGAAGAGGCACAAGACGACCGTATACGAGGAAAAATGAGGGCAACAAGGAACTGATTATATATGAAGAGAGAGAAATGAGGATGTTTCCAGATTTTGATAATGAAACACTTAAAAGACAGCAATACTAAATTAATCAATATTTCGTTTTTTCCTTGTTAAATTTCGACATTTTTGAACTGACGCCAAATACGGCCTTCACGCTGCAATGGTTCGAAATAACTAGAGACGCGGCGCAATGCGTCTAAATGTCGCTTACGGCGTTCCTACGCCGACGTCAGCGTGTAAAGGAGACCACGTCAGTACATTTGTATAGCAAGCATTGTGACGCGGCGTACGGCTTGACGCTGTGTACGCGGCCGACGGCGCGGACTCAATTATTCTGATACCGATGCATACTATACATACAGTTACGACAAATATCCTAAGGGTTAGCTAGAGAGGAGAATGATGACCGCAGAAGTGGTCTACTGCCACAGTCTCCACGTTTCACTAAACAACTGCACATGTGCTGAACTGATATGTGGTGAGCCCATCGCCGCTTTATACGGTTAGATGTGGGTATGTGCAGTATTTAGTCCGTACATGAGAGCTGAAGAGGAACCTGTCCGAAGAGTTAACCGAAAAAGTATTAAGAGGGTGCAGCGCGATCGCAAAAACTGACATAAGTCTCTTATTAACCTTCAAAGCAAAATCAATCTTAATGATATTTAAAATTAGAACAATTCTGCTTTGAAGTTTCAGACTTAGTAATTTGATTAGAGCTATGTTTTTATTCTGCGAAATGTACAAAACTATCACACGCTTGTGTTAAAAATTAAAATTTACTTTTTCATTAGGTACAAATATTTTCATGTAAGAATTATTGTTTCATGCGTAAAATTAAGAAAGTTGTTGAAGAAAAATGTTTTTATGAGTCATTAGATTTATGTATTGTTTAAACAATTTGTTTCAAATTTCAACAAGCCCACGACCTTGTGCAATGATCAGGCTAACTTACGAAGGTTCTTTTAATGTATTTAACTAATTCAGCGCATAGTACTTACAAGTAACTTAATCTAGAGCTACAAAAGTACTACTAAAAATACGTAAATTTTCATAATTTCGTGCAGGATCCCCTTAAATTAAAACTAAACTTTTTCGTAAACTATTGAAAATCGCGAAACATACGTGGTGGTGATTTGGGTTTCCCTAGCAGCTCTTCTTCTAGGCTTCCGCACCCAACTGCAACGAGTACCATTGTTTCACGTCGATATTCCGTGAAAAATTGGTATAACGCGGGCCGGTCCAATGCACGTGGCTCTACCTCAAGACTGTGGTACCTATGTCTTTAGGACGTAGGTAGGACGTTGGTCTCAAGGGCAAACCTACGGACGCCAGGGACTTCAATCCCCAAATTATTTTATTACGTTAAAAAATGGATCTTTAATAAATCTATTTATGTAAGTATTAAATACTAGCGGATCCTCGCGGTTTTACCCGCGTGGTACTCTCGTGGGAATATCGGTATAAAATATAGCCTATGTCACTTGGGAAGAATGTAGCTTTCTAATGGTCAAAGAATTTTCTAAATCGGTTCAGTGGTTTCGAAGCCTATTCAATCCAAACAAACAAACAAACAAATCTTTCCTCTTTATAATATTAGTATAGATAAAAAAGTCTTTTATATCCTTTTTCTAGACTATTCGTAAACAACGACCTTGTTTTTCTTTTCTATCAAGTGAAAGCCTGTCAAAAGCGAGTCAGTCAGCAAATGAATACTTCAAAGATCCGGAGCTAAAATATACAAAAGGGAACACATAAATATGCAAACTAAACCATTTATATTTTAAATTAACGGAAATAGAAACATGTACCGAGTAACTGCGCATATTTTAAATAGTAGGACCATTTTGGTGAGTAATTATCAGATTAGCCTTTATCTAGTACAGCATTAAAATGTTTTTATTGGTTTTCCATTCTATTACAACGGAATAAGGTTCTAATTATGGTGGCATGTATATTGCCACTACCAGTTAAAGGATTAGAAACGTCCCACTGCTGGGCACAGGACTTCCCACCACATAGGTGTAATAATACATTATCAAACCGGTGGTTTTAACGAAGGTCATCTTGCGACAAGACAAGAACTGGGAGTCTGGGACCAACAGTTTCCAGAGGCACCGAGCTGTAGGTATTTTAGTATAGGTACGGGGTCATCCGCCTGCTGACCCTGAGCACGCGTACCTGCCAAGTTAGCTAAACATACTGGTCCATAGATATATCTATTTACCTACTTATACCTATCTATGAAATAAAAAAAGATTTATATGTAGGTTTTATCATTACGTTCCAGCTTCTAAGAAACCCTCTACTATTAAGGGTAGATCACAATGTATTCGCGGGCAGAGTAAAGAAGGTGGATAGGTCGTAAGGCTTACCTGGGATGATGAGGCAGGAGACGGGAGGCGAGCTGGCGGGCGGCGATGTAGGCGATTTGATGGTCGCGTCACAACACAAAGTCACTTCACCTGATCACAGGCACTGTCATCCCAGGGTCACTATCTATAAGGTCACAGAGTCACTATAAACTTTCACGGTCAGGCTGTTGCGTGCGCGCGCGGTAGCTAGCTTGCAGAGTGACGCGGGCGCGCGTCCGGTTTCACACTCCGCGCGCCAACTTCGCGATACAACGCTAGATGGCGCTAGGCGTATCTTAATACGCTTACAAGACGTCTCGCCCGTGGCGAGTACATCCTCCGGGGCCCAGGGTGGGCTCATCCAGAGGGAGCCTGGCAATCTTGAACACAGGCCTCCGGAGGTGTCCATTGGCGGTGTCCAGGTCCACCACCCGCACGACGCCATCCTTCCCAGGCAGGGTGCGAGTAATGCGCCCCAGTTTCCATTGAAGGGCAGGCAGGTTGTCCTCCTTGATGAGGACGAGCTCGCCAACTCGGAGAGGGGAGGATGGGGACAACCATTTGGAGCGGGTTTGGAGTGTGTGGAGGTAGGACTTGGTCCACAGCGTCCAGAAGCGCTGGGAAAAAGCCTGTACCATCTGGAATCGCCTACGTGTGGAAATCGGTCTATCTTCCACGGATAGTTTGGGAAGGGCCGTTAGTGGGCGGCCTATAATGAAATGTCCGGCTGTAAGCGGCTCAAAGTCTGAAGGATCAGACGAAAGTGGGCAGAGAGGTCTAGAGTTAAGGACAGCTTCGATTCGAGCTAAAAGTGTGGAGAATTCCTCGAATGTGAGATGTTGTTCGCCAATTACGCGATATAAAAGTTGCTTTGTTGATTTTACGTTGATCTCATGTAACGCACCGAACCATGGTCCCTTAGGGACGTTCAACAACCAAGTAATGTGCTGACCAGCGAGCTTGTGCGCAATCGTGTCATTATTCAAGGCAAGAAAGTTTTGTACTTCAATGAGCTGATTTCAAGCGCCTACATAATTTGTACCGCAGTCCGAGCAGATGAGAACCGGGGCACCGCGGCGTGCTATAAAACGCTGTAACGCCGCGAGGAACGCTTCCGTGCTGAGGTCCGAGACCGGTTCCAAATGAACCGCCTTAGTGGAGAGGCACACGAATATACAAAAGTACGCTTTTAAGAGTTTAACATTACGTAGGGTACTAGATTTAACGAGGAATGGGCCGGCAAAATCGGTCGTGACTTGACTAAATACTGGCTGAGGCGTAACTCTATCGGCTGGAAGGTCGGCCATGAAGGGCGCTTGCGGCTGGGCCCGGCATCAAAAGCATCTAATGCATTTAAAGACTCGGTGTCTAATAATACGGCGCGCGGACAATATCCAAAATTGTTGGCGTAGGATAGCGTGTAAAGTGTCAGCGCCAGGGTGGCAGTGTATTTTGTGGTAGTGGTCAATGATGAGGTCTAAAAGTGGGCTAGAGCTGGGAAGTATGAGCGGATGCTGCGCGTCATATCGGATAGACGCATGGGATAGTCGTCCGCCAACTCTAAGGAGCTCATCTTTAATAAGAGGTGACAGTCGCTGGAGTCTGACGGAGCAGATTTTGCCAGTTTGAAGGCGGTGAATGTCCTCCGCAAACTCATTGTGCTGAACACAGCGCACCCAGTAAAGTAGGGCATCTCTTCGTTCACTGACGTACAAGGGGCCTGAGCGTCGCGAATCTGGGTGGTGTCTGCAGTTGTGCAGAAAGCGTTTTAGACAAGCTGTCACTCCGACGAGCTTGTCTAGTGAACTGAACCGAGTGAGCAGGTCAAAGTCAAGACCGGGCACTGTGACCAGTGACGGGACGTGTTTGGGCTTAAGGCCGGGCAGGGCGTGATGGCCCAGAGCTAAGGGCATCGCAGGCCAAGACTCACAAGGCTGTCTAAGCCACGTGGGAGACCACCATAAGTCGTGGGCTGACAGGGATTGCGCAGACATCCCTCTGCTTGCGCAATCTGCCGGGTTGAGCTCGGAAGGTACGTGTCGCCAGGTACATTCTGGTGAGCCTGAGCTGATTTTGACCACCCTGTTGGCTTCAAAGGGTTGAAGACGGTGAGGCGGTGTATTGAGCCAGGCCAGGACTATCGTACTGTCTGACCAACATATGTGTTGTTGTAAACTGATATGGGCCGATAACTGAACCGACACACGGATCATGAGCTGGGAGAGTAGGGTGGCGGCCGACAACTCTAACTTGGGGATTGTGAGGCGATTCTTGATTGGTGCGACTCGCGACTTGGCGACAATCAAGTGTACCAAAGTATCTCCGGAAGCATCGAGCTCATGGAGATAAACAACGGCGGCAAACCCGGCTTCAGAGGCATCTGCAAACCCGTGAAGCGAGTATGCAGCTGAGCCTTTGTTTGCACAAACGTGCCGAGGGAAGCGAATGCTAGACAACAGCGGCAGATCCTCTGAGATGTGGTGCCACTCCGTTTGTACTTCAGAGGGAGTGGGCTCATCCCATTCCAGATTCAGTAGCCACAATTGCTGAAGCAGCAGCTTTGCGCGGAAGATAACGGGAGAAACCCAGCCGTTTGGGTCAAAAAGTGAGGCTACGGTGCTTAAAATAGACCGCTTTGTGACATGTGTGATGGGGGGCAGAGAGATGCGGTAGGTGAACTCGTCTGACTGAGGGCTCCACTGTATACCCAAGACCTTAATGGACGTGGACTCTGGGTTCATGTCGAAGTCCTTGGGCATGTCGCATTGGTTGTCGGGAAATCTCTCGAGCAGCTTAGGCGAGTTAGATGTTAGATTACTGAGCTGAAAGCCGCCTAGGTCTAGCAGACTTATCAACTCGTCCTGGAGTGCTTGGGCGGATTCAACTGTGTCATGACCACACAAGATGTCATCAACGAAGATAGACTTGCGAAGAACCTGAGCGGCTCCAGGGTAGCGATGGCCTTCATCATCAGCTAGCTGAAGCAGAGTGCGGATTGCATGGTATGGGCTTGATCTTAAGCCGTACGTGACTGTATTGAGGGCGTAGGTGAGCAGAGGGTGATCTGGTGAGGACCGCCATAGTATCAGCTGATACCGTCTCTGGTCTGGGGCAACCAGCACATTTCTGAACATCCTCTGGATGTCAGTGCTGAAAACGACTGGATGCGTTCTGAAGGACATGATGATGTCCACAATGTCCTGTTGAAGGGCGGGGCCTGTGTGTAGGCATTCATTTATGCTGATACCATTGGAGCTTTTGCAGCTACCATCAAAAACAATGCGCAGCTTGTCCGACCCTGACTTAAATACGCCATGGTGAGGGATGTAGAAGTGAGGTTTATGGGCAAATGTATTTGGGTGACAGGGAGCCATGTGTGCCATAAAGTCGACGTATTTAGAACGCAGAGACGGGTTCGCCATTAGCTTCTTCTCAATATTGAGGAATCTGCGTAATGCGATAGGGTGAGTTTTATCTAGTTGAGGGGCGTCCTTTAGAAAGGGCAGAGCGACCGTATATCTGCCTGAGGGATCGCGTGTAGTGGTAGAGCGGAAGATTTCCTCGCATTGTTCCTCCAGGGGATCATTATGAGTGTGAGATTGAGGGAGGGGCTCCTCAGACTCCCAGAACCTTTCCAGACTCTGACGTATGTCCTGGGCTGATTCAGCTGAGTCTAGTTGTGAGCTAACGACGTGAGCTGAGTTAACCTGCTGCGCCGGCTGCGCATACAAGTCCTCAATGGGTCCTATCAACGCGAAGTCGAAAATCGTGCCCGAAGGCTATGGGCTTGCCCGGGCCCAACGAGACCTTAGTCCCGTCCAACGCCAAGTTTCCGTGATCAATAGTGATCACGGAAACTTGGCTTTTAGACAGCGTTTTAGATGCGGAGTTGTTTGATACGCGGTATGTTGTTTTTCGTCGTGACCGAGATTATTTCACTACGGGATTGACTAGAGGGGGCGGCGTTTTGATCGCGGTTCGTAGTGATCTTAACGTGGTGCCTAGGCTTAAATATCATTCTACTGCTGAGGATCTTTGGGTTACCATTCATTTGAGTAGGTGTAATCTAATGCACTCTCTTGAGATTCACTTGTGCGTTTTATATTTATGTAAAGAAAATCTTGGATTATCTTTTTCAAACCAATTAAATAATTTTCTTAGTACTTTGAATAATGTAATTATGTCTAACATTCATAGCAAATTTCTTGTAGTGGGCGATTTTAACTTAAGTAGTATAACTTGGTCACCTGGTTCGACTGATGATTTGTTTTTTGAGCCTAATAATTATAGCACACCAAATGAGTTGTTGCTCATAGATGAAATTAACATGTTAAATTTGCGTCAATATAACGGATGTTTAAATAGTTTTGGTCGAGTTTTTGATTTAGTGTTGTCTAATATTGCGTTACGTGTAAGTCATTGCAGTAATAATTCATTGGTGCCCATTGACAAGCATTACGGTGCCCTGTTAATCAGCATTCCTAATTTATGTTTTACACCCCTTAAACCTACCCCAAGAACAAAGTTTTTGTTTGACCGTGGTGACTATGATTCAATTAATAATGAAGTTAATGAAATTAATTGGGAAGCTGAGTTCGCGGTTCGTAGTTTAGGGGATTCCGTTAATTTCTTTTATTTATCAATGAATAACCTTATAACTACCTTTGTACCATCCAAACAAATCAATAACACTACTTACCCTGCCTGGTATACTGCTATGCGATTCTCTAAGCGACATATAGACGCTGCGCGCATGGCTGTGATCTGCTGTCTCTTTCCAATTCCATGAATATGAAAGAGACAGTCACTTGTCAGCGCTGCGGCAGCCGCAGCTATCAAGGCTTTTAGCTTAGAGAATCGCACCGCTGCACCGTTAAAAAAACTCATTAAGGAAAAAATAAATATTCACGTAAGTTTAAAAAATATGGTAACAGGGCTGATCATGAATCATTTAATTTATTGCGTAATAGATTTAAGACATTAGAAGATAAATGTTACAAAATGTATATAATGTCTGTTGAATCTTCAATAAGAAAAAATCCTAAGCATTTTTGGACTCATATCAAGTCTAAATCAAAATCAACACAGATACCGTGTAACATTAAACATGGAACTCTGGAATTCTGCACTGGCGAGGCTATATGCAACGCTTTTTCAAATTATTTTTATTCTTCTTTTCGTCGTTCCGATATAGCCTCTTCGTCACAGTCGCTGGATTTGTCTGTCACATCTTCACAAGAGAGTTACACCTCTATATCTCTTATTGAGGTGCATGAAACCGATGTGTATAAGTTGTTAAAAAGTTTAGACCCATTAAAATCAGCAGGTCCTGACCAGCTTCCATCTCGCTTTCTTATAAGCTGTTCGCAAACTCTAGTCAAGCCTATCTCAATCTTATTTAAACGCTCTCTTGCTGAGTGCTATATGCCCAGCATATGGAAACGTGCCTTTATTACACCAGTATTTAAGAAAGGTTTTAGATCAGAGATTTCAAATTATAGGCCAATCTCAAAACTCTGCGTAATCGCTAAGGTATTTGAGAAGCTAGTTTATGATCAGATGTATCCGGCGCTGTCTCATTCTCTAAGTCCATGTCAACACGGCTTTGTAAGAGGCCGCTCAACGGTGTCTAATTTGGTTTTACTGAACAATTTTTTAACAGAAGCTATGGATGAAGGATGTCAGGTCGACGTCATATACACTGACTACAGTAAGGCCTTCGACCGAATTCAACACTATAGGCTTATTAAGAAGCTTAAGATGGTTGGCATATGTGGAGACTTGCTCCGTTGGTTTGTCTCGTATATTGACAATCGCTGTCAGGCTGTCGTAATCAAAAATTACATCTCCAGCTGGGTCGAAATTCCTAGTGGTGTACCTCAAGGATCATTGCTTGGCCCATTGCTGTTTAGCATTTTTGTGAATGACGTAAAACTGTGCATTCATTCATCTAAGCTTCTCTGCTTTGCAGATGATATGAAGTTATTTGCGAAAGTACCGTCTTATGATGCAGCTAAATTATTACAGGGTGATCTGATGCGGCTTGAAGAATACTGTGACGTGAACAAACTAGACCTTATGTAGCGTTGTATTACTATACACATAATAAAACCGTCATTTTTTACTTAAAGCTACTTAAAATTAAACTAAAGTATATACTAAATTAATAATAAATCCTACTGTAACAAATGGCTATAAACTAAACTTAGTTAACTAAACATTATTTATTAACACCGATCACAACATTGATGATAAGTTCATCTTTTATCGATATTATCGATCGGCTACTATCGACTGGACCGTCGCCCTATTTCATGCTTGTGTTGGCGGCACCGGACGCAACGCCGCCGCCACCGCCGCGCCAGCTAACTGCGCCTGCGGCCTGCGTTTTGTTACCGTTTTCGCTTGGAACCGAGCAGTCGATTTCAAACTACGTCTTAACTTCACATACCTATTAATTTATCGAACACCACAATTGTATTTGCACTACAGTTAAACTCAGTGTGTGTTTTCTCCCCCGCTTATTGGGTAAGTGTGAACAATATAATTAATTAAGTAGTTGTAAGTAGGTAGATGATTTTCGTAGGCTAGTTCATACATGATTG
Source organism: Scoparia ambigualis (assembly GCA_963921215.1). Taxonomy (NCBI): domain Eukaryota; kingdom Metazoa; phylum Arthropoda; class Insecta; order Lepidoptera; family Crambidae; genus Scoparia; species Scoparia ambigualis. The sequence continues at coordinate 10,505,869 of OY992524.1, read as the reverse complement.
CATCAGCCGCTTAGTACGGCGCATTACGGCAAGTGAATTATGGCTTAAAGTAATATTGTGTTTTGATTTTGAATGGCTTTAGGTTTCCATCTTGTTATTTGCGCTATAGCTTAAATTATTAATTTGCACTTCCAGCTTCGCACAAACTTGCGCTTATAGCACGGCCGTTAGCATTTGTATAAATATCCGTGCATACCGTTCATTTAGTTTTTTAATTATTTCATTTAGTGTTAGTGTTCTTTTTCTCCGTTCCGGTCTCTGTATGCCGTGTCACAGACACACAATTTGTTTTATTGCAATCCTAGGTCGAACTGTTAGGTGGCATACATGGGACCATATAGTTTTGTTGTATGTGTCCTAATAGGGTACGATTGTTATAGGGTCCGCTGTACGGGCTGTGAGCTGCATTACATTCCTACATACAACACCGCTGGACCACCAGGGCCGCTTCACCACCAGGGCAGTACCACCCTACATAGCAGTTTATCATCAGCACCACTGAACAAGGCTAAGACTTACTCACGCCCTATCGTACAACTACTGAACCAAAAAATAGAAATTGTAACGTTACGTTAGTTAATAATAATTCATGTATTATATACCCTTTTATTGGCGAGCGTTGGAACTTTTTATTTAAATTACCCACTAAATTCCAACGTCACAGTGGCGCCTTCAACGTGGTTAAAGTTCAGTGCGTACTTATTTTATGGATTGCTGTGTAGTTTGTGTTGTGAGTGCATTTTTGTTAAGCTTTGTTTTTCGTAGTTGCCTATTCTGTTTGTGCTTCGTAACTAGGGTCTAGTGTGGGGAAATTTTTTATCGATAGTTGATAATTATTTATGTTTAAATGTTCTAGCTCTGGATTGTAAATTTTACACACTTAGACACTAGTTACTATGTTTTCAGTGTTGCTTAATAATTAACTTCGATGTTTTTTTTATTTTTATACTTTTTGCTGTAGTTTTATTCTGGTGCTTCTAAAAACAATTCTGCTTGTAGTTGATTGTGTAACGGAACGGAGTTATTTTAATTAGTATTTATTGGCCTTGTTCACATTTACCCAATTTTTTTATTTTTTATTTTACGTCTGTTATTACGTCGTTATAATGTCTTATATTATAAAATTTTTGTCTCTACAAAAATTCGAACTCGCTTACGAAGTTGAAATACGAGGCGAGGGCCCAGCCGATACAGTTCAAGATCTTCGTAAACAAATCGTAAAATTAGTTCAATTGTTTCCTTCAGAAGACATTCTAGCGTCACCCTTCGAACCAATTGAGGACATCCGTGGTATAAATGAAAGTTTGGATAAAGTTCATAAAAACATTAAACAGTTAAACGTAAGCTTTGATAAAAACTTGTTGGAAAGATCTAATAACCTAATGTGTCATATTTATCACAGATTAAATAGAGTAGATTGTTCAGTTCAACCGGACGTATTAGAACAATGGAACAACTGTGCCAAGCGCTTTGAATCAGTAAGGTCCTCAATTTCTCAATTAGTTAAGGAACCATCGCTCGCGTCGACCGATCCCTTCGAAAGTACAACTCAACAAGTCATAATGGTTAGTTGCGATCGTGGCCTCTCCGACTTTTCGAAGCTTAAGTTCAACGGCAAAACTTGCGTGCGCGCTTTTATCCTAAGTGTAAACGACTTTATAAAAGCTAGAGGCATTTCCTCTAATAAAGTTTTATCATATGCAACTGAAATATTTACGGATGATGCATTGCATTGGTTCCGAAACATTCGTAATAAAGTAACCTCTTGGGAAAATGTTTGCGAACTACTTAAATTAGATTTCAGCAACTCTGACTATGATTACCGCTTTAAGGACGAGATCAGGGCACGCACGCAAGGCGATCGCGAAAATATTACGATTTACCTTTCGGTCATGTCAGGAATGTTTGCCCAACTTGATGAGAAGCTTTCGGAGAAGGATAAGCTCGAGATCATCCTCCACAATGTCCGTCCTTGCTACGCCAATGTACTAGCATCATGCCCAGACATAAAAGACATAGATACTCTTCATTCTCTCTGCAAGAACTTTGAAAATGTTCAAGTACGCTTGTCACAGTTTCGGGAGCCCCCTAAGGTAACAGCGGATACGCTTGCTCCAGCGTTTGCCTATTCTCATCCCCAAACCGTAAACAAACCTTTTAAAATAATTAACGGTGATCAGGGTCATTTGCAAAAACAAACTTACCCTAATTATAATAAAAATTATGTACAAAACCAAAATTACTCGAAACCTAATAACTATTCCAGTGTTGATAAGGGTAAATCACAGTGGAACACGGGGTATATTCCAAAACCGGTTCATGCTCTTGCAACTAGACCAAAGTTTTGTCCTCGCTGCCGGGTAGACACCCATGGACTAAGAAGTTGCACTGCCGAACGCACTATCGTCTGTTTCCGTTGTGGTCGTCCTGGAGTTCGATTTTATGACTGCCCAGACTGTCAAAAACCGTCCAGCTCCGAGGAACAAAAAAACGATTAGCGCAGAATTGCAATTACACATCTAAAGCGGAGTGGCAAGACTGGCTGTCATTTGTTAAGAATTTCTTTAGTATGTATAAAGTAATTTCAATTCTGCAAGCTAAACCTATTAATGACAAACGTACATATGTAACCATTAAGGTTGATAATCTTGATATTTGTGGACTACTAGATTCGGGAGCCGCTATATCAGTTATAGGTAGCAAACTTTATGAAAAGCTGTTAAACATGGGTCTTGTTTTACGTACTGACAACAAACTTCATATTGTTGCAGCCGGTGGTGAAAATCTGGACAGCATTGGTTATATTGAATTACCGGTATCGTTCGAAGGCTCTAGTCATATTATAGAAGATTATGTAATTCCAGCTATTGATACTCCTCTTATACTGGGTATCGACTTCTGGCGCAAGTTTAAGTTATGTCCCAAGTATATTGGCTCTGTAAACATAACTCAATCTTTTTCAGCAAGCTCTTCACTTGATTTGAATAGTATTCATATTACCTCTTATCATAACCTGGACCGTTCACAACAAGTTATAGCGGATAAGCTGGTGCAAGAGTTCAAAGAAATCTCTTTTGAACATAAAGGTTTGGGAAGGACTACACTTATTAGTCATCGCATAGATACTGGGGACGCAATGCCAATACGCCAACGCTATTACCGTATGTCACCGGAGAAGACGAGAATCATTAACGAACAGGTAGACGAAATGCTGCAGCTGGATGTCATTGAGCCTTGTGAAAGTGCCTGGTCTTCCCCGGTGCTGGTTGTTAATAAAAAGAATGGCACACCAAGGTTTTGTTTAGACAGCCGTAAATTGAATTCCGTTACCGTCAAAGATGCATATAATCTACCTTATATATCGGAGATATTGGACAATTTGAAAGACGCAAAATTTTTGACCAGTATTAATCTCTCCAAAAGTTTTTGGCAAATTCTTATTTGCCCAGAAGACAAAACAAAGACCGCTTTCTTTGTTCCACATCGCGGCACATTCTGTTTTAAAACTATGGCATTCGGACTCACTAACGCTCCTGCTACACAGCAGCGCTTAGTTGACAAATTGTTTGGTCCGGAATTCGAGCTGAGGGTGTTCTGTTATTTGGATGATATCATTTGCGTAAGTGACAGCTTTGAAAGTCACGTGACCCTCCTTCGTCGTGTCCTTAAAAAACTTCAAGAGGCTAACCTCACAATAAATTTTGAAAAAACTCAATTTTTCCGAGAGAGTCTTAAATACTTGGGTTATGTGGTAGACTCCCAAGGGCTACGTACGGATCCCGACAAGGTAAAGGCCATTTTACATTACCCGACCCCCACATCTAAAAAAGACGTAAAACGATTTTTGGGAACCGCTTCCTGGTACCGGAGATTTGTTCGTAATTTTAGCACTATTGCCGGACCTCTCAATAGACTTACTTCGAATAAAAAGGGTACCCCGCAGTTTATATGGACTGTCGAGGCTAATACTGCTTTTGAAACCCTCAAAAAGTTGTTAACTTCCACCCCCGTTCTTTCTTGTCCAAATTACAATCTGCCGTTTGAAGTCCATACAGACGCCAGTAATTACGGGATCGGCGCTATGCTTTGCCAAACTATTGACGATCAGGAGCATCCCATTGTCTATATGAGCAAGTCCCTCTCAGGTGCCGAGAAAAACTATAGCATCACTGAGAGAGACACATTAGCTGTGCTTACGGCTCTAGAACACTGGCGTTGCTACCTTGACAACGGCCACACTTTCGTTGTCTACACCGATCACTCCGCGCTGAAATGGTTCCTATCTATTAGTAACCCAACTGGTAGGCTAGCTCGTTGGGGAGTCAGATTGTCTTCATTTAATTTTGTGATCAAACATCGCAAAGGTGTAGACAATGTGATACCAGATGCTCTATCTCGCGCCCTACCTGTAAGCACGATTAGTAGCTCCGACACTTACTTTACAACCAATGATGATTGGTACAAAACAAAGTATAAAACCTGTTTAAGTTCTCCCTCTAGCTTGCCAAATTTTACTATAAATAACAATACACTGTATAGACTTTCGAAAAATAAGTGCCCTCTTACAACAGAGTTTTCCTGGAAAGAAGTAGTACCAAATGAACTACGTCAACAAGTGATCTCAGACAATCACGCTGGACCCACAGCTGGTCACTTGGGTATTCACAAGACTTATTACCGTTTGGCTCTCCGCTATTTTTGGCCAGGAATGCACGCGAATGTAGTCAAGTTTGTGTCCAGTTGCCCTACCTGCCTTGCATATAAATTACCAAACCATGCAACATTGGGAGTTATGGGTAGACCAAAACAATGCTCGCGTCCGTTCCAAATGATATCAATTGACTTCATTGGACCCCTACCCACGAGCAGAAAACAGTATGCATATCTGTTAGTTGTGGTGTGTTGCTTCTCCAAGTATTGTCTCGCGTTCCCACTTCGGAGAGCCAATGCCGATATAGTAATTCGTCACATGGAAGATTCTGTTTTCCTTGCACATGGTGTTCCTCAAACCATTATTTTGGATAATGGCAGCCAATTTAGAGCGTTTTTTTCAAAACTATAAAATCCCAAATGTATTTTTTACACCTCGGTATACACCTCAGATCAATAGCGTAGAAAGGTATAATAAAACCATTGTTACTTGCATCTCCGCAACCATTGACAATGACCAAAGAGCTTGGGATGTTAACTTACCTAAAATACTTTTTGCCATCAACAATTCCGTAAACGAGGTAACAGGTTATACGCCCGCCTTCCTATTATATGGCAGGGAGCTTGTTACTTGTGGTTCTCACTACTTAGAATCGGATCTTGGGGATGAGATAGTCTTTCTTCCACGTGACGAATACGCTGAGAACGTGGGTTATCTTGCGGCAATTTTCAACGAGGTCCAGACACGTCTCTGGCACGCGCATGCTAAAAATACAGCTCGTTATAACCTGAGACGTAAACCAGCCGAATTTCATGTTGACGACATTGTTTGGAAAAGAACTCATTATCTAAGCGATAAAGAAAAATACTTTAGTAAAAAGCTTGCACCAAAATTCGTAAAATGTCGTGTTACGAAAAAACGTTCGCCTCTTGTCTATGAACTATCTGATATGTCTGGAAAGGATCTCGGTGTTTGGCATATCAAAGACTTAAAATTAGTAAACACCTATAATAATCATTAGTTAAAAAAGTAAAAGCTAAAAGTAAATGTCATTACGGTAAATGTCACTAAATATCAGTAATTATCAGTACGGATTTTTTTCTATAGCAGATAGCAAAAATCCTTGATAAGCGAGCGGGGTAACTGTAGCGTTGTATTACTATACACATAATAAAACCGTCATTTTTTACTTAAAGCTACTTAAAATTAAACTAAAGTATATACTAAATTAATAATAAATCCTACTGTAACAAATGGCTATAAACTAAACTTAGTTAACTAAACATTATTTATTAACACCGATCACAACATTGATGATAAGTTCATCTTTTATCGATATTATCGATCGGCTACTATCGACTGGACCGTCGCCCTATTTCATGCTTGTGTTGGCGGCACCGGACGCAACGCCGCCGCCACCGCCGCGCCAGCTAACTGCGCCTGCGGCCTGCGTTTTGTTACCGTTTTCGCTTGGAACCGATCAGTCGATTTCAAACTACGTCTTAACTTCGCATACCTATTAATTTATCGAACACCACAATTGTATTTGCACTACAGTTAAACTCAGTGTGTGTTTTCTCCCCCGCTTATTGGGTAAGTGTGAACAATATAATTAATTAAGTAGTTGTAAGTAGGTAGATGATTTTCGTAGGCTAGTTCATACATGATTGCATCAGCCGCTTAGTACGGCGCATTACGGCAAGTGAATTATGGCTTAAAGTAATATTGTGTTTTGATTTTGAATGGCTTTAGGTTTCCATCTTGTTATTTGCGCTATAGCTTAAATTATTAATTTGCACTTCCAGCTTCGCACAAACTTGCGCTTATAGCACGGCCGTTAGCATTTGTATAAATATCCGTGCATACCGTTCATTTAGTTTTTTAATTATTTCATTTAGTGTTAGTGTTCTTTTTCTCCGTTCCGGTCTCTGTATGCCGTGTCACAGACACACAATTTGTTTTATTGCAATCCTAGGTCGAACTGTTAGGTGGCATACATGGGACCATATAGTTTTGTTGTATGTGTCCTAATAGGGTACGATTGTTATAGGGTCCGCTGTACGGGCTGTGAGCTGCATTACATTCCTACATACAACACCGCTGGACCACCAGGGCCGCTTCACCACCAGGGCAGTACCACCCTACATAGCAGTTTATCATCAGCACCACTGAACAAGGCTAAGACTTACTCACGCCCTATCGTACAACTACTGAACCAAAAAATAGAAATTGTAACGTTACGTTAGTTAATAATAATTCATGTATTATATACCCTTTTATTGGCGAGCGTTGGAACTTTTTATTTAAATTACCCACTAAATTCCAACGTCACACTTAATCCAACTAAGTGCACAGTTATGACTTTTAGTCGCAAAAGACACCTAATTACTTACGACTATACTTTACATCATCAAAGTCTTTAACGAGTCCATTCGATGCGTGATCTTGGGGTGACACATGATTCTAAGTTGCTGTTTGATGAACATATAAATGTTATAATAGGTAAAGCTACCAAAGCTCTTGGTTTTCTTATTCGTAATGCTAAAGATTTTAATAACCCTATTACCTTTAAGATACTTTATTGTTTGCTCGTCCGTAGTAATCTAGAATATGCCTCTCAAATATGGAACCCAAGATATGACACGTATATTAACAGACTAGAGAGTATCCAAAAAAAGTTTATTCGCTATTTGTGTTACCGCACTGGTACCCGTGATAGCTCCGCTACCTATGTCCAACTGTGTTTAAAGCATCGTCTACTGACACTAGAAAATCGACGGAGTATAGCAGACATTGTGTATTTATTTAAAATTGCCTCAAACTCCGTTGACTGTCCCAAACTTCTGTCACTACTGAACTTGAGTGTCCCTACAAGAATTTTACGAAATTTTAAACCAATTTACCTTCCAGTCTCAAATACTAATTATAGGCAAAACTCATATTTTTTGCGTGCGGGTAAGTGTTACAATAATTTGTGCGAGGTGTGTGATCTTGATCTTTTTTGTTGTAACTGTGAATCGGTGAGAAAAAATCTTACAAAGTGGTTTTTTGAAACTTATTAATATTAAATTATTGCTACCTACTACATTTCTGTTGTGAATTTGTCCTTGTTACTGTTTCAGCTACAATGTTTGTAAGCGGTTCGATCGCAGTTTGGATCCTAGGTATACTAGCATGTTTATTCTGTTAGCTCAATAATTTCCCTACTACTTTAAGTCTATTAGTGTGAATCTGTCATTGGTTCTCTGATGTATAACTGCATAGCTACTCGTGTCTTGTAACTGTTGATTCACCTAAGAAAATAAAATAAAATAAAAATAAACACCTGGCCAAGAACGTCCGACCCCAATAAGAGGTCGATTGGGGCTGGTGTGTGGTAAAGCTGGTCAGCCAATGGCACGGGTGGCTGGCCTAGTACGTAGGAAATGTTTGGTACCTTCTCTAAGGGAAGGTAGCCAGTTACGTTTTTTAAAATATGAGCTGTGGCAGTGATTGTAGGAGTATCATTGTGAGTGGGTCGGCATACTATTGTTATTGCCGCCTTTGACTCATCTTTGTGCTGATTCCCAACTCCTGTAATTTTTAAAGAAGTGGGTTTTGATGGCAGGTTCAAAAGTCGTGCCATGCGTGACGTTATTAATGTCAGCATACTGCCACAGTCCAATAAAGCTCTGGCTGTGTGAAGATGGCCATGTACGTCCGCGACTCTTAGTGAGACGGTTGGCAACAAAATGGGTGTGCCAGTGGGCACAGAAGGTGAGTGAGCTGATTGAGTATCAGCCGAAATTTTATGAGCTGAGTATGTATCAGCTGTGTGGGCATGGGTTGACTGGGCATGGTCTGAATGGGCATGGTCTTGATCTACCTCTTTGCTAGGGTGCTCCGTGATAGTTGGGAGTCATAATTGCTGGCGGCGTTCGCGGGGCCTACCTGGCGAACCGGACCTGGGCGGGCTGGCTCTGTGAGCAGAGCTGGGTTGCACCTGTTTAGCATGTGCGGGTTCGTGCCGCCTGCTGTTTCTGGGACGCTCCCTCGAGTGCTCTCTTAGCTGTGGTGGGGGTATATGTACAGACGACGAATGAGCTGAGTGCGTTGGGCCGTCTGGTCGATGGGGGGACGTGTGGTAGTTCGAGCTCCCACAGTCCTTGCATGCCCCCCTTGACCTGCACTCGCTCTCGTAGTGACGGCCGTGACAACACTGGCAGCGCTCGCGTGCCTGGACAAAGTCCCAACGGCCCTGTGTTGGCTGGGCATTGTACCATCTGCACGTCATGAGCCTATGTCCCCTAGTGGCACAATAGGGACAGTAGGACGTCGAGCGTGAGGAAGAGGACGAGGACGATGATGAGGAGCAGCTTTGCTGGAAGGCCGAGTAGACGGGGAAGGGCTGACTACGAGTCGGGGAGGTGGATGGGCGGTGACACATTTGCTGCGCTGAGCGGAACGGTTGGTGAGTAGGCTGATCATAGGCGCGGTGAGGCGATGGAGCTGAGGAGCGGCCATGGTAATGGTCGGGTTGTTGCTGAGCCATCTGAGCATAAGTGCGATGGGGCAACTGAGGAGGCGCGCGGCTACGAGAAGGGCCGGGCTGGGGCTGAATGGGTTGAGCCATGGCTATGTTGGAGAACTCTGTCTCCACACAGCGCGCGTGCTCCTCGAGGTAGGAGATAAGGTCCCTTAACGTGGGCAGGGTGTTACTAGACCCGTGCCTGCGTTCAAATAGCGTGCGGAGCTCGCCCTTGAGCTTCCGCACCACTATTGACACAAATACGTAGTCGTCTCCTATGGGCAGATCTAAATTGTTGAGGGCACACTGAGCCGATATGAGCGGCGTGAGGAACAGTGTGCGGATGTTCGAGCGCGTATGGATGCTTGGCAGCCCCAGGATGATGTCCACAAAACTATCAATGAGAACCCGGCGGTTCTCGTACCGCTTGGTGAGGATGTCCATGGCCACGGCAAAATTCTCATTGGTGACCTTTAAGTGGGACACCATACTTAATGCCTCACCGCTGAGACTTGAGAATAGGTAGTGGAGCTTGACTGCGTCCGACAGGGTCGCCATGTCGTCAGTCAAACTCCTAAACAGCGCAATAAAGGTGGGCCAGTCCTCCACTTTTGAGCTGAACCTGGGCAGCGCTATCTTGGGGAGGACAGCTGTGGGCGTATTGACGCCGAAACTGGGCTGAGCGCTATGGGTTGGAGATGACGTGGAAGAGGTTGATATTTCCTCCCTAGCCATAAGTATCCCCAGGTACGCTCCGGAGGCTTTTGTGTGGTTCTCAGTGTATGTCCTCTCAATCCCCTCGTCTAAGTTCTCCTCGTCAAGAATGCTGTAGTACACTGAGTCCAGCTTGTCCTTTACGCCCTGTATCTGTGCGAAACGCACGTTAAATTCCGTTATGGAATGTTTGGTGTCGCCAGCAATGTTCGGAGCTGGTGTATAGCTTTGGCGGCCTCCCTAAATATCGCGGCTTGTGACTTGGTCGGAATCGCGATGAATGAAAGGAGACAAAAAAAAAAAAAAAAACAAATTTAAAGGCAGTAAAAAGAACAACACCCTGTATATATTCTATAGTTAAGCTGGACGTATTTGTTTATTAAGGTAAGGGCAAATGGGCTAAAATTAACGCAACAATAAAGAAAGCAAAACTAAGTTGGGACGCCTTGTATATGGCCCACGGGTGGGCAAACGCATGTGTATTTGTATGTCTGTGTCTATTGAACGCGCGTACGTAATATTAGCCGACCGCAAAACAAAAAACAAACAAAATAACAAAAGAAATCACGTCATCCGTAGCCCACTATTGGGCAAGGCGCTCACAGTCGGGCAGACCTGTAGCGGAAACTAGCCCGAAGAATGAGTCGGTCGCAAAAAATAAATAAATAAATAAACAAATAATAAAAACTTAATCAAAAAAAAATTGGGACACTCTGTCTGTGTCCCACACGTGGGCAAACGTGTGTAGAAGCGAAGGCGACGCACGCAAATAGCCGTAAGCGATATAAAAAAAAACTGATGAAACTAATTGAAACACACTAAGCTCATGTGGTGAGCACGGCACTTGGCACGCGTGGTGAGCATGCACGAGATCTGAGCCGATTTAACACGACAAGAACATAAAAAATTCATTAAAAAATAAAACGGGAAAAATAACAATACCATCTCTCGTCTTAATACCATACAATTATCTAGACGCGGGTGTGTTATACGTAACTAAAATTATATGTGCAGCCGATAAACGTAACGCAAACGTAACGTAATAATTTAATAGTTAGGAGTATGAACAACGTATCATTAGGCAAAAATCATTTAGGTAGGTACACAAGTTCGCTCAAATCACAGCAACATTGTATAACACCATAGATCTGTGATCAGACAATCGGATGCATACACGAAATCAACATTAAAACAACGTGCAGAAATAATTGCGTTAAAATAATTTTGTATGTTGCGTAGTCGTAATCCTCACACAAATGATTTACGACTACCTGACGAAATTTTTATTGGGGCAGGGTAAAGTTACGTGAACAAATGAATTTAGAAATGATGGCACGAATTAGATTATGGGCGGAAATAATTATTTTTAGCGGACTGTAATTGAATGAGCTGATGGAACGTGAAACCAAGTTATGGTGAAATGGTAAAAGTTTACTGGTTACGGGAAGGTCGCCGGTTTTTAATATTACCGGTTCGAATGACCAAAATGTATTCGCGGGTCAGAAGACACCGCCAAATACAGCAGAGTAAAGAAGGTGGATAGGTCGTAAGGCTTGCCTGGGATGATGAGGCAGGAGACGGGAGGCGAGCTGGCGGGCGGCAATGTAGGCGATTTGATGGTCGCGTCACAACACAAAGTCACTTCACCTGATCACAGGCGCTGTCATCCCAGGGTCACTATCTATAAGGTCACAGAGTCACTATAAACTTTCATGGTCAGGCTGTTAGTGCGCACGCGGTAGCTAGCTTCCAGAGTGACGCGGGCGCGCGTCCGGTTTCACACTCCGCGCGCCAACTTCGCGATACAACGCTAGATGGCGCTAGGCGTATCATAATACGCTTACAAGACGTCTCGCCCGTAGCGATCTTATCTAAATGTGTCTCGATAACATTGTCGCTCCCGGCAAGTAGAAAAAAGATTCAGTAAATCTTTAATACGCTTTTGACTTTATGTTTTTATAGCCAGATTTCAGAAATACCAATTTATTTTGCAGTTTTAGAAATACCAATTTATTTTGCAGCAATGCCGCTCATCCACGACAGTTCACAGGAAGACAGTGGCCCGAACTCCTGCCAGCCACAAATATGCCAAGCCCACCGAGAGGGAGACGTGTCCCATACCCCCACCTCCCCCTCCCCCTCCTCCAAAAGATGACACGCTGATTTGGGGGGCGATCACTGCGCTAGTATTGGCTGGCGGTTTCGCTTATTATGCTAAGTAAGACATTTTGTAATATCGTCTCAGGGTCGCCGGCAATACAAGGGGCTTTACTGTTACCTCTTGTAGCAATATGACCTTTATACTTTAACTTTACTATGCAAAATTCGTATGGGTATTTGTATAGTAAGATTAAAGTAATCTGCTCTAAGAGTTGACGGTAAGGCCCCTGAATGAGATCCGAACATGATAGTCCCCTGGCTCAAAATACCAGCAGTGGATGGCTGGGGGCTGAAATAAATAATTAAAATAAACAAATTACTTTCAGCTGTGTGGTGGCGACTCATTATTAAAAGAATATGTACTAAGCCATCTCTTACCTTAGGGCTAAAAGGCGACTAACGGACTAAAGACTGCACGTATATCCAACTGCATAGACCGGCGATGGGCTCACCACCTATCACGCTGAACACATGTGCAGTTGCAATTTGGTGAAACGTGGACTATGGCAGTTGACTGCTTTTGCGTTCTTCATTTTCTGAGTGCAAACCACTTGACCACGGAGGTGCCAAATGGATGATGATAAAGAGATTTTATTTCTCCACCAATTCTTAGGCTACCGTAGCGGGTTATGACCTGACTTCAGCCTGTGATTTTGTGGCAAGGCCTTAGTCTAGCTATTTCTATTTTCTGTGCACAAAGGGTGCTGGCTAGCGGTCAATTATTAGAGTTCCTAAAGCGATAATCCTTCTCCTTACCCTACATCACTAAGTTTTATTTTCTACTAGCCTAGCACCCAAGACCAACCGTCAGGTTACGCAAGTAGTGCCAGACGTCCCTGCGCCAGTTAAACCATACTCGCGCAAGAAACCATCTGCGTTAGGTCTTGACGCCGAATTAGGACTCGCCAAAGCGCATTCTTCAGTCAGTAATCAATTACTCATAAGTCTAGCGGCTCAGGAGAGTGGCCCATTATTGAACATGTGTAATTCACTTCCTATTTTCCAGATAGGTAACCGGAGCTGTCGAGCTCGGTCTTATAGCAGCTGTTGTTTCCCAATTCAATCATCACCCTATAAACGTCCCACTACTGCGCACAGGTCTTCCAAAATGGACAACATCATGTGGGGAGTTTGGGCCATAATCCCCTACGCTGGCCCAAGTGGGCTGGTGGGTTAATTGTTTCCCCATTACCATAGGCAAACGCCCGAGGCAAGAGACTGGCTGTCCCTCCACGCGCCCTGGTTCGACGACTTGATCGCCATAATGTACCAGGAGAACATGACGCACGCGGAGTACGCGGAGCAGTGTTACGATGACGCGAAGAAGTTCCTCAAAAGTTACTTTGTTGAAGACAAGCAGAAGCCGAAGCAGTGCACGAAAGATGGTAAACTGATAATTGAGGAATGTGAGGTCAACTTTTTATACTTATACATACATACATCAAGCCCGCTTCCCGGAGGGTAGGCAGAGAAGAAGAGGCAGAGAGAAGACAGCTTTCCATTTGCTATTATTGCCTAGATATACCTACCTTTAATTCGTCAGGCCAGCTACTACACTGTGCGCCTTGTGTTCGTGTCTTTAGGACAAAGTTTGGCTTCGCTACTTCGCAAGTCACATCCGAGCATATCACAAAAACCAGCTTTAACAAATTATAAGAGTCGCCGTCACCGGATACGGTGAGGAGGACATGATGATGATGAAGATGATTTGCTATTATCCTGACACATATCCTTTGTTTCCACTTACTCTCATAGCGTTCTTACTTGCTCGTCGTAGGGTACTCTTAAACTGCCTATTATTCAAAATCTAATGTAACCTTAGCGGTGAAAGAATAATACCACCCCTCTCTTCTTTTGGGTGTCGTAAAAGGCGACTAACGGACTAAAGTCTGCACATAGGTACTTCCAACAGCATAGAGCGGCGATGGGCCCACCACCTGTCACGCTGAGTACATGCGCAGTCGCTATTTGTTGAAAAGTGGACTATGATAAAGGACTGCATTTGCTGTCCTCATTGCCTAGTCTCTAGCTAAACCTCCGGTTACTTGATGAATTGTTATGTATGTTACTGATTCGGCCAAAACGAGTAGACGGGTCGTCTGATGCAAGCGGCCACCGCAGCCCATAGACACTTGCGTTTGTCTACCTTAAAGTATCAGATCTTATATTTTCTATGCCCTGTAATTTCAATGGATGTAGAACCCTTTAAATTTTATCTGTTTGGCGACTGACACAGGGTATAAGTTTATTTATTTATTTATTTATTTATTTATTTATTTGAAACAACGAAACATAGGTAATACTACCATTACAGAAAAAAATCCAATGCGATAGTACAAGCACTTATAAAACTTTCTAACCTAACCTATTTACAAACGAATATTTTTTATTTATCTATTTACAAACTTACTATTAAGTACTATAAAATATTCAGGACATATTCAGTAAAGTAAGTAACTACACTGTGTATTTACTTACTTTTTGTAACAAAGAACAAACAATGTGACTTTTGTGAATTCATTCAGAGAGCAGTTAAATATGTCAACATCATTAGCTACCCTATTATAGTGCGCAAGGCTCGGGTAAATGGCGCTTCTTTTAAAATATTAGTCCGCGCCCTTGGCACCTCGAGCAGTGGTGGCCGACGCCTGTGCCACACGTACCGGTCCGGCACACACAGCTTTATACATTGCAACACTCCTTGGTTAAACAAATACCCACGTAACAGTTTTATTACATATATAGCCAGCCCTAACTCTCTTCGGACTTCGAATTTATTGTAGCCCACCATGCCGAGAACAAATAATGTCGGATACATTAATGGGTAAAAGGGATATACTCCATATAATTTGAAATAAAGAAATCTTGTGAATTTGTTTTGTATTCGCTCCAACATTAAATTATATTTCGCCTCATGAGGACTCCAAATAAATGCATTGCATTCCAAGTGGCTTTTTACTAACGCTTCATACAAAGCTCTAATTGCATTTAAATTTGTAAATACCTCACACTGACGCAACATAAATCCCAAGTTACGG
Source organism: Scoparia ambigualis (assembly GCA_963921215.1). Taxonomy (NCBI): domain Eukaryota; kingdom Metazoa; phylum Arthropoda; class Insecta; order Lepidoptera; family Crambidae; genus Scoparia; species Scoparia ambigualis. Next base: position 10,490,799 of record OY992524.1, on the reverse strand, counting down.
TATGCTTTCTTGCAAACCTTAATTACATGCTCTCTAAAAGACAGATTGGTAGTAAAATGGATTCCAAGGTCTCTCACCTCCGTCACTCGCTGCAAAGGAGCACCATCTAAGCAATATTGGAAACGAACTGGGTCCCGTGACAAACTGAATGACATTACTGAGCATTTTGAAATATTGAAGCTCAGCCGGTTCCTACGACTTGCATTTTTACGCAGTCGGAAGCATGCTTTATTTCCAATACCAGCTTTAGATCATCAGCAAAAAGAAGGCAAGTTGAATCTAAGGTGACACCCATTTACCATAAAAAGCAAATCCAAGAGGTCCTAAATTACTCCCTTGACTGACTCCCGATCTAGTATAATACTGTTCCGAGTTATGGCCGTCCCAGTTGACATACTGACGTCTGTTCTTCATGTAACTGGCAAAAAATGAGAGCGTTTTCGGCGTGCAGCCCACATGAGCCAGTTTCATGAGCAGGATATCATTGTCGACTGTATCGAATGCCTTTCGATAATCGAAATATATGACATCCACCTGACTACCTCTGTCCACCGCTGGTGCCACCTGCATCATCAGCTGGAGTAGATTCCCCGTAGTACTACGCCCGGGACGAAACGCGTGTTGTCAGATAACTGAGCTTTAACTTGTGAGTACAAAGAATGATGTATCGCTGACTCGAAAACCATCGCTGCTGTGGTCAGGACTGCCACTGGCCTATAGTCACTTGATTCCGTACCACTATTCTTGGGCACCGGGACAACTCTAGTCAACTTCCATCGGTCGGGAAAATATGCACCATCGAGACAAACATTATAGATGTGTACGAGCGGAGCAGCAAGTACCTCACGACAATCTCTAAACACAAAAGGTGGTATACCGTCCGGGCCCGTGGAGTGTTTTGGCTTAAGCTTCAACAGCGCGTGGCACACGTCTGCTTCCCGCATCTCGTGCACCTGAACGCGCGCGCTGCTGGCACCCGCCGCCGCAACGGCAGCGTCTACGTCCAGCACCGCGGGCACAGGGTTGTACACGGAGCAAAAAAATTTTAACAGTTCATGCGCCCCCTCAAACGCAGATAAAACACGTCCCTTTTCCGTTAGTTTTTGTTTTTGCGAATTATTTCTTTTACTTTTTACAAAGTTCCAAAACGCCTTAGGATCTTGTGCCAGATTATATTGCACCCGATCCATATAACAGTCATGCGCGAGTTTCACCGCCCTCTTAACTCGTGCCCTGCACCGAGAAAACTCGTTATAGTCCTCACTTGATCGACTCGCCTTATACCGCTTATGTAGTCTGTACTTCACCTGTATATCACGAATTATCTCGGCCGTGTATTGCAGGGTAGCAATAACTCGAGTTTTCATGCTTTGGCTTTTTTACTGGAACACAATCTTCAATTAATCTATTAAAAGTGTTATAAAAATAATTTAACAATTCCACAGGATCTTTAATACTGTATAGTTCACTCCAATCTATGCATGAAATATTAAAATACAATAAAATAAGATCGGCTTTAGCGAAATTTCATTTTCTGTCACGCGAATAGTTTAACCGGTCACCCCCCTGCGAACTGTGCATGCCGATGCCGGAGCCAGCACTTCCACCCAGATGGCGAGCGGCGGATGGTAACTGTCCACGGGCTGCAAGCCTTCGGCCTCGCTAACTGACACCGCGCCGCTAACCCCGCCCCCGCTCAAAACAAGATCTAACTGCCTACCATTGCAATTTGGTACACTATTTTGCTGAACGAATTCACAAAATGACATTAAATATTCATAATAATTACAGACATCAATACTAGCCGAAAATAAATTAAAATCTCCTAATACTATAACATTATTTTTGTATTTACTACATATTTTTTCAATAATACTAAACATTATCATATAGTTATCAGTATCTGCTTTTGGCGGAATATATACCTGTAATAACATTTTGTTTTTTATATGTACGGTAGCACAAACCATTTCAAATGCACAAGTATCCAAGTTAACATTGTCCGGAGTGGGTATTTGTCACAACTCGAACCGCGGTGTGGCCACTAAACAAACACCCCCATGCTTACGGCCATCAACTCGATCACAGCGTAATATTTCATAGCCCGGTAGGACAAACTCGGCATTATGAATTGATGCATTGCGGCTAGTCTCTGTAATTGCAAATAAATCGGAACCAGCAGATTAAAGTAAAGATAAAAATTTCGTTGTTTTTGTTCTTAGACCGCGGACGTTCTGATAAAATATTTCAGTTATTTTAGCTTTCTTCTTTTGCTTCATTTCTAGATCTCCGAAACCAAATCCATTCACTAAATTCGACTCCTTGAGGCCATATAGGTACTTGGCTGATTTAATTTGTCAAACATTCCTTCCGGGACGCCGACAATGAATGACGTATCTATAGTCCCTGGCAGTCTTATGTTTTATCTTTTTGACTTTAACATCAACTCCTGGCCCACAGACCTTTACAACGTGTGTCTGTATTTGTTCCTCCGTTGTACTCGGCAACAAACTTCATAGTTGTAGTCGTCATCCGGGTAAAGTAAGTAGGTATTATTTTTCCTAGTATAATTATCAGTTTTTCGTTTTTTTGTTTCATTTCAGTACCAGATACGCCACCGGAATTAGTTGTATCCAAATGTGATGGTAAGCATATTTTAACGTTGTATTGTAACTATAGTTTGAGGAACCCTAGTGCATGGTAGGTATTGTGCGGGTGCACTAAAGTCTTTAAGAAGATTCAGAAGGTCGACATTAACGGTAAAAGTACTCCGGGATCAGTGGTTACAATGGGAGTTCCGCAGGGTTCAATACTTGGTCCATTCTTGTTTTTGGTTTATATTAATGACTTACCTTATTTTGTAAAAGACAGTCATGAGATAGTATTGTTTGCTGTTGATACTTCACTTTTATTGAAAGTGAAACGACGACACCCAAATTATGACGATGTGAATAATGCGATCTCAAAGACTGTTCACTGGTTTAGTGTAAATAACTTGCTATTAAACGAGGGAAAAACCAAATGTGTAAGATTTGTATTGCCTAATGATAAACAAGTAACAACTGTCGTCGTCACAATGTCTGGACAGTTCTCGATCAGTGCATCCTACCTACCCGTCATGACATACGAAGCCGAAACGTGTACACTGACGATAGGGCTGATCCACAAATTTAATGTCACTCTGTGTGCTATGGAAAGGTTCAGATCCGACCTCATGACCTTCCGCAACCTCGGTGGAGGCGGAGTAGTCAACGCACCGCCCGGATTGCGGACGTCTATTGGGCGAGTGGGGTTCGATTCCCATCTGAGATAGTCATTTTCAACGTTTAGTTTCATAATACGACTTTACAAATTATATGCTGACAATCACTTCCTTACATCAATCTCTTAACTTTCAGACAAAGTAGAGAAGCCGAAATGTGAAGTGGTCCCGCCTCCGGTGATCACCAAAGACATTTGCGAGGTCGACGAGTGCCTGCGAGATCTCGGGGACTCCATACTGAACAACTATTACACCGCAAAGGCGGCCTGCGCTTATTATAACACAGTAAGGATAATGTACCTACTCCTAATAATATTACCACCACCTCTCTTCCCTTGGGCGTCGTAAATGGCGAAAAACGGACTAAAGACTGCACATACTTCCAACAGCATAGAGAGGCGGTGGGCTAGTCACCACCTGTCACGCTGAGCACATCATCATCATCAGCGTATAAACGTCCCACTGCTGGGCACAGGGCTCGCACTTGGACAATAGCACGTGGGGATATTGGGCCATAACCCACCACGCGGCCCAATGCGTGTTGGTGGGTTTTAATGATTGTCATCTTACGACAACAACCGGGCCAACGGCTTAGCTTACCTTTCGAAGCACGGAGGAGTTCGAGATGTTCTTTTTAATTTGTTTACCCATCCAGCGACCCGGGATTGCAGAAGTTGCTTAGCGGGCAGGATCGCAAGCCGAACGCGCTAGCCGCTGCGCCATCGAGCTCCTCAATCACTCTCGAGCACTGTGTAGTCGCTTTTTGGTGAAAAGTGGACTATGGCAGTGCGCTGCTTTTGTGGTCCTCATTGCTTAGTCTCTGACTAACCCTTTGGGTATAAAAGTTGCTGTGTATGTATGTATGTACAGTCACGAGCAAAAATATGTAAACAATTGTAACTTAATACAATGGAATAAGAGTCAAAGTGTATACATATTGGTGCTCGTGACTGTACAGTTGAAGTTTTCTTTCTAGCTGGTTGAAGAGAAGATGCAGGATTTCAGTATGGCCCGTCTCAAAGAGTTGCGCTTTGCGTTGGACGAACGCCTGGGATTGGTGAAAACGTCCACTTGCTACATCACAGAGGCCTCAAAAGAAATGGGTAAGTATTAAAATAGAAACAAACCATTTTTTTTGTAATATTTTCATCTTTATTGCAAATCTACGTATGAGGGTTTACGCGTGTTTTCAAAATACTGGTTTTTTTTGCTGGTTGCTCCCGCTTTTTGGCAGGTTTTATATCTGTTTTTCTATTATTTTTTTCGGGATTAAATAAGCTTGAACTTTAAGAGCTCTACTCTCTTTCTTCCTTTTATCTTTTCATTTCCTCTTTTCTTTTATTTTTTTATTTTTTATCTTTTTTTATTTTTTTATTTACATACATTTCTTAATACTATTACATTCTTTGCTTATATTTCACAATTTCTTCTTACATACTAATACATTTCTTTCTTGCTTATAAACATTTTTTTTTTATCTTAAATTTATTATAATTTACATTTCTTAGTTATTTTAATAAATTATTTTTTCATCTTAAAATTTATTTACTTACATGTCCTTCCTTTAATTATACTTAGATACATATATGTATGTATTATTTTCATTTTACATATTTTCTTAATCTAATTATATTTCTTACATTTCATTTCTACCCCGATTTAAATCCTGCTACAATGTGGTCTTGCTTCATTTCTTGCTGTTATTACTAACTGTCCTTATTTCTTTTATTGACTATACAATATTTCCGGTAAATTCCATGAATAATTTCCTTTCTTTTTTATTAGTAAAAATATCCTTCAGGGTACCTTTGCTTAGTTTTGAGTCAATTTTCTGCTGCAGAGTGTACCTAGCTTGTGTATGTACTGGACATTCAAGTATTATGTGGAAGATGTCCTCGTCCGTCGTCGGGTCGCAGACACACGAGGGGCTGTCCCTTCGCTTAAATCTGTGCAGGTATGCACTGGTCTCTAGTTTGAGGGCGGCTTCCTTCGCTAACTCATCCGCTCTCTCGTTCCCTCCGACGTGGGCCCGTATCCAAAAAAGAGAGAATAGTTGTTGGTTGTCTCTCAGGAATTCTAGGTTACCTTGTATCGCCTTCGTGATCGGGTGCGAGGAGTCAGCATCCATCAGCGTCTGGAGAGCCGACCTCGCGTCACTCAGAAAAGCCGCTTCCTTGAATTTTCTGCCAATAATAATTTCCGTCGCTTGGAGGATAGCGTATAGCTCGGCTTGGAAGACCGTACAGTACGGTTCCAGTCTAAATTATCGGGTACACGTCTCAGGCGTCCCCTCCCAACAGGTCAGGGTGGCTCCGACTTTCCTCTCCAGCTTGCTGCCGACAGTGTAGATCTTAACCAAGCCTTCCGCCAGCTCGCTATCCTCTTCCGCGTTTTCCAAACAAGTAAATTTTGAATTTAGCATCCTACTGGGGTGGGTGTTGTGTGCTGTGAATGGTACGCTCTGCTCGACCCTCCTGCCGCTTAATACTGCCTGGGGTTCCCGCGCTTTGCCTCAAAAAGCCGGGATGCTTCTTGGATTCGGAGATTCAGCGGAAGCAGCCCCGACAGCATTAAAGCAGCGTTAAGGGAAACTGTTCTATTACTTTTTGTGATTTTCTGCGCGAAACCTCTCAGTACTACATCGAGGGCTTTTCAGGAGACTGCCTTTTTCGCTTCCGCGGACCAGACGCTTGCTGCGTACAAGATCACGGGATTACTGCTTTATAAATTGTCCTGACGATCTCAGGATGCAGTCGCCAGGTAGCCTTCGTCGCTCTGCATACTCCTTTGTATATCCCTATCGATTTCTAGACAAATATATTGGATATGTTTATTAAAAAGGAGTTTATGGTCAAAAATTACACCTAAGATTTTTATATCGTCTACGATCTCAATATCCGTCCTCCCATAACCAGACGATGAGTGTCGAATTTCAACTTTTTGGTAATTACCATTGCCATCGTTTTCTGAGGCGCGAAGTTTAATTTGTTCGACACGCCCCACTTCTGGACACGGGAGAGAACGGCATTGGCTTTCATGGAGATTTCTCTAGCTGTGCGGCCCTCTGTGATTAAAACGATGTCGTCTGCGAAGGCTTGACAGTACACTTTGGCGACGGTAAGTTCGCTAAGCAGGGGTTCTAAGATCAAGTTCCAAAACAAGGGCCCGCCAATGGATCCTTGGACGCAGCCCTTGTTGGTATTTTTACTGTATTGTTCCCCTGCCGTATTTTACCGTCACCTTCCTATCTTTCAAGTAGCTGTCCACAAGCCTCCGCAGATTTATCGGGCATCCCTTCTCTTTTAACTGGCATTTTATTTGGGGCCACCACGCATTATCGAAGGCTGGCTATATCCAGCGAAATCAGAACCATTATCTTCTTCTCTTTTTCGACATACTGGTTTAGATCCCTGTGTTTTACATGCAAAGTTTAAAATTGGCTTATTGGTTTTAAAAAGTTTAAACTTAGAAGTTAGTATGGGAAACCGAAATGCGTAAACCCTCTTTACAGTAACTGATACCTACTCATGACTACAGTGTTAAAAGAGTTGGTTCTTAAATAAGTTACTTATGGCTACAGAAGCGCGAGTGCAGTGCTGCGAGATTGTTGTGGCTAGGGTTACCATCCATCCGTGACATGTCTGCACTAATAGACGGTTTTTTAGATTCTAGTTCGGACTTTGTCCGGCTCTTTAATTTGTCCGGATTTTGGAATAGGTATGAGTAATAAACCTACCTACATATTAAGTAATATCAAATAAGTATTTAATCTTTATTAACTTCTTATTTATCTAAAAACAAAATATAAAAATTGAGTAATTTTTCCATTTTATGACTAAAAAGTGCGGACTTTTAACGAAATGTCAGGCTTTTTGGCCGGACTTTTCAAATTCCTAAATGGTAACCCTAGTTGTGGCGGATAGGGCGGATATGGGATATGAGTACCTCTAGCTTCGCGACTAAACACCTTTACAAGTATGTGAATGCGTTTTTAGGTTTTTGAGGTGTAAAAATGAATTTCCTGCCGATGCATTGCGAACGATGCGATGGTAGAAATAAGGGTCTAATGAAGAATAATACTTACCTCTGTTACAGATGATCTGACCCGCTACTTGGAATGCGGAGTGACTGCGCCCAAAGAGTCCATAGTCGAAGCACAAGGCATGTTGTCAGACTATAAGGACAAGATCTCCGCCGCTCGTATGCAGTACCAGTGGGAGAATGAAAAATCCATTGCGTTGGACGCTCAAGTTGCTAAGGTCTCCAGTTCATTATCGTGAAGGGCTCCTACACACCAAAAGCAGCCAAAAATAGTGAAATGAGAAGTAGTGGCCATAACAAAATTTTACCACCGTCTGGTGACAACTTCACTGTCACTTCGTTAACATTTATCAACAGTAAATTCACTCACACTTTACAGATATTTGGCGACTGCTCGTACACTCTATTCGATCAGCCTTTTTACTGTTATTTATCTGCCTCTATAGTCCAGTGGACGAGCCACCTGTCTTAGACTCAGGGCCAGAGTTGGTTTCTTCCCAGTGGGTGGTACATTTTTGTGTAGTTGGTTACCGAATAAAAAAACATGTTCCAAAAGGACTACATCGAAACTGTAATCAAAAATGCCTCACGTAAACTCGGTGTCCTGAACAAGATGCGGCGATTCTTCACGCCTGATCAGTTGTGTCTATTATACAAGTCACAGGTGCAGTCTTGCGTGGAGTATTGCTCTCACCTTTGGGACGGCTCCGCAAACCTTCTCGGTACCTTGGACAGATTGCAGCGACGCGCTGTGCGCATTATCGGCAATGCAGAGGTCACTAACACTCTCGAGCCTTTGCAATTGCGTATATTTTTTAAAATATATAATTGCGAGATATTGCGTCACTCAGCGTCTTTTACCGTTTATACCATGGCGAGTGCTCTGAAGAACTCTTTGACCTCATCTCTCCGTCTCTCTTCCTCCATAGGAATACGCGTGCTGCTCTCCGGAATCACCAAATTAAAATCTCTAATATTCCATCACGCACAAAGAAATTTGGTGACTCGTTTCTTTGTCGCACCTCCAAAACATGGAATAGTCTACCACACTATAGTCTAGCACACGTATTCCCTCCTAGGGTAGGGTCTTTCAAACGAGGCGTGAAGAGGCACTTTGTGGACCGGCAGAGTGAGGGTGACTGATGCTTCGTCTCTTACGCTGCACCAGTTGTCCTCGCGCCTATGGACTTCACTTCCACCTAACATCAGGTGGAGTGTGGTAATTTGCCGGGCTTAATATAAAAAAGTCTACTTTTCACCAAATAGCGACTGCACATGTGCTCAGCGTGACAGATTGTGAGCCCATCGCCGCTCTATGCTGTTGGATGTATGTGCATTGCAGTCTTTAGTCCGTTAGTTGCCTTTTACGACACCCAAGGGAAGAGAGGGGTTGGTAGTATTCTTTCACCGCTACGCGACATGGTTATTCATTTAATACTGTTTTATGTCAAACTATTCATTTGCTCGATTGGTAACACCAAATCAATGAAACCAGGTAGAAGAATTGGTGATGAAATATGTCGACGAGAATCAAACCTTGTTCTCCGGGTTGAATTATGATCTCAAGAAACCCGTGCTGCAAGGTGATGGGGATTTACTGCTGTATCACACGATGAGATATGTGAGTACCTTATTCAAAGCTTGGCAGATACTTTTTTATTATACAGAATCAATACCTGAAATCTAGGTTAAAATTTCTGGGAGCCTCTCATCACCGTGACCTTCGCTCCAGTAGCAACCTCACTCTTTAAACCTCCGCTCATCGGTCGGCTTCGCCTCCTGTTCTTTTACCTTATCTGTTAACAGTCTCTGTAACGCTCTGCCATTGAACATTCGTCATGCCAAGCGTAAAATGGAGTTCAAAAGACTAGTGCGTGAGTACTATTTAAACGCGATCTAAATGTCACGCTATCTGATTTGTTGTATTTATTTATATTTAATATGACTATGTATCATATTTATATAAGTAGTTTATAATATGTATAATGTTGTATTTATGTATGTATAAATTACTTTTTAGTTCAGTATTTCGTTCGTATACTTTCTTACCTAATGCTTTTATTAATTGCTTATAAATTTTATCTTCTAGTCTCACACATCCATACCAGTAGCCTGGTGGAGAATGCCATGTGGCGTTAAGTCCGCCTTTTGCAGTTTTTGTTTGGCAAAGAAGATTAAACAAATAAATAAATACGAAATAAGAAATAAGAAATATTTATTGTCACATAATTGTTACATATTTGTGGTGAAGTTTCTGACCTCTATTTTAGGTTTATCACCTGAGTGACAGAGGCCAGTGCCCTCTTCGTTAACAAAGGTACTTCAAATGACAAATTAAATTAACAAATAAGCATATTGAAATCCGACTTTAGAATAATTAAAGTATACAAACTAATTACCAGAAAGAAGTGTGCGTGTGTGTGTGTTTTTGTGTATATGTGTATGAGTGTGTGTGTGTGGGTGTATGTGCGCGTGTGAGTGATTGTGTGTGTGTATTTAGTTATATATTAGAGACTCAGTTTGATCATAGCTAAGGATCATCAACCATTTTCTTATTTTAACTTTGGCTTCCCTAAGTGTTAATGGGTAAAAATCAACTTTTTTATTTACTTTATTATAAAGATACTTAGATAAGAATGCCTGCTGCCGTTTTGCAAACGCAGTACGGAGTTTAGGAAGGTTACAGATACTTACGATAGATCGTTTATTTTGGTATTTGTTGTCGTATGGCGTAACTGTGTGTTGTTTTAAAAGGGTTTGGAGAATGTATATTTGTCTTACTGTAAGGACTTTACATTTTTCATACAGTAGTTTAGTAGGGATTCTGTATGGGCTGAAGGTCATGACTTTTAAAAGTGACCTTTGAGCTCTTTCCAGGTTAATCATAAAAGTTTTGCAAGCGCCGCCCCATATACAAATACAATAACTAAGAATTGACCGAGAAAGTGAAAAATAGATGTTTCGTAAAAGGTCAAAATCTGCTACATGTCGCAATTTCTTAAATGCCCATATAAGTTTTCTCTGTCGAGACGCTGTGAGGTTAATATGACTTTTCCAATTGATATTTTCGTCCAAAAGCACTCCGAGGTATTTGATTTGGTTAGTTTTTTCAATGATGGGACATGAACATTTAGTAGTATCTGAAAAATTACAAGAATGAAATTTTAAATTAAAATTAGCTAGATTAGTTTTAGACAAATGAAATTGTATGTATTTAGTTTTGGAGCTGTTTAAAGTCAAAAGATTTTCTTTAAGCCAGTAACCAATATTATGAAGTCCATCTTCAGCCATTTGCCTAACCTCGTCCCAAGTCTCTCCATGAAATATAAGAGCCGTGTCATCAGCATAAGTGAATATCTTACAGTTTGCTAAGAGTTGTCGACATAGGTCATCAATGTATATCAGGAAGAGACTTGGACCAAGAATGCTACCCTTTTTTTTTTTTTTTTTTTTTTTTTTTTTTTTTCCCGGTGTAATCCCTGTTTATGGATTCCAGCCTCCTGAAGGGAGACTGGATATGTGGGACTCTCCCGTCCCCCTTTCCACGACGTAATCGTCGGGCGAGAGGGAGGGGCCTACCCACTAATCACCGGGGGACCAAACTCCGAAAGCATAAGGCTTGAGGTGGCGGCCACGGGACCTGACCACGGGGGTATTACCTCGCGGTGCCACCCCGTCGCCGTGTGTTGGCCTATAACCACTGCGTAGCAGCCGTTACGCGCCAACCCACGGCGACTACGCGCACACGGCACAACACGACCCAGCCCATTTAGAGGGCAGACACAAAACGACACATGACTGACATGCCCGGCTTTACCCAGGCATGCGGACACAGCACAACACAACACAGATGTCATCGTGTCGGCACTCACGGTTTTACCCGTTCATGCCGACGCGACGGCCACCCACTCGCCGGACACAACACACAACATGCCCCGCGATTTCGCTGGCATGCGCACATAAAAACCAAACACCGATGCGACACCCCATTTGGTAGGTTGCTCCAAGACCGCAGGACAACACAGCGACCTGTCTGGTCATCCAGTCGTCCTGCTGCTCATCATCGCTTCCCAGGGGGTCCCGCACCAGTCCTACAAAAACGTATAAGTATAAAAAGAATGCTACCCTGGGGTACGCCAAAGGCAACCGGTTCGCTAGGACTGAGATGATCCCCAATTCTGACTTGTTGTGTGCGGTCCATAAGGAAGTTCGAAAAGAGTTTAAGGGCATTATCTCTAATACCAACTCTCTCCAGCTTATTTACAAGTTTGGGGATCGAAACCGTATCAAATGCCTTGGCCATGTCAAGGAAAACACCAAGGCATTTTTTATTAGCGTCTATGTGAGATGTAACACAATTGACAAGATGACTTACAGCATCCTCAGTGCACTTCCCCGACCTAAACCCAAACTGATTTTCAGAAAGTATGTTGAAATGTTCTAAATAGTTCATAAGACGATTATTAAGAGCTTTTTCTAAGAGTTTGGACAGTGCGCTAAGAACTGAGATTGGCCGGTAGTTGGTTACATTTTGTCGATCCCCACCCTTGTAAACAGGAGTAATGATGGACTGTTTAAATACTTTTGGGAAAGTACCTTGGTCAAAGCAAAGTGCAATAAGCTTAGTGAGGTTTGGCACTAGAATATGTTTAGCAAATTTCAGTAATTTGACAGGAATGGAGTCCCATCCAGTGGCACTGCTAGCCTTAAGACCATCTATGAGAGACCCAACCTCGGCTTCGTCTGGGGGTAGTAGAACAAAGGTGTTACAATTATTAGATCTTATTTTGGTAGTTTGTGTTGGTAAGTAATTATTAGATTTTAAAATATTGTTTGCTAAATTTTCGCCAATGGTAGCGAAATAATTGTTGATTTTCTTAATGTCATTGTCGGCGTTATTAGCGCTAAGAAGAGAAGCCGCTGATGTTTTATGTGAACTAGAGTTTGTGATAGATTTAATTGCATTCCATTTTTCTTTGTTATTTTTTGCAGAAGTTAGCAATGACTTTTCATAATTACGTTTGAGCTTCCTAAGAAGAGAGTTGCAATAGTTACGGTAGCGTTTATATGATACCTCTAGAACGGTATTATCAGTATTCTTTTTAAAATTATAACTAAGTTTGTCTCTGTGTCGAATGCAGCGAAGTAATCCCGGTGTTATCCAAGGTTTGATTGTTTTTTTCCTACATGGAATAATTTTAGTATTAGAGTGAAGCTCAATTGTAGATGACAGAGACTTGACAAATCTACTAGCCGCTTCATTAACATCCGTATTAGAGTTAATATAAGCAAAATCTAAGTTTTTTATGTGTTCAACACAGGAGTTAAAATCAGTAACAGTAAACTTAAAGTTGTTTATAGCTGATAGATTTTTCTTCATAGATAAACTTATTAAAACTAAGCTGTGATCTGTAACCGTAGCATCAATCACAAACACTGAAGCGGAAAGGGCAGATTTTAGCATGACGTGATCAAGGCAATTATCAAGTCGTGTGGGAAAGAGGTGACCTGGCAACATCCCAAGCTCAGCAGTTAAGTTAAGATATGATTCACTATGCCTATCCTTATTGCCATTTTTTATATCAATATTGACGTCACCAGTCAATATAATATTAGCTGTAGAATTATAAAGGGAAGTTATACTCTCAATTGAGTGTAGGAATGAGTCAGTGCATGTGATTGAAGGGGACCTGTATGTGGCTAAAATAAGAATATCAGTATTAATTTTTAATAAAAGAAAATTTGCCCCTGGCATATTTGGTTCAGAAGCCGAGCAGCTAATATGTTTTTTCACATATATAACTATACCACCATTTTGGTTATTACAGCTTCTTGTGTAGTAGTGAGCGTAATGGTCAAGAATAGGGACAGGTTTGTCATTGCTGAGCCAACACTCTGTCAAAATCAACACGTCAATATCAAATTGAAACCTAGTAAGTTGCGCAATGAAACTGTCCAAGTTTTTATTAATACTACGGATATTTTGTGTTACAATCTTTAGAGATGATGGAGAATTTCGCATTATTTTATTACAAGTGTCAGTATCGCAATCGAAGGATGAAGCCATATTAAATTTATCTAATTCTAATAAAATATCTTCAGCCTCGTTACCCATTACTGGCAAGATCTAGAGTTAAATGAGACTTTAAAAGACACATTGATTTAAGAGCTAAGATGTGCAACTTATTGATATGGTTGTAGTAACATAAGACGTCAATTGTTATTATTTGTATAGGAAATCTCGTTTCGCAATTGTGTTTTGATGCAAATGTAAAAATAAGTTGATGTTTAGTGTTTAAGTGGTTAGTATATGCGTAAAGTGAGGTAAATATAAAATAAACTACAGAGTGTAATTGAGCATGTGGGAAAAAGTAAAACATGTAGAAAACAATTAAATTACAGTAAAAACAAAAGGTGTTTCTGGTAAGCTTAAGTTTAAGACATGAGTGTAAAATACATTATCTATCATATTGAAATATATTGTGGTTAGTTAATCAACAGAGATTTGACGGGAGGACAAAACATGGAAAAGGAGGACATGTCCTCCTTTTGGATACCATCTGGCAACCCTACGTTTGCTTAGGGGAGGGTGTGGGTCGGTGCCCATTCATCCTTATAGAAAAGTAAATTTAATTAGACGATTCAAAATGCTTATTTTAAGCTTACTGAATAAAGAAATTTTGATTTTGATCGATTGATTGACTTAACTGGACACAAGTTAATCTGTTTGTGTGTAAATTTATCAATGAATATAAAAAGTAAAAATAATAAAAATTTCGCTTATGCGAAACCGGACATAAGTAATGTAATGTAATGTAATTAAAATTAATTGTAATCAGGTAGCGAAACTTCAAACGGACCTATGCGATGCTTCTGCCGGTTACAAAGAGCGAGTAAAAAGGGCAATGGGAAGTGAGTATCTATCATACAATTCTTAGATATAAGGTACTTACATAAACTCAGGACTAGAACTGACCAACGAAACGTGACTGAAAGAATGGCGGCAAATTCAAAAATTCTTGGGGTGTCAACACTCATTATAGCTACTCTGAAAAAACGACGTTGTATTTTTTATTGAACTCTAGATCAACCAAACACATAAATTGTAGTATCTATAAATAAATAAGAATAAATCTTAAGAATAATTGAAGAAGCATTTGTGAAAATGAAAATACCTACCATAATTAATATTAACCGACTTACAAAGTAGAATAGAATAATTTTATTTGTTGGAAAATGGGTCTGTCATTGAGGATATTGTTTTCAAATATTGCGTTTCGTTAGATAAAACTTCCTTTTGTTCAAGTGATGTCATATTCTTGAAAATCTCTTTAATTTTTAGTTTTGTCTCACTATTAGGTACTTGAAGTATCAAAAATTGGTTGGAGAGTCAACTTAGGTTATTAATTTTGAATGAAAGGAAAAAAGTAAGTAAGTATACAGAATCAACCTAGAATTGTTTACGATTGTAGTACCTATGTAGTTTTTCAGAGTAAAATATTAAATAATAGACGAGAACAATAAAATAAATTATGTTAAGTATCTAAATGATAAATTCAAGTAGGTACACAAAACTAACACAATCGTTTGATAGCTTAAAAAAAAAAGAGGTTGTCGTCTCTTTTCAGTGTTTAAAATTTTACTTAAGTATATTTAAGCGTTAATAAAACGCTAAAATATAAAACATTAAGCTTAAAATTGTTGTCAATTGCCTTAATAAAACTTTTGAAAAGACCGCGTCACGTTTCGTTGGTCAGTCTCTATTATTTTCAAAGGGCTAGTCAGAGACAAGGCGATGAAGACCGCAAATTCAGTGTGCTGCTACAGTCCACCAAATTACAACAGCAATAGGCTACTTGACAGTTTTCGAAAAAGTATTTAAAAAATTACAAACGCTTATTTTATACCCCGTACAACATTTTCTTTCTCGAAAAAGCTTTATTTAACTGAAAAAAACATGTTTTTCTTTAATGATTTCAAATTTCGTGCGAAAACGGTTGGTCACGTGACATTTTGCTCTGTGACGTCACATTTCAATAAATATAGAAACATAACTTGAAACCTGACAGATAGTTTTTGTATACTTTGTGAAATGTGACGTCACATGAAGCTCAATCATGGCCGCCCGTGTTTCGGGTCTTGTAATCCACATACAAAAATCGCAAATTTATTTTGTAACAATAAAATATTCACAAATTATCATAATAAGAAAAAACTATTGGATATTTATCGTTAAATCATAACCTACCATTTCCGATATATTTCATATTTAATTGTTACAACTGTCAAATAGCCAATTGTGCACCGCATTATGGTGAGCCTATCGCGGCTATGAGCAGTCTACAGTCCCATAGTCCGCCTTTAAAGACACCTAAGAGAAGAGATGGGTTGGTAGTATTGTCACAGAATAACTAATAAGTAGTACTGTATTGTTTTAATATCTTTTGGCCTTTTCGTCTATAGCCGACGATTTATGGTGCAATATCTGCCAGACATCGCTTTGCTGGCTAAATACATACATACAAACATATAATCGCGAATTCACGACTGTTGTCCCCGAAGGGTTAGTCATGGACTAGGCAATGAGGACCGCAAAAGCAGCCCTCTCCTCTGCCATAGTCCACTTTCACCAAATAGCGACTGCACATGTGCTCAGCGTGACAGGTGGTTTTTTAAAAATGTTTTCAACAAACTATTTAGATCCCTGTATTTTACTAGCTAAGGCACGTAAACCTGTTGGTCCCAGTTGTTGTCGTAAGATGTCAATCATCCTATATAACAATAATCCTTTATTGTACAAATAAACAACATTTACACATACGTTACACAAGACGTATACAAGGGTGAGCTTATCTCTAAAAGAGATCTCTTCCAGCCAACCCTAGCTGTGGTTCTAAAAGCATGTATGCGGGACTAATAAAATGTCAATTTTATTACACACTTATACATAGATAAATAAATAATTTGATCCATAAATACATATATATATTTATATATAATATATACATATAATATTAAACAACAATTATTTCATAAATTAAGTTACTGATTAATAATAGCGTTGGACAGGTAGTACTCTTTTAGCTTGTGTTTAATTTATTCATGTGGTTTAAACGATTCCCCCGATGAGCTGTCACGGATACTGGAAGGCAGTTTATTCCACATTCTGGCTGCATTCACTGCTGCTTCTATGTGAGAGGTCTGTGCCCAGCAGTGGGACGTTTATAGACTGATGATAATAATAATTATCAGCATGCACGTGGTAAGGTTCTGTACAGAATCCAACTGGATGACGACCACCCTTAACACCTAATTGCTGCCGCCTCCGCCGCTGTTTATGTTAACTTAATTAATTTTACGCTTGTAGCTCTTTCTCAAAATGAAAAGGATCTGAAAGAAAGAGATAATACGGTACAAGCTGAAATCAAGAAACGGAGGGGAGACATAGATAAGGAATACAGCAGAAGGGTAAATACACCAATTTTGTGATCTAAAAAAGTTTTGTTTAATTGCGTGATATAGGTACTTAAGTTGTAGATAAACAGCAGGTTTATTTTATGCCAATTATTGACAGTTAAAATGTAACTCTTTGCGCCGGGCGAGCTGGTCACACTCTTGGCGGTAGTGTAGTCAGCTCCATTCATCTTGGTCCCACCCAAACCCCAAGCCATTATATACTTACTTGATTATTAAGACACGACGTTTAGGTACCATCTTTTTAATCTGTTCCCTATTAAGTAGGCTATTCTTGGTCTTCTTATCATTAACTGAATATAACCCTTTTCCTTATACAATAAAGTAAGTAAGTACATTACTTCTTATTACTTACACGCCACACTCATCCACGTGTAATTCACAGTATGACCTTCAAAAAGCGAAGAACGATAAAAAGTTGAAGTATGCCTTGAAGAAACAACTGGAGCGCCACGAGGCGAATCTGGAGCAGAAACTGGTGCAGAAAGAAGAAGAGGTATATATAGTACATACATAAGTACACACGGCGTCAGATCAATCTACCCTTAAACTGTCAAATATCTGCAATGAATATTGATCCTCAGTACCAAACAATAAAGTTCAAAATTGATTGTAGATATTTGACAGTTGTAGGTAGGTTGATCTGACGCCGTGTGTACATACAATCACGACTATTACCCCCCAAGGGTAAGTCAGAGACTAGGCAATGAGGACAGCAAAAGCAGTCCTCTACCATAGTCTACTTTTTACGAAATAGCGACTGCACATATGCCCAGCGTGCTCAGCGTGACAGGTGGTGAGCCCATCGCCGCTCTATTACCAATCAATACCATACACCCTGTATAAATAAATAAGCTTCGTGCTTTACATGTTATTAACAAAACCACAATATATAAATATACAACCTTAATTTTTCTTAATACAAAAACAATTAAGGGTGAGTTCCACCAATGAAACTGAACAACTTTTCCCAAGAAACCTATGTGCAAAAATGACAAAAAAAATTCGACCTCCCATACAAAACTGTTCGATCAGCTGACGACACTAGATGGTATGGGAGATCTATATTTTTTTGTCATTTGTACATACAGGTTTCTTGCGGAAAGTTGTTCAGTTTCATGGGTGGAAGTCACCCCTAATTGTTTTTGTATTAAGAAAAAATAAGGTTGTATAATGTCGAAATACCTCTTTAGACGACAGTGAAACTAAACAAGATGGTGGCAGAAAAGGTGGCGGCCGAGAGGAAAGTCTTCGCGGACGAGCTCGCCGAAATGGCGGCTAAACTGAAAATCTTGGAAGACAAACTAAACGGTGAGTACAATATAGTGTACGGCGGCCGCTCGCGGTTTCACCCGCGTGGTTCCCGTTCCCGTGGGAATATCGGGATAAAAGTATTCTATGTGTCAATCCAGGTTATAAACTATCTGTATACCGAATTTCATCCAAATCCATTCAGTAGTTTTTACGCGGAAGAGTAACAAACATTCATCCATACTTACAAACTTTCGCGTTTATAATATTAGTAGGATTCCCGATAATCCCTTTTATTTAGCTTGACCTGTTTGTTGATGTTGGGTCAAGAGAGTACTTAACATTTTGCCCCCTTCCTGTTGACCGATTGATCTGTCAACAGGAAGACAGACACTCTTTAGTTCTGATGACAATATAATTATGTTTATTCAGTATCATTTTAAATCCAAAATGGCCGCCTCCACAAAATGGTGGATTACCTGGATGATGTAAATAATGTACTAAAAGCTAAATACATTATAACACAATGGTTAAAATGTAGTTTTGTTACTCATATTCCCAAATCCGGACAAATTAAAGAACCGGGCAAAGTCCGGACTAAAGTCTAAAAGTCCGGACATGTTCGAACTAATCGGACGGATGGTAATCCTACGTGGGACTAGAAAAGCTCGACGGGGAGAGGGGTGGCCTATACCCACTAAAAATCTAGTATCATCCCTTCTGTGCCACGGGGATGGCTCGGGACCACGAACGGCAAGCGCCGAGTTCCATCCTCGTGTTCCGATAATGCCTAGCCATCACTAGCCTTAGGACGTCTGGAACACATCGGATGCTTGGGCGGGTTCCCTCTGGCGGGCCGCTGCTGGGGTAAACACCTTATATTGCCTAACTAGACCCTAACGGCAATTGAGGGGACATCCCTTCCCATCCCATGAATATATATATACATATATATAATAATGTACATATCTATATATTATGTTTATTTATAAATTTTATATACTTATTTATATGCATTTTCATTTTAGTGTGCACCCTACCCTATGTTTGTCTGTGCACCACCCAGTGGTAGAAAATGCCTAAGGCATTAAGTCCGCCTTTGTACAAACGTGCATAAAGTGATAAATAAATAAATAAATAAATCCCCTCACCAATCGGACAAACCGACCCCTTAACACGAATTCCTGTCACGACTTTCGGACTTAACAGGGAGAGGGATCTGAGGGTATATAGCATCCCACATAACCAATCGCGCCACTCACCACGTGCCGCGTACACAGTGATCAGTTTTCCGTGTATAAAAAACGGCGTATCTATTGACGCAAAAGTTGTCCCGAAACTGGGGTATTTCTTCCCAGAGATTCCGTTAACGAAGAAGAGTGTCGGGACTCAGGACCATCGTAGTAAATGAAACGCTGTGTTCTCTGCCTACTATGATATTGTTCTGTTCACGTTAGGAAGGCATGTGTCTAGCAATGGAACGTTTTTAGGGGGAGAGGCAATATCGTAACCAATGGGGTTTAACCGAGGTGCGATTATTACTAGTGTAAAACTTTACCAATAAATAGGCTGATGACGTCACGTGTTGTCCTCAGATCGATTGAAAGCGGAGCGCGAGACGCGCCGCTCACAGGAGCTGTATAAGGCGGGATCCTCGCTACTAGCTGCCACCAAGAAAGGAGACGCTGTCATCAGGGTCAACAAAGAGCTGATCGCCATAGAGAAGGCTTCGAGTAACTTTGACATTTAATCAGATTAACTAATAAGAGCGAGAGATTGGTCTCAGACCGCTGCGAGTAGGGAAGAAGGGATGGCTATTTGACAGTTGTAACAATAAAATATGAAATATGTCGGAAATGGTAGTTTATGATTTAACGATAATTATCCAATAGTTTTTTTATTAAGATAGTTTGTAAATACTTTATTTTTACAAAATAAATTTGCCATTCTTTATCTGTGGATTACAAGACCCGAAACACGGGCGGCAAGGGGCGGCCATGATTGAGCTTAATGTGACGTCACATTTCACAAAATTATCAAAAACTATCTGTCAGGTATCAAGATAAGTTTCTATATTTATTGAAATGTGACGTCACAGAGCAAAATGTCACGTGACCAACCGTTTTCGCACAAAATTTGAAATCAATAAAGAAAATATGTTTTTTTTTCTGTTACGTAAAGGTTTTTTCGAGATAGAAAATATTGTACAGGGTATAAAATAAGCGTTTGTAATGTTTTAAATACTTTTTGAAAACTGTCAAGTAGCCAATTTAGGCTATTAATAATAAACCTTCACTCTTGAACTTTTTTGACAGTAACTGTCAACGTCAAATTAGACAGAATGGAGCATAGACTATGCGATATTGTGCGATAACAATACGTAAGATGAACCACAGAGCCGAAATAACCCAACTTGTTCATACTAAAGTAGTCTGTAAGTCTATGAAAACACGGTACTAAGTCAAGTGTGTTTTTGTAGGTGCGGTCTCATGCGACCGCTTGGGGTTTGAGGATAATAATGATTATAGTATAGCCGTGTGGTATAGCGGCTCCCGAAGAAAACTACTACTACCAACCCCTCTCTTCCTTTGGGTCGTAAAAGGCGACTAACGGACTAAAGACTTCACAATACATCCAACAGCATAGAGCGGCGATGGGCTCACCATCTATCACGCTGAGCACCATGTGCAGTTGTAATTTGTTGAACCGTGGACTATGGCATTGGATTGCTTCTGCGGTCCTCATTGTCTATAGTGCAGTGCGGCAACTTCGTGCGCGACCGTCCTGCGGGGTACAGACAAGACGTTGGCGGGGACGAGGTAGTACGTCATTCTAGAACACGACTACACAAAGTTGCACGCGTTGCCCATCCCACCTACACTACCCGCTACCCGCTGACATCTTGGGTACCTCGTCCCTGCCACCGTCTGTCATCCTGCGGTCGCACACGAGGTTGTTGGACCGTAGTCTCTTGCCTGTGTGGTCTAATGCCTGTATAATAACAGATGTTCCATATAAAACTGCAAATAAAATTCGATCTATACTAAAACTAAGCAGCTGTGTTTTTCGCGATTTCAGAGTTTCTCCCGTACAAATAGTGTTCTTTGCAATTAGTAGGATGGCCCAGTTTTTATTATTTTTATTTATTAAGAAACAAACAGTCTTGTACATAAATATCGACATAAGCAGAATATCTTTTTCTTATAGACCTATAGTTCCATAAAGCTTATTAATTAACGTACTGATATACAGTGCTTTTGGGAATAGGTACTTACATAAAAAAAATGAAAATAAGTGGTCAAGTACCTAATTCTATGAAAAAAAATATTAAGATTATAATTATACCTACCTACTGCCAAACACCCTGTATATTTATTTATAAAGAAATTTCTTTGTAAGGTGATGAAGACAAATTGGTACAGACTGTCCTCAAGGCCATACCCGATTCTGTCCGCAAAGACGGCTTGGTGCCAGAGAACGTGCTTCGAGCGAAATATCATCGGGTTAGTATCATCATTAATTTTATTCTTCATCATCATTATCATGAGCCGAAGAACGTCCGTTGGACAAAGGCCTCCATGGAGGAAAATGTTCTGTATCGTCATAATTTTTTTTTATGTTTTATCATTATCAACTAGTGGCCCGCTCGCGACTTCGTTTGCGTGAACAAAATCCCGTAATCCGACACGAATTTTAATTTATGTTTTGTACAAACAAACTTTGTCCTGACAAATAAATAAATTGATTACAAACAAACGAAAAAATAGGCCATTCAATGCCTATTCAAAGGTAGGTAAGTTTATATCACAACCTTATCTTATCTTAAGATTAACCGTGTCGCGAAGCGGTGAAAGAATACTACCACCCTTCCCTTGGGTGTCGTAAAAGGCGGCTAACGGACTAAAGACACATACATCTAACAGCATAGAGCGGCGATGGACTCACCACCTGTCACGCTGAGCACATGTGAAGTCGATATTTGGTGAAAAGTGGAGTATGTAGAGGACTGCTTTTGCTGTCCTCGTTGCCTTGTCTCTGACTAACCCTTTGGCCTCCTTTAATATCGCTCAGGAGCAGTTTACCAGATTCTCAATTCACCAGATTCGCAAAGATCGTTTTACATTAAAAAAAATATGTTTAGCGTCAAAGGGAATGTGATTAGTGTGATTACATTTAAACCGATACAATAAACTCATAAAAAACTGAAGTGTAAAATATTTTTTTTAGGATAATATGTTTACTAGACTCTCAGGAAGCTCGAATGGGATACGAGTTGAGACTGGTTAATTTTTTTCTAGTAATCATTTTGTCCAGGCTTTCCACTCCGATCAAGTAAATCGATAAACTGAAACGGATCAACTATTTTATGTTCCCAACGAATCAACCATTTATTTTAGTTGATCCGATAGGAATATTATTATTCTTCTTGTTTGTTCCTATCTACATAACTTAATCGAATCTTATAAATAAAATTAAGATAATTATGCTTGAGTACCTACTCTGTGATTTCCTGTTATTTTAATAGCTTAATTCTTCAACGTGCCCTTTTTAAATTAGACAGTTAAAAAATAAAATGGATGAGATGAATTCAGGCAAAAAGTTTATCTTGAGTTTATTTTTTATTTAGTTGATTCGTAGGAACATAATATGCCTGAATCGACTTCCACTCTGATCAACTGGTTGATTTGTTCAAATGATCGTAGTGGAACGACTAATTTTATCCTCTAGCTACAAAGCATTGTGAATGCAAAAATATTTTTTGTTTTTTTCATTTTTCATTTTTAGTTTACTCATATTATTCTTAAATTATTGTTTGTCCCTTCGGTTCTGTGGCGATTTCATATTAAGATTATACAACCTAATATCAACTGCTGGGCGTAGGCCTTTCCGCATGGGCAACGACAACAACAACACATTTAATGATTGGCCCAATCAAAGGCTGCCAACTTTCCTGAACTAAAATGGGGGACAGGACAAGGATTCTCTAAGGGATAGTGAAAAATTAAAATAAGGCTGTTATATTTTTAATGTAAGGGTAACTATACAGGATGGTCCAAGCCTGGTGCATATTTTTTTTTAATAGATCTCCAAGGGACCTGTCAGGTACCGCCAGGAAAAAAATCAATTCTCACCATATTACAAGATATGTTTTGAGATATCTCTACCTTGATATACAATTTTTTTTCGACGTTATTATTATTAATGATTATAATGTCTGCAATTTATTTGCAGGTGTTTACCTAATAAGTCTTACCATACAGAAAAAAAACCAGTCTGATTGCGTGTTTTTTATTTTTTCTACAATTTTCAATCAATCTAAGAAAAAACTACATATTTCCGAAACTAGCGTACGTACATTATGAAGGGCTATCAAAAAATGAAAAATAGGTGTCAGAGTAGTAACTCTGACAAGAAAGTACCGGGAAAAGATCAATAATACACAAAATGTTAGTTATTCATCCAAATTTATTTTGTCGCCTTTAAAGTATGCGCCTTCAGAAACGATACACTTACGCCAACGAATAATCCAATCATAAAAACATTTTTTAAACGCTTTTTTCTAAATTAAGTTCAGTTCTCGCCGCGAATTCTCCTTTATGTCTTCTACCGAATGAAAACGGTGCCACGAAGTAGTAATTTGAGTTTAGGAAAATGAAAGAAGTCGGCTGGAGCCATATCTGGTGAATAAGGTGGTTTCTCGATGGTATTTGTTCAGCGACTCTTATGCGATTGAGTTTTTGGTCAAAAATTCGTTCACAATGATGGCCTTGTGCGAAGGCGCATTATCGTGGTATAAAATCCAAGAATTTTCTCCCACAAATTTGACCTTTTTCGTCAAATTTGCTCTCTTAAACGCCGCATGACGTTGAAATAATATTCTTTATTTACCGTTTGATATTCCAGCAAGAATTCCGAGTGCACAACACCGCGATAGTCAAAGAAAACAGTCAACATGACTTTGACTTTTGATCGACTTTGGCGTGGTTTTTTCGGTTTCGGTTCAGTCGGAAGGCGCCACTCCGAAGCTTGTTGACTAGTTTGCATGTCAAACTCGTAAACCCATGCACGTCTCGTCACCAGTAACAATGCGTTGCACGACTGTTGTGTCGGAATTGACTCGTTCTAGCATGTCCTCAGCGACTCTTATGCGATTGAGTTTTTAGAGAAAATTCAGGTCTTTCGGGTAGTCACCCGAGCGGCAGCATGCTTCATACCCAAGTGATTATTTAAAATGAAACGGATCGACTCGTGAGACACAGAAAGTTCAGCGGCTATCTTTCTCAAACTTGAATGAGGATTTTCAGTCACCATTTCCTTCACTTTTGCGATGTTAACTTCAGTTGACGAAGTTGATGGCCTACCAGAGCAAATCTGCCATCACATCTCGACCGCTTTTGAACGCTTTGTACTACTCTTAAGCACGTGGTTTTGATAAAGTCGATTCACCGTAAGCCTTCTGTAACATTTTCAGTTACTGCGAACACGAAATTCCATTGTCGCAACGCAAAATTTAAGACAAACTCTTTGTTCGATGTTTTTATCCATTATGTATACTAACTAAAAACAGCACTGTATTTAATCTAAATAACAGATGCAACTCAAACTCCGCGCCAAAATGGATAACAGTTAGGTACAGTTGGCCCAATCTAACAACAAAAAAAAAACACAAAATAGAATTTGGAATTATAAACAAATTATCCGTTCCCGAAACTTTTTTGACAGAATGTAGGTATATCTGATTTTTTTCCTGGCTCTTCTCTTACTTCTTAACTTACAAGCGTTTAAAATTTTGAGAAACACTTTAATTCCGACGGTTTCGGTTACGCGCGAAATACGAATCACAGGCATTAATGAAATGCGGGAAATGTGGGACAAATTGGATATTTGGGGGACAATGTTGTTTACGCTTTTGGTAAAGGGGAACATTAAAGGCAAAATCAGGACTGTTCCCCCTAATGTGGGACGGTTGGCCGGTTGGAATCTGACAGATTGGGTGATAGCCTAGCGGATACCACGCTGGCCCAATGCGGGTTAATGTGTCTATAGCTAATGTCAGCAGTGAAGTTTGTGGTGGTGGTAGATGGAGAAGGCGGCGCTGGCGGTGGCGCTGGTGGAGTCGGATGGGGGTGCCCTGCCAGTCTTCATCCTCGCCTGGTTTCAGTCGCTCATGCTCTTTATGAAGGTACGTATAGTGTAATGCCGTTCTTTGCCATAGTTAAAAAATGACGTCCTGAATGGGTGGTAGGTTAATAAGATTTGGACGATTCAAAGTACTTAAGAATTGAGTTTATTGAATAAATATATTTTGAGTTTGTGTTTGAATGTGGACCTACGTACAATCGAGGAAGTTTCCGGTCCACGCGCACGATACTGTACGAATTGTTCCCTATGTCCGAGTCCCATTAGTTACTGCCTTTAAGTCGAGCTGAGAACCTGTCATTTCCTATCTACCACATCTGCCATTTTAAAATAATTTACGGCACTGGCGTCAAGGATTTTTGAGCCTACCTTTATAAAAACATTAAAAAATCTAATCGATAAACATTTTATAAAGTTAAGAAAAGTAAAGTTCGCAAGTAAAGAATTAAGTTGTCACTACTAGACAGTATTTATTAGAAAACTTATGCTAATTGTGCATAACAGCATAACACAATTGTCAATTACCTACCTAATTAACATATTATATTAAGTCGGTAGGTATGAGATTAATCCCTTTTTTTCCTATGTTTAAAATATGAATTGTAATAAAATCTTTGGCGGCAATGTCAAATGTTGCAAGGAATATAAATATCTTTTATCCTAAAATCTCTCTATTTACAACAATAACTACTGTTGATTCTTAGAACAGTATGAAGAACCAATACAGAAATTCAATTTTGATCAAGCAACATTAATATTTTTTTGTGGGGCGGACAAAGTATGGGGAATGGTACATCTCCTTTGGATATCGGAATATTCCGGTAACTGTTATTTTTCGGTATGACGTCATACCGCAATATAAAAATACCATATTTTTTGGGTTATTCAATCCCTGTCTGCGACTCTTCTGGTTTTGCCGCTGCGCGCCGCCTGCTCGTATTTCTCCTTTTGATACAAAAAATGAAACTATGACTCAAAAGAAATTTTACAATTAAATTAGCCTATTTGTATTTTGTACACACCATTTGATTTTTATTGATTTATTTCTGTTGCAGCTGTCGTGCATACCCCAAGCAGAGATGGATAAACCGCCGCAGGAACCTTTCAAAGATTTCGACACCTTTGATTTACTACGTAGAGCCAGGTTAGTTCATGTGTTTATTATAAATATCTTTATTATTGAAATTTTGCATTCACAATGCTATATAACGGATAAAATGTTTACTAGAAAAAAAATCCCACTCGAGCTTTCCTGAGACTGGTTGATTTTTTTCTAGTAAACATTTTATCGAAAAATATCTTATTATAAATATGTAGAAAAATGTACTGGAAGTCGATTGGTGAGTAGCAATATAAAGGATTAGAATATTATTTATATAGGACAGATTATAATCGTTACATGATAGAGTTGTATGAATAACTTCTGTACCTATTTGACCGAGTTTCTTGTAAGATTGTATCACAGTTTAAGCTACTCTATTTTTATCAGTGAGGACCTGTAATTGGCTTTCTGACTTTATCTATAAGTTTTTACATTGTAACATAGCTGTTGGTTTTCCTATAAATAAATAAATAAACGATGAATAATAAGGTCTGACACGAAATCTATTTCTGTTACTTCTTCCGAGAACTAAATCCACCACAGCCAAAACAATGTTCACGTCTTCCTCGTCGCTACTCATTTTTTTTTATGTGAAGTTTTGTTTAAAACTTTGTTCACTGAACATTGCTAAAGTTACAGCGGACGGGAAATGTTTTGAACAAAAAATGTTCATGAACAACGTTCGCAGCGTGTCGCAGCGGACGCGGCTTTAGCAGCGCAGCAATGCAAACGCGAGGCAGTTACGATGCAGTAGCGATGCAATTGCGATGCAGCCGCTAGCTGTCTACATTCACACACACAAGTGCGACATTTTGTAGAGTAGTTTATTATACGCAACTTGTTTTGTTCAATGCACAATCTCAGTCAGTGATCTGCATCTGCATCGCTCCAACGCGCGTAGCATCGATACAATCGCGTCGCGATGCAGTCGTGCGTTTCATTTTAATAACGCGCATTTGATTCGCTACAAAAAGTAACAGTGCTTATAATCCCGCTACTGAGCCACCCTAATAAATGCAAAGAACAACTATTTTATGGGAGCAATCTGAAAAAACGAAATAAAAATCAGCTGTTCGATACGTTAGGTCGAAAAGTATTTATAGTTTTTTACGGGTTGCTCACAGACAAAATAAGTAGGTAGTTCTTCTTTGCACTTAGTAGGGTCACATGAGCACAGAATAATATATACATGAGTAAAGAAATTCCTTTTCTTTACTAAGTGCGTAGGGCTGTTTTTTTTACTTTTTAATAGAAATGTCTTTTTTTGTTTTTCTTGAAAACTAGCGTATACAAATTTGTTTATTTATGTTGTTGAATTTATCATCAAAATATTTGCGGTTGATAAAATGTGACCATAAATAGCTATTCTTTTATTACACCCTGTAGGTATAAACCTTTACCTATTATATCCTGTAGGTATAAAGGGCCTTACAGTTGATTACCATTGCTATTATCATCAGTGATTATTATCATTATGACGTCGTGGCACATGTGCCTCGGCTTAAGCTGAGCAAGGACCTATTTGGCATTGTTTTTATTGTTTTTTATTTTATTGTATATTGTTATTGTGATATTAACCATGTCGCGTAGCGGTGAAAGAATACTACCACCCCCTCTATAACCTTGGGTGGCGTAAAAGGCGACTAACGGATTAAACACTGCACAAACATCTAAGGCTGATTTCACAGTCACGCGTTTGACCTGCGTCGGCCACACGCGCGCAGTTCAAACGCGCAACTACTATGCAGTGTAGCGCGCGCGTGTGGCCGGCGCTGATCAAACGCGTGACTGTGAAATCAGCCTAATAACCACTCACTCAGCTGGTGAGCTGTGTGGTCACATGTGGTGACATGTGCAGTCAATATTTAGTGAAAATTGGACTATGGTAGAGGACTTCTTTTGCTGTCCTCATTGCCTTGTCTCTGACTAATCCTTCGGGGATAATAGTCGTGATTATATGTAAGTATATATTAGATGTTATATTGTATATTACAAACAAACTTTTATTCAGCAATTCATTCGGTTTCTTTTCACAGGTATTACATAGAAAGAGGCAATCTAGCAGCCGCCGTTCGCTACGTGTCATCATTGGAGGGTGCGTCGCGCGCCGCCGCGCACAACTGGTACGAGGCGGCGCGCTCCCATCTGGAGACCAGGCAGGCCGCGGAGGCGGTGCTGGCGCACGCGCTGGCACTGGGCCTGCAGCACATCTAGCTGGTAAGTGTACCATCATCAAATAAAAAAAAGTTTTTAATGTGAAAAAGCAGGCAAATGAGCTGGCGGGTCACCGATGGAAAGTAAATACGACACAAATTACCAGAAAGTAAGTTACTCACCGGACGAAATACAACAGCAACGAGTGCCATTGTTTCGCATCGATATTCAGTGACAGGGTGGTATGACGGGAAAGAGACAACTTAGCGGTAGCTGTCCCGCTCTTGCCAGCCGCTGTCTCATTACTTATTTTATTTTTATTTCATTTAGACATGCTTGCTTACAGAATATCCAACACGCAGGCACGTTACACAACCAAAACATTAAGGAGTACACATAGAAATCGATTCAAATACCTACACGAAGTGAAATTTAAAAATTCTTACAATTAAAATAGTAATTTTTTTTATTAGGATTAAAACATTAATAGAAAAAATAATCATAATAATAAAATAACATAATTACAACAAAAAATAATACGATAATAATAATTAAACCAAAAAAATAATTTAAAATAATGTAAATAATTTTATTAAATGTCAAGTACCTGAGTCAAGAAACTGACGAAATACTGCCAATAATCGGCCTAATCCATCATGGAACAGATCAAGATCGTCATATTGAGCGACCACGTCACCGATCAGGCGCAGCGCCCGCGTGGTGGGTGCATGAGCGGCGTGATTGGTCCGCGTGATAGGCCTCCGCAGCAGGCGCGGCCGGCGGCGCGGCGCTACCGAGCCCTCCGCGTCATATGCCATTCGCGCGGGCACAGAGAGGCACAATCTCTCAATCACATTCGGGCAATCCACCCTATTGTAAATCACGGCAAGGTAGTGTGATACGAGAAGCAGTTTCCTCCTAAAAGCGAGCGTATCGAGGCCTACCATACCGGACACAAACAGAGAAGGGTATAAAAATGGATAATATCCAAAATTCTTTTTATACAGCCACCGAGCAAACTTGCGCTGTATTTTTTCAATGTAAATACTATATTTATCTTCTAGAGGGTCCCAGATGACTGCTCCATATTCAAGTTTGCTACGTACGTAAGCGTTGTACAATACTCTAGCCACTGATAAATTGCTGAACTCAGATGATGTTCTCATGATAAACCCTAAAATTCTACTTGCCGTCTTGCATGTATTAGTCACATGCTTGTGAAAGTCAATCTTACTGTCTAATGTTATACCAAGGTCACGGATATCGTCAACTCTTTCCATAGGAGCGTCAAGCAAATTGTAGTCTGTCTGTAAAACGCACCGTTTTCGTGTGAATGTGATTGTTTTACACTTTGAATCGTTAAAAGGCAGGCGATTATCTACACTCCACGTGGCTAGGGAATTAATGTCTTTCTGGAGAGCCTTTGCGTCCGATTTACCATCTATTCCCATATATAATTTGAGGTCATCTGCAAATAGGAGACATTCAGCGGATCTGACAATTTGAGGCAAGTCGTTAATCATAATGAGAAAAAGAGTTGGACCCAAAGTACTCCCCTGACTCACCCCAGATCTCGTGAAATAGTTTTTAGACTCATACCCCCTCAACCTCACAAACTGACGCCGATCCTTGAGATAGCTAGCAAAAAATTGCAGCAGTTTAGGATTAAATCCTATTATTGACAGCTTCTGTAGCAGTCTGTCATTATCTACAAGGTCAAAGGCTTTTTTGAAGTCGAAATAGGCAGCATCCACTTGTCTACCGGCGTCCATTTCAGCGGAAACATAGTCAACTAATGCTGTCAAGTTTGTAGTTGTCGATCGCGCTTTACGAAAGCCATGCTGGCTGTCATTTAACTGGCTACCTATCTGTCGGCTAATGTGGCTGTTTATCATAGACTCAAAGAGCTTAGCACAAACAGACAGCACTGCTATCGGTCTATAATTCATTATGTTGGGTCCTGGTTGACCTTTTGGAACGGGCGTAACTCGAGAGAGCTTCCAGCACTCTGGGTAAGTGGCCTGGGATAATGAGAGATTGCAGAGATACAGTAACGGTTCAGTAAAGACCGATATGCAATCTTTAACCAGAAATGCTGGAATACCGTCAGGCCCGCACGATGATCGACATTTAAGGCGTTTTACAGCTCTTTTCAAATCTACCTCCTCTACAGTTGAGACTAGAATAGATCCTGCGTCAGCACCAGAATCCCCTTGATGTTCAGCAACGGCTGGATCTAATCGAGGTACTTCGTCTAAAAACACCGACCCAAAGTATCGGGCAAACGCATCGGCAGCAGCCTGCCCCGTTAACAGGTTATCGTTAGTGCCATAGGTAAAACAATCTACACGCCCTCGGTCTTTCCTCTTATCTTTTACGTATTCCCAAAACTTTACTGGTTCGTCAATAATATTACATTGAATGTTACGTATGTGCAGCAGATATGCATTGTAAATTAGATTTTTAGCATGCCATCTATAGTACCTATATAGTTCCTTATTAAATTGCTTACCTTCTAATTTAAAACGTTTAAGATGAAAATGTTTATTTTTTAAATTTCTTATAATTTCTCCTGAGAACCATTTTGGATATACGTATTTGGAGTTACGTGGCGAGTTACATTTACGCGGAACATTTAAATTTATACATTTGTAAATCTGATCATAAAAAACTCTTAAGGCAGTGTCTACATTATCGATTTTGAACATATCAGACCAATCTATCGCGACTAGAGCAGCGTACAACGCTTGGAAATCCGCTTTACGTCTCATCATTGGAGGGTGCGTCCCGCGTAGGGTTAACATCCGTCCGGATTAGTCCGGACATGTCCGGACTTTTAGACACTAGCCGGACTTTGTCCGGCTCTTTAATTTGTCTGGATTTTAGAATACTTATATGTAACAAAACTACATTTTAAGTAATATCAAATTAGTCTTTAGGTGTAAACTTCTCATTTATCTAAAAACAATACATAAAAAGTGAGTGACTTTTATCGAAATGTCAGGCATGAATGTACACCATTTACATTCTTGCGTCTCATTAGTGAAACAAATTGCCCCTTCCAGGAAAGAAATTCCGAAAAAGGACAGCATATCTACATTGATGGGCAGGAATGCAGACTTTCTCTCTACTTTCTTATGATTTGCACTCTTTTGTGACAGTAGCACTGACAACACTATTAATCAACACATTTTCGAATATAAATAAGACATTGCACGCGCAGTCAACATTAACATTTTCATCGTCAACATTTTTACTTTTAAAATGCTTAAGTGCTACGCGAGCTAATGGCGCTCTGGTAAAGATGGTCCCATTATTTTATACTCTTTATCTTACGGTGTTTCAGATGTAGAAAAGAAAGATAATATATAAAATAAATAATCTATATTTTTTTGTAATAAAGTGCTTACATAGAACAATTAAAAATGTGTTTATTTTTATATATGGTCACCCTAATCATTTTCCTAGCTTAGATAATAATAAAGTTAATTATTGTTGTAAATTAAACGTTCACAAAAACAGAAGACGTGTTCAATTTAAGTAAAAACATTTTTAACAATTTCTGATGTAGTCTCGGTTAGCATACAAGTTCGGGTTAATTATATATACGCTAAAATATGGAGCACTCAGACGGGACGTTATAAAGAAAGTATTTTTTTAAATTAACTCTTGAACTGTTATATTATACGTTAAGATTTTTGTTTCACAAATTGATCCGGGATTGTATTCGTGTAATAAAATAACAATGTCAAGAATTTATTTAGCCATAGTTTGAGATTTTAGGAACACTCCATCTGCACCATAGGAGGATTGAGTGTTCTAAAGATACCTTTATAAAATCAAAATAAACCGTTAAAAACAATTGAATAATTGTGAATATCTTTAACAAATTCTGTACAATTGTTTCACAAAAAATGATAAGGATATCTAAATCAAGTACTTTTTGAGAAACAAGATTTTGTATTTTTCTCAGGTCAGCGGATTGAGTGTTCTAGTTAATTGACCGTAACTTTCTCTCGAAATTTTTCACAATTTTTTTATCTTCGCTATTGACTTTTCACAATTATTTCCTAAAATATTCTTGGATTTCGTAATGTTTGGATTAACTTTTTAAAAGGAACACTCAATCCACACGCACATCCAAGAAACTAAGCAAGAACATTTTTTGCTCCCATTCTTTAACAACGT
Source organism: Scoparia ambigualis (assembly GCA_963921215.1). Lineage (NCBI taxonomy): Eukaryota > Metazoa > Arthropoda > Insecta > Lepidoptera > Crambidae > Scoparia > Scoparia ambigualis. Next base: position 10,458,187 of record OY992524.1, on the reverse strand, counting down.
CTACAAAAAATTGGAATATGAGCTGTCATTTTAGGACACTCTAAATTTCTAAAAAACATACAAATTACAAAAGACTTGAAACTAGTCTAGGCTGCTGATTTGGTTGGTGTTGCATTCGATGAGTCCTTTTACAGTCCTTCAGTAAACCTAGCTGGTGCCAACCGATGTGATTTTAGTACAATTTTGAACTGGGTAGGCTGCTGATTGTATAGGTAGGTATTTTATAAAGAATGAGGCAATAAGCAGATGTCCAGTTATCATTTGGCTTTTGCAGTCCCCAGTGCCTGATCTCCGACTAGCCCTTTAGTTCCCCCGGGATAATAGTCGTGAGTGGTTGTATGTATGTAGTTTTTGTCATAATGTAACAAGAACTGAAAAAAAAAATATGTTTGTCCTCAGGTTCGTAATGGTGATGGCAAGAATATTGGCGTTCAAAAATATGTTGTTAGCTGCTTCCCTGTAATATTTGTAAATATGAGCAACCAATTGAAATTTCGTAATATTTTTTCTTTTGTTTTTTTTATTATTTTTATAGTTTACATTTTTTTTTATGAATTTTATGAATTTTTATGAACTTTTTAATTTTTTAATAAAATTACGTCTTCTTTAAACGACAATTGAAATTTTCTTTCATACAAACCTTGTCCCGCAATTACAAACGCAACAAACATATAATTAGGTGCAGCCGTTCAAAGCTATGCCCGAACATAATTCGTGGAAATTGATTCTTATTTATAGATTTTAATCATTTGGAGTAATCCTTTATGTTATTCCAAATAACTTATATACAACGTCAGTCGGAAAGGGGGTACTAAGCCGGAAGAAGGGTAAAGTATACATGATAGTAAATAACTTTTGTCTAATAACTTTTCCTAAAAAAATGATAATTTTAGATTAACAGGTGTTTTAAGATTTCATAAGAAATGTCGTTGTGGTAGCCCAGGCGGTCAGCTGTTTTGAGAGAGAGAGAGAGAGACAGATTTGAGTTCATTGAGTTCATTGCCGGGGTTAACAAATGGCGTTAGCCTCGCCCCTATTCAGGGTTGTACATTTTTTAAATATGAATATGCATAAAATTTAAATGTTTTTCGCAAAGTTTATATTTGCAATATAACAGTTGATAGTAGCACTTTCAGTTGTCCGCGGCTCACTACCCCCTTTCCGACTAACGTTATATATACTTTGTAGGTAAGAACTTTACCTTCATATCACCTAATGTTAGGTGATGATTTGATGATAAGGCCGATGGTGGAAGCACATTTCTCTCGTATCCTAAGGATGTTCAACTACTGAGGAATTGACTTTTTAATCTCTAAATGTTGGAACTGTCGTTTAGATAAGATAAAACCGTGTCGCGTAGAGGTGAAACAATACTACCACCCCCTCTCTTCATTGGGTGTTGTAAAAGGCGACTAACGGACTAAAGACTGCACATACATCCAGCTGCATAGAGCGGCGATGGGCTCACCAATTGTCACGCTGTAACGTTGTTGCAAATTACTCTACGTTTTTCTATATTTTTTATGCTATGTATTTTATAACCTCCTTTTACGGAATTAGAAACTATTAATTATCAAAATTAAATATGTTCTAAAGAGAAATATTTTTAAAAAAATCAGTTTTTCCAATTAAATAAAAAAATATTTTGTTTGAAAAATTGAAATCTAAACCAATGACAAAATACTATTGTTTGTTATTGGGGAAAATATTTTTATTTTGGCGTAAACTACCCGTAGCTTTAAATATACGCCATTGATTAAATAGCACCTTATATATATCTACTGGTTCATAGGCGTGGTTGAAATTATTTGGAATTGATTGGTATGATGGATTAAGGTGGAGGAAAAAGTGTACGTGGATCCATCAATAGATCCATGCAGAATAGAGCGCAAGCATTGACCTAGAAGTATAGACAAGAACGTTCATACAAACCATTTGTTCAAATTCTGGAATGTGTGACCTAAAGTTCGCTTAAACATTTAAATGTCGTCTAATCAACAGACAGACATCGCAGCGCCGCATCGTCAGATCGGTCAAAGACAACGTAGTGTGTATAAAGATGGCGTCCCAAATAGATTATCAATAACAATAATTGAAAAAATATCTTTTCTATTCTAATAATACGATATAACTACATAATAATGAGTTAACAATTAACAATTAATTTCACTTACTTGACAACTGAATTGTAGTCAACGTCTAGGTGTACACATTGAAAAGAAATAAAGAATTATTTTCGCCGCTCCGCACGCTCGAATGTCAAAGCCACACTAAAGCAAGGTGCCGAGTCGACTCCGCAGATGAGTGGAACATAGTACGTGTTCGGAAGGGCCTATCTAGAGCGCAAGCGAATATCGCCGAAAATTGGTCCACCGCGCAATTCCTCGACTGTAACCACTCCCCGGATGGAATCGAACCCGGGCCACTGGGTTTCAAATCGGTGTTCTAACCTCACTAGGTTAGAGACCACTGTTAGAGAACCATGGAGGCGGTTGAAAGAGTGTGTGAAATTGATGCAGAACCTACCTATACTTTATTATTTATTTACCTAAGTATACTTTTATTATTTATTTTATTATTTGCGTTAAAAACGCTCAAAAAACTTAAAGATAACGAAACGTTGTAAAAAATGTACTCAGGCGGGCAACGCAACGCAGCGGCCCGGATTGCAGAGGAGGCGGGTTCGATTCCCGCCTGAGGTGGATATTTTTTTCAACGCTTCGTTATCTACCTATACTTATTCGTACAATACATACTTACCTACATACATTTATAAGTAATCACGACACGAAGGGTTAGTCAGACTTAGCAATGAGGAACTCAAAAGCAGTCCTCTGCCATAGTCCACTTTTCACCGAATAGCGACTGTACCTGTGGTCAGCGTGACAGGTGGTGAGCCCATCGCCGCTCTATGCTGTTGGAAGTATGTGCAGTCTTAGTCCGTTAGTCGGTTTTACGACACCCAAGGGAAGAGAGGGAGTGGTAGTATTCTTTCACCGCTTCGCGACACGGTTATATGGCTGTACGGTCAAAACGCCAGATTCTCAAAAAGAGAAACAGTACCTACCTACAGGTGCACAGTTGAGGAGCGTCTGTTCAAAAGGAGACAAATCCACTTTCCATTTTTTTTGTTTTTTTTTGGTATTATTGCTCTCTATGTTCGAATACACAACTTAGTGCTTAAAATTGGCTTCAAAAGGCGTTATTTCCAATAGAAAAACGACGTTCAAACTCACAGTTTCAATCAAAGAGAGACATTTACAAAGAATATTAACAGAAAAATAACACAATAAAATGTTTTGAACAAATGGAGTTGTATTTCATACAAAATGACCACCGTGCCAAATGATCTGTACAAAAGGAGATATTTTATTTTTGTTTCAATTATTGTCTCGGTTGTTTGACATCACAAATCGATTATATCTTTTAATCGATTTGTGATGTCAAACAAGGCATAATATTCTGTGGTAACTCAGTAAATAGTCAATCCACCTTTAAAATACAAAAAAATGCCTCAGAACTATGTATAATATTAATAATATTAATAATTGATGACCAATAAGGAATATTATCAAAGATTTTAAATATCTAATTCTAATGTGTGAAATGTGTAAATATCTAAAACTATAAATTTGGGTATTTGTAAGTGTTTGATATAGAGAGTCTACATCTGCCCTGCTACTTAAATCTATACTAAATTTAATGTACCTACTATTCTTCCCTTGAGACACGCCGCTCAGCCCGGTGCAGTCCGCCGCGCCCAGGCCGCTGCTGTGTTGGTGGTCGATCTTCTGGCTGGTGTGTGGAAGGCCCTAAGCGTCCCGTCTACCCCAAGAGAGCTCTCAAACCCCAGAGAAATACGTACCACTTGCACAAGGACACTTAGCACGGTTCACGCCACGTGTACATGTCAACCAACAAACCACTGAATTTAGCTAGCCTACCCTGGTACTAACTTAACTAATGTTTTCATAATCCCTACGGGCCCCCCCGAATCAAAACAATGTGCCCCACATAACAAATTATTAAACCAAAAGGTACAAATTACTTGCACACGACCCCGCGGTCAAGTCCCTAACCTAACCATAAGTTCAACGTGAGTCTGTGTGTCACACTGACACTGACAGTCGTCTGTCACTATATTTTTAAAACCACAGCGGGGGCGCACGAATTGGCCGTTTTGTTCGATACAGTAAGGGAAAATAGAAATCATTTTTGTCCTAAAAATCAATCCAAAAAGAATATACGCTCTGTCTCAATAATTATGCTTATGATGTTTGTATCATTCAACATTATGGTAAATATTTATGGCAAAGCAAAAGTACTGTGATTATGGTGATAAATATCTTTAATCATTTACCGGATCGTATCAAATTTAACTGAAAACCCTTATTTTTAAGGAACCACAAAGAAACGTTGTTTCCCTTTTTTTTTTTAATCTGTCAAAGATATCAATTTTAAAAGAGGGAATAGAGATTAATCTGGTTCAAAAGGAGATATTTACAAAGCGTCCTAAACAAAAAGAGTTATAATCTAAAAATCTAATCAAAAGACGATATTTGAAAACTTATTTTTTTTTAAATACCGTGATCAATAAAAAAATATTTTTTGAGTTACTTCTGAACTATGGTGGTAATACCTACCAATCACTTTAAAAAGAAAAACCTACAAATTAAACTCAGCATGATATCAGTTTTTTGTGTTTTCTGAAAATTCCTTTAAGGTGGAATTATATCTCATTTTGAACAGACGCTCCTCAATTAGTCATTGCCTAGTCTCTGAAACCCTTTGGGGTTAATTATAGTCCGTGCCAGATAACCGTGCATAAAAGGCCATTAAAAGAACTATGGGCCTTAATCCTGTTTAGCGATAGTATCCATATGTTTTATTCATTAATTAAGTAATAATAGAGTACGTTGGTAGAGGTGTTAATGTTCTTTTATGCACGTTTATCTGGCACGGACTATAGTCGTAAATATATGAAAGTACTTATGTATGTATGTATATCGCTTACATGCGGAACGTACTGGAAACAATAAAAAAACAGGTTGATAAAATTAATGTGCATTTAGCATAACAATAGGATGTGCGCATGAGCGAACCAACCATTTGACCGTGTTAACATTGATGCTAATTAGAATGTGTGCAACACATAACAACCGGTAGTCAATGTGGACGAAATCACTCAATAATTATCAAAACCGATAATCATTCATCATTTCATTTTATTTCACCATTCTCTCATTATTACAGACAGAATGATTTGAAAAAATTAACGTAGGTAAGTACCTTAAGTATTTTATTTACTTCGATCACATAAAAACTAGATGCATAATAAAACGGTCTTAAAACCAAAGAGTAGAGATATACAGGGCATATGGGGATGAATAGTTTCCATCATTTCTGACTGATTTGACTATGAAACACCGTGCCCCAAACCACCCTACAAATTCCATAAATATTTTGATTACTAACTGGAAGTCTTTCATCAAAGTTTTTTCCGAGAATCCTGATAATACCCTAGCTTGTTATACCTTGATAGAAAGCTAAGAAACCGTAGGTATTTTTACGATTATCTACAGCACAATTGTATTAGACTTTTTTTTATTATCAAAGAAAGAAATACATTTTCTTCTAAATTTATTTCTTTTTTATACTGTTCATCGTCGTCTACTACGACTCAGTTAGTACAATTGCTTGCAGTTTTAGTGTTCAGAATAATTAAGCAACTAATCTTCTACACAAAAATACCAAAACTAAATAAGTTTAAGCACAAAACACAAAAAAAGAGGACAATAGACAAAAAAAAAGTATTTTTTTATAAAAAAAAACTTCAAAGTACTATAACTTGGGTTACGGTGTTTGATAGTCAAATCAGTCAGAAATGATGGAAACTACATACCCTTAGGATATAGGTCGAATTAACCTTTAACCCTGTATATAGGGTATTAAAACGTCTGCAAAGAAAGAGTACCATTTAGTTTAGTAGTGTGCGAGCTAAATGTCACAATAACTAATCAATCAATCAAAACCATTTATTTAACAATAACCTTTACAGGCACTTATTGACGTCAAATACAAAAATAACAGTTAACTAACGTGTAGTTAAATCTTAAAAGCTAATCTTACTAACTAATCCACCTACCTACCTAATCTACTTACCTAACTAATCTACCACCGGTTCGGATTTAGGAAAAGCCTTCGACTGAGAAGAACCTGGCAAGAAACTCAGGAGGCTTTTATTTTTTCTCCCCCTAAGTCACACGTAAGTTTATGCTCTTTGAATCGTACACAACATGATTTTGAAAAGAAATAGGTATACGTACTTATACAATAACTAATCTGGGGGCACGGCAGTGCCCCGCCAAGTCGAGCAAAAAAAGCGGCACGGCCGTACCATCCTTTTCTCGAAGCAGTTCAGGCCATTTTCGACCCCCTATAAGTTCGTTGTAGATAAAACAAGAAGCCTGAATTTTCAGTAACCTAGCAGGCATTATATAAACACGGTATAAGTATGTCAAATTTCATTCAATTTGGACAAGTAGTATAAGGCTGGCCTCACACAGCCGAAATCGCTTTCTGAATTAAGAATCTGAATTCAGATTCTGAATTCAGAAAGGCCGGAATACCATACAATATCAGTATGCTCCACACACATGCTGATTTTTTCATAATCTGAATTTCTCAGATCGATCTGGAAGAATGAGCTGACGAGCGTCCGGAATTCCGTGTCTGAGTATTTAAGGCTCGGACTTCATGCATCCGGAATCAGTTCGGCCCGGGAAAAAACCAAATTCGGCAAGTAATCGACTAGACGCGCTCCGTTTTGAATCCGGAGAGAAATTACTCAGTCGGTCTCTAGCACTTGCGCTGGATAGTCGTCCAGTCGACAATGGAAAGTTTAAACTTTAGCCGTTAAGAGGCCTATTACTTACATCTCGACTGTGATTTTTGAGTAAAATGCCCATTTTCGCATTTTGTTGTAATTTAGCAGTTGTATTTATCGTTTTTATCGAAATAGGATAATAAATTCATGCTTAATATTACAAATGTCCTTCTGCGAGGATAAGCTGAGTTCGGGCGGCCGGCGCATCGCATTTTGAAGTAATTTTGCAGTTGTATTTATCGTTTTTATCGAAATAGGATAATTAATTACTTATAAAATATTTATTCATTATGAAGTAACGATTATCCTGGTATAAATTTTGCTCAATAATATTATCGTAGATAGGAGAAATTCACGGTTAACTTAAAGCAATTTTCAAAGTTTTTTGGTTTAGAATAAGCTTTTTTTTCTATATAAAATCAATGATATCTAAAAATTCCGAGGCCGCTACGCACTTTAAGACTAAAAAAGTACCTTCGCGCATTTTATGAAAATCTTTCTTTGCAATTTTGGGTTTAATTAAAAATCTTTATTATTGAAATTTTGCATTCACAATGCTATATAGATATAGGATAAAATGTTTACTAGAAAAAAAGCAACCAGTCTCTGGAAAGCTCGAACTTGATTCGAACCCGTGACCTTTGGATTGCCGGTCCACTGCTCTAACCGCTAAGCTACCGAGACCCCAGAAGACTCTTGAATTTTTTCTAGTAATGCTGCAAGCCAGCGGTATTACGTCACTGTGAAGTGTGTGTGTGTGTGTGTTTTTTTCTAGTAAACATTTTAATTAAAAAGTTTTGGCAACTGTGATTTCGAAGGTGTTTGATAGCGTGCTTAATACACAGTTAAATAAATTATGCAACACCACACGACAATAAATTTTGTTTAGACCAGAAGCAAAATTTACAAAAAGCGAGGCCGCTACGCATTTTTCCAAAAGCTATTCTACATTATTCAATATGTCAAAATTGTTAATGTATTTTTGTTTCCGAGATCCGTAACTTGGCCATTTTACGCAAAAATCGCAGTCGAAATGTAATAGGAAACAGAGGAAAGTGAAAAGATATTGGGTTCATCCTTTTCACATAGACCGCATAACGGAATATGTATTCTACAAGTCTTATACAAAAATTAGGTTTTTCCTGATAAATTCTACGAACACTACTACTAGTAGGTACTATTATTTATTCTGTGCTACTACTACTATCACCATAATGAGGCGCTCGGAATCAACTACTATTTTGTAGTTTTGCTTGCACACGCGACGCGACCAACTGCTTTGAGCGTCTGTCATCGACTGGCGCGTGATTCCTCCGGACCGGAGCCGGAGCCTTAGGCTCGGACTACATGCATCCGGAATCACACGGACCCGAAAAAAACACGGCCCCGGATTCATTCCGTAGCTCAAACAAATATATGAGTTTTTACTGCATCGACTACATGTGATCAGGGGCCTTCCGATCCCGATTTTCACCCGGAAGCAACCGAAACATGCTCCGGACGTCTCCGAGTAGCCGGTCCGTTATTTTTCGGCACGGGGGGCGGGGCCTATCAATATCGTATGAAGTTGTATGGAGCTGACCACACGAGAACTCGAGAAACGTCCGTTCCGGTCCGGTCCGGAGGAATCACGCGCCAGTCGATGACAGACGCTCGAAGCGGTCGGTCGCGTCGCGTGCGCAAGCAAAACTGCAAAATAGTAGTTGATTCCGAGCGCCTCATTATGGTGATAGTAGTAGTAGCACAGATTAAATAATAGTACCCTACTACTAGTACACTAGTAGTAGTAGTGTTCGTAGAATTTATCAGAAAAGAACCTTATTTTTGTATAAGACTTGTAGAATTCATATTCCGTTATGCGGTCTATGTGAAACGGATTAACCCAATATCTTTTCACTTTCTTCTGTTTCCATTTTTATTCCAATTACATTTCGACTGCGATTTTTTGCGTAAAATGGCCAATTTTGGCGTTGCGGATCTCGGAAACCAAAATACATTAACAATTTTGACTTATTGAATAATGTAGAATAGCTTTTGGAATAATGCGTAGCGGCCTCGCATTTTGTAAATTTTGCTTAACGTATGCTGCCCGGAGGTGCTTTCTATATTTGCAACTTTAAAAATGGATCTTATCCATCCAGACAACATAGTCCTGGTGGCAGTCTTAACTATTCCTGTTACTGAAATAAACAGTTGGTCTATGTTTACTTCTGATCTTCTCCTTTGAGAAGCCTGTATTAATAATTGTATAAGACGCACCGGACAAATACTAGGGTCCGGGTGATTTAACAAATGCCAACCAGACTGTTGATTGTAGCTGAGTCTGTTTTAGACCCATGTTCCGGCCATAATATTATTTCCTTATCTTTTTGTAATAATTTGTCCTTTTTAATTAAAATGTTTACTAGAAAAAAACACACGCACACACACTTCACAGTGACGTAATACCGCTGGCTTGCAGCACTACTAGAAAAAATCATAAAATTTAACCGCCTGTGTGGTCTAGTGGCTAAGCTACCTGTTTCAGACCTAGAGGTCCCGGGTTCGATTCCCAGCGGGGGGTACATCTTTGTGTGCTCGGTTTGGTTGGTGGTAGGGCTGTTAAGTCCGCCTGGCTAGCTACCACCATCTTATCTAAGTCTGTCGCCATAACAACGATGTTTATAGCATTGTTGTGTTTCGGCAGTTTGAGATAAGATAGCCAGTTCCTCAGTGAGGATTCCAGGTGAAGCGCGCTTCCACCTTCGGCCTTATCGTCACTTACCATAAGGTGAGATGAAGACCAAGCGCTTACCCGATAAAAAAATAATAATTCAAGAGTCTTCTGGGGTTTCTGAGAGGTAGCTTAGCGGTTAGAGCAGTGGACCGGCAATCCAAAGGTCACGGGTTCGAATCCCGTTCGAGCTTTCCAGAGACTGGTTGTTTTTTTTCTAGTAAACATTTTATTCTACAACTATATAGCATTGTGAATGCAAAATTTCAATAATAAAGATTTTTTATTAAACCCAAAATTGCAGAGAAAGATTTTCATAAAATGCGGGAAGGCACTGTTTTGAGCTCCTAGATTGAACTAAGTACTGTTCTAAACAAATGAAATAAAAAAAATAGAATGTTATCACTTATATAGTCTTAAAGTGCGTAGCGGTCTCGGAATTTTTAGATATCATTGATTTTATATAGAAAAAAAAATCTTATTCGAAACCAAAAAACTTCGAAAATTGCTTTAAGGTAACCGTGAATTTCTTCTATCTACGATAATATTATTGAGCAAAATTTATACCAGAATAATCGTTACTTACTTCATAATGAATAAATATTTATAAATTAATTAATTATCCTATTTCGATAAAAACGAGAAATACAACTGTAAAATTACTTCAAAATGCGACGCGCCGGCCGTCCGAACTCAGCTTATCCTCGCAAAGGACATTTGTAATTTTAAGCATGAATTTATTATCCTATTTCGATAATAACGATAAATACAACTGCTAAATTACAACAAAATGCGAAAATGGGCATATTACGCAAAAATCACAGTCGAGATGTAAGTAATAGGCCTCTTAACGGCTACAGCTAAGCATACAATTTCAACTAAAGTTAAACTTTCCATTGTCGACTGGACGACTATCCAGCGCAAGTGCTAGAGACCGACTGACTAAATTTCTCTCCGGATTCAAAACGGAGCGCGTGTAGTCGATTACTTGCCGAATTTGGTTTTTTCCCGGGCCGGACTGATTCCGTATGCATGTAGTCCGAGCCTTAGGCTCGGACTACATGCATCCGGAATCACACGGACCCGAAAAAACACGGCCCCGGATTCATTCCGTAGCTCAAACAAATATATGAGTTTTTACTGCATCGACTACATGTGATCAGGGGCCTTCCGATCCCGATTTTCACCCGGAAGCAACCGAAACATGCTCCGGACGTCTCCGAGTAGCCGGTCCGTTATTTTTCGGCACGGGGGGCGGGGCCTATCAATATCGTATGAAGTTGTATGGAGCTGACCACACGAGAACTCGAGAAACGTCCGTTCCGGTCCGGTCCGGAGGAATCACGCGCCAGTCGATGACAGACGCTCGAAGCGGTCGGTCGCGTCGCGTGCGCAAGCAAAACTGCAAAATAGTAGTTGATTCCGAGCGCCTCATTATGGTGATAGTAGTAGTAGCACAGATTAAATAATAGTACCCTACTACTAGTACACTAGTAGTAGTAGTGTTCGTAGAATTTATCAGAAAAGAACCTTATTTTTGTATAAGACTTGTAGAATTCATATTCCGTTATGCGGTCTATGTGAAACGGATTAACCCAATATCTTTTCACTTTCTTCTGTTTCCATTTTTATTCCAATTACATTTCGACTGCGATTTTTGCGTAAAATGGCCAATTTTGGCGTTGCGGATCTCGGAAACCAAAATACATTAACAATTTTGACTTATTGAATAATGTAGAATAGCTTTTGGAATAATGCGTAGCGGCCTCGCATTTTGTAAATTTTGCTTAACGTATGCTGCCCGGAGGTGCTTTCTATATTTGCAACTTTAAAAATGGATCTTATCCATCCAGACAACATAGTCCTGGTGGCAGTCTTAACTATTCCTGTTACTGAAATAAACAGTTGGTCTATGTTTACTTCTGATCTTCTCCTTTGAGAAGCCTGTATTAATAATTGTATAAGACGCACCGGACAAATACTAGGGTCCGGGTGATTTAACAAATGCCAACCAGACTGTTGATTGTAGCTGAGTCTGTTTTAGACCCATGTTCCGGCCATAATATTATTTCCTTATCTTTTTGTAATAATTTGTCCTTTTTAATTAAAATGTTTACTAGAAAAAAACACACGCACACACACTTCACAGTGACGTAATACCGCTGGCTTGCAGCACTACTAGAAAAAATCATAAAATTTAACCGCCTGTGTGGTCTAGTGGCTAAGCTACCTGTTTCAGACCTAGAGGTCCCGGGTTCGATTCCCAGCGGGGGGTACATCTTTGTGTGCTCGGTTTGGTTGGTGGTAGGGCTGTTAAGTCCGCCTGGCTAGCTACCACCATCTTATCTAAGTCTGTCGCCATAACAACGATGTTTATAGCATTGTTGTGTTTCGGCAGTTTGAGATAAGATAGCCAGTTCCTCAGTGAGGATTCCAGGTGAAGCGCGCTTCCACCTTCGGCCTTATCGTCACTTACCATAAGGTGAGATGAAGACCAAGCGCTTACCCGATAAAAAAATAATAATTCAAGAGTCTTCTGGGGTTTCTGAGAGGTAGCTTAGCGGTTAGAGCAGTGGACCGGCAATCCAAAGGTCACGGGTTCGAATCCCGTTCGAGCTTTCCAGAGACTGGTTGTTTTTTTTCTAGTAAACATTTTATTCTACAACTATATAGCATTGTGAATGCAAAATTTCAATAATAAAGATTTTTTATTAAACCCAAAATTGCAGAGAAAGATTTTCATAAAATGCGGGAAGGCACTGTTTTGAGCTCCTAGATTGAACTAAGTACTGTTCTAAACAAATGAAATAAAAAAAATAGAATGTTATCACTTATATAGTCTTAAAGTGCGTAGCGGTCTCGGAATTTTTAGATATCATTGATTTTATATAGAAAAAAAAATCTTATTCGAAACCAAAAAACTTCGAAAATTGCTTTAAGGTAACCGTGAATTTCTTCTATCTACGATAATATTATTGAGCAAAATTTATACCAGAATAATCGTTACTTACTTCATAATGAATAAATATTTTATAATTAATTAATTATCCTATTTCGATAAAAACGAGAAATACAACTGTAAAATTACTTCAAAATGCGACGCGCCGGCCGTCCGAACTCAGCTTATCCTCGCAAAAGGACATTTGTAATTTTAAGCATGAATTTATTATCCTATTTCGATAATAACGATAAATACAACTGCTAAATTACAACAAAATGCGAAAATGGGCATTTTACGCAAAAATCACAGTCGAGATGTAAGTAATAGGCCTCTTAACGGCTACAGCTAAGCATACAATTTCAACTAAAGTTAAACTTTCCATTGTCGACTGGACGACTATCCAGCGCAAGTGCTAGAGACCGACTGACTAAATTTCTCTCCGGATTCAAAACGGAGCGCGTGTAGTCGATTACTTGCCGAATTTGGTTTTTTCCCGGGCCGGACTGATTCCGTATGCATGTAGCCTCGGATTTAACCGCTCCCTACCGGCTACCGCTACGGCTACCTACCGGGGGGGGGGGGGGGGGGGGGGGGATGGGATCGGAGACTCGCTTGAGGCGAGATGCCATGCCCCACCGGAATCCCGGTGGGGCATGGCATCTCGCAGATGACCTTTACAGCGTAACCGGAAACCCGGTTACGCTGTAAAGGTCATCTGCGCTGCGACCGACAACAGCACTGACACTCAAAAAAAAACGCTCTAGTGTTATGTGAGCGGCATTTCAAACGAGTAGCAAAACGCTGAGGGCGGTCAGAAAAATTAAGTTTTTCGTACAAATATGACGGACTCATATTTTTTATTACTCCAGAGAGCAAACATGCAAAGTGCATTTCTCGTCACTGTATATTAAGATGATATCCACAATTTTACAATAAAAGATAAGACATTTGCACTTTATATTTTGGTGAGGTTTCTTGCACAATTAAGTATAATGCCCAGCAGAATAGAAATACATTCGTGTCACTATTTAAAGTGTTGCGCACTGTTTTATTTAGTGGTAAGCAGGGTATTTTAGAATGTTTGCACAATATTTTACTACGTTGACTTCAATCCATTTTTTCAGTGCAACTCTGCTGCCGCTATGCTATTAGTCGACTTTTACGACATCTAAGAGATGGGTTTATGGTAATTTACTAATGAGTCGCTCGCCGGCCGGGTCGCTGGATGGGTGACCAAATTAAAAACATCTCGACGAGCTCCTCCGTGCTTCGGAAGGCACGTTAAGCTGTTGGTCCCGGTTGTTGTCGTAAGATGACAGTTGTTAAACCCACCCACCCGCATTGGGCAAGCGTGGTGGGTTATGGCCTTATATCCCCACGTGCTATTGTCCACGTGGGAGGCGTGTGCCCAGCAGTGGGACGTTTATAGGCTGATGGTGATGATGAATAATGAGCCGCCGCCACACAGCTCTTATCATTTATTTATGCAAATTAAACTCATTAATAACTAGCGGAAAAGCGCCAAGGATAGAGATGAGTGGAACTCGTTGAAGGGTTTTGGGGGAGGTCTTTGCTCAGCATGTGGGACAAAATAGGCTAAATAAAAAAAAATAACTAGCGGTCAGCGATATATACGTTACACTAGACAGGCCCTTCCGAACACCAATATGTTCCACTCATCTGCGGAGGCGACTCGGCACCTTGCTATAGTATGGCTTTGACATTAGCGCCTGGTGTGTGGCGAAAATAATTCTTTATTTCTTTTCAAAGTGTACACCTAGACGTTTACTACAATTCAGTTGTCAAGTAAGTGAAATTAATTGTTATTCAAGTCATTATTGTGTAGTTATATCGTATTATTAGAATAGAAAAGATATTTTATCAATTATTGTTACTGACAATCTATTTGGGACGCCATCTTGATACACACTACGTTGTCTTTGACCGATCTGGCGCTGCGGCACTGCGATGTCTGTTTGTTGATTAGACGACATGCGGCTGCAGCGAACTTTAGGTCTCTCATTCCAGAATTTAAACAAATGGTTTGTATGAACGTTCTTATTCGCCGCTAGCGGGCCGGCCGCGACTTCATCCGCGTGGACCCCGTACCCCGTGACCAATTACCAAAGATTTTCTTTCACGCAAACCTTCTCCTGACTTTACGAACAGAACAAAAAAGAATTAGCCAAAGCCGTTCTCAATCTCAACAAGTGATACGCGTTCAAGCATTTCGGCAATTGATTTTTATTAATCATCATCCTATCACATGGAGGACACCTGTACAACATCACACGGGGGCGTTTGGGCCATAACGCACCACGCTGGCCCAATGCGGGTTGGTGGGTTTTAACGACTGCCATCTTTCGACGACAACCGGGACCAACAGCTTTGCGTGTCTTCCGAAGCACGGAGGAGCTCGAGATGTTTTTAATTTGGTCATCCATCCAGCGCCCCCGGCATTGCGAAAGTTGCTTAGCGGGCAAGATCGCAAGCCGAACGCACTAGCCGCTGCTGCGCCAGTGATCTCCTACTTTCTCCTTTTGTATTTAAGGGGGTGCCGCGCGAACGCAAAAAAGGACTTGTTTTAATGAACTTCGAAGAAAAATCAATATATTGACTATAATAAGATCAATTCTGCTTTGAAGTTAGTAATTTAATTAGAGCAATGCTTAGATTAAAACATTGTTTGAATCTAAGGAGCAATGTCTTTAATCTGCGAAATGTGCAAAACCATAACGCGCTTATTGTGTTAAAAATAAAAAAAAATACTTTTAAATAATTTTCATGTAAGTATTATTGTTTCATGCGTAAAATTAAGAAAGTTTTCGAAAAAATATGTTTCGATTTGTCACAGAATAACTAATAGTACTACGTATTGTTTGGTTAATTTTTAAAGAATTTGTTTCAAATTTCAACAAGGCCATGACTTTGTGCAATGATCAGGCTAACTTACCTAAGTTCTTTTGATGTAAGTATTTAACCACTCTACTCTTAGAATAATAACGACTCTACTGTGACAACTCGTTCCCACTTGTCGGGTGTCGCATCCGTATATTAATCGGATGACGGGGCCTCATATAAAATCGGTTTCCGACAAGTGAGAATAGCTTCCTAAAAAATGGCTCTGCCAC